>CAHIKZ030001735.1:1447500-2138859 GCA_903632075.3 Acanthosepion pharaonis | reverse complement strand
TTGGCATAAAATCTAAGATCCATGTAATTCTATAGAACTACATTTCCATCAGCCCTAATATTAGCATTAGTCAACAAGACAGATTAGGCAAAAAGAGCTAATATTTTAAGGAAGTTCATTCAGTAATGGGTTCTTTATTCAGACATGGGCAATCATGGCTCTCCAATTCATATCCCTTTCTTGTGGCCCTTAGTTTTTCGACTTTTACTAAAGTCTCCACCTCTCCATCATTCTGCCATCTATTCACACAAGTTTATCAGGTAGGGTGGCCCCCACTGCCTTCATTTGTCTTCACTCTTGCCATGTGAGGTTTAAACTTTCTGAAACACTAATTCCAACATTATGTGTCCAATGAATTTCAGTTTTTTCTTCCTGATTTTGAGTATAAGCGTTCTTTTCGTTATCATTTTCTTTAAGATTTCAACATTGCTTACTCACTCCAGCCATGGAATTTTTAGTATCCCACTATAGAATTGTTACCTTCAGTTTTCACTTCATCCATGGGGAGATTACCAGCATTCACTGCCATATAAGAGAATGGATATCACATAGCAATTCAACACACTTTTCTTTGTTTCTAACAAATTTTTTCTGTTTTTCAGCACTTTAAATATATAAAAAAAATACTCTTGTAAAATAATGAAAACAATTATTGAGTGAATTTTCATAAGCTGGATTTTGCCAAAGCAGAAATTGGTAAAAACAAAAAGCTCAAAAAAAAAAAAAAAAAAAAAAAAAGACTACAAAATACATGACAACAGAAATATTAATTCGTCAATAAGCTCATGACTAAACTCTCATGATTTCTAAAGTTACAAGGGCACCAATCTGTTATCTCAAGCTGTTTTTTATATATCTTTACAATTTGACATGCACATTGTTTAAACAAAAGCTTCTTTACATAATAGATTACAGGACATGTAATCATAAAGTTTGTTGGCAAATATGTACAGCAGCAGTGGCAGCAGTGGGTGTGTCTAGGGCAAGATAACCTAATGGAATCCATTTCCCTTCAAGATGGTTTTGAATTAAGGTGCCCTTCTCCTTGAGTGGTTGCCATATCAAAGCTTAAGAGCCTAGTTTTATTTACAGTTACCTCTAGTCAATTGATGAGGCCTTGTTGCCAGTCTAGTATTGCACTTAAATTCATAAAGTCTAGGTACCAAAAGAGGAATGTTCATTGGAAAAATTACCATGAAACTATTTATAGAAAAAGATACAGGAAAGAAACATTATGGCAGTGGGAAAATGACTGAAACCAAGACGTAAGATCAGGTCTAATAATATTGACAATTCTTTAGATTTTATCAAGAATCTCTAAATATATATAAATACATCGAACCAGGTGTTATTTAAGACTTCTGTCATTGCTGTCAACTTATAAGCCATCAGAGGAAGATCTCATAATGTTTTATTTAGTGAATAAGATGCAATTTGAATTTTTCTCCATTGTGAAGTTTGAAAGCCATCACTTTTCTTAGTATTCTGCATCTTTTCTCAGTAATATACCCTTTTGTGTATAAAATTTGCTTAAATGTAAAAAAAAAAAAAAAAAAGAAAAGAAAAAACATTTCCAATAAAGGTGTTTTTGTAAAAAAAAAATAAATAAATAAATAAAAATCTTGCAGGAAACTAAATTTGTTTATTGCACATTCTCTTGAGGTGAGAATATAAAAATTTTATTTTTATTATTTATAAAAAAAATGTTAAAGCTCTATGTGTAATCGCCTAGGTTGTTCTTTTGTTGTTTTTTTTTTACACACATTTTGAGTAAAGTTTGTTCTTCAGATGGTTTTGTCAATTTCATGCATTTTTAGAGCCTTTTAGGCTCAAGTGGTGAACTGCCATTTATTTTTTGAATACTTGGAGAGGATTTTCTTGTATATAGGGAATGCTATTTTAATTAAAAGAGAAAATAATTTACTAAGACGAAAATGTCTGGAAAATGCTTTGATTGCTAATTTAGCCATGGTAAATTTGCATCCAGGCTCTTACAATATATTGCCATTCTTGGTAGATTTCCTGTTGTCACAATGTTGGATATTCATGGAAAAAGAATACAGATGAATTTGGCAAGATTGAAAAATATTCTTTCTTTCAAAAATTTTGAAGCTACCAGCATCTCTGGTTTCGTGTACATGTGGAAACAACAACAAAGCCCAGTCCAATAAAATCCTAATGCAGGAAACACGTCATAAAAATCTTTTTCCAATTTG
Source organism: Acanthosepion pharaonis (assembly GCA_903632075.3). Taxonomy (NCBI): domain Eukaryota; kingdom Metazoa; phylum Mollusca; class Cephalopoda; order Sepiida; family Sepiidae; genus Acanthosepion; species Acanthosepion pharaonis. Next base: position 2,136,643 of record CAHIKZ030001735.1, on the reverse strand, counting down.
TCATACTATTTTTCTAAATATATAATAAAACATAGTTTTAAGGTATGCTATATTTATGTGTTAAAGTGCTCAATATCAGGAATGGAGCGTATGTAAATATAAAAGTGAACATTGCGTTTAGCATGAAAAAGACTGTCACCTCTGGGTGTTGGCTTCAATGCCACTATATATATATATATATATATATATATATATATATATATATAAAATATATATATATATATATATATATATATATAAAAATGATGATTTGAATAAAACTTCACACCACAATGTTATTTACAATTTATTGTAAATATTTCTAAGAGAAATCAAAATGTTTACTTAAAAGTCATAGTCTGTCTTAAACTTTGAAAGCCATAAATTATCTTAGTTGATGGCTCTTTTTTTTACATTTCTAATACCAGCTTCTTAAAATATTTCCTTCCTCGTCAATCTAATTTTTCCCCCTCTTTAACTTTTTAATTCTCCTCAAATATTTTTGTGACATTCTTAAAACCAGTTTTTCTTCCTTGTTCCTTGCCAATTTTTTTTATTTATTTCTTGATTGTTTTGTGATTTTTCTTGAAATTCTAACATTTTCTTCCCGTCACTTAATAACCTTACAAAATCTTGTTTTTATTTTGAGGTTTTATCTTTCTTACAACCAATGGCAATCTTTTTATATTTGAAATTTAAAAAATAGAGATCATAACTGTATGATTATGTATTTATTGTAACATGAAAACACTGGTGTGTATAAAAGCCGATTGACATTTATTGATCTCAGAAATAAAATACTAAATTATCTGCCATCATAACCATCAGACATTGAATATAAAGGTTCCCCAAATCTACCACTTGGTGGCGTAATGGATGGAGGAGTTGGTTATAGATGTAGTAAAGTCATCTGGTGGTCAGCGTGTGTTCAACCCCTAGTTTAGCAGGAACAAAATGGCATCACAGGGACAAAATAATACAATATTCAACAGGTATCCCAAATCAAATGCCTGATGATGACCAGAGGGTACTTCACTGAAATGTTGTCTATTGAGGTTTTATCTTTCTTACAACCAAAATCTTATATTTGAAATTTTAAAATAAATGCCATGTATGACTATATATTATTTACGGCAGAATGAAAACACTGGAGTGTATAAAAGTAGATTGACATTTACTAATCTCAGAAATCTTTTTGCAACACAAAATTCTATAAATATGTTCTTGTTGATCAATCAGCTTTTCTTGTTTATTACAAATAGGTGTCAAATTTTTTGTTGATATTCCTAAAACCCCATTTTTCATTTTATCTTACTAATGTTTTCACAGGAGGCATGGTGGAGTAATGGATAGTGACTCGGATTGGGGAATCAGAGAGCCGAGTTCAAATTCCAGTCAAATCCATTACATTCACTTACATGCTAATACGCTTGGGAAAGGTACGAATCCTCTTCTCCCCCCAGCTATGGGTAAATAGTAGGACAGACTGGGTTCTATAGCCTTGGATGGCAACTGATCTACTGCAGAAGGAAATGGCAACCTACTGTGGGGAAAATATCTACCTCGTCAGTCATGTATCGAAAGATACATGATCGCCTAAGCATGTATCACGCATCGCACATAACTGGCTGAATGTTTTCACATTTATTTTCGATTGCTCTGTGATCTCTATTCAATCTTTTTTCACTTTCCAACATTGCCTTCCCATGACTCAATAATTTTACAATATCTTGTTTCTCTTTCGAAGTTATGTCTTCCTTACAACTGATGAAAATCATCATCAAACAATATAATAATTATCAATGTGTATTTACTTACATGTTCAGTGTCCCATCTGTAGTGGGAAGGGAGGTAAATCAACTTAAGTTGCTAAATTTATTGTGATTATTTCCCTTAATCATTTTAATAATCTATACAAATATTTATTTGCATTTAGATAAAATTACTTCCCAAGCAAGGATCCAAAAGTGGCAGGAGCAAATATTGAAGTCTGCACTGGGAGGAAATGGAATGCAGTAAAGGAGTTGAAATTGGCAGAAGAGCGTCTTCTCAAAAAAGTAGTACTGGGTACTGTTGCCACTGGTCGTGCAGGGCTTGGGTTTTTCCCCACAGTTAGAATTGACAAAGCCGACTCTTACTGGACAAAATTCATGCAGGGGATGAGAAAATGAGAGTAGCAAAGATGATTGGGTTAAAACAATAAGGAGTATGGACAAAATGGGAAACAATGATTCATAGGAAAGTTAGAAGGCCTGAATTATGGTGTAACAAAATAGGTGTGAACTTTCTAATCCAGGGAGTTTACGACCTTCTCCCAAGTACAGTTAACCTAAAACTATGGTTTAAATCAGAATCACCCTTATGCCCCTCATGCGGTCAATTAGGGTCATTAAAACTCATACTTAGTAGCTGCAAATCAGTGCTGGCTGATGGTAGATACAGATGGCACCATGATCAGATATTAAAAGACAGAGATCGTTAACACAACCATCCATACAAACACATTTAATTCAAACAAGAATGTTAAAAATTTTATTAAAGCCGGCATGAAACTGAACCCAAAGAAAATGATTACACCCAATTGTCTATTGTGTGCAACAGACTGGGAACTTAGAGTAGATATAGGCAAAAGATTAAACTTCCCAGATCACATCTTCAAGACCCTATTGCATCCAGACTTAGTCCACTTTTCAAATAAGCTGAAGAAAATCATTATGTGGGAATTAACAGTCTGTTATGAGGACAATGCAGAAGAAGCAAATGAACAGAAAAAAACAAAATACGACAAATTACTGGAAAATTTTAGGAGCAATGGATGGAAGGCAAGCTGCAAGCCAATTGAAGTAGGCACAAGGGGTTTTGTAGCAAAATCACTTGTCAGCACCCTAACAGATATTGAGATAGTGGAAACAAAAAGATGAAAGGCTATCCAAACTATTACTGAGACAGCAGAAAAACAGCTAAATGATTATGGTTAAAACAAGCCAAGTGCATGGACAAGTAATCGGTTGGGAAAGCCCAAGTTCAAGATTGATGGAAAAAGCGTTTTTTTTTTTTAATTATTTTACACAGTGTAGTTTTATAAATCTTTAATTAACTGTATATTATTTTAATGTAAATAGTATAAAGATATGTCACAGCTTAACCAAATATGACATTATAAATACCATATTTGGTTTGTAAATATGTATAGTCAGAAAATACATCTGCCAATTTTAACTTGTTTATCTAACTAATAATCTATTTTATCTTTAGTCATTATCATTATTTTTTTATTATTTTTTTTTCCTTTTTTCTTACTTGTTGCTCAAATGTTGGTAGGGGTATATTGCATATTAACTGTGATTTCAACATTTTAGCATCTAGAATAAAGGCACAACATCGTAAAGTTCAAAAGGGGTTAACTTTTTTTTCCCCCGATAGTCCCCCCTCCACTTTCGTTCTTTATTGCTTAATAGCAAGAATAGAAGTCTTTTGACTTCCATTTTATCTCTTTTTCCCTTTTCTGTCACCAACTATGGGACTATATGTGAAATAATAATTATTTTTGACTAATTCTTGTTAAAAGTCTTACATAGAAACTTTGTTCACCTCTCTTTCCGCCTTTTTTTTTTTCCACATAATGATCAAAATCATAAATTTAATTTTATTTGTTAATCTCACTTGTTAATTTTATCACGTTAATCGACAGATTTAATCAAATTTTCTAAGTTTACTAGTTCAACTTGTTTTAAATGACATTTATTTATATATTTATTTTTGTTTTAACACACTGCATGAGTCGTAATTTATTTATTTTTTTAATCATAAAAACAATGTAAATTTCTAATTATTTGAAGGTTGATCTATTTTTTTTTTTATTTATTGTTTTATTTTTATACTATTTTTTTCTTTATTAACAATAATTATCAGTTGGGGAGATGAAACTTGAAAAAAAGTAAAAAAAGTAAAAAAAAAAAAAAAAAAAAAAAAAAAACCGGAAACAAATAATTACCTTCTGAGTATCTGATGAGTATTCACAAAAAAAAAAAGAAAAAGTAAAAAATCCCTCTTAAACAACTTAAATAGGAATTGGCTGTTGGTCAACTTCCAATCAAATGCGTGACATGGGTATGGTTTACCTATAATATAAGTCAGTGTCTGCAGGCTGTCAATTTAGATGGGGGGTGGGGCGCATCAGAGACTGATCAGCTCTGAGGGAGTCTACTTGGTGAGGGGAGTATGATGTTTGAAAGACCCAAAACTACCCAATGACCCAATTCATAACACTACTGACGATGCCCTCTAGCGCTAAAGAGCATATATTCAAAGTGAACCTAGCCTGGGAGTATGTGCTCGGGTCCCTACCTTAAAAACTGACCCTGTGTCACATCTCCTCTTAGTGTAAATTACTCCTGAGTAGTTTGTAACACCCTATTTATCATCTCTCAGTTGCATCTCTGTCTTTGAGCAGAGTGTGCTCAGTGGCGGCTCAGTCAGAGAACAGAGTCGAAATCGAATTTTCTAAGTTTACTAGTTCAACTTGTTTTAAACAACATTTATTTATATATTTATTTTTGTTTTAACACACTGCATAAGTCGTAATTTATTTATTTTAATCATAAAAACAATGTAAATTTCTAATTATTTGAAGGTTGCATCTTTTTTTTTTTCTTATTTTATTCTATTGTTTTATTTATTTATTTTTTTTTTTTTTTTACTAACAGTAATTATCAGTTGGGGAGATGAATCTTGGAAAAAAGTCAAAAAGGGTCTGAGGGAAAGCATACTGAGGTGCCCAACCCTTGGGAACAGCTGCCCAAGGCTGTGCCCTCTCATTGCACTAAAGAGAGGGATTGGTGCTCACACCAAAGTCAGCACAACCGACAGCTGCGGGGGCTTCGAGAATTTTTGTTCCTAGTCTGGATGTATGCTCCCCACATTAAACCAACCTTATGTCACAACGTGACTCCGTTGTCAAGTAAATACTAAATTAATATAAAGTAGAGCTGGGGTTTTTTTCATCCCAGAATTAGTGAGAGAATTGAGCTCCAATTTCGCATTTATTCATATAGATTCCATAATATAGGTTTTACTTAATTAGCTATTATGTTTCTCTAACTCTTCAAATGTTGAATATGTCATTAGCTCTAATTTCTATTCCCCCATCTTTACACTTTATCAATTGTCCCCTGTTCTGTCAACCATGAAATAAAAATAATTGTTTATAATAAAAAATAAGGTTCTACATCTATTGTTTTTAAATTAAGTGGCAGCAAAAGAATTATCGTTGAACTTTTAAAAGTTAAGCTTAAATATTAATTCAATACTTAAATGTAGCGATCAATTTTGAGTTCTTCTGTTGTTTATTGATGCCTATCACGTCTACTCCTCCCTAGCTATTATGATGATGGCCAAACCAAGAGTCCTCCCCATGAGCTAGCTTAAATGCCACCTGATAAGGCAGCTTTTAAGCTAGCTTAAAATTTTAAGCTAGCTGCAGTTTTGGATAGTATAATATATTAATATATATTTTTAACCTGGCATAATCTGGCAACCCTGAATCTGAACTCAACAAAAATCACCCTCTGCACCTAATTTTTCTAGGGATTTTGAATCATTGAAATCAGACCAGTAGGAGCAGAGGAGTTGCTTGAACACACACACATGCACACAGATAAACTGTACTTTATATATAAGATTTACATCGGTTGGTTATTTGATTATGAAAACACAGAATAATAACATTTAACATTTTAGTACATACCAACTTATATCAATTAATTTGTAAGACTAATATAATTTATTTCTATTTGTCATGTCCTTTCAGGAAGTGGGCAATCATAGCTCTCCACAACTTCCTATATTTGGTAACTTTGTAATATTTGCTCTTTAAAGACCCCTTTTGATTTTGTTATTTGTTAAGTTTCTCATTGTTTTCTTGAACCATAACACCAGTTCACTATGTGTCACACACAAATGACTCACGTTTTACACTCATTTTGAATGGGATTTTACCTCTTATCCCAGAATGACACTTTCTAATAAGTGGGAAGGGATGACATCACAACAGTAATGAAAGTACCAAACAATTTTGCCATTGTTAGGTAGACAAATTAAACACCAACAAAATGCTTTAAAACAAACTCTAAACAAAGCAGGTCAAATATTGCATGTTTGGCAAGAATACCTGAATTGAGCAGATACAAAAGTTTGTTGACAATCCTCCACCCTATGACAATTTGTTATTATCCTGGGGCATTTCTTCAATAGGGTTAATCTCGTTTTGGCAAACATTGAAGCAAGAAAAAAAAAAAAAAAACCATTAATCATCCAAATGCAATCTTTTGATTTTTGGTTGCATGTATGAAACACAGCAGGGGTAAAATCCCAGTATTAAAAAAAGTCACACACCAAAAAGTATAATCATTTTTTTTTTTTTTTTACATATAAGGAGGGGCTGAAAAGTTCTCATCTCAACTCACTTCCAACTTTTTTGTTTTGTTTTTTTTTATTGATTTCACCCTAAGCAAGACAGTAAAACTACTAAGACATAAGGGTTACTGGATGTGGAAGAATTATAAAACAGAAACATTACTAATAAGCGGAAACAAAAAGAGTAATTAGAAGGAGAATAGATAGCAATTGACATTGCATTAAAATTTTTGAAGATTAAAGTTGGCTAAAAAGCATGGAATCAGAATATAGCTCCACAAGCAAGAAGTGCGAGAAAAGAAACTGTTAACATAGAACTTACAATTATATCTAGCCAGCGCAACTGTAAATTGATCTCGACAACAGTCTAGTACTGCGATTAAATTCTTAAAATCTAGGTATCATCCAAACAATGAAAGTATTTATAGAAAAGGCAGAGAGAGGCAACCTTATAGAGGTGGGAAAGTGACTGAAGCCAAGATGTCAGATCAGGACCAATAATATTGCTGATTCTTCTTTGAATTTTATCAAAGAGCTCTAGGTAAATAGTAGGAGCACCAGACCATATGTTGCAGCATCTGATCAAATGAACAAACAGATTGTTTTTTTGTTAACTGGATTGAGAATTTTTCAGTACCATTTCATATGAAGATTTTTACAATGTAAAAATGTAATACACTCTAAAAGATGTAATAGTCTCAAGTTGTCCAAATTACTTTGGATGAAAACTCATTATTAATTCTATTGTATTTTTGCTGCTTTTTATTGCAATTTTCACATTGTTTTATTTCTGATTCATTCTGCTACAGCCATAGATATAGAAATGCATTGTAAATAGATGCAATAGTCTTAAGTTGTCTGAATTTCTTAGTTGAAGAATTGCCATTATTATTAATTTTAGTTAGCGTTTTCATCATTTAGATAATAAGGACACTTTCATTGATTTGTTTAAACTTGCAAGCTTTCCTGTGTCCTTTGTGTGTTAAATTCTCAAAGCCTTCTTATGTGTCCCAAATATTTCAGTTGACACTATGATTACTAACAGGATTTTCTTTGTAGTTCCAATTTTCCTTAAAAACTTACTCATTTCTCAGATGTTCTCTCCATGGTAGAAATATATGTTGGTCACTTCAAGTTTTTTCTTCATTTTTGGATTCAGGTATACAGTCTGATTAGGTTTTAAATTCTATTATTTTCCCAAAAATTATAAATTTATGGCAAGCAGAAAAACTATGAATTTTATGAGGAGTAAATTGGAAAGAAAAGGAAACCTAAACACATCCTGAGATATAAGATTAGGCACCACAACAAAAAAAATGTGATACCTAATGTTTAAAATAAATTTTTAAAAATAAAAAAAAATCTTTCTTGAGGCTTTTATTTTAGTTTTAATTTCAAGCTAATAAATTAAATTTAATGCTTCCAATAAGCAAAATACTTTGCTGTATTTCAAAACTAATTTGACTAGAAAGATTTTTTAGCACCCCTTTTATTAGTCATCTTTCATTGCAATGTAATTCTCTTTACTAAAAAAAATCTTCCAAAATAAAATATACTTTTCCTGAAATTTTATTTGAGGAATATTAGCTGATTTCAAGTATAATTAATCTGATTTGAAACAAATATTATTTACTTTAAGTTTAAAATATCACAGAAATGCATTTTTTTATGAGACATGTTGACATATTTGACAGCTTGATGTTTATTTAATGTTATTTTGTGGAGGCTTTAGCCTTAAAAAATAATTCAACATTCGAGTGTCTTTTATATATAATTTGTAAGTACTCAGTAATTTTAAAAATCTAAGAAAATACTCTCTGTAATCTAATGCTTTATTGAATTTTAGATAATTTCTAGCTTTAAATTTACTATAGTTATCGCTCTTATTTTCTAATAATGTTGTTTATGGGAGCCCAGATCTACAAAAATTAGCACATTTATAATACACATACAAAAAAATTCAAAATTCATTTAAAAATATTTGCTTATCCATTTATAATGAGTAAATACAATTTTAACTTAATAATATCATCTAAAATTAAAACAGAATTTTAAAAGATTTAAAACTTAATAAATTATTCTAATTAAAATTTTTAAAAAATGAAAATAATTCTTGTAAAAATTCATTATTCTTTAAAAAAATTTTGTTAAAGATAATAATGTCCTTAATATATCTTATTTATAAAAGCATTTAAAAGCTTTTCTAATTAAATAATGTCATAAGTTTTTGTAGTTTTTTATTTTATGATTCAGAGCAGAGTTTTGCTAAATGGTGTTTCTGTTTGAAAAAAACAAATTGATGATTTAAATTCTCCAAGGAGTTCTGCTTTTAACTAATATAAATATGAAGAGGGTGGAATTTTAATACATTTTAAAATATAAAAAAGAAAACATTTTTACAAAGATTTTCTAAAAGAAGAAGAAAAAAAATAATTTCATAAGAATCTCACAATCATTTGATTTTTGCAAGAATTTCCAAAACAATGTGTTTTTTTACCATAAAAACGGCAATAAATTCCCCATATTAATCTTTGGCCCAACCACTAATGCAGGAAAACAAGATTTTTAATCAAAATTTCAAATGTGTTAGAAAGGAATAAAAACTTTTATAAAATAATCAAAAAATACTTTGGTCTTTTCTCTTCATAATAAACATTTTGAGGATAAAACTTTGTTTTATCAAGTTTGGGGCATTTTTCACCATGGTATGCTCTTTTTTAACAAATTTTTGGAGGTACCTATATAAGATAATAGCCAAGTTCAAAGTCTAAATCTTCATGCATACAATATGCCTAAGACTATTCCAAAGTCTATTTTATATTAGTTTCATTGATAAAGATATTGGAGAGACACTTAGTGTTGTTGGGAAGAAGATATAGAAGGTAGTTACTGAAAAGTTCTCAGCCTGATCCACCTCAAATATTGACCAAATGACCAGAATTTAGTACCTCCTTACAGATTAACAAAATTTTTGATGATAAAACTTTGTTTTTATTAAGTTTGGAGCAGTTTTCATCATGTATACTCATTTTTAGAAAATTTTTGGTGGTATATATTTCATTCAGAGGTCATCTGGATACAAGTGTGTCAAACAGAAGGTTTTATTATCTTTTTTTTGTATTTCGATTTGTAATCAGAATTTAATCATTTTTTTTTTATTAAAAAAAAAAAAAAAAAAAAAAGAAATTACCCAAAGTCACTAAACTGCAAGGAGGTACTGAGTATAAAAGGATGAAAAAAGAAAAACATCAATAAGGAAAGAGAACAATAAAAGAAGAGGATTTAAGAAAACAAGATATCGATTGACATTACATTTAAATTTTTGAAAATCAAAGTTGACTAGAAAGCAAGAAGCTGGAAAAAGAGTTCCACAAAAACGAGAAGTGCAAGAGAAGAAACTGTTAGCATAGACCTTATGGTTGCATCTAACCATTTCAAATGTAAAATGATGAGAGTTAGCTGCACTTAAATTTTTAAAGTCTAGGTGCCAAAGAAGAAAGCATATCAGAACAATATGAAAATATTGATAGAAAAGTCACAGAGAAGCTACATTAATGGCTGTAGAAAAATAACTCAAGCTGAGATGCTAGGTCAGGACCAATAACATTGCAGATTGTATTTTATCAAGAATCTCTAAATACATAGTAAAAGCACCAGCCCAAATGTGGCAACAATATATATATATATATATATATATATATATATATATATATATATATATATATATAATGTATGGATGAATGGTAGACATATAAATGTAAGATAGATTCTGACAAGAAAATTGTCTAGCATGACACAGTGAAGCAACTTTCCTAGTAGCAGTCCTAGCAACTGATTCAATATAGTCTTTCTACTGCTTGTCAATGGAAAATGTTAGCCTGAGAAGTTTCAAGGAGTGTCTAGCATCAGCCATACTGATGGAAGGCACAAAATGTTCTTTCAGATGATTAAAAGAGAGCAGTTTCATTTTGGAGGCATTATATTCCATTCTGGGATCATTAGGGACAAGTGTGTTAAACAAGAGGTTTTTAATATCATAACATTATTTTAACTTGTAATCAGAAATTAATCATTTATAGTAATATATATTTCATTCTGGAGTCATTAGAAAACTAGCATATTACACAAAGTGGGTATAAAACGCAACACAAATATTAGGTTTTTTTTTTGAAAAAGTGCACCTTAAATGGTAAGAAATACAGTATATGGTTTGTGAAAGAGCAAAAACCTGTATGTGAACTCAATAATTTGAAACATTAACAACCAATAAAAAATTTATTGAATTTGCCCAAATGTTTTTTTAGTTAATCAAATTTGTATTAATTCTGATCATTAAATATTGTTTTACAAGTTTTGGTTGTACAAAGTTAGATATTTTGTATTTTCTGAATGTATTAACAAGCTAGATAGGTGTTTATATGTACAAACACGTCTACAAAGATTTTAAAGCAATTAAGTATCAGGAAGTTTTATAAATAAAATTTCAATGTCTGCCATTAATAAAATCTACATATTTTATAGTTCTTCAAGGTTAGTAATGTCTTCTTTCTTCTAAAAAAGAACAAGTCCCATTTGACAAATATGGATTAAAATAGAATGTTGCTGGGAGGCAGTTGCTTGGAAATAAATAAGTAGTGATTAGGGGGAAGAGAAGCTGAGGTGAGAATAAATGTCCTTTGCTTCACAGTTTGTTTTTTTTTTTTTGTCTTTTGACCTCCATTTCAAGAAGAATTTTAAGTTTTAGACAGAAATACCAACAAGTATAAAATATTGCTTTTAAATGTAAATATTGAAAAGTTCTCAGTTTAACCAAGATTCCAAAATAATTTCTGATGTGTGCTCATTTGGTTAAATTTTGAGAACCAGGTCAAGTTAAGAAATTTTTAGCACCCTTATCCCCACATAATTTTTTTTTTTTTTTTTTTTTGACAATAAGGTTCATCCTCTACAAGTCCTGGGAGCCACTCAAGGTAGAAGATTATGTTAGGAGACAGTTTGTACAAATAGGAGAGGAAGGCAATGGTTAACCCTAGACTTGAACAGGTTAAGAATGTAGTGATCAGGAAAACATCCTCTTTGGAGCCTGTTCCACAGAGCCATGGTTCACAGGAAGAAGCTGCTCAAGTGGAACTTACATCTCACCAATATAATATGGAAGGAATGTGGATGGTTTGCCACAATATAAGTGACATGGTAGGTCTTTGCCATGAAGGTTAGGCCTGGATGGAACCAAGGAATGTAGTTTGTCTGAGCACTTTTTGTAAAAATAACAATATAGCAATGAAACACTTGCCACATCCCACCTGTGAGAAAGAAGGTGGAAAATAATTTGTCACCCACAAAGACTTACAGACAGTTTGGGACTATCGAGAATTGAATGTGTGGTCTATGCAGCTCCTGCCCAAATATGACAACAGTACTCCATTCTTGGCCTGATCTTGGCTCTTGTAAAGGTAGATTCGGCTACGAGAGTTACAGGGAGTCAACCATTTTACTTGTATCTTTAGTGATGGCTCATATATATACGAGTTCCACTTGAGTTCAGGTGTGAGTTTAAGGCCCAATAGTAGTTTGGGGTCTGATTGATAATGGTGGAATGTAATTAGTTTGGTTTTCAAGGTATTGTATGTAAACATACAGTTTTTTCCACCCACTGTGTAGTTTGTGTTAGATTGGAAGAGAGATCTCTGTTCATCAACAGTTTTAGAGGTGTGCCCGTATATAGTCATATCATTGGCATAAATGTTTACAAATGATCTGAGTATAATTTTAGGCAGATCATTTATGTAAATCAAAAAGAATACTTAGTTTGAAGAGTGACCCCTGTGAGATGCCTAAAAATGAAGATTAAGTTGTTAGCAACATTAAGCAATTATACTTCAAATTTTAGAGTACTAATTGATTAAATTAATTTATGATTTTAAATATGCAAATGAATGGGTTTCAGTGTTATACATTCACTACTGCCTCAGAGATTTGAACCCTTACATAATACCATCTGAGGTTTTTTATAGATACCATTTGCTATAGAAGACTATGTATGCTTTATCTTGGTAAATAGCTTGGTAAACAGCTTAGGTTAAAAATATCAGGTTAAAAAATATTAACACTGAGACAATTTTTTTAAAGAATAATAATAAGCAAAGGCAAAACCTTTATGAAAGAAAATTATAACCTTTTCATTTCAGATTGTGTGGCATGTTCAATATATAGAGTTGGAATCCTTATTCAAGACAAAAACCATAAAATGCAACAAAGTTAGGATGTCCTGTGCTCAGTGACATGTGAAAGAAACTGGAGCTATTGATGTAGTTATTTATATTAACTAAATATATATATATATATATATATATATACCAATGATATATCTGTTCCCAACCAGAATATACGGTCATTGATCACGAACCAATCAGATGCAAATCGTCAGTTTGGAAAGGAATCTCTAGATATATAATGAGATGGAAAAATCAACCTAAACCAGAATCAACAGATTAATTTTATCCATTCTTCCATTTGTATCTAAGGTTACACATGAATCTTTTTGAGTGTAAAAAGTTTACAGGAAAAAAGACAATGGAAAATGGCCACCATCAATTCCTGATCTGAATTCGATCAAAAATCTATGGTCAATTGGGAAGAAGAAATTATATGAAGGTGGCAAACAATATGACAGCAAATCAGATCTACAGGAAGCAATTAAAACCACCATATTGGAAACTGAACCTGCTGAAGTAAAAAAAATTTAACAAAATCAATGGATTGCTGGCTATTATTGAAAAAGGTCAATATATTAAGATGTAAATGCTTCAAAGACTTATTATATATATGTGTTATTTATTCTATTATAGATATTGAGCAGTTGTTGATTATTTTATTACCTTCTTATAGAAGCAAAAAGGGACCTTCTGGTTATCTTCAGACTGCAGTTTTTTTTGGTTTTTTTTAATCATTAAACCAAGCAAGGCAATAAAGTCACTAAGATGCAAGGAGTTACTGAATGTTAAAGAGTATGATAAAAATACTATTAAGGGGAGAGAACAATAAAAAAAACAGTAATTAAGAAAACAGAAGATAATGATTGACATTGCATTTAAATTTTTGAAGCTCAAAGTTGACTGGAAAGTAAGAAGCAGGAAGAGAGTTCCACAAGCAATAAGTCCAAGAGAAGAAACTGTTAACATAGAACTTACAGTTACATCTAGCTATTTCAACAGTAAAATGATGAGACTTTGCCACCAATCTAGTACTGTGCTTAAATTTATAATGTCTCAGTAGCATAGCGAAAAGTTCAAAACAATTACTATGAAAGTATTTATAGAAAAACGAAGCTATATTATGAAAAGTGATTGACTACAAGATGCTAGATAATAAATCTAATAATTATAATAAAACATGTTGAAACTGCCTAGAAATTTAACTCAGGCTTTGTTTTGACATCTAAATTGTTTAAAATTTGATAAGAATTGTTCAAAGCGAATTTGTGATTTGCATAATAACAGACAGTACATTCTCTCAGACTCACTCTCTCTTCTTTGCACCAGGACATCTATTTGTACTCTTGAACCTCTATCCTATTATTCTATCCTTCTATATATATATATATATATATTGTGCAATATAAAAATTTATTTTATATATATTAACACACTGTGCATTTTCTTTTAATCCTTACACAAGGCCAATATAGACCTTTGGTGGGAACTTAGCAACCACCATAAGCATTCATCAGTAGAACCACACTTTTATCATTTCAAGTCTCCTCTTCATGTGTGAAGAGATTTCCAGCATTCATCATCATAAAGGTGATTAAATATTAGATATCAGTACAACTAGAACACAATAGAAATTACATAAAATAAAGTTGCTTAACTCACTCCAATACTTTTTTGTCATCCAAATGTAAAATTCCATTATTAATTTATTAAAACTTGTAACCAGATACTAATTTACTAGTAAAACTTCACCGAGTCATCTTATATGTAACCTGTCCCCTCAGGATCTATCTGTTTTTTCTAATAAAGCATGGAAATCTTAATGATGGAAAAGAAAAAAAAAAATGAAATTAAAAAGATTAATAATTTTAATTTTCAAAAAATTAACAAATGCACAAAGAAAGAAACAAAAATGTTTATTATGAGGTCAAGTATAAATGCAAGTCACACTATTATTATGAAGTTGCAAATTAAGCTGCTTTATTTTTCAAATTAAAGCAATTAATGGTATTGCCCTAATAAAAATCTTGCCATGATGTGCCATTTTTGTTGTATTACAATAACAAAAAATAACTATGAGCAAAAAACAATATAGATTTAATTGCAAATTTCATGCCATCTTTTTATTCCAACACTCTGGGTCAATATACTCTTCAATATTATACTATTATTAGTAAGTAGTAGTAGTTGTAATAATAATAAAGTAACAACCCAAAGCATTGTAATAAAAATGATGTAAATTTAATAAAATAATTTAAAAAAAATGAAGAATGCAGTGATAAAAAGTAACAGTAAAATGGGGAAAAAACTAGAAATATTAGTGAAAAGGCTTTATATATTCAATTTAAAAATATTTTCTTTCCATTTTTTGGACCCAAAAGATAACATCTTTGTTTAAATGTCAAATTTTGTTAAGTTTATATTTTTAATAATAATAAAAAAAATATTTGCGTCAATGATCTTTTAAAATGTTCTACAATACTTGATAAGAAAAATAAATTTACTTCATTGGCACTTAATTAAAAAAAATTTGAATTAGTTTTACTATTCTTCTATATAAAGAAGTACTTTTATTAACACTTATTGCTATTAATACTTATGATTTCTAAAAAAGTAATGGAGTTTTATATTTATCTGAGAGATTTTTATCCTTTAATCATTAGTCTTAGAGGATACTCATATTTGAGTAGATGTCTTATTTTTAAATAGTATATTTATTATTATCTACCAGCCTGAATATTTCATGTCTGCTCAGTTTCATATTAAAACATGAGCAGATGTGGAATTTTGAGAATTTACGATGAGATAGATTTCACTTAATGGAATTATTCAGCTATGCTTGATCAGCAACGCCTTTCATGGCTGAGTCAGCATAAACACGTGAAATTTAATGACGTTTCTCCTGCCAGGGGGCACAGAGATTTGAATCCTGCAAAAGGGCATATATTTTTCTTTAAGATTTTTTGAATATTCAGGCTGACAGATGGTAATAAATATTCTGTTTAAAAGTAAAACAGAACATCTACTCAAATATGAGTATCCACTAAAAATAACGTGATAAAAAATACATAGGATTCAAACATTATAATGGCAGAAATTCAAGTCAATTTTTTTGTTGAAGACACTAAAATAAATGACGGAAAAAAGCAAGAGGTAATAAGAAAACATTTGTCACCTGTCCTTAGTTATCCTATTGTGTTTTCTTTTAATCACATCATGATAGCGAATATGCGACATCTCCTTTGATCATGACAGCCATGACTCTGCACTCATATTGTTGAATATATTTCTATCTCAATCTGTTTTTAAAAAGTCACACTATTCAAATTTAATAAGATAAGGAGTGATTATATATATATGTGTGTGTGTGTGTGTGTGAAAAGTCAGCTATAAATAAAATATATCAGTAAAAGAACAAAAGGGAAACCTTGATAAAATCCCTCAGGAGATGAAACCACATTGCTAAAGAAAAGTTTTCCTTTTATAATTATATAATTCTTTCAGCTTTCTTTGGGTCCCAGTCAACTTTGATCTTCAAAAATTTAAAAGCGATGTCAATCGTTATCTTCTGTCTTCTTAATTCTTATTCTTTTATTGTCCTCTCTCCTGAATAATAGTAGTTTTCTTTAACACTCAGTAACCTCTTGTGTCCTTGTTTGGGGTGAAATGATTATATATATATATATATATATATATATATATATATATATATGTGTGTGTTTGTGTGTGTGTGTATGTATATAAATGAATATGTCTAAAAATTTCAAATAGAGTATATCTGTAAAAATCAATATGAATAAATGATATAATAATATGACAAGTCTTCCTCGTCTTTATTTATATATATGTATGCATGTAAAATTTTAGATATAACTAAAAATATATCTGTAAAATTGACAATATGAATAAAGAATAAGTTTTCCTTTTGTCTTATATATATATATATAACAGACAAAAGGAAAATGATGTAAATTATGTAAAGAGTTACAATACCTCATCTCAGAAATATATATATTTATGTCTATATTTCTGAGATGAGTATTGTAACTGATTACACCATTTACATCATTTGGTCTATTGCCCTCCTCTTTATTGCCATATTTGCAACATTTCAGCCGTTGTATGCTCCAACCTTCTTCAGGTGGTATATGTTGAATTTCATACTAAACCCTTTATTTAGTCCACTGGGGTAGATTGTTCTAGTTCCATGTGCCATGGATCTCCCAGTTTCAACTAATTCCCATTAGTAACTCAACTCTCTAAGTTTATTTTTTCTCTCTGCAGTGGCCAGATATTGAACTCACAACTCTTTGGGTCAAGTCACTTTCACTTTTGGGATTATTTCAACTAATGTTTTTATCCACTGGGACAGTGAATTTTTTGGACTTATAAACCTAATGGCTCAATAATCATTTTTTACCAGAGCTCATATTGCAATTTCTGTTATTATTGTTTTTCTCTAGATCTCTATATTACTGTTTCCCATATTGTATTCATGTCTATGCTTGGCCAGCTTAGATTTTTATGGCCTAGCATACAGACTAATAACAAAGCAAGGAAAAATTTCAAACAACTACAGACCAATAACAAAGCTACAAAACACTTATTTTCTCCACACTATGTATTTTCTGCAATGATCAACAAGACCTTGCATGCTGTGTTTGTAAAAATCTTTCACAGCAGTGAAGATGGCATCATTGTCAGAAAAAATGTTTTCTGCATAGTCCACTTTTCATCAGCCCAAACAAATAAATCACATACATACATACATATATACTTTGTCCTTTAATTATGCTTGCTTAAAATTTCTTAAAATAAAATGTATATATATGCTTGTATTTAGAAAAAAAAACTTAGTAAAAACTGTTTTACTAGAACCTATTAAGAATAGGACAATATCAGCTGTATGCAGACATCAATGACTTAAGTATAGCTTCAAATTTATCATTTGTAAATAAAAAGTAAATACAAATAATTCTTTAAAAAGTCAGTTATTAATTTGACAATGTTTATATTATGAACAGGACCCTATTTCTACATTGCAAAAAAAAATTTCAAATGTCATAACTTGAAAAACATCATCCATGTACTATGTCTCTTCAAGACAATCATGGCCCTCCACAATTGTTGTTTGTTGTCCTCTTTTGTCTTTTCACTCTGTCTTTTAATCTGTTTTTACCAACTATTTACACAAGCTCAAATAAGTAGGTTAAGTGCAGCTTTCCTCTTGCCTTCAATGTCCTGTCAGTGTCAAATTTTCTAAGTCCTCTTTCCTCATTACACATCATAGAAATTTCAGCTCTTTCTGATAAGTATAAGTGATTTTTTTTATTCCCATTTTCTCTAATATTTTGTCATTGCATTCAGTCCATGGTATTCTCAAAATCCTTATGTGGGATGACATTTCTGTTGCCTCAAGTCTGTTCATCAGTGAAGAGATTTTCCAGCATTCATTGTCTTATAGGAAGATTGATATTATATAATAATTAAGTATACTTTTCTTTGTTTCTAATGATATTTTCCTTTTTCATAATATTTTGCTTAGCTTTGGAAGGCATCTTTCACTATCCCAATGCACCTTCAGCTTTTAGTGTTACATTTTCTGTCATCTGTTAAAACATTTCCTAGATATTTAAATTTTTGCACTTGCTTGATATTAGAATCTTCAATATGTAATTCATATGTTGGGCTCTTCTTTTTGCTGACAACCATATATTCTATCTTCTAACAATTGATAGTCCTTTCTTTTAACTTTCTTTTACTACCCTATGTAAGAGGGCCTGGAGTTTCCTTCCTGGGTCTGCATTCAACACTGTCATCTGCATATTTTATGTTAAGATTGTGGCCACCAATCATGAATCCTGGTTAGAATTCTAATTCTTCCAGGATTTAGTTCACTGTAAATGTTGAATAAGTTCGGTGAGAAAATCCATCCTTGTCTTACCCCCCGTTTCTATTTTTGAGTATTTACTGGATTCATTTTCTATACGTATGCAAGTAGTTTGCGCCCAGCATAAATTCTGGATTATTCTAATATCCTTCCCAAATATATCAAATTAACACTCATTTACAAAAATTATTAAAAAAAAAAAAAAAAAATCTCCCTCGACTTTGTTTTTTTAAAAGCAAGTGAACCAGTCAATAGTACTGAATCTTTCTTTTTCTTTTATGGGGAATTTCATTTATTGCCACATCATGAACTGTTATTTTGATTTTATAGTGATGATTCCCTGTCACATCACCCTTGATGATGCGCAGTCCAGGAATCTATAACACTATCAGCCTCATAGTATTTCAGCAGATCCTGACAAACTTGCATTGTTTAGTCTTTCTAATTCTGAAGAATCTGTAAGACTCACTAGGTGTGAAATTGGCAATATTTCCTGAACTGAAGCCATCATTCAGCTCTATATACAAGTTTTCAAATTGGAATCAACAAGTAAACTGATCAAAGCCTCTTCATTTTGTGGGTTGGCAGATGTGATGTGCTGTCAGAAAATGACTTATTATACACATCACTGTCACAACTGCTGAAATGCATTACCAACCACCTAACAGTGTTCATATCCGCTGTTTGGTCTCTGTAAAAATTCAACAAACAGCAAGCAACATCAATGCCTGCAATTTTTTTCTATATGAAGAAATTCAGTGGTACACCTCTGGTTTGTACACACCTTCACATGAGATGCCATCTGCTGCTATGTGTTACAAGGCAAAGACAATTGGCAGGAAGGTTCAACCTTTATATCTCCCATATCTATTGTTGCCAACATAATAAAATAAGAGGCATTACTTTCAGAGCAATCCTTGTATAGTAAAAAATGTTTTTAAGCAATTCAGAAGAGTTTTATTTTACCTTTATAGAAAATATTGAAAAAAAGAATAACTGTAAATAAAGATAAAAAAATAGATATTAAAAAAAAACAAAAAAAACATGAAATTAAAATGAACAGAAGTACAAAAAAACATTCAGACATAATATTAATAAATACAGTCTTTAATGTTTATTAAAATCTAAAATAATCCTGATAATTTACATATTACAATAAAATGGTCTAATCTATTTCAAGGATTTTGATTATGTAATTACAAAAGTAAAAATTTAGTAATGGCTAATAGATTAGCTGAAAGCACTCAGAATGAACAACCATTTGTACAATTTCTAAACATCCTAGAAATCTCGTTTACACACATACAAAATACAATAAAAAAACTTAGGTGTACCTTGTCAGTCGTTTTTGTGAAACACATGATTATTTGAAACATATTCTATTAAATGGAATTGACAATGCATTAAATTTAGTCATAAATACTTCATCTAAGATGGCTAACAAGTAGGAATTATTCAAATTTAGATATATATCTATATTCACTGCTTTTACATCTTATGTATCAAAGTTGCAATATAAAGCAAGAGAAATAAGATAAAAGATATACTAGTAAAAAATGAATATTAATTGTCAATGTTTCACCTACAAAGGCAAACCAGCAGAAGATGTTCAAATTTAGAAAGCTATATTCTAGTTTAAAAGTTGTAATAAAAAAGAAAAAGATGAAAGAAATAATAGTTAAAAATTAATAATAACGATAATACTTCATCTAAGAAGAAATTCACTATTTCAAAATACAATATCATCATCACCAAAGTAAATTTAAATTTTGATCATAAAACTTAAATCTTACAAATTTGTTTCTAATCCTTACACACATTCTTCACTAATTCAAGTTCCACACAAAAGCTAAATATCTATCCCACATTTTCATTCTGAAAAATAAAACAGTAGTTTTTTTAAAAGTAGGTTTAATGACAATTAAGCTAAAATGGGTTTTTTGTTGTGAAAAGTGACAGTGTTGGATTTGACACAAATAGATTTGCAACATGACATTGCAAAGTTGGGTCTCTGCTATATTTTGTTCACAATCTTTAGGTTCATTAAAAAAAATATCAAATAAACCAAGAAAGAGACAACTTCAAAAAGTGTAAAATAACAGCAGGAAGAGAAATTAAAAGAATTCAAGTTGCTTGGGTGAGAAGCGAAACCAGTACAACAAGTGAAGTCAGAGAAAATTCCATCAATCATTGCAAAAAACAGACAGCAAAGAAAAGGGAATAAATCAAGCAAGTAGTTGGCTAGAATTACACAAGAAACATTTTTGTTTTCTAGCCAAGTGGTAAAGGCATTGAATTAACAAATTCTAGACTGTTTCAATAAGTAACATTTACAAAATGAGTGAAGAACTGAGTTGATTAATGTGTATAATTTTTAAATAAAATGAACTTTTGTATATAGATTAATATGTTAACATATACTAATATATGCTAGCATGAAGTCACAAGTCATCATGACTGAGGGTTTGAGTGTGCTGGTCTTGTTCAGACTGTTGATCATGCTAGATAAATGTTCTATCTCTCTCTCTCTCTATATATATATATATATATCTCAGAACCTGAAATAAGGTCCACTCAGCATTGTTGCAGTATAAAGCACATGTGGGCTATGTGGGTGTTGAACAAATACAAAATGTCCTTGAGCCAGTGTCTGCAACGGAGATTAGCTAGCCACCCTAGTGAACAGGCAATCCTAGATAAAAGTGGCCATCCATTCATAAACACACACATATATATATATATATATATATATATATAAATATATATATATATATATGATGATGAGGAAAGAATTATATACTTTATTATTATTATTAGTAGTAGTAGTAAAAAAAAATGTTGCCAGAAATCAACAGTGTATGGTAACTTAATTTTAACACCTTTAGCAATAATCCTATCATTAGTCTGATGTTCACTTATGGCATGAAACTGACTGTCACCATCCAGTGTTGATTTCTATGCTCCCACTATTTATATCAACAAATACTCTACCCCAATATTGAGCACTCTTTCCCCCCAAAATATATTAAAAAAAAATATATATATATATATATATATATATATATATATATATATATATATAGTGGATGCCCAATATTTGAGTAGACACTCCATTTACTTATTAAACAGTATATTTATTTTGCCTACCGGCCTGAATATTTAAGAAATCTTATTAAAAGAAAAGTATACGCTCCCTACCAGTATTCAAACTTGCATAACCCTGGTCAAGGGAAAACATCATTAGATCGAATGTGCTTTATAAACATAAATCTTTCTCAGTCTCTTGAAATATACATATCCACTCAGTTTCATATCCTAATGTAAACAAAGCAATTTCTAAAGAAGTGATGCATTTTTATTTATTAATCCGACAGATTTTATTACTTAAACATTATTTTTAGTAGATACCTATATTTGAATAGATGCTTTATTTATTAAACAATATATTTTTCTCTTTCTACCAGCCCAAATATTCAAGAAATCTCAGTAAAAAAAAAAAAAATAACAGATTAATAAAAAAAATTGAGGCACTGTGGTGTAATAGCTAGTGGCTCAGATTGAAGAATCAGAGAGCTGAGTTCGAATTCCTGTAGAGTGTATTACATTCACTTACATTACTAATATCTTTGGGAAAAGGTATGAAACCAACTATTCCCCCCAGTTATGGGTAAATAGCAGGACAGACTGGGTTCTATAGCCTTGGTTGGCAACTAGTCTAGGAGAAGGAAAATTCTGAATTCAAACCACCTGCTGCTTTGTAGGTTTAGCTTTTTAACTTCTGAGAGGAGTGATGGGCTAACTGCAACATTCCCAGTGTAAAAGGAACCAGCAAACACTATTCTGGATTGAATCTCAATTGTGAGATGGAGGGGAATGGCAGCCACAACAGCACAAAATGTGCTGACTGAATAAATGAATATATATATCTGATGAATGCATAATCAGATCTAGTTTCAATGAAACGTTTTCCATTTGTCAAATTTCTTAAAAATTTTGTTGGGATTGTATATCTTATTTTAAACACATATTGTTGACACAGAAAATACATGGACAGACCTAAAAACATAAATCTCTTTACTCTCAACCCATTCTGAAGAATTAGATGAAGATTTGCCTTGGGTTAATTTCAGAAAAGGCTATATGAATTTCTTGCTTTTATTCCATTCTGAAAATAAGATGAAGATTTTTCCTTTAATTCGATACAAAAAAATCTGGGAAAATATATCAAGAACTCTCCACAACTGAACTAAGAATTATAGAGAAAAGATTCAGAGTAAATATTAGCAGCTTTTTTTAAAATCACTCATTTTCTTCTTTAATCATGAGAAACTGCCAGCTTAGAGAAAAAAGTACTATAATTCATTATTTAAGCATACACACAAATATGCATACATATTTCTTTCTTTCTTTTTTTGATCTGATGATGCCTAGAAAGGTGAAACACATAATCAAATCTAGTTTCAATGAAATGTCTTCTATTTGTCAAATTTCTTAAAAACTTTGTCGGGATTCTATATCTTATTTTAAACACACATGTCTGTTAGAAATATTATCGAGAAAGGGCAATTTCAAAAGCTCATCAAGACATTCACACCATCTTTTCTATATGCAATATTGGAATCACAAATAAGAGTATTGCTCAAAGAGGATTCACTGTAGAGGATACTGAGCTATAAACACCATGCAAATGGTTATATGATCTTTGAATCGTTGATGTCTGTTGCTGCCTGTATTTGCCTAGCTTTATTGTTCCACTATTAATCCTTCATATGACAGAGGATCTGTTTTATCTTCTTGGCATCATTGATCTTATTAATCACTTTTTGTTGTTTGTGTGACAAGTTGCCTTGAAATAAACAGGAGAAAGATTTTGTTTCTCTTCAATCTATGCATCATCATCATTGAACCAACCTTTGTTTTCTTTCCATGAAACCTAAAACGTCAATGTTTATGCCATAGAGATATTCTTTTAAAGCTGGCTATATGTTTTTGTAGTCAGCCTTGTCCAAATGATCCTCAAACACACCTGCTTACCTCCCAAATGAGAGACATAGATCTTCCTTTGAATGGCATATTTAAGGAATACACATCCTTGGTTTAATAACAAGGTTCAATCTGGCACATATTAATCAACACTCCTCATGGCATGAAGACAATGATCTGGAATGTCTGATTGCCTCACAAGTATATAGTCTAGTCAGTGTCACAGTTTTGAACCAGGGTGCATCCATGTTGTCTTATACTTGTTCTTCAATTCAAATATGGTATTATTGATAAACAGCTGTAAATCCTGTAGCATTGCAGGTCAGACCAGACCCCAGGCTTATTCTTAGGATGCAGTTTATTTCAGTCAAATGCTTGTGGCTTAAAAATAACCCTTTGGCCAGATCGTTACCCATGAATTAAAACCATGAGAATTTGTAGCAGATTTTATTCTTGGGTTGTAACCTACTGCTATAGATAAGCAAAGCAGAGATTTAGCGTAGGTGAGCAGTTTAACAGGTATCTTCACTTTCACATCGATGCAAGTCAATCTTATTACTCTGCCCTTTTAATGGGTAGTGACCACTGTCTTATAGAGAACATTGTCTTGTCATCTTTGTCTAAAAAGTAATTTATTTTCATTCAGTGACTTTTTTTGTCTTAGCCACTTGCCATGTTACTTGTGAAGTCCACTTCACTTAGCTGATAATGATCAGGAAAATTAATGTCCAAAAACATTTTTTGTGATAGATCAGCTGTTTTCTATTTAACAAGATATTGGCTCACACTGATATTTCTCACACAACAAGAGAAGCAGCATACCATTACTGTTACACTCCCAAATACCATGTTTTCCAAGTTCACTCCAAATTTCATTGTCCCTACACATCCAGCATTAAAATCAAAAGTATGACAGCATTTCATAAAAATACACCTTTTCTTCAGTTGCATTCATGGTTAAGGTGAAAACACTGACTAAGGTTATACAACATTTTTTCATGGGAGGTACTCACATTGTCATCAAAGGGTCATTTATATCAGCTGGTAACTCTCCTAACCTTTCTACAAGGAAGCTCATGACTGCAAAGGCTACTCCTGCCTCCCTCTTCATTCATTTTTCCTTACTCTTCCAATAAAATGTGTAGCCATCTCTCAGATAAGCTAACACAGTCAACAGGATTGCCTTTTGGGAAATACTGAGAAAGCTTGGTTACCTAAATTTATTAACATGCTTTGATGTCATGAAAGTGTATGCATGTGAGTTTGCATACACACATTCCAACAAGCATTTTTTTTTAGTGATGTTTGCCCTAGACAAGGCACAAGA
The DNA here is from genome assembly GCA_903632075.3 of Acanthosepion pharaonis. Taxonomy (NCBI): domain Eukaryota; kingdom Metazoa; phylum Mollusca; class Cephalopoda; order Sepiida; family Sepiidae; genus Acanthosepion; species Acanthosepion pharaonis. The sequence continues at coordinate 2,111,838 of CAHIKZ030001735.1, read as the reverse complement.
TCTACACAAGGTAGAGAGTTACAGAGGCACAGTTTATGGGGATATGTGAGAAAGATAATGGTTGACTATAGACATGAAGAGATTAAGATTGTAGTGATCACAGGAAACATACTCTTGGGAGTCAGTTCCACAAAGCAGCCATTTCTAGGAAGAAGCTGCTTGAGTGGAACTTACATCGCAACATTTTTTTGGATCATTTCATGCAAAACAAAATAATAATGCCACTTGGATGCAGGGTAGGGGTTACAGGGAGTGAAAGAAATTTTAGTGAGGAAAAGGTACAATAAAAGAACAGGGTTCAACAAGACAAAAGATGGCAATTGACATTGCATTTAAATTTTTGAAGACTGTAGGATCAAGGGAAGCAAGAAATTGGAAGGTAGTTCCACAGGTTAGAAGTGCAAGAAAAGAAACTGTTAGAATAGAAATGGTACTTGGATGTAGCTAGTTCAACAGTAAAATGGTGGGACCTAATGGCCAGTCTAGTAGAATGCTTAAATTCATGTAGTCAAGGCACCAGGGAAAAAGCTCAGAACAGTTGCCATGAAAATATTTCTAGAAAAGACAGAAGGAAGCCACATCGTGTCAGTAAGAAAGTCACTGAAGTCAAGATGTTTTGTCATGATCGATTACATTAAAGATGCTTCTTTGGATTTTGTCAAGAATCTCGAGATATACAGCAGGAGTACCTGATCAGCACCTGTCAGCAATATTCAATCCATGGACAAATGGTAGAATTATAAATGTGAAAAATGGATTCTAAAAAGAAAATCTTTCCTAGCAGCAGATGTAGCAATTGATTCAATATAGTTGCTCCACTTCATGTCAGGGGAAAATATGAGCCCAAGAAAGTGCAAAGTGTTGCTCTTATAAAGTTTAGCATCAGTCATACTGATAGCAGGCAGAAAAGGTTTTCTGTGATGATTAAATGAAAGCAGTTTTATATAGAATACAAAGGAAATAAAGATGGTTCGATACAATGTGCATGGCATTGCGGTTCTTAACTCTGAAGGTTATAACTAGTGGAACATCTGAACACTTTCCATAGAAATAGCAGTAAAGCAGTGAGAGGCTTGCATTTCATCTGTGAGAAAAGGATTGTAGTGAGGAAAATAATTTGTCACCCACAAAAGATGTGGAGATGCTTTTGGAGAAAGGGAAGACTACTCCATTTTCAGCCTGCTCCTGGCTCTTGTAAAGGTAGAGGATAGCAAGAGGAATCAGGTACTTGATGGAGTAGTACAAGGAAACCAACCATCTTCCCAGCATCTTTAGTAATGTTCAGCTGAGTTTAATCCCAATAGGTGCTCTAATTAAGGGGCCTTGCTGAAGGAACATCCATTCATCATGATTGGTAAAAGTTTTATGTTCAATCAATGATGGTGGAATGTCACTAGTTTGTACTGGGAACTGAACATTTTTCCAGCATCTTTAGTGATGGATCATATGTAGGAGATCCACATTCATTGGTTTTGGTCATAAGCTGTCTGGATCAATTGAATTAAACAATGGAGTGAAGCAGGGTGATATTCAAAATAATAAAACCAATATATAAAATTAATACAAAATATAAACATACATTTATATGTATATACAATTAATATTTGTTATATAATAAGTTAATATATAATATATAAATAAGGCCCAACACATTTATTGTCACGTAGAAAATTAGATATTACTATTATATTGCACTTGTTTTTTTCTATTGAAAGTTTTCTATCTCTTAATACTTTGTTTAGTTTCTGGAAGACATCTTTTACTCTTCTTATGCATGTTTGGATTTATGTTACATTTGACTCAAAAAAAAAAAAAATAAAAAAAATAAAAAAATATTGGGTCAGTTTAACCTTCATGCCTGCAAAAAAAATGATATGCCCAAAGAATGGTTATATGGTTATTCCCTTGATACCGCTATTATTGTATACACTTTTGACTCCTTCAGCAATGTTTATTTACAAGATTATAAAAGTATATGAACCAATTGAAATAAAGAATGGAGTATATATAGTGGTGTTTTACATGGCCTTCAAGGATGGTGATGATGGCATATATATATATATATATATATATATATATGTGTGTGTGTATGTATATGTGTGTGTCTGTAAAAATATCAGAGAGAATATACCTATAAAAGGAAAATATGAATAAATGCAAAAGGAAAACTTATCTTAGCTGACATGTGGCACTTTATGAAGGCAAGGATTTTATTTTGTAACAAGTATTTATAAACAGAAATAAAAATGTATCACTTTGTGTCCTCCATAGCTTGCCTGATGTTTCATCTAACCTGATGAATATTTATGAGCATTCCTAAACTCAAACATTTTGAAAAACAGATGCTGTCTTTATTTATTAAACAGTGTATTTATTTCCAATGGCCTGAATATTCAAGAAATTTTATTAGAAAAATGTGCACTCTCCAACAGGATTCGAACCTGCATTTATCTAGGGAATTCACTAAAAATAACTAATATTTTTAATAAAATATATCAAATTAAAAAATGAAAAAAGGATACAAAACAGCAGCGATGTATATTTCAACAATCTGTGTTTAAAAGCACTATTTGGGCTTTGCTTGGCCATCAGATTCTCTGCAGCTGAGAAGTCAAAGCACATCAGATCTAATGACAGTTTCCATTAGGGAACACAGGGTCGAATCCTGTCAGAGAACATATATTTTTCTAATAAGATTTCTTGAATATTCAGGTTGGTAGATGTAAATAAATAAATAAATAAATAAATAGAGCATCTACTCAAATATGGCTATCCACTAAAAATCACATTTAAGTAATATTATCACATTTAAGTTTATATATATATATAAACAAAAGTTTGATACCACAGAACTTATAAATTATTTTGAACAAACAAAATCACATTTTTCCTTTAAGATAACCTTTTTGGCCAACACCACATCAAAAGAATTATTGGCAACCTAAAAATTTACAAAATTTGCACAATGAATAACAGCCTAAGAGGAAATGGGGAACTAAAATATGATTTATTAAAATGGGAGAAAAACAAAAAAGAGGAAGAAAAATGACAAAATCTGGAATAAATAGTTCCAGAAGTATAAAAAGAAAAAGAAGGACTCACAAACCTCCTATTAAAGAAAGTGAACAAACAAATTTCTCTGTCAACAAAGATGGTCGGTGTAATCTGATATAAACTGCCTATAAAATACGCAGATGTTTTGTCAACAGTGATTTGCCCAAAATAGCAAAACTTCAAACCTGTATATTTATCAGTGCAATCTGGATTGTCTGAAAGGTGCTAGCCTATCACAGAATCCTGCACCATCTATATTACAGGTAACAATACCCTGTCTAACATTAACAAGCGTATGTTGTGCAATCCATGTTTCAAGACACTGATTGGTCCACTATATATAGTCAGCATCATACTGACATTTAAATCTATATATGACCAAACTATTTTGTAGGTAGGACAGACCATCTTTATATATATGTTATCGTACCTCAGAAAATCTATTTAATATCAGGAGAATGTCAGTAAGACGATGGTAATTGTTAACCTTATACAAGACATTTATGTAGCTCTTCTGGCTCATACTGATGATGATATGAAATGCCTAATGGATGCTTTCACTAATGCTTGCACTGCTCTTGGACTTAATATAAGTCTCAAGAAAACTATAGTGATGTATTAGCCTGCAGTGGGAAAGCCTTACATAGAGCCAAATATCTTTGTATACAATAAGTGTATAGGCATGATTGATGACTATGTTTACCTTGGTAGTAACCCCATCAACAGTGAAGTTGAAAGAATTCAAAATTCAGTAATGCATTTAGTAAATTGGAACAACAACTAAGGAGACAGCATAGAATTTTGAAAGTGACAAGGATCAAGGTGTATCATGCTTGCATCTTAACATTATATGCATGTGAAATGTGAATTATTGTAGAACTTTCAGACCATATAGGCAACAGATATGGCCTCACTTGTGATATTTGTGATAGGCTTTGCTTGAATAAAGCAGGACAATTGTGTCATATATAAAGTCAGCATAGCAGAGGACTAACCCACTACAAAATGGTATTAAATACTAAGAATTCATGTCACTTTTGCAGAAAAGTTTGCAAATCTTCTGGTGGACCAAAAAGACAGTCACAAAATAAATTTAAAGACAACAAAATGGATGTTTCCCATGTCTGCAATTTTTGTGTCATAGGTTATAAAGGTTTCTTTGGTTTAAAGAGCTTATATATGTTCAAAGCAAAACTAGGACTCACTCACAATGGTAACTTATGATGATTATATTCAATGTGGTAACAGCCATCACACCCACAAATGCACATATTATGCTTTTGTTAATTGCTTTGTAATGCATTAAAAACATCATATTAGGTTTTTATTCAAGTCTACTATAGATCTTTCATATTTTCAATATATAACCTGAAAATAGGTTCAAATAAAATGGTATAAAAAAGAAAAATTACTTTTAAGTTCTTAAAACAAGTTTAGACTATTTTTACAATCCCTGTTCATGGAATAAAGGTTATTATGTAAAAGAATTGACCATAGACATTTTATAAGATTTTTAAAACATATTGCAATAATTTAAAAATTTTCTTTGAAATTGAATTTTGCTTTTAGTTGAAAGAAAATAGTATAAACTGAGATGTGAAAAATGTAAAAAGAAAAAAAACTTACTTTTGTTTACTTTTAATTTCTGCAAACTAAATTTTTGTTTACTTTTAATTTTTGTAATCTAAATTTTTGTCTATTTTTAATTTTGAACCATTGATAGGAGACTTGCAGTTTTGTAAACTAAATTTTTGATTACTTTGTTTGTAAACTGTAATTTTTTTAATAATTGAAATTTGTAATCTATAATTTTTCAAACAAAGTGAACATGACAGATATAGAATAACTCAGATATAGTAAAATACAAAATAACTCTCTCACTTTAGATATAGAATAACTCAGTAAAATACAAAATAACTGTCTATAAAATAGAATGCCAGATAAAGAATAACTCAACTGTGAAAAATGTAAAAAGAGAACAGCTTATTTTTGTTCAGTTTTAAATTTTGTTTAGTCTATTTTTAATGTAAATGTTTTATCATCCCAAATTAACTTCTGTTACACTATGATTAATGTCTACTGAGAGTTGATTGATCTGTTTTTTAAGCCTTATCAATCCTTTGTAGGTTATTTAAAGCTGAAATATATTGTAAGAGGTCACTTACAGTACCTGGCGTTGCCAAGCACTTCTCTAAGTATCGACCAAATTTGACACAGCTTAACTTTGGTGATCAAACAAGAACCAATATTCAGAGTAATTTGACGATAAGCATCTACTGAGGGAGAAAATTAAACTTTGTAATCTATAATCTTTCAAAAATAAAGTAAGCATGACATATATAGAATCCGGGATATTTGGTTGATGCAAACATTCTCAGGGTCATCTTTGTACAATGCTAGGAAACTCTTAGAAGTGTTAACTAAGTCCAATAACATGAAGAAGGGCGAGGAAGAGGGTGTGATAGTCCCTGGCATTCAATCAAAGAGTGAAATAAAAATTTACTTTATATTTAATTAAGTGTTTACTTATTGTTTCATCTGTTTTTACATATTTAAAATGTCTGCTTTTCTTAAATTTCTTAGTACTAAACTCCATAAGCACTCCTACTTAAATGTTAAGGGCATACAATCAAAGAGTTAACCCCAGGCATCACCAAACCTCTGCACATCACTGACTCCACCCTTGCTTGTGCATACAAGATCTTTAGTAATTATAATTATTTGCAGAATGATTATTTTAGTTTATTTTGGCAGAAATTTTGAATGACTATAAAATACACATATGAATTGTTTACTCTTTCATTTCAGGAATGATAATTTAATTAGTCAACAAATGTTAATGGTTAAGCAAAGTTTAAATATATAGTCAAATTGTTACTCCTTCAGCCCTCAATTGGTTCATGCATATTTATAGTAGTAAATACAATAATCTTAAGTTATCTGAAATCTTAGATGAAATATGTTGGTTTCAATGCTGGATAGGAATGTATATTTATTTATGTATATATTTATGTATATTTATTGTTGCTAATACAACAAATGTGGCACATGGCCAAAGGAGGAGTGGGGTGCGGCTAGTCAACACTTTCTATCCTAGACCTAACTAATCAGATCCTGGATAAGAATGACTTGCCCCTCCACAATTTATAGACAGAAGCTCACAAATGCATGCTGGGATTTCTTCCTAGCCAATAAAATAGGCCACTTCTCAGTTTTGTATGACTCAGACCTGGTCTGTATTGCCTTGAAGACAAAAAGCTACATTCATTTATCCAAAGTCGCTCTTATGTGTCAACCCCAATTCTTAATTTGTGAAATTTTTGTCATATTACTTTGCCTTATTACTTTGCCTTATTACTTTGAATTTGCCTTCCATATATTGTCTGCTTGCTTTGTATTATTTTTTGTCCAGTTCTTTTCATTATTTATTACAAACTTTATCAGTTCTGTCTGTTAGGCAGTTCTGTAATTTATTTACATTTAACCATGGCCACTCACTTTACAAAATATATTCATTAATAATTTTTAATAAGAATTTCCAAGAGAACAGTAAAAAAATAAGATAATTATTTTTTATGAAATATCAACATATATTTAGAAAAAAATTGAATTCTAAAGCTCAAGGAAATTCTTGTAAAATCAGCAATATCTTATGATAGAGACAGATAAAGAATATATACTTCTGAGTTAGCATTCCTTCTTAATTAGATAATAATTATATTTACAAAAGTCAGATGAAAACAAAAATGGAGTATTGCTGCCATGTTTGGGCTGGAGTGATTCTAAGGTTTAGATTGCTTACTATCAGGTGGATAATGCCAGCCCAGAGAAGTGTGATTCCAGCACCCTTAATGAAGAGACAATGAATCCATGAATGAGAAGAAGTTACAGGTATAGTGTTTTACCCAGGAATCAAGGTAGCAGAACTGCTTCTTGAGTCAGAAGCATCATGCCTATGGGTAGAACCCAAGCACTGAGTAAGGACACACAAGAAGAAGTAGTTGGTGTTATAAAGAATGCTCTGAGAGGAGCTGGCATCCTCTACCCACATCATTTCAGACATTTACAGTTAAGACACACCCTACTACTTCCATGGAGTTGATTCACACTCATTTTCCCTGTATTCCAAATGTAAGAAGAAAGTTTCACACAGTTCCTCACTACTCAAGAACTGCTACTTTGTTGAATTCCTGTATGGGTGCTTCCCCAAACACAACAAACATGGAGCCCTAATCAACTCTGAATTGTTTAAGCATCTCACATTACAGGGCCTTTTTTTTTCAGACAAGTAATATGGCTTTTGCTTCTCTAGGTCAACTGCTGATGCATTAACAATTATTGCTGAAAGAGCCTATCAAGCCTTAAATAAGAATGGTGCTTTGGGCATCTCAAAAACATTCAACAGAATTTGGCATCGGTTCTCTTCACAAACTGAAAGGTTATGATATTTCTGGACAAATTTTTTGAACTGATTCAGTCTTATCAAATCACAAAATGAAAGTTATCTTGAATGGCCACTTTTCTAGATCTTTTTGTACTAATGCAGGTTTCCATCCAGTGCTTGGACCTACTTAGTTCTTAATTTTCATCAATGAGCTTCCTGATGTCATCAGTTCAAAACTTGGTATGTATGCTCATGATACAACTATTTACTTTGGTCTCAATAGTAAGTCTCATCAGATTGATAAGGTCAAATTGGCAGCAGCTCTCTAAAATGACCTACAATCAACTAGGGCAAGGAATCACTTGTTAATTTTAACACCTCAAAAACAAAACTTCTCTATTAATCATCTGAGAGACCCATTTCTGTCTCCCATCAGTATGGTTGATGTTAACCTCCAAGAGAGTGACTCATTCTCAGCTGACATGAAGTGGAAAGGATATATTGAATTCATTGCTAGGTCAGCTGCTAAGAAAATTGGTTCACTGTGTCCTGCTAGACAATTTTTCTCACTAGATTCTATCTATTTATAAGTCTACCATTTGTCCATGTTTTTTAATAATGCCACCACATATCGTCTAATGTTCCTACTATATATTTAGAGATTCTTGATAAAATCAATAGAATAAATCAGCAACATTATTGATCCTTACCTGGCATCTCAAATTCACACACTTTCCCACTGTTATAATGTAGCTTCCCTTTGTCTTTTCTATAAATACTTTCATAGCAATTGTTTTGATGAACTCTCTGCTATGGTATCTAGACTTTATGAATTTAAGCATATTACAACAAGGTGTCATCAATTTACAGCTAAACCTAACCATGTTATATGCTAACAATTTCTTTTGTCACACTTGTGGAACTCACTTCAGCTCCATGATTTCCAGCCAACTTTGATCTTTAAAAAGTTAAATGCAATATTAATCATTATCTATGGTCTTCCTGATAACTCTTCTATTGTTTTCACTCCTTAATAATTTTTCTCTTTATTCCTATTCTTTCACACTCAGTAATCACTTGTGTCTTAGTGGCTTTATTGCCTATGAATGCAGTGAAATGATTAAAAAAACAATAAAAGCTTAACCTTTTCAAATCAAGGGTCAGTTGTTTATCCTTCTTATCCTCATAATTTTCACTTCCTGCTATTTCCTCTTTCATTCATATACCCATCATCATTATCATCATATTAGTAATCTGCTACCTTGAGTGGTTCTTCAGCCTTGTATTGGATGAACTTAGTATTCAAAAAATGTGTTTGTTTTTAGAAATTTTTTTTTTTTTTTAAGGAAACAATTTTTTTTTTTTTTAAAGTGGTTGAAGTTTTCAATCTGCCTTTAAAATGCCAGCAACCATTTTGTTTGACATGAAAATAAAATTTAGCAGCAAGTGAATTTTCTGGAACAAAGGATCTGGGATAATCTCGAGAAAAAAGGTAAGGATGAAAAAATATTTGTGGAACCTTCTGTTGCTAATCAAAAGATCTTCCCACTGATATTAAATTGCCAGCAACAACCAATGTCAAGAATGTTTTTATAATGAACACTAACAATGTTCCTAGAAAAATAAACATGTCAGAAATGCAGTACAGTAGATAATTGCAGTAGAAAGAGAAAAACAATATTTAAGAAAATTGTTTTGCCTTCTTTCTCCTGCACCTTTTTTGCTTCATAATTATAAAAAGGTCAAAAGAAAACTCCCTTCTTTAACAATTCCCTACTATGGATATACTTATATATCTTTATGAAAATTACATTACTTGCTGTTGATGCATATAGATATTTTCAAAATCTACTTAGACATCCTTACAAAGTTTACATTACCTGCTGTTGGCATATATAGACATTTTCAAGAGACTGAAATGTCAGTCCCTAGTGTTTATGTTATGAACTAAGCACTGAGTGATATTTCTAAACCAGCATAAACATAAAGTAGCATACAATACAGCCTGTTTTGTTACACTTTAATGGTGCTGCCATTTAGTTTAGTCTGTACTGCAGATTATCCAATTGAAACTGAAATAACAGTATTTTCCAAAATGAGTCAGTACAGTCAGGCAACAATGCTTTAACAATGCAGCAGTGAAAATGTTAGCACTTTCATTGCTGCATTGTTACACTATTTTCTTCACTTTACAAGTTAATGCAATGTGATGTTATTCTTCTAAAATTATTTCCATATTTTTCCATATACATGTCTTTCATATTTTTCTAAAGTCTGCATCAAAATCATGAAAAATGCTAAAGTTGCAATGAAGATACATTTGACTAAAACACCACATCAGAAGATTTGTCAAAAAACGAAAAAAAAAAAAAAACAAAAAAAAAAACATACCAACTAATAAAGGATGAGCTGTCACTTTGTAAACACATGCAAATAAGACATCAAAATTTATGTGGGTGGAAGTATAAAAAACCTATCTCTTTCCACTATCTAAAGCAGTGTTTCCCTTGTGGGCTCTGTTATGTTAAAAAGGGTTACTGGGAATTTTTTATTTCTTGGCATGGGTGGTGAATATACTCAGTAGGGGCAGTGGGCTTTTATCCATTTTTTTTTTTTTAAATTTTCTGCAATATTGGCTACAAAAGGAAATTTCTGAAAGGTATCTAAAAGGTGTGGGAAACTATCAAGCTTTTCTTCATTGCTTTCCCAATTTCCTATATGGCTGAATGTGATTTCAAGGCAGTTACACAGCTTCTTATGAAAGAAAAACTGCCTGCAAATTACAAAATGAGGAGATTATATACAATTACTTCTAAGCAGCATGGAACCTAGTGTAAGCACCAAAGTCAACGATCACAATGAAAATATTGAGATAAGCTATGGCATAAAAGTTTGTTTTTTTTAGTCTTTAAATCAATGGCATTTATAATAGAAATTAAAATTATTTTTGCTCTAATACCCAAGTGTTATCTTGCTATGAAAGATAAATTCAGTATAATATTCAAAATTTGGCAGGGGGGCATTGACAAAAAAAAGTCTGTGCTCAAAGGGGACACTGGTTGAAAAAAAAAAAAAAAAAAAAAAAAAAGGTGGAAAACATTGATCTGGAGCAAGGACATTTCCAATCAATGAAGTATTCAGGTGGAACTTTTTTGATAAGTCTTGCTTCTAAGCCAGTTTGTGGTGACAATATCTGGAACAAAATGATAAAAATAGAATATTCTTGAGTCAGAAAGGAACCCGGTCACTGCGATAAATTCACTTGCCATTCTTGCCACTATGTTGACCTTTGAACTTCTGAATGACCCAACAAAAAATGAATAACTTTGCATTCACACTTCTAATGACTGTTTGAACTTTGATGCCACTTTGCACTCTGATGGAATAGAAAACAATGGACATATTTAAAATGCCCTGGATATGGCGATAAAATACATCTTGTAATAAGGCCTCTTATTTTGGAGGTTTTGACAAGTGTGGGACCATCTCTTAATTGCTGTTGTTCCCAGGTTCACCCTGACTTGGGGTGGTAGCATCTGTTAGGGTCCCAACTATGGTAAAAAAAATGAACACACAAACTGGGGTTAAAACATCATGAAAGTATAAAAATACATTTTTATAGTAAAAAAATTACAGCAATAGATTTTAATAGTGAAAAAAAAAAAAAAAAAAAATTACCAAAGTTTCCAAGAAAATTAAATTTCAGTATTAAACAACTCAAATATGCTGTTAAAAAAAGCAAACCAAAATAATATTTAAAAAATGGAGTTAAAAACAAAAGAGAAATTAGAAACTGACATTTAATACAAGAAAAAAAATATTGAGAGTTGAACAATTTTGCTCCTCATTTATGAAATCTCCATCAAGGATAATAAAATAAAAGTACCAATTAACTAAAAAAGGAAAACAACAATATACTGCATTAGTAATGTACTAACACCAAATATTTACATGCATATTAGTTTAAGTCCTAGCAGCCATTCCTTCTGTCTACACAGGGAAGTTTACCTAGACTTAATGAAAATTGTCTCACTGAGTGCAATTTGCATCAAACAGAGAACATGTTCTCCTAGTATGCTGCAGCACACTGACATTCTTTTTTATCAGGTGCTCCAAAGTAGAAGACTTATGCAAATTATCACTCAGCTGACCCCTCCTCATACTCAAAGTGAAATTCTCAAAGTGTTTATAACAATTTTCATTAAGCCTAGGCAGTCTTACCTGTATAAAAAGAAGGAATGACTGCTCGGATTTAATGTGATTTGTGTATAAATATTCACTGTTAGTATATTACTAATGCAGTGTATTGGTGTTTTCCTTTTTTTGAGTCAGTATATATTTTGTTTTCTATGCCATCATAAAATTTGGTACCACTGACAAAAACTTTTTTCTATCTACCAAAGACTGATACTACTCTAAGTTCCTACTTCACTTTCTTATGAATATTTTTCTCTACCTAACTTCTCTTAGGCACTCAAAAGAATATTTTCAGCAATTTATACACCAATTTTTTTTTCATATAACAAATTATTATAAATATACAATTTCTTTTTGTTTCAATTTCAGTTTTTTGTGCTCTTAATGAGTTTTTTTAATTTTTTTTTTTACTTTTTTGCATATGGGAAAATCCTCATAAACACAATCATATTGAGTAATATATTGTTGAGTAAATTATTCATAGGAGTAAATTATTCAATACAAATTCAATGCTTGACTGATCCAGTGTACCTACACCCAATTTTCCCCCTAGAACTGAGGCTCTACTGAATGAGTTGCACATAACGCCATCAATAGTATTGGGCATCGCCTCTAAATTAGACTCCCATAAGGCTAGCGGCGGGGACAGGATACCACCCGTTGTCCTGAAAAAATGTGCACATGAATTGGCTCCTGCCCTCTCCAAACTATATAACTACTGCCTGAACAAATCTTGCTTTCTGTTGGAAGTCCTCATCTGTTGTACCTGTCTTTAAGAACTCTGGAGACCCTTCTGACCCATCTAACTACCATCCTATCAGTCTCCTACCACTCTTTGGCAAAGTCTTTGAATCTTTAATCAACGCTGAAGTAGTTAAGCACCTTACATCCGATGATCTGCTCTCTGACAAGCAATATGGTTTCCACTTTGCCCGTTTTACCGCTGATGCGCTCATGGTCATAACTGAATTTTTTTGCTAAGCACTTCAAAATAATGGAGAAGCTCAAGCTGCAGCTCTAGATATCTCTAAAGCATATGATAGAGTTTGGCATGGCGACCTTCTTCATAAGCTTCAGGGATATGGAATTTCAGGACAATTATTTGACTTAATACAATCATTCCTGTCAAACTGTGTAATGAAAGTCATCCTAAACTGATTCTCCTCCAGTTTCTTTCTACGAATACAGGTGTCCCCAAGGCTCTATCCTGGGCCCTACACTGTTTCTGATCTTCATTAATGATCTTTCTGATGTCATCAGTTTCCAAGTAGGTATCTATGCAGATGACACTACTATTTACTCCTGCCTCAATAGCCAATATGGTAATGCCGACAAAACTGACCTGGCTGTTGGTCTTGAAAATGACCTCTGATCTGTGGTTGACTGGGGCAAGAAATGGCTGGTAAACTTTAATGACACAAAAACAAAACTGCTTTCTTTTACCCACCAAAAGGAACCCTTCCTGCCTCCCATTAGAATGTCTGATGCTCAACTCCACAAGAGCGCCTCTCTGAGCCTGCTTGGTCTCACTGCCCACTGACCTGGGATGGAATAAATACAATGAATCAATAGCTTCATCTACAGCAAAGAAAGTTGGTTCTATGTGCCGCTCCAGGAAGATTTTCTCACCTGAGTCCATCCTTCAAATCTATAAATCAACCATTTACCCTTGCATGGAATACTGCTCCTATATATGGTCTGGGGCCCCCGCTGTTCATCTCAAGGTCCTCGACAAAACCCAGAGACGGGTATGCAATGTGATTGGTTCTGATATGGCATCTCATTTACAGTAACTCTCACAGATGTGCCGTCACTTCCCTCTGTCTTTTCTACAAATACTTTTCGCTGGTTCCCAAACTGCATGAATTTAAATGTGCTACTAGGTTGGCATCTCAGTCTCACCTTTTCACTGTCGAAACTGTTAAATGTAGCCGTCTCTTCTACTCCAACAGCTCCATGTCTCGCACTTCCTATCTGTGGAACTCCCTTCTTACATGCTTCCCTGATAGCTATAAGTATTCAAATGCAATGTCAATCGACATCTCCAGATGCCTTGATCTATTCCCCATCCTTCTCTTCCTTTCCTCTGTCATGCCTCTTGCTCCCACTCTCTGTAACCCTTTGCATGCTAGTGTCACTCCCATTTTGCTTGGAGTGAAATGCTTAAAAAAAAAAAAGAAAAAACATGATTATAAAGGGAATATTAGAATTGTGAGATAAGCCATCCAGTTCACACTCCTCTCTGGTCTTTTGAACAGGAGTAGAGGTGTATCTGTTCTTTTCTGTTTAGGATTGGATTTCCGATTTCTTCTAAAGTTTACTTCAACTCTATATTTCTAACGTTTCCACCTAAACTCTGAAATATTATTTACTATTTACTTTTTTTTCTTAATTAAAATAGATAGGTTTGCCTATCATCCGATTCACACATTTCTAGTCTTTTGTACAGGAGTAGAGGTTTATCTCTTGCTTCCTGTTTAGAATTGGGTTCCTAGTTCCTTCTAAAGTCTTCTCATTCTCTATTACTCCCAGTGGAACTTTGCATCTTAGTGACATTATCGTCTTGCTTGGGGTGAATTGATGAAAATAAAAAAAAAAAAAAAAAAAAAAAAAAAAAACAAAAAAAAAAAAAGTAAATTTTCTTTACATAATCCCAAACATTTGTTTGTTTTATTTTTGCCAAGGAATTATCACAACAAATAAAACAAAGAACAATACTGATTGATTATTGATACTGATTGATTATGCCAAAGCCAAAACTATAAATAGAAAAATTTTATAATCAAAAATAGAAAGAAATATTGATAAAGACAAATGACAATCTAGGTGATCCAAATATTTAAAATGTCAATGTCTTTTGAGACGTGCATTGTAAGAAATATAAATGAAGTTTATACGGATTTATTTATACTGGTGTCCTCATTTTGGTTGTTATAGTCATGACATTTTGACAGGTGTAGCTCCCAGCATTACTCAAGTACCTGTCATATTTGCTTATCTTCTGGTAATTTTTTTAATCCAACTCTTTATTCTATCCATCAATGTAGATTGTTCTCATTTTGCTGTCTATGCAAGACAATATTTTGCGTGAATTAACTTTCCCATTGAATTACACTTCTGCTTGTTTCACTAAACCAGAGTATATGAATAACGCTATCTTGCCCAGGGATTGAACTCACAACTACCAGATAACTGCATAAACTTAACTAATTCTTGTATTCACTAGGTCATCATCTCATAATACAAGTAACTAAAATAAATGGTTGGTTATTGTTTCATGGTATGCCTGTCCATTAGAATGGCTAGCTAATCCCTGTTATAAACAACAGCTCAGGTACATTTGTGTTTATTCAGCAACCACAGAGCAAACTTATGGTTTATATTGCAACTATACTGAGCAGACCATTGTTACAGAGCATATAATCTGGCATAGTCAACAGTCTTAAACAAAGTCAGTACACTAAGACACTCAGTTAAACTAGTGATTTCATGCTAGCACAAACATCACCAGATTCTATAATATTCTATCTATCCAATTTCACTCACAAGACTTGGGTCAACCTGTAACCAGATATTCAGACACTTCTCAATGTTATACTTTGCTTTAAATTAAATCTCTTTTTGATTCATTCTAGATGCCAACCAGTGACTGCTAAGAAAGCAAAACCAAAAATAAAAAAGTTGTCCTCTGTGCAGGGGCTCCCAGAATCAAATCTGGCATTAAAAAAAAACTAATCTCCTCAAAAAATATAAAATACAACATAAAAGAAATAAATCATGAATGTTGCCTCCAAAGAAAAAAAACATGAACAATAGATGAATTTTAGGAGCTACCACATTTTGCTTTTAAGAAAGCAGCTCATAAATGAATTGTGGTGACCCAGTTAGTTGTTAACATCCGGCAAGCTCTCAATGTCACCACCCACGACCTTGGTCAACCAACCTGACAAATTCATCAACTCCAGGCCTTACCAACTCTGTCCTTCCTCCAAATTGCTTCCCTTGTCTACATAGAGACATTCTACTCTCATTCTTTGTATCGGCGAATCAAAGAATTTTATATTAACAATTCTTGTCTTTTTCTTTTGCCTCCCCAAGTTGATATTGTCGAGGTGGTCTCTCCTAAAAATTTATCATAAAACTTGAAGCTAAGTCTGCTTGTTAGAATTCTAATATTCTAACCAGTTGGCCTCACAATCACTATAAATCAAGTAATTCTGTACATGAGTTATTCAAATCAACAAAGGTCTGATTATCACCGACACAAAATTTAAAATTTGGTAAACTTATAGAGCTAAATTATATACCATTTTAAAGTACTTGGATAGATCTAAAAGATGATCTATTTATTTTTTGTTTAAACTTTTTTAGACTTTAACCTTTAATTTCTCAAAAAAGCATATCATTAATTTTTTTTAAATTTGACAAGATATGTAGAAAATTTTGTGGTGGACTTTTGACTGTAGCCTTAGTTATGAGGGTTGTTTTACTGTGTTGGGCCAAATTCAAAATGGCAGATTTTGGAATTTGCCATTATATGCTAACATTTTCATGTTAACATGGTATACTAAATTCAGAAAAATTTTTTCAATTCTTTTATTATATATATATATATATATATATATATATATATATATATATATATATAAATTAAGTTTTAATCTAAAAAACAAACTAGTTGTGAGGAATAAAAAGCAGGAAAAATTAAAGGAGCAATATAAAAGAAAATTAAACTAATTTTGACTAAAATTTCTCATTGACCTAAATATGTAAAATAAGTACCATTCAATTTGTATCATGAATCTCTATATGTGTACCCAACTTGAAAAAAATCTGTGTCAATGATGGTCAGACCCTTGTTGATTTGACAGGGAATGACTCACATTATTAATTTCTCATTTAAGAAATTTAAACAGAAAGGAAGTTACCTGCATCTAAATACATTGCTTCTAATGAAATCCGAGTTAAAGTGAAATAGAGGAGTTCAGAGAAATCTTATTTAGCACTAGCAGTAGAGCCCGGCGTTGCCCGGGGATATAACAGTAAGAGATAGATCAAGTATCCACCATCATAAAGACTGAAAAATAAAATTGACAAAGATTATTGTTTAAGGTTGACGGACACTCATGTCTTAATTAGTTTTTTTTTAGTTTTTTACGAATTGGTCAAACCCAAACTCAAACAAAAACATTGTTTTCAATCGTTATGAGTCTCTACCGATTGAATAGAATTTTATTATAAATAATTGTCTTGTAAATGGAATTTTTAAAGCATTGTGAATATTAAAAATAAAAGTGAAGTTTTGTTTTATCGGCTGAAAAATATAGGAAATCCGCTCCCATATTTAAAGGAACCCACACACACAAACAACCCGATGTGAGTTGTCCCACTTCCATTTTCACGATGTCTCTTAATCGTGTTTTCAAATTGATTTTGTGCAAAAACAATTATATTTTTCCCATTTTTGGCGCTGTTAGAACCACCACAAGGTAATTTTATGTAGTCCTGTGAAGTTTTGTTGAAATCGGTTGAAAAATGTAGGAAATCCGATCCAATATATAAACGTTACAGACACACACACACACACACAATCTGCGTTTTATAATAAGTAAGATTAATAAAGTAAAAGGTTTGTCACTTAGCTGATTGATGTTACCTTCAGTATCAAGACTGCAATGTTTTGTAGACAGACCCTCCAAGAATTACTCCATCCACTCATCAGGAGGATATCAATAACTGACTGCTTATACTTCTCAATTTTTCTTTTTATATGTACTTTTCATTGGTGCAAGTTTGTTTTTTGTTTTTTTACATAGTGGTTGCGTGTGTGCATGCATTCATGTATGTGCCATCTTAGAAGAGTGTTTGACACTTATTCAGCTCTTTATAGCTTAGCATATTAGAAGACTTAGCAAAAATTCAAAGACTAGGAAAATCTTAAAAATTCACTGTAAAATTATGAAAATGAATAGCAGTGAAACACTTTTCTTTCACTTCTTGATCCACAAGGAAGAAAGTTATTTTTGAACAATATAGTCACTTGTAATAAAAAAAAAAAAAAAAAAAAAAAATGATTTATTTGTCTACATGGCACAATAGCCCTGTGGATTAAAACATCAGTTCATGAATTTGGTGATACACTAATTGTGAGTTCAATCCCTGGGTTGGACAGTGAGTACTTGGACTCAATAGAAATAGGCTGGTAGACAATATAAAAATAACAAGATGAGATATCTCGCTAGACATGGATAGTGGAACAAGAACAATCTACACATGTAGATTAAATAATTCACTTTGAAATTCCTGGATCAACATTTGTTTTTGTTTGCAATGATGTTCACCATGTACAAGGCCCAAGAGCCACTCGAGATATAGGGTTACAGAGTAAGTGGCACCACTCCAAGCTAGTGCTAAGATACAAGCGGTTACCGGAAGTGAAAGAGAAGAAAGAAATTTCAGAGGGAACCAGAAAGCCAATCCTTAATATGAAACAAGCGATAAATCTCTACACCTGTCCAAAAGATCAAGCAGGTGTCTGAACTGGACAATAGGCAAACCTATCCACTCCTATCGAGAAAAAAATGTAAATAGTAAATAAAAGTTTGGAGTTTTAGGCAGAGATATTATAAGTAAAGATTTAAAGTAGACTCTATAAGGAACTGGAAAGCCAATCCAAACAGGAAAGAAGATATAAACCTCTCCTCCTGAAGGCCAGATGACACAACAGCTGAAACATTGTGATAACAATAATAAAGATGAAAACAATAGTCAGCATATAAATAAATGAAATCAATTGGGAATTTATTTCCTGTTTTTCATAAGATTCAAAGGGAATTCTTTATTCTGAATTTCATGAACTTAAACTGATATTGTACAATAAAATTGATTAAAATTAAAATATTAGACAGCTCCTCAGTAACAATAATAAAATACCCCATAAATCCAATAAAAAAAAGAATATTTTTAAGCCATTTATATCCAACAAAAGCAATTATATATTAATAAAAATAAGTATAGTCAAAACAGTAAAGTAAAAATCATGTCATTGACTGATAAATGTTGCTTATATGACCTTCTGCAATTATCAGATTCAATTTCAGAACAAAAAACTTGAGTTTAAAAAATACAAACACTTAACTTTCTTTCTTTCAATTTACTTTTTCATATCTTGAAGATGTTTCATGTGAGCTGAAAGCCAATATGCAGCCTTGATTTTAGAAATATTTTGCATCTGCAGCAGTCAGGTTTGTGAGAGGTGATTTGTAGTTTGGAAAAGACACTGGATAACTGTGGTTTGAAGGCTTAAAATAATAATAAAAAAGAAACCAAGAGTGGGTGTATCAATGTGAAGTTAGTGGGGCAGGGTAGTTCAAATCTCCTCTGCTTCTCCCAGGATCTCTTTCGTCCTTCTCAAATCTCTTTTTCCCTCTGCATCTTTAACAACCTGAATGTTGATGGCATGCTACTGCATTATTTTGTTTTGAAACTGAGTGGCCCATGCAGACAATGAGGAGCCTAAGGTCAGCACTTTGTACAATCTCTGCCACTTTTCTTGTCTCCTGAAGTCTTTTTGTTGACCAAAGGACATGCAGCTGGTATCATTTTGCAGAAGTCTACCTTTTCTACATCAGGCACTTGTTGCAGCACCACAGATTCAAAGTACAATAATCTCAACAAAAATAGAATGTTGATCCTTTTTAATAAAATTTGCTGCTTAATTTGACTAAAATTCATTTTGTTGTATAACACTAGTCCTTATGCTGTAAAAGCAACACAAAAAAAAATTGCACTTGGAAGTTCTTCATATTTTCCAAACCTGTCACATTTAGATTATCACTCTTTTCATTAATGAAACACTTCCTGTAAGGTCAGCAGTTAATGCAAATTCAAATTCTTTAAATCAAAATTGGAATTGTTTTTATGATGAATTGATTTGTTTTTTTTTTACAGCTTATCAACCTTTTGCAGGTTATTTAAAGCCAGAAAACATCTTTAGATTATAAAACTTTTGGGGGAGATAATAATGATATACTGACAAGTCCTACTAATTAACTCATAGCTGAAGGAGAAGAGGTGGATACATAACTTCCTTGAGGATATTTGTGCATAAGTGAATATAATGAACCCGACTGGAATTAGAACTCAGCTATCTGATTTCCAATTCCAATCTGTTATCCATTATACTACCTTCATATGCAAGCTAAGAGTACCTGCTATTCCCATATGGTCATCCATCTAGGTACTGACCAGACTCAATATTGCTTAACTTTGCTGATTGTATAAGAATCGGTATTTCAACATAATATTACAATAAGCCATTTTATGATGGATTACACAATTTACCTGAAAGATGGCATAAAGGAAGTCAAGGAAAAGGCTTTGTTGACTGAATAAATTATGATATGAATAAATAATTTTATTAAAAATAAATTGTCTCATTCTGATGGTAATGGTGGAATTAGTCATTTCCATACAGGAAACATTCAACGTTTATTAACCAAACAGCATTACTGGATTGAAATTTATAAATCCTTTCTCTTAAAACTGTAAAAGACAGTTGAAATGTTTGATATATAATGAGAAAAGGGGACTTAGAGAATTTGACACACACAGGACAAATTGAAGGCAAAAGGGGCAGAGAGAAACAGCAAATAACCTACAAATGAATGGCAGAACAAAGAATGGGAGAGATAGTGAAAAAGAATAAAACATTAATAAAAGGTAGGAAGTTGTAGAGGACCATGATCACACATGTCCTGAAAGGGAATGTCACATAAAAGTTAGGCAACTTATGACACATCATCAGTCATGTTCTGGGTGAATACCATGTACTCTGTAAATAGGTAGGTATATATTAGTATATTAATGAAGTAGTAGTAGTAGTTGTACTATAAATGATAAATTAATTCCTACTGGCAAGAAAATTAAGTTGACAGATTTCATGAGGCATACCTATGAGTCAAATGGGTTATCTTTTGCATATACATAAATCATTCTACTGCACAGTACGATAGATTATATATATCTTACTGTGTAATATAATGAGATTACATATATATATATATATATATATATATATATATATAAAAAAACATACCCAGTCAGTCAATACAGACATGCAAAAATTACTGGAGGCTTTCCTTATAACTGAAAACCCCACAGCAATTTAATATTCATGAAAAATGGCCTTCCAAGGTTTAGAAAGATAATTTTTTATTTCATTCTTAAGTTTTCTCATAGTAAATATACAAGCCTATCAGCCCTTAGAATTAAAGAAATGATGAACAGAAGAAAAAAAAATACATCCACAAATTGACTGATTGATTCATTTTCCATGGCTTATCAACTTTTTGCAGGTTATTTAAAGCCAGGAGATATTTTCAGATTGTAAGAACATTTTTAGTGGGAGATAATAATGGTTTAGCAAAACAAGTCTTAACAATCAACCCATAGCTGGATGGGAGAGGAGGTTGATTCATACATTTCCTAAGGTTATTTGCATGTGAATGAATATAATGAACCCAATAGGAATTGAAACTCTGCTCTCTGATTAACAATTCTGAGCCATTATTCATTGCACCACATACACATCCAAACTAAGAGAAACTGATATTTCCAAGTGGTCACCCATCTAGGTACTGACCAGGCTCAATGTTGCTTAACTTCAGTGATCATATGAGAACCGGTGTTTCAACATGATCCACTGTAGGTGCTAAAAAGTGCTTAGCCTGACCAACAAAGAATTCTATCAGTGAAGCCAAGAAAAATAAGAGGATGTTTATTTAAAACAATCAAATAATTTTAGTTACCTAATACTAGAGGAAAGAGTCTTAATAATACATATATAAATTCGCCAATTTTATTGACAAACGACTTTTTAAATTGACTAGAAGCAGATTTTAAAAGATGGAAAAAGTTCAGTTCTTTTTACATTTACCTTTCTAAGTCAAAGATGGATTTTATAACTTAACACTAACCAAATTTGACTAAGATCTTAAATATTTCTTACAATCACACATAACTACATTTTTTTTTTTTGAAAAATGTATTTTTATACTTTCATAGTATTTTATTTTGTTTGGAGGTGGGAGTCACTATAGCTGAGACCCTAACAGGTGCTACCACCCCAGGTCAGGGTGAACCCGAGAGCAACAGCAATTAAGAGGTAGTTCCACACTCCTCAAAACTTCCCAATTAGAAGCTTTGCTGCAAGATGTAGTTTATTGTCATACCCAGAACTGAGATTATATATATTGGCTGATTCTGTTGATTAATGCTAATCTCTTCACTATGAATCGACACCTCTGGTAGCCAGTAATGCATATACATGTATATAATGTGTTAAAAATTCCCTTTTTTCTAGTGTGTGCTGATGGCCTAAGGGTCAGTCTCTGATGTCAAATCAGTTGGGTTTCAATCCTGGCTTGAAGCAATTGCATGTCTAACCACACTGATGAGCTGTGATACAGTGAAACAATCTGTAGATGACTATAAGCAGGTTTTACTAAAAATCAGGAAGTTTGTGTTGATAACTTTGTGGTAATTTTTCTCTTATTTCCATAATACATTTTTGTTCCAGTGTACGTAAAAACTTTCCATACATATACATTCAAGCACTTTCAACTATTGTTGGTCATTTTCAAGAATGGAATTCTGTTATATTTTTCTATTTCAAGATAACTTTGATGTATTGGTTCTTTTCATCATGACATTTAACATTTTTAAAACACTCTAAATTTAAATCATGTCTTGACATGTTGAAAGTGTCATTCATAGACCTTTGACAATGTATGTAAAACCACCTGTGATATTAAGCAGATTGAGCTTAATATGTTTATTAATTATTTTTTACAATTTATGTTAAGTATAATAGCATTGTCTATGAGACTCTAATATTAGTAGGATTATGATAGCCTTGTGTAATATGTTGATTAATATAAGTTTCTTTTTGACACTATTGTCTGATTAGGTGTGTGAGTGGCAGATCAAATTCCAGTCGAGTTTGTTATATTCACTTATACACAAATACCATTTGGAAAAGTATGAATTCATCTTTTCTCCCACAGCATTAGGTAAATAGCAGGAAAGACTGAGCCATATAGCCTTGGTTGGCAATCAGTCTAACACAGAAAGTAATGCCAGCCTATTGCAGGAATTCTGCCAAGTCAATCATGAATCGGAAAGAGACAATCACCCAAGCTAAAGAAAGAAGGCTTGTATGATTAATGGCATATTAGTTAAAGTGAAAGAGTTGTAGTTATTTGATCAATGTATGAGTTAGATATTTGTTTTATTAGTAATACAATCTCATCATGGGCCAAAGAATTCACCTATTAGATTATTCTTATTTAATAGCTGTTTGGAGAGAGAGCAATATTATTTGTAACAACAAGTTTTTAATGTTTTATAACAGATGGTTAACTTTGTTTTTATTAGGTGATGTGTATTTACATATTGTATTTTTCATTGCTGTTTTGTTTTATTGATCATTCTGATGTATTTGGTTGCAGTAAAATTGTTTTTTATATTATTCTGGTAATTATTGGATTTATTTTTGTCATTTAAATTTAATTTTATTTCTTCATCAGTTATATTGCCTAGAAAGTCATTATTAATTGACATTTATATTTCTGAGTTCTTTATAAAACAGCGAGGTGCATCCTGTTGATCATATTTTTTTTATGAAAAATATATTGCTGTGGGCACTGGGCTTGTAATGAGAAATTGCAGAGTCATGATCAAATATAAGTTGAGTTCATTATCATCCTTGGGAAAGGTATAATTCTATCTTCTCCCTCTACCTATGGGCTAAACAGTAGGACTTGTATCTGGAAAACACATTGATATTCTCAAAATAAGTTTTTAATGCAATATTCATTAACAAAAAGAAAAAAAAAAGAAGAATTATTCTTACAATTCAAGTGCTGAAAGTCTGATTATTAAAATCTATTAAACCATCATGGAAGGGGTTTTATTGATACTTTGTGCATAGTTAAAGCAGAAAGACTTTCAAAAATTCCTTTAAGGATTTTTATTTCATCTATGTCTTTAGCTAATAAAATGATATCTAGCTCTCGTGGGTTTAGTTAAGCTTTTAAAGACTTTTTTTTTTTTTAGGTAGGACAGATAATGGAGAATGTTGGGCCAAGAGGTGATCCTATTTCAACTGTCAATCTATGTGTAAATATTACCAAGGTGATTGTAGTATTGTACTTCAGTAGTGCAAGCTACAAGTCTACAGAAGATGCCAGTTTTGATAAGGGCTGATAGAAGGGAGGAATACCTTTATACATACATACTATGACAAATTGGAAAAAAGTTTTTTGTGATGCATTCATCTGTTAGGATTTCATTGGGTGGATGAAATGCATCACAAAAACTTTTTTCAATTTCTCATATTATTTTTCTAAATACTGTTTGTTGATATATAAAATCATATATTCTTACTATTAAATCTTACCAAAATATAAATCTCAACTGCAGATTTTTTCAAATATCTCCTTTCCTAAAAGATATACTCCTTTCCCAAGACAGTGTATGTGACTATAAATATTTTGAAAAATTAAAAGAAAACAAATTCAAAACCTATTATTTCAAATATATAAATACATAAATACAGTTCTTAAATTAAAATAAAATACATTATTAAATACATTAGAAAAAAAATCAATAACATTTACTGACTTTCATTTATTAGGCATTAGCATCCTCCTTGACTTTCAATTTGCCTGTAATATATTTATGTGTTATTAATATCTGTTTATATTCCTGAAACGGGGTATTGCTTACATTGTTTGGACTGTTGTCTTCATCTTTATTGTCATATTCACAATATGTTGTACACTTTCTTTTTTCAGGTGATATCCATTGGTATTTCGAACTGATCCCTTTCCTATATGACACATTCCCTGGTTCCACCAGTCCTAACCTTTATGGTTAGGACCCACCATGCCACTTACATTGTAGAAAAATGCCCACATTCCCTCCATATTACATTGGTGATAAGTAAGTTCCACTCAAACAACTTCCTGTGAACCACTGTTCTGTGGAACCAACTCCCAAGAGGATGTTTCCTTGATCACTACAATCTTAACCTGTTCAAGTCTAGGGTTAAATTATCATCCCCTCCTATTCATATAAACTGCTTCTTAATGTAACCCTCTACCTGAAGTGGCTCTCGTAGCAAATCAGTGTGGAAAAAAAACAATTTATTCTTTTACATTCAGTAATTCCTTGTGTCTTAGTGACTTTATTTCATTGTTTGGGAGGAAATGATTAAACAAAAAAAACAACTGTAAAATTTCCTTCCTCACTCTATAAACCTATTAAAAACTATCTTTGCAATTTTGTGACCCTGCAGAAAAAAGGGTAAGGAATGTTTTTCTCATGTCAAACTCAAAGCTAACAAGTATCAACAAATATACTGGATGGATGATTCAATATGGTTTAGTTGTACAGTGAACTCATTTGTTGGATTTTTGAGTCAATTTAAATATCACATTGTTATCTTGTTCCTAGCTAATCATTTCAGTCCCTTTCTCAAACAGTATTGTTAAAATAAGAATCTATCAAGAACATCCAGGAGGTTTAAGCAAAAAAACATGACCAGAATGTTATATTTCAACAAGTCTATATTTTATACAAACCAAGAAGATAAGCAGTAATCATTATCAGAATATGTTATTATTATATAGAGATTTCCTCAGTTTTCATTTTGGCTGAGTACTCTCTAGCCTTCTTCCTTCTATAGTTGATAACCTCCAGAGAATTTCAAAACCTCACCTATTATTCAACCTATGGGAATATACGGTTCTCATTTTGCTGTCTATGCTAGATGATATTGCAGCAGATGATATCACAACAGTTAATTCATCTTCATGATATCACTTGTCTCTCCCATTAGATAACAAGGATGATGCAACTAAAAACAAATAATTAACATAGGACATGCTCTGGCACAGAAAAGAAAATGGGAACAATCTTTGTTTTTTTTAAATTGCGTTCACCCAAAACAAGGGAGTAAAGCCCTAAGACACACTGGGTGTGGGAAAATTAAAAACACAAACATTACTAAGGAGTGGGAACAAAAGAAGAGTAATCAGGTGGGCAGTAGATAGTGATGGACATTACATTTAAATTTTAGAAGATTAAAGTTGGCTGGAAAGCATAGAACCAGAAGAGAGTTCCACAAGTGAGAAGTGTGAGAAAAACTGTTAGTATATAACTTACCATATTTAGCTATCCCCCCACGTGGGATTGAATGTGGCACAAGGCCGAGTTTATTGTGGGTCATCCAAGCCCGTAGGCCCGGCCAAAAATATAGCCTTCGAACCCGCCTAGGTGGGTTCAAGAACTGTCAACCTCCCCGAACGAAACCTTGCCCTTTGGCAAAGCTTTGTCCGGGTTCCTCCCTGCTAATGCAGAGAGTTAGACAGACAGCGCTGACTGTAACTTAATACAGCTAGTTAGTATATAAATTACAGCTACATCTAGCCAACTCAACTGCAAATTGATGAGAACTTGTTGCCAGTCTAGTACTGCACTTTAATTGAGAAAGTCTAGGTACCATAGCAAAGAGCTCATTCGAACAGTTACCATGAAAGTATTTATAGAAAAGACATGGGGAAGCAACTTTAAGGTGGTGAGGAAACTGACCAAAGCCAAGATGCCAGATCAGGACCAATAATACTGCTGGAAGATTAAAACAAGACTTTCACACTTCTAATCTAAAACACATGGTTTTAGGTCTAAAAACCCAGGTCTGCAGTGAAGAGCCAAAATTTCCAAAAAGACCTTAAATTCTGCATTTAACCCTTTAGCATTGAACACACACAAAGCCACTCCATAAATATCGGCTCTCAAAGTCTCACTGTTTGCATGACTTCCTGCACTATTTGCAATGATGACATTATATATTATAGCAGAATATTTATAGGGTGGGTTATGGCAGGTTAAACATTGAGAGCTATTATTTACAGGGTGATTTTGAGTGGGTTGGATGCTAAAGGGTTAACTTCTTTTAGGAGTATTTTGAATACTAAAATGAATTTAGCTCCTCAAAAAACAGAGATAATGTTGTAGCTCATGACTTTTTCGATAAATACAAGGAAAGTTCTATCAAAAACTGATATTTGGTGCCCAGCATATGTGGATGATAATCAATTTAATGCATGAAAGGCATTGAATATTTTTTTTTAAATATCTTCCTGAGAACTTTTTAACATTTTGCATATTTAAATTGATTTATTATTTGGGAACTTACACTAAAAAGGAGAAAAGTTTTGTTTTTTTTCTCAAACAGTGTTATTTGAAATAGGGGCAGACCAAAAAGAAAAAAAAAAAAAAAGCAGGTAAAATATGGCAAAAAATTGTGTTGACTGAACTGTGTGTTAAAGAGCCTCCCAATTTCACTTGATATGAGTCATCTTTTTAAAAAAGAATTTCAAGTTAAATCTGTCTTTCACTTAATCATTTCAACAAATGATTTTTCAAAGAAGAAGCAAAACAACAATTATCCAGAATTATTTAAATATAAATGACTAGTTGCATGGCCCAGCATTGCCCATGCTTGATTCAAAAATCGTACAACTCGTACAGCAATCACTATCACTTGACTTAAAATATTTTTGCCCTTCCTTGCCTTTAAAGGAGTGCCCTTTGCCGTGCTGATGTTGCTACATGCCTTACTTCTTGCCTATCTCACACTGCGGATTTTTTCTAAGCTCTATACTAAACATTAAATCTGTTACAAAAAAAAGAACTAAACAAAATGAACATAAAACAATCAGCTTTAAAAAAAAAAAAAAAGGACTCATAACTGGAAAAACCGAATGAAAAAAGAATGTTAACAACAAATACATTTTCACACCCAACCCAGTTCTGCAGAATCAGAATCAGCAAGCGAATGAGCCAATTGGAGTAAAGTGCCATGCAGATTTAAATTTTTCCCATTTGTGAAGAATGCAGCTATCAATTTTTTTTGCATGCTAGCATGCTAGTTAACATTCGTGTCAGCCAGCTGTTGGCTCTCATGCTGGCCAATAGAATCTTCCTGCCTATTCGTGGCAGCTAGCTATAGGCTCTCACTCTGGCCAGTAGAAAATGGTCGCAAACTACATGAAAACTGCTGTAGAAGCATGAAAAAAATCGATTATTTCCACTATCGATGGGAATTGGGAAATGCAAAGTTGGTCTTGGCCTTCCTGCTAACTTGGAACATGTGCGTGTAAATTTTGGTGCAAATCCGTCGAAAATTGCAGCCGTGCATTCATTACACACACACACACACATCCTGCCTTTTATAGATAGAGATTATACATGTGTAAGTTTTGATTAAAACAATCATAACTTAACAAAAACTTGAAGTTAGGACAAAGTTAAACCAATTCTGAAATCTTGAGACTATCTACTTCTAGACTGTAACACATATCACTTGGGAAATATTCCAAAAATTGCCAAATATAAAAGATGGTTATCTCATCTTTCTTCTGTGTTAAGTCTTTAATATACTTCACTCAGACCTACATCAAAAAATGCCAAATGTCTGCTTGCAAACACACTGTATAGCCCAGCAGTAAAAGATAGTTGGCTGAAAACTCTTTACTTCCTTGTTAATCAAGTTTTCAATATATTTCACCCTGACCTTTTGAATGCTAGTATTTTGAATCTTGATGTTATTTTTAATAATAGACAGTAAAAATAAACTATTTTTATTATGTATTTCATTTTGTTTTCCCAACTTCATTAAAATAAGTATAAACCCAATCTAGAAGAGGAAATAATGTTTCAGCTAAAATGAATACAAAGATGGTATAACAAAAAATATTTTTTTTCTAAAATATACTGAGTGAACTTGTTAAATAGAAATATCAATTTAAATATTTATTCAAGTAACTTATTTGTATAACAAATATCAATATAATGCTCTCAAGAAGGAAAAATATTTAACAACTATTATTAGTGTTTTCATCCAACCAATAGCAAATAATTTTGAAAGGTAAACTACAGCTGTTTAGTAGAAATATTTCATCTCTACTTAGAGACATGAACATTTAACAGATAGTATTATAACCACAAAAAAAAGGCTTGGTCAGATAATATTCCTCACACAAAAATTTGAAGTTTGAACTTTTTGACCTACTCTGTCATTATAAAAAAAAAAAAAAGAAAAAAAAAGCTAACAAATGATAAATGTGACAGTTAAATGTTTGAAAATTCCAATGTACAGGGTTTCTGGTTTTTGTCATTTTGCCCTGTAATATCTATATTAATGATATATTATTTCCTTTCACAATGACAAAGATAAACTTTAAAGTTTGTCTACAAATGTTTTATAACAATAAGTCTTTCTTGTTGCTGAGAGAGTTGCTTGTTTTGCTCTCAAGGTTGATTGGTTTATTCACCTTCTCCATTGAAGAAGTCTGAAAGGGTCTACAAGATTATTCTTTATTTAGAGACACATTTACATTATCTATGAGCCTGTGAATGTATTCACTCATACCATAAGAGTCATAAATTTGGGCTTGTGTTCACGAGGAAAAACACTATAAACAAACACAATAACAATTTAAAAAACAAAAACACAGTAAATTGTATGGTAATTTCATACAATTTTATTTATGTATTTGTGTGTGTGTGTGTGTGTGTGTGTGTGTGTGTGTGTGTGTGTGTGTGTGTTTTACATTACAATTGTGATAATGTTCCTGTTATGAAAGGGAGTAAGTCACTCTGTAATACCACAAATCCTAAAATGGAGGAAAGTTACACATGTGTTGTCATCCCAACAGTTCTTGGGTGAAGAGACTGAATCATGTCTTCTGGCAGGATGTCTGTACTTACAGCAAGAAGAGTCCCTGTTGCATGCTGGGAGTAATTTTATTATTTTTTATTTATTTATTTTAAACAAGGTTTAAATTTTATTTTATTTATAATTTTCATTATTATTATTTCATATTTTATTTATAATAAAAAAAAACAATGTTCCTACAAGCCTCAAAAAATTTAAAAATGAGTTATTTTAACAGATTATATATATATATATATATATATATATATATATATATATATATAAAAAAAAGGGGGGATTTGCTTAGGTCGCTTATTTAATAGTTTGTTTTGGGCTCGGAAGATAAAGCTTTTTATTCATCCAATTTTTAGATTACTTGCCGTAGTCTATTGTTATTTTGGCAGGTGAGAGTTTTTAATTTGATTATTTATTTATTTGGATTGATTATTTTTACTTGTTTTGCTTATTTATGTTCACTATTATTAGTTCTGACAGTTATTTTAGCGGAAGCGATTTGTTAATTTGTTGATTGATTTATTTATTTGGATTAATTTTTGTTTTTTCTTATTTACTTATTTTTTATTTTGTATATTTTATTTACTCTATTCGGTTTTCAATTTTCGAGTAATGTAGTAATGTTTTTTTTTTTTATCGTTATATAGCAGTGATAGCTATTTTTACATCCAATTTTTGTATTGATTGTTGTAGTCTATTCTAATGGTTATTTTAGCGGGATTGGTTTGTTAATTTGTTTATTATTATTTACTTTATTTATTATTTTTACTTCTTTCATTTATTTTTCATTTTTATTTATTTTATTTTGTCTGTTCTAATGGGATTGGTTTGTTAATTTGTTTATTATTTGTTTAGGTTAATTTATTTTACTTGTTTTTTTATATTATTTTGTTTTGTTTATTTGTGTTTGTTCATTTCAGTTTTTGATTTTTAAAAATTAAAAATATGCCAAGAAGTACAGCATGCCATTTCCAAATTTCTGGCAGGGTGAATTGTGTCATAGTGCTCTTTTTCTCACAGACGGTGTCCAACTGACCCTACTATACTGTGCAGTCAAAAAAAATACAAAACAAACAACGTGCATGAACAAAATTAAAAATATAAAATGGTGACAATTTACACATCACACATGTATATGTGTATGTGTGTGTGTGTATGTGTATATAATTATTATTATTATTCAGAAACAGACAACAGAATGTTTGCTCTGTTCTTACATTGAGCTCTCTGAATTATATCCTCCTTGGAATTATACATATGGATTAACAAACATTTATATATATGTATATATACACACACAGAGATTGTAACAGCAAAAATGTTCAGATCATATAACAGCATAATTATCCATCCCACAAAATGCAGAATATCTAAATAAAAAAAATAAAAAAAAACACTAATTTTTTTTTTCCAGGATTTCAGATAAGACATTTAGCCATCTTGACACCATTTGTCATGAGAATCACTGAAAAACCCTTTGAGTTATTTAGCTAAAAAGAGAACAGGTTAAAATCATTTTGTGTTAGATCCACTGTCTTCCCAACTGAGTAATGGTGAGAGGAAAAAGATCATCCAGACCTTCAGTAATGGTACCAACATTTATGCTCTGGCTTCCATCTTCAAAGTTCATTCAATAACCATCAAGAGAATGGTGAATAACTTTAAAAAAGAGCGAACGGTAGAGTGGAAAACTGGATCAGGAGGTCACAACAGCAAGAGAGATCATCATTTCAACTCAGAGCTAAAGAGATCAATTAGAAAAGATCCAACTCAATCCATAAGATGTTTGGCATGTGAGTGAGGAGTTTCAACTATGACAGTCCAAATAGCAGTGAAAAAAAGTCTTGAAAATGAAATCATGTGAAACCTGTGAGGTATTTTGTTACTCCAGGATAGAAAGTTAGGTTAGAGAGGGCAAACATCATCTTACATAAGTTGGAAAATCATCCTGGAATATATATATTTGAAAATTATTTCAATACTTCCTAAGCTTTCAATCCTTAGCTATAATTAATTAATGATGAATATGTCATTTTCATTTATGATCGATTTCATCACAATACTTCTGTTAAGCTTAGAGAGTAATTATACATTGTTATTGCTCAAAGTAGAGTTCAATAGTGTTATAAAAACCTTGGAGAATACCATTAAGATATCTTTAATGATTTCTAGGGTAAAATGGTTCAGGGCATAATATAACAATTGGATAATTTTACTGTTACATCCAATACATCCTATATATATATATATATATATATATATATATATATATATATATATATATACACACACTTAGCAACTCATCTCTCTTTCCTATCTCTCTAATAATATAACACATGAACTCCCCCTCTCTGTTTAAATATGTAATAGTAGTCACTGACTACAAAAACAATTAGGTCAGTCTGAACCCCAGCAACAAGTCTGAGTGGAAGATAATAGTTTCTCACACATGTGCAGAATCATGTAACCAAATACAAACAAAAGATTGCCAGAAGAAGTCGCACCAGCTATGAAGTCGTTGTGTAACTGGAATTACCAAACTGAAGAGAATGAATGATGTTCCCAACTCACACAAACTCCAAACACAGAATCAAGTAGAAATGAGTCTTATGTGAAAATACCTCTTTTTACTTGTTACAGTCAAGCAAAAGAGATCATACGATAAAAGACAAATTCCAATTCAACTCAACACACTATGCTGCTTATATCAATTGCATAGGTGAATTGTGAATGTGACAACCACCTAAGGCAGGCATATACGACACACTCAATTAGATGAAGGATTTGAATAATGAATTCTGCATTGCTGAATATATGACTTATACAGCATCGAATCTTCATATCTGAAAAATGAATGCTACATTGAGGAAAGAAGAGATCAAAAGACATCACTGCTCAAGCGAAACAAACTGATCAAAAAGTAAAAAGGACAAAGTGAAACATAAGAGAATGAGAGAAAAGAGAAAACTATTTTATTTCAAAAGAAAGAATAAAGCTAAGTTTTTGTTTTAACTCTTAGCCTCAGAATATGACATTCATTTTTCTACACAGAAATGTATAACACACATCTCTCCACACATTCTCTTCATTAAATGTTTTCATGTATTGTCTAGTTGCAATTAAATCTTGTTAATTTCTACATTGACATTTATTGTTTATTACTATTGGTTATCATTCTGAGTTCATGTAGTTGACTCTGGAGAATCCACCCACAATGAAATGGTAAACCTGGCATCTTCTAGACAGCAAGTTGTTTTTTTTATCTTTTCTTTTTAAACTTTATGCTGCAGTAATTGTCAGCATATATATATATATATATATATATATATATATATATATGGCTTTGATTTTGTAAATGTATATTTCCTTGCTTTTGTTATGCACATCTCTTGATTCATGACTGGCTTGGCAAAAGAATTCTTGCAGTCAGTTGGTGTTACTTTCTGTGTTTGACTGATTGCCAAACAATGTTATAGAACTCACTCTGTCCAGTTTATTTAACCCATAGCTGGGGGAGAAGAGATGAATTCATACATTTACCAAGGGTATTTGCACATAACTGAATGTAATAAACTTGACTAGAATACAAATTTGGCTCTCCAATTTCTCATTAATAGTCATTATCTATCACACCAGCCACCCATCAAAGTTTACAACATCTGATATTTCCATGTGGTCACACATCTAGGTACTGATCCAACATTGTTCAACTTCACTAATCAGACAAGAACCAATGTTTCAACATGATATGGCCATAAGCATACAATATCTGATAAAAGATTATTGGGGTCTGTTCAAAAAATTTAAATGCAATATCTTCTAACTTTAATTCCTCTTCTTTTATTGTTTTCTCATCTTAATGTCTTTCTTTTTCCCATACTTTCATACTCAGTAACCCCTTCTATCTTAGTGACTTTATTGCCTTACTTTGGGTGAAATGATTAAAAAAAATATCAAGACATGCTTCCCTAGAGTTGGAATCCCCAGAAACTAGGCACATTCTTGCCTGAAGATATGATAGACCAAAGATTGAAGAGATGTTTTACTTTTTCTATATTAATGCTGGCAAAATGATAATGAACATAACAAAAAAAGAAAAGCAAGTGATTTTTAAATAGAAATATCAAGATATTCCAAGAATTTGGTTAGATTATAAATCTAGCCAAAGGGATTACTGGCATGTTTTCTTTGCTGAGTGTTTAACAAAACTTTTTTGTTTTGTTTTTTTCTCAAGGCATGACACTTACTTACCCATCCACTTACTATGAATACATTACCAGTTAATTTGCTTTTATGGATACCCTTCAGCTAAGAAGTTCCCTGTGATATTCTCTGTCCCCATGGGAAGGGAGGGAAGGAATGTCAAAACAGACCCCTCCTCCTATCATTTTCTGCATTTTTTCTTTCTACTTCTATTTTACAAAAAGTTTATTCTTCATCATATAACCAGAAATCTCATAACACTTTGGTTTTTCATTTATATTTAAATATTAGTAAAATAGGCAACTATAAAAAATATTGTGTTCTCTCCTACAGCAAAAAAAAAAAAGCATTCACAAGCAAAAGACGCCAAACTGCTGTTCTTCAACTTTCAAACGTATTTGGCCATTTATGTAATGTCAGTGTTTAGCCATTTCTGCCATGCCATGGATTTTAACTGTTAGTTTAAGTGATCACTAAATCTACTTTCTTCAAAAGATTTGACAAAATACTACACAATACATTTTTTAATTATGTCCTTTCAGGGCATAAGCAATCATGTGTTTCCACAGATTTTTTTTTTTATTATCTGTCAATAGTCATGCATTCTTGTAAAAAAAAAAAAAAAAATGGCTTCCTGCTGCCTTTATGATTTAGAATTCAGAATTGTCCTTTTGAATTGGTCTGAACTCAAAACTAAAGAACCTAGTCTACTGTGCTATTTGAGGGTATCAATAAAGACCCAATGCTTAGTTAGAATTACATAACTTTTGTTTATTATAAGGATGTGAACAACATCAAGGAGACTGTGACTTGTTGTATTATTTTATGCTGATACAACACTGCAGTGTCATAATTGTAACTATATTTGTTCATTCATAAATCTGCATAAGTCTCTCTCTAATGATAATTGAATGAACTAATCTCTTATCCTACACATGCCCCTTAAGCAAACATTTTGCTTTTATCATTAATGTATGACTATGTTCTTACAATTAATCTCAAGTTCCCAAGATTCTTTTGTTGTCTGAAAACCAGACTCCCCTAATGCTGACAAGTGGCCCAATACCCAGGATATGACCCTTCCCAGAATTCCACATATAATTTGCTGCATAGAAAAATTAAAAAAAAAAAACCATCTTCATTAAGTTAACCAGGAACCTATTCAATCCTGTCAAGCCCAGATTAGGCAGGTCAGTTGGGACACTAAGGTGAATCTTATTTATACTGGATTTACTCAATCTTGCTAAGTTAAATTAGCATTCAATCCTTTATTCACTTTTGGTTTCTAATTAGGATTTTTAATTAGTTCTTCCTATCATTAATCTCTACTTTGACCTTTCTTTATGATTTTTCTCATCTATTTTAACTACTTCCAAAGGATGCTTTCATGCACAAACATGAAGTTACACAGGCACTGAAGTATTGCTAGAAAACATAGAAAGTACCCTCTCGGAACATTTTTTTTTTTTACAGTAAGGTTCATCCTGTACAAAGCCTGTGAGCAACTTGAGGTAGAGGGTTACATTAAGGAGTAGTTTATATGTATAGGAGGGGAAGATAACAGTTAACTCTAGACTCAAACAGGTTAACACTGTAGTGATCAGGGAAACATCCTGTTGGGTGTTGGTTCCACAGAACAGTGGTTCACAGGAAGAAGCTGTTCAAGCAGAAATTACTTCTCACTGATGAAATACAGAGGGAATGTGGGTGATTTGCTACAATGTAAGTGGTACGAAGGGTCCTAGCCGTGAAGGTTAGAGCTGGCGGAACGAAGGAATGTAGTTCATCCAAGCACTTTCAAGCAAGCTCCTGACAACAGTACCCCATTTTAGGCTTGATCTAGCTCTAGTAAAGGTAGAGGAAAGCATGAGGAGTCAGGTACTTACTGGAGCAGTACAGGGAGCCAACCATTTTACTTATATCTTTAGCGATAAATTTTATATGTAAGTTCCACTTGAGGTTATTGATGTCAATATCCTCTTAAGGCATGGTGCCTTTTGAAGGGGACATCCGTTCATCAGGACTGGCAGCAGTTCAGGGTTTGAATGGCTGTAATGGAATGTCTCTAGTTTGGTTTTTGAGGCATTGAATGAAACTATCCAGTTTTTTCCCCTGCTGTGAAGTTAGTGTGAAATCAGAAAAGAGGCCAGCTGCCAATTACTGATCATCAAGGATCTTGAAGGCGCAACTATATATATTGTCATATTATCGGCATAGATGTTTACAAATGATCAGAGTATATACTTTGGCAGGTCATTTATATAAATCAGAAAGAGGGTTGGTCCAAGAAGTGATGCCTGGAAAATGCCTATATTGACCACCAAGGCCTCAGAGGACTGGACTATACATATTTTATTAATAGTCTTAGTAATCATTGAAAGTTACTCAAAAGTTAAACACTTCCATAATAAACAATGAATATTTATAACAAATATCAACACTTGGAATTGTCTGATATAAAAACATACAGGAAAAGTATAATGCCTAGTTCGGGGGAGATATTTTAAAATTTTAAACAATCTAAGATTCATTCAAAGAAATTTTCAGGCAAACTGTTTTTCACCATTATTTACATTATTCAGACTGTTATCCTCATCTTTATTTCCATATTCACAACTCTTCAGCCTTCTTCTGGTGATTGGAATTTCAAACCAAACCCTTTATTTCATCCACTAGGGTAGATTGTTCTAGTTCCAGGTGCCATGCCTCTTCCAGATGTCCCAATTATTATTCTTCAACTCAACTCTCCAAGTTTTTGGTTCAACTCTTTGGATTTAATCACTGGATGTAACCAATGTCTTTATACACTGAGCCATGTGTCCTTGAAAACATTTGTGCATGGATTTTTGGCACTTATAAACCTAATGTATCAGCAACCATTTTTTTTACCAGAGTTTATATTGCAATTTTTCTTGTTATTTATTGCTTCTCTCTAGCACTCCTTATTACTGGTTCCCATATTGTATTCATTTCTATGCTTGATCAGCTCAGGTGATTTTTGTGGCCTAACATATGCTGATTTCTTAAGTTTTCATATTTTCCAGTGATGCTCTCTATTATTTCAACCTCATCCCACAGGGGGGGAAGTGATTTCCCTTTTCCCCCCATATGTGGTCAGCTATGCCTGATTTTTCTATTTCCCCTCGTGTTACCATTTTACAATGTTCTTGTAGTCTTACCTTAAGGGGTGGCCTGTTTCTCCTTTATAAAGGCAGTGATCAACATCAGTCAATACCAGCTGAGTACCTCTGAGGAGTCGGTGCTAAACAAGGGTCTCAACTTTGCCACAACCATCAGCTGGACATGATTGCTCAAATCAAGGATATAGCCTTGGACTTCCCTCAGGCTCAGGCGGATGAACCAAGATGGAAAGTGAGACAGACACTGGAGAAAGCTAAGTCACCCAAATCAAACATCACATAACTGGAGAGGCTGGCAATCAGAACCCTACAGAGGAATGAAAGCATCATCATACTACTAGCTGACAAAGGCAATGCAAATGTAGTGATGGACAAATTGGAACATACAGAAAAAATTGGAAGACCTCATTGCGAATGGTAGCTACAATAAAGAAAGATCTTACAATGAAAATAGAATGCAAACTGTCAGAGATCCTAATCAAGAACAAGGACCATTTCGCACCTAAGGCATACAGGCAGTTGTCACAGCGTTACACCAAGCTACCTCACATATAGTCTCCCAAAGATTCACAAAGACGGTATCCAACTCAGGCTGATTGTTAGCTGCAAAGGCTGTGTGTGCCACCGAGTTGCTTCTTAGTAGATATAATTGCCCCATAAATTGTAAAGTCACCATTTTATGTTCAGAACTCCTCCCACTTCATGGAAACAATCAAAGATGCTCCTATTCAATCCAACTAGATGGTGAGCCTGGACATGGTGAGTTTGTTCACCAAGGTACCCACAGAGAAGGCATTCTCAGTAGTCAGGAACAGACTGGCCTTGGACTCCTCCCTAGGAGAATGGACCAGTATACTAATAGATAACCTGATGGAGATGCTGACTTTCGGTACACAAACAACATAGATATATGTCTGAATAGGTTCAGACATATATCAACATGAGCTTGCTATTATCACCAGCAATGACAAACCAATGGAATACTTTGAGGAAATAGCATATGGCTGAGATATGTAGATGACACCTTCATGCTCTCTCCACACCAGGAAGATGTCCAACTACTACTGGACCATGTGAACTCAATAAGATCATCAATACAGTTCACAATGGAGCAAGAAAACAACAACAAACTCACCTTCCTGGAAGTACCAATATTTCAAACAGAGCAGGAGTTGAAGACATCTGTATAGCACAAGCCAACATTCACCAGACAATACCTCAACTTCAACTCCCACCGTTCATACAGTGTAAAGAAAGGGATCATCCACTGCTTACAACATTGAGCAAAAGTCATAAGTGGTGACCCAGAAACATAACAAGAAGAAATGGTCAGTATAAGCAGTACCCTACAATGTAGCAAATACTCTGGGTACATGGCAGCAGCTCCAACAAACTGGGTTAGAAGGGTACAGGAGGATAACAGCACTAAAAAAACAGTTTCAGTCTGCCTACCCTATGTGAAGGGATTATCGGAGAAAATACAAAGGATTTGTGGTCCATATAACATCAAGACAAATTTCAAAAGTGGTTCAACACTTTGCAGACACCTCTTCAGAGTAAGACCCATCATAGAGGAGAACATGACTAAGGACAGTGTGTACACCATCCTGTGCAGCTGTGGTAAGAGATACAAAAGAGAAACAGGCTGCCCCCTTAAGGTAAGACTACAAGAACATCGTTAAGCAGTAACATGAGGGTAAATAGAAAAATCAGGTATAGCTGACCACATATGGAAGGAAAATGGAAATCACCGCCCCTGGAAGAGGCATGGCATGTGGAACTAGAACAATCTACCATAGTGGATGAAATAAAGAGTTTGGTTCAAAATTCCAACCACCTGACAAAGGCCAGAGTGGACAATGGCCGAAATGTTTTGAATGAGGATAGTCTGAATAATGTTAATAATGCAAGTAATCCTAATACCTCATCTCAGAGATATAGAAAGAGGTTTTTCTCCAGTAAATTTTGTTCCTACATTTTCCTATGGCTTCTTCCAGGTTTATTACTCAAATTAAAAGAGTGGGAGATATTACTCATTAAAAAAGACTATTTTTTCAGTAGTATAAAACAGAAAAATATATAATCTTGGGAAGTGCTCTTACCATTACAAATAAATCCCACTTTTTAATGTGATTTTTGTTATTTCCACAACATTTCAGTTCACCCATTCCACTTGCCTTCTTCAGGTGTACTACCCACATGAAAAAAAAAAAATGAAATTTTCTCCACTACCATTTTTTTTCTAAAATATGACTTAATTGACTTCTTTTCTTTAAATATCATCTCATTAAATAATTAGAAAGTAGATGAAAAAATGATACCCCTGTGGTTGCTGCAGTATATAAAATAGCCCACAACCCTACATTAGGAATTTAAGAAAAAAAATTATATACACATTTATATCACTGCAGAATATGTAGGTATACTAATAAATCCATAGTAATCCATAATAATAGTGAAAAGAAACAAATATACATTTTGCCGCAAACTTTCCTTCCTTGTCAATATATTTAACAAAATCCTTCTTCTCTAATCACATCATAGAGACATCTATTTGTTACTGCAATCATTTTTTAGTTACTAGTTTTATTTTAATGTATGTCTGTATTTAAGAATTTAAAGTGACTCCTGCAAAGGGTTCAGAGACTAAGATTTACAAATAGTGTATTCTGATTGGTTAGAAAATGCATTTTCTGTTTTTCAAATTCTTATTATCAGTTACTGATGCAGTTGAACAACAGTGAATTTCTGAGATTAAGAGTTAACATTATTTGCAGTCAAAATAATGTCCTCACCATTGTTGTTACTATCAAAACATTTTGGCCAGTTGTGCTCTTCAGATTTTTGAACTGAACCCTGTGTATAGAATAAGAGGTTCAGTTCAAAATTCCCTAAAGGTTACCTGGATTGACAGATACCTGAAGAAGTCTGGCAGGTACAATAGCCAAAATGTTTTGATAGTAATAACAAAGAGACAATAGTCTAACTGTAAATAATGTAAATATCAGTAAATTTATCAAGTAAACATGGCTGCTTGATATTAGTCTGTTAACTAGTAATAATACCAAACTAATATTTGCTAAAGCTTATTGAAGTCAAGAACAATGAAGATAATAAGAGGTCAATTGTTCTACTTATTATCTTGTGATAAAGTTTTTTTTTATATCCATTTTTTAATGGATATTTTTTCAAGCTTAAGTCACCTACTTCTAATTCATAAATCTTCTCCATTTTAAATGTAATAATTGATTTTATTCACTCAGTCATATGATAGACAAATGTTGATAAATATCTTATAATTCTGCATGTCCCTTCCTTTCTTAGATGAATACCTCATAAATAATGGACTATTCCATTTTGATCACAAAGAAAGCCGGAAAAGACATATTAGAGATGCTTTCCATGAGAAAATGAAAGAAAGAAAGAGAAGATAAAAGTTTTTAATGTCTCCAGCCAATACTTCATGAATAATGAACTATTGTTTTGATAGTGAAGAAAGATGGAAAAGAAATCAGAGACACTACTTGGTTTCAGTGAGAAAATGAAAGAATGAGAAAAAAGATTTTTAACAGCTATTTCAGTGAAATGGGAAAATTTGTCAATTTCAAATCTTTTCATTTGTACCCCCTTACTTCTTAAAATTATTACTAGCATTCATATTTATGATTGTTATTGCAATATATTATTAAAGTTGTTAAGTTCAAATATTTAACAATGCAATAGGGGAATTTCTACAGATATTTTATAGTCATAGAACTCACCATGAGGTAATTCAATCATTAACTTAAGAATTAATATTCATCAGAAAATTCAAATAGAAAAACCATGATTGTAAATAGATGCAATAATTTGTGGAATGTTGCCATAGAAACTAACTGGAAGTTTATGCTTTCACAGTGATTAGACAAGTGCATAAATTTGACTTCTGCACATTAGTTCATATGGTGTTAGTAAAAACTTAAAATATCAAAAAGCAATTTTACAACCAATCACAATTGTTCTTGTGCATGATGAAATCATGATCTATAAGATGACACTTCCAATCTGCCCATGTTAAACATAGAAACATTCTCAGAGTTTGGTTGCTCTGTTTCAACTAAGTCTATTCATGCTGTTTCCAACCAATTACTGAAGGATTCAGACAATTCTTCACACAGACAAACATTAGAATATTTCTTCACTACGATTGAACATTCTCTTCGTACACTAAGGCACTAAATTATTTAAATTTATTATATCATATACACAT
Source organism: Acanthosepion pharaonis (assembly GCA_903632075.3). Lineage (NCBI taxonomy): Eukaryota > Metazoa > Mollusca > Cephalopoda > Sepiida > Sepiidae > Acanthosepion > Acanthosepion pharaonis. The sequence goes on along the minus strand of CAHIKZ030001735.1, from coordinate 2,070,811 downwards.
TCTTTTATTAACCATTCATGAAAAATATTTGTGAATTTCATATATAAATTTCTTGATTAAAATGCATTAACATCTTTTTCTCATGTCTATTTCAGCTGAGATCTGAAGACATATTGGGATGGTCAAAGATGCATTCCAAAAGCTAAGCAAAATATTAAGAGACAGAAAAATTTTGTTAAAAACAAAAGAAAACAGTACTGAACTGTTACAGGATATCTGTGCTCCCATATGGCAGCGAATGCTGAACAATCTTCCCAAAGAAGAAGAGAATTGTTGCAACAAAAATGTGGTTCTGCAGAAAGAGGCTGAGGATACCATGAACTGAACATGTGAGCAATAATGAGGTTTTGGAGAAAATGGAAATGAAAAGAAAACTTATACTTAACATCAGGAAGAGACAATTGAAATTTCTGGGGCATGTAATGAGGAAGGAGAGCTTGGAAAATCTGATACCCACAGGACATATTAAAGGAAAGAAGGACAGAGGAAAGCAGCACATAACATACTTGATGAGCTTGAGTAAATGGATGGTAGAACAGAGTTTGGGAGAAATAGCAAAAAGATAAAACTTATTAAAAGCTACAAGGGACAGGAAGATGTGGAGGGCAATTATCGCCTACATCCTGAAGAAACACAGTACACCTGTTCTGATGATAGAAGGTAGTATACTTTTATCCTCATATTACTTTCCTTTTTTTCTTGCCCCAGTCATTTTCAGGTTGACTACTAGAATAGTAAGGGGATGTACAGTTTCTATCTCTTGTCAATTTTTCTTTCCCCATAACCTACTTAGTGATCAAAGAATATTTGTCATGTTTTAACCTGGTAATCTGCTGACAATATAAAAAAATAATTCAGCAACAAGTCTTAAGTTGTCTGAATTTCCTAGATAAAATTTTTTTTTCTTTTAATTTCAGGCTATTTTTTAAAACTAACTTTTTAAAAAACTGAACATTTTTTTTTAAATCAGTAAAAAATAATGAAAATGTTTCAGCCAAGAAACTGACAAGTATTATGTCCATTCCTACTACAAGGTGTAAACAAACAATATGCCATGTAGTTAATATCAGATAATGCAGAGTGTAGCTAAAAGTAACAAAAATAAGATAAGAAAAACTTGTCCTAAAATAAGTAAAACAATTTTAAATACTGCAATTGACCCATTAACTTTGGTAGAAGAATCTGTCATTTCCAGTTGAGCCAGATAATTACAATGACAGGCAATTCTTGTCATCCACAATTATAGTGATTAAATTAATGGTATTAGAATGTTTTGTATTAGTAATTTACTATTCCAGTTAACCTGGTGATATATATTTGCTAATCATATTTGGAACTGGAATAAGGAAAATGAATTTGAAGAATGGAATGGTTAGAATTTTATGTACCAACTGTCTAAATTGTTACTATTGATAAAAACCTTTAATCTTTTATGTAATGATATCTTCCATTTCCATCTTAACTGTCTGCCACTGAAACAGGTTTTCAATTGTGAGAAGTTATGTATTATGTCAGAAATTGGTTTAAAATGCGCAATCTCATATAAAACATTACATTTCATTTACTTTTTCTCATTCAAATTCATTTTCCTTAATCCAGTTCCAAATATGATTAGCAAATATATCTTAGTAGCTTTATTGCCTTGCTTGGAGTGAAATGACTAAAAAATAAAACCAATGAAAAATATTTTTTTATAATAGTGTAGACATAGAAATCAATAGTGCATGACAGTTTTATGCTTTAAATGTCATCAGACCATAACTAGTAGCAGACTTAAATTCCTACAAATCAAGACATAAAGCAGAACTGCTCATCAGAATAATTGCTATGAAAAAATGTACAGAATAAACAAAGGGAAGCAACATCAGTGAGAAAATAACCGAAGTGAAGATGTCAGGATTGATTATATTACAAACCCTTCTTTGAATTTTGTCAAGAATCTTGACATATATAGCAGGAGTACCAGACCATATATGATAACAGTATTCAATGCATAGATGAATGGTAGGTTTATAAATGTGCAAGAAGGATTCTGACAAGAAAAATATTCTGGCACAAGACAGTAAACCAACATTCCTAGCAGTAGACCAAGCAATTAATTCAATATAATCATTCCAATTCATGTTAGTGGAAAACTTGAACCCAGGAAGACACAAAGTGTTGCTCTCCTGGAAGTTAGCACCAGCCAGACAGGTAGAAAAGGTTCTCTACTGTGATTAAATAAAACCATTTTATTTTGGAGGCATTAAAATTTAGAAGCTCTTTCTTGCCCCATTTTACTGGATGTCCTTTTCAAGAGCAGTTGCTAGGTTTACTTTTTTGATTTTCAAAAAATTGAATGCAATGTAAATCATTATTTACTGTCTTCTTGATTCTTCTTTTATTGCTCTCATGCCTTAATGTTTTTCTTTTTCTTTCACGCTCAGTAACCCCCTTGCGTCTTAGTCACTTTATTGCCTTCCTTGGGGTGAAATTGAAAACCATGAAAGACAGTAATAAGAGAAATCAAAGAAATAGGTCTCTTATAGAGCAAAGCACAAGGTTCATTCAAGGGATATTGAATGCCACATTATATCATAATCAGGACAAACAGGAAAACATAACATTAAAAAAGAAGAATATAGGTATTAAACCTACATTCTCTCTGATCTGGTTTATCATAAAATAGATCCATAAATATTCCGAGAAGGTTTTTATGATTAGTAACAGATAATTTAGTGTTGAGATGTTGAGTGTTTCTCTGTGCGTGTATTGAAATAAGGACAAACACATACATAGGGAAAAATACTGGTATATCTGAAGAGGTATTTACAAAAGAGAGATTAGTAGTCAAACAAATGCAGGTTAGTCAGTAACAATCAGAAAGAGTATAAAGTCCAACTGTATCTTCCGGTAGAGAGACGGAAGTGTGATGGTCACCTGATCTCCCAGAACTCTATAGAACTGTCCTATTAGTAGTAGACAGATCAGTCCATTCTGATGAGAAAGGTGGGTGGCCTCAACATTTAGTTAACTACTATTTTTGATAACTCTTTTGTCGTTCCATAATTTATGACTTTATTACTTTTATTTTATGCCCCATACAGGATTTTGGTTGCTAAATTTAAAAAAAAAAAAAAAAAAAAAAAAAAATTACTCAAATTTAATAAAAATATATTAAGTAACTGAAAATTAAATGAAATTTTGAGGAGTTGTTAATATTCATTTTTTTCTGTCTTTGTTATTTTATCTTTTTTGCATAAGATCCATTCTTCTTTTAGTGAATGTGTTTAGTACAGTCTTATGAGTGCCATTCTATTGATAATTTATAGATGATATTCCATTCTCATGATTCTTTTTAATAATTCTAATGGGTGAACTATGGAAGAAAATGAATATTCTCCCACTTGCATTTCCCCCATTATGAACATTATTATATCCATGTTATTTCATGGACAGAACGGAATAACCAAAAAGAAAGGAATGACAAACATGCTTTGTTCTCAGAGAGTTTAATACCACTTTCTCTTACACAGAGAAACTATATGTCTACACAACAAGCAGTGTGAAAAGAGAACAAAAAGATCTTACAATGGGAATTGGAGCTGCCAGATGATTCTTCTGTTTTTTCTAGAGAAGACATATTTAGGATTCCAGATTCAAGTGGGCCAGATTTATCTGTTATATCACTAGTGAGAACATATTTCCCCTCAAAAAGGAAACGACGGCTCATATGGTTTTTCCCAAATTGAGTACTGCAAGCCAGAGGTAGTTTCTATATCTGCTGAAGATATATTCCCTAAAGAAAAATGACACCATGAGCTTTTAAGCTGCACTGTGTGGCAACTGGCTGGAGCAGGTAGGTTTAACCTCAAACTAGGCCAAGAGGCTTAAAAAAGCAAATGCTCAATTTGACTCCTGGAAGCTGACTGATGGACTGGCCACTTTGATTACTCTAGGAAGGGACATCACTATGCAGCCATCAAGTAACCCAAGTGACTTTATCTTAACCAAAGGAAGTCCTACAACTCATTCTAGTGTGTATCCCTGCATTTGTTAAACATTTTTTTAACTTTTTTTTTTTAAAAACTTTTTTTGGAGTATTTTTTTTTTTTGTTTATTGGGGATTGACATTTTTCACTAAATGTACATTGGGGAATTTACTTTTCTTAATGCTGTGGCTTTTACTCAGAAAAGTATACAATAAAATTTAAGTGCCTTTAATATGTATATTTCACCATCTCCAATACAGTATAAAGTGGACAAAGATGTAAATACTTTGAGAGTATAATCTTATTTTTTTTTTAAATAAATAAATTTCAAAATGGCCACAAATAGTAGACACATAATTTATTCATTCTTCTACTTCAGTTTTTCTTCAGAAAAATGCTTGGTAAAATGTGAAAATGAAAAAGATAAAGGGCAAAAGAACAGAGTTTATTATTTACATTTACAGTTGTATCAATGTCCTTATCTTTGTTGTTGTTGTTGTTGCCATTATCACATTTCAGCTCTTATGTACACCAGCCTTCTACAGGTGTTTGTTAATCCAGATAACACCTTCAGTGAATTTCAAATTAAACGTCTAATTTATGGGAGTTGATAGACAGCAGAATGTAAAATATATCTAGGAATATTTTATCATGTTCTTGGCTCACCAGATTAAAGTGTTGATTCATGAATTTGGTGACATAGTAATTGTGAGTTCAATCCTTGAGCCAAGCAGTAGAAACTTAAAATTAGTGGAAACAAGACTAAGTTAACTGAACATTAAAAAGATTTTTTTACTACTGTGGTGTTTAATGCTAAATATCTTGCATAATAAATGTAGTTGGAGAATTTGCAAAAATTTGGATGAAAAATACAGACAGATACTCAAACACATCAATAACAATGAAAAATATGACAATGAAATCCAAAAGTGCATTGGAAAAACAAAAGTGCCTTGCAAAGCAAAATATTAAGGAACAGGAACATTTTTTTTTTTTTTTTAGAAAAGAGCACTGAATTTTGATGTAATATCTATCTTCCTATGTGCAAGTGAATGCAGGATAATTTCTTCATAGATTAAGAGTAGACTTAAGGCAAAAGAAATGTGGTTTTATAAAAGGATATTGAAAATATCATGGACGGAACATGTATACAATGAGGAAGTTTTAAGGAAACTGGAAACAAAAACAACACGTAGCATGGGACACATAATGAGGAAATGCAGAACATTGAAGGCAAGAGAGAAACATTGAGTAATATATCTCACTAGCTTGTGTAAATGGATAACGGAACAGGGAGTGGGAGGGATAATAAAAAGACCGATAGAGCTGACACAGCCACAATTACTCATATCTTGATAGATAAAAAAAAGAATCAATATCCCATTATCTTCAAATGTAAATATCCAAAACAAATTCCATGCTTTGAACATTAATTCAAAAAATGAGTATTCAGACAGCATTCATCTAAGATCTCATCTCTTGGATGAATGCTTGGTAAGAGAATCTATTTTCCATGAATGAAATTTCTCTGAGTTCTGGGTCATTTGATGTTGTCGGATGACCTTATAAAGTGGAGGTCTATCATCCGGGTATTTGTATTTTTTGGTTGATGACAAAATTAAGTGAGTTGAGGCAAAGTTAATTGTTGTGAAAATCTTCAGAACAATCTGTTTACTACCCAACAAGTAAACTATACCGCAAAAAAACTGAAGTTATTTTTTAAGTATTTCTAGCTTCTTGCCAGTAAGCCTTTGTTTTTCCTTTTTAGCCACTGACCAAATTACTAAAATTATAATAAAACCTTTTTTGTTTACTCTAAAACTTAGTTGGTCTTCTGTTGCTCCCTTTACTTCTCCTTATCTTATTTTTGTCGCACATCTGACAATGATACACACAGACAACCTTATTCTTTTGAATACCTGTTTCTTTGAATACACATACAAATTCAATATTAGAATATATTTTCTTTGTATTCCTCTAGTTTAATAATGAGATTGATGATCAGAATCTTTCTAAAGACATTTTTTTTCTTTAAAGTTTTAATTATTTTCCTAAATATTTTTTAAACATAACAACTGAAAATGGCCAAGTTAATATAATTGTCTTTAATAACTAATTATAATCATGTCAACCACATAAATGCTAATACCTTGTGACTTAGTACAGTTACATGTCACTTTGGTGTTATCATAGACATTATAAAAATGTCATATTTGACATGAGTTAGCAGGTCATTTTCTGATAAAATGTTTTTGAACACATTCTGAATAAAAAGGATAATAGGTTACTGAAAAAAGTAGTTTCTTTGTAGTTATAACAGTTTTTTAAAGACTTAATTACACACACACATATATATATATATATATATATATATATGTATGTGTGTGTAAAGAAAAGAAAAGAATTGATTTTTATTTATTAATCTGACAGATTTTTTATTACAAGTTATTTTTAGTGGATTCAGTTTTGCTTGGTCATTGATGCACTCTGTAGCTGAGAGGTAAAAGTATGTCAGATGTAATGGTGGTTTCCTCCAGGGGGACACAGGTTCAAACCTTGGTGGAGAGTGCATATTTTTCTGTAATAAGATTTTTCAAATATTCAGGCTAATAGACCAAAATAGATAATTATACTGTTTAATAAATAAATGAAGCATCTATTCAAATAAGAGTATCCACTAAAAAAAGTAACATTTAATATATATATATATATATATATATATATAGCTGTGTGTGTATATGTGTTTCTTCATTCAAACAAGTTATTTTAGAATAATATATCAAAATCAACCATTTTAGAATTTTAAATTTATTCATTGTAGTTATGGAATTTTTTTCAAAACTAGTGATTCAATATAAGTGGACTGACCAGGAATTGGTAGAAATATAAAATGACATTAAATGTCATATGCACTTTAATATGTTGCTATATTCATAATAAATTTTGGTGAGTGTTGGTTGATTTTGATGTATTATTCTAAAATAACTATAACAAAGCACATTTGAGCATGTTTTTAAAAATCGCAATCACAATGGAATTCAGATTTTATCACAGTTACAATAAGTTTGTCTTTGTAAATTACCCCTGAAGATAATCATAGAAAAAAACATTGTTATATACTTCACAGTCCACACAAAAGAAAACTTACAATTTTATATACATCACACCTCCAAAGAAAGAATAACACAATTTTATATACAGTGTTATTCATACACTTAAAATCATGGAATGGTTTCCAAATACCTTATCCATGATTTTATATTCAGTAGTCTCGATGTGCGTTGTGGTATTGGCTCAGAATGAGAACTCAGAGAGCCAAGTTCAATTGCCAGTTGAGTTCGTTGGATACACTTACACACAAATACCCTTGAGAAAGGTATGAATCCATCTCTTCTCGCCCCAGCTATGGGTAAAATAGCAGAACGGACTGGGTTCTTTAGCCTTGGTTAGCAACCAGTCTACCACACAAAGAAATGGCAACCAACTGCAGGAAAAGAATCTGCCTCATCAGTCATGTATCAAAAGATACATGATCACCCAAGCGTGTATTATGTGTGGCACTTAACTAACTGACCAAGTCCCTATTCTTGGCTGGCTAATCCCCAAGGATAGAGAGCCCTGTTATTTACTCATAGCTGGGGAGAAGAAGGTTTATGTCTTTTCCAAGGATGTAAAAAATAAATGCTGCAGACTAGACTGAAATTTGAATTCAGCTTGACAATTCTGCTTTTAACAGACTATCTAAATATCCTGTCATCAAATACCAGACTTAATTTCTAACTAATATATATTATCAATTAATGATGAGTTATGTGAAAAAAATTCATAAATCTATTTAAATTGCTATGAGATGATTTTTGTTAGAAAACAAAGTACATATATTTACAGGGTAGGTGTGTACCACACCTCCCACCTGTTTAGGAGCCCCAGGAAGTGCTTTGTGGCCCTCGCTATCTTACCAACATTTGCTTTTTTTTCCCTACCTACATTTATATACATTACAAATTAATCTAAGCACAACTGATTATTAAAAGATGAAAAGTTTTAGCAGATTTTGATGTCATTATGGGGTCTTTTTTTTTGTTCAAATCCATGAATTGGTTTTGTTCATGCTAAGTTTTTAAAAAAACACTATATAAAATTCACTATTTTTATCCATACTGTTGAATGTGTTAAAATTATTCAACTTTTTAAGAGAAACCTCAAGTTGATGTTAAAAATTGTCACAAAACATTATTGATTTAAGATGGAATTATCTATTATGATGTGTCTCTAATTTGTATTTAGATACATTGTATTTATTTTCAATTTTTCTAGTTGAATTGTTCACCTATATTGCATATGATCCATTATTGTACATAATTAGGTTACAATAAAATTTGTATTTTATCTGAATACTAACTCATGAAAATTGAGATGTAGTAGAGTGGGAGGGATTCATATCATAGATTGTGGGGGGCATGAGACCCATACACCAACCCTGTATATTTACATATAATTACTTTAAGAATTCTTTAAATACTACACTTTGTTATATGCATTAGTCTCATTTAATACGTGACCTTTGGTTCTCTTTCCTGTAATTTTCAATTCTAACAAAATGCTTACTCACTTTGAGTAGTGCTAATCTCAAATTCAAGACTCATGTATTTCATTCACTTCTGCACAGATGCCCTTGGAAAAGACATAAATCTGTTTCTTCTCCCTCCCTACAACTATGGGATAAATAGCAAGGCAGACTGGGTTCTCTAGCTTTGAGCAGAGAGGTCAAGAATATGATACCTGGACAAATCTATAATACTTTGTTGATTAAACAAATGAAGCTAAATATTAAAGAAAGGCAAAAAAATACTGATGCTGCTTTAAAATGAAATCAAATTGGATACAGTAGCTACATTGTATCATTGTAGTCTTAAAAATGATTACTCTCTTTATTTAATTTCATCTGACATCATTCTCTGCATTTAAACTATAGAATACTTTGTATGAGATGGGGAATTAATTGTAAATATTTATAACTGAGCATGTTTCAAGTTTCAGACAAATTCTTTATTGCTAAACAAGAAAAGTACTTATACGAGTTCATGTTATACTGTTGGTAGCAAATGAGTGAAAAGATTCTGGAGTAGTAGATGAACATCAAGTTTTGTGTGAAGATTGGTAAAAGTCCTTGTGAAATGTTAGTTCTATTAAAATGGTTTATAATGAACATGCTATAAAGAAATCAAGTGTTTTGACTCATACAAGCAGTTCAAGGAAGATGTAACAGAGAATTGGGTCAACCTGACAAGAGAACCAAGGTTGTGTGTAGTGCAGTAAGCATGAGGAGTTACGTCCTCTTCCACAATTGCTTGCTGGGAGAGGACATTCTACTTAGAGTAGGTGGCACTGACAAAATTTGCTTACAAACAAGGGCAGGGGAAAGGGACTAGTCAGCATGGGTCTGGTTCTGGGACTAAAAGAACTGTTTTTTTCTCAGTCAAGGAAAGCACTCTTAACATGCAAACAACCAAACAAGACAAACACAGAAGAACAAGAAATGTGTATGATGATGAATAAACTAGTCAGACAAAAACACAAAGCACAGATATAATATGCACAAAATTTTGCAAGCTCATTTGGAAAATTAAGTTTGGAACTGATCATGCAGAAAAATGAAATATGAACAGGGGAAACAGTATGACAGATTCTAACAGAGAATCTGGAAATCTGAAAAATGATGTGTTAGAAGTTTGTAAATTCAGATCTAAGAAATTTATTATAAAAATATACAATCTACCTTATTCATCACTCTTAGCTCCCTGTGATTCTTGGATATTTCCAAAAGTGAAAAATGCAATCAAAAGACAGTTAAAATCTAATAACACATGACTACATTACTGAAAGTTATTCCAGAAAATGAGTTCCAAGAATGTTTCCTGTAACAGCATTATTATCATCTCACAAAATACATAGCTTCAAGAAGCAAACTTGGAAGATGACAACAGTCAATAGTAACCAGGTAATCAAACTTGTTTTACAGAAGGCCATTCCATGAATTAAATTGTCACACCTTGCATATATTAAACAATGAACATTTTTCTCATAATCTATATTCTCTATTTGTTTTTAGCTAAGATTCAGGTGGTGGCAGATTTAAAATAACCAGGTGATTCTCTTTCTGTTGTCTCCTTGAAAAAGTTTTCTTTGCTTTCAGAAAAACACTAAGAGAAAGAAATTAGATATAATTTATAATCACTACATAGCTTCTCTTCCTCCACTCATCTGAAATAACTTAAAAAAGAAACTCAGATCTGAAGGAATTGCCTGTTCAAAGATCTTATAACTGTTCTATTTCAAAGAATAATAAAGAAAATCAAGAACCAGTCATACCAGAAAAATGAATTGGAACCATTTTCAGCCTTTTTGATTTGTATTTCTTATCCCCAAAATTCAGCCAGACAACATCCTCCAAAAGAATCATGACACATATACTTTCATAAAGAAAGACACTAATGTGGACATGAAATAAGGGTCATATTTAGCAATATGTTTAAACTGTAAATTGAATATTCGATGTCAGAGTTGGACATAATGTCAAAATCCACTTTGACATCATCCAAATATTTTAAATTGAATCACCACTTATACAGCCACCACTTTTAAACTTTTATTTTCTCAAAAGCAAAAAGAATTCCAAAGAAAAAAGTCATGCTTATAAAAAAAGAATAAACTACATCAGGAAAATCAATTTTCCCCTCAAAAAAATAAAGTAGATATAAAATTTTAGCTTAACCAAATCTTTTTTTTATTTTGTAGAATCCAGTATAGCAGCAGTTATGGTCCTTAAAGAATGTCTATTTTATAAGGCATCCATCAGTTTATATTTGATTTTACAATATGAAAAAGAAATTTTGTTTAAAAAAAAACAAAAAAACTTTAAAAAATTACAATATAAGACCTAACAAATATTTTTAACAAAAAATATTTACAATAATTTTATATCAGATTCTGACAAAGTTCAGTTGTATTGAATATCTGCAATGATGAAGCCAAGTAGATATAAATTATAAGTAAAAGCTATCTAATGATAGAAAGAAAACCTTACTCGAGATTGAAATCAACCTGTAATTAACTAAAAAAAATTTAGTCATTTTTCGGGGTTAACTACACATGAAATATAGTAGACTACAAGTTGTCAAGTTTTAAAAAGCATTATTATTCCTTTAAGACAAAACCCAAATCATAAACCATAAGATAGTATTATGGCTATTGTAGATTTTACAAGCACTAAACTGAAAACTAGAGAGTGTGTGTGTGTGTATTAATCCTATAGACTATTCTATCTCTAGGTGCTGTGGTTCCCATAAGTACATTTTTACATGGTAGGGTTTCTGGCCTTATGTCCAACCACTTTTAAATTCAAAACTGTCTTTCTTTTAGACATTGCCAATCAAAGCTACAGAATCTAGTCAGCCATTCTATTAAACCCTGTCTGGAGAAAGAAAAATGCAAAAGTCTTCCTGTGAAAGCAAACAACAATCTCGACTGGGATTTGAACTCAAAATGCCAAACCCACTTTCTGCACTATGCCACATGTACATCCTGAAGACTAGATTACTTTGTAATAATACAATCTGATTGTAGAATGAAGTATGTAGATTTTAGAAGTAGAAAAGGTTTCCTTGTCTGTGTTTTAAATTAGCTAAGTCTGGAGGAAAATGCAGCTGGTCTTGTTGTTAAGGTCATGCTTGATCAGTTATTTAAGACTAATGAGCAACAACAAAAACAGTTTTGATTGTGCTTTTATCATTCAAGTTACTTTGTGAACTTAACCTTGGGAAAGGCCAGAATAACATTTCTGCAGATACAAGTCTTTACATCCAACTAAAAATATATACAAAATAAGGAGGACACTATTGTGTTATTGGTGTTACCAATACCAAGTTTTGACTTATAAACAAACTTTCACTACACTAAATTACAAAGGACTCATTCCAATTGAAGTCAAATAAATAAATATATAGTATTTGTTTATACCATTGATTCTGTTCATTTATTTCAGAAGTTTCCAAAAAATAATATTAAATCTCTCTGGTACTTCTCACCACAAATATTCAAGATAACTAATGACAATGAAGATAAACAATATCAGAATGATTAATTTAATTTTAAAATAAATTGATTTGGGGGTTCAAGTTTGCTCATCAAATATCATCAAACTATTTTGAATAAAAAAAAATAAATATTCTTTACCAAATATTCCAAGAAGTAGAATTTCTATAATCTGGAATTGGAATGAGAGTAGTTTTGGAACCTATACCAAAATCATTGTAAAAATTCAGGAAATTGAATTTATAAATTCTAAACACTTTAAATTGCTTGGTAATAAAGCAATTTGGTAGAGGAGTTAATGGAAATAAACTTTGGATAGATTGTGATTGGAGGTACTTTTGTCCAATACTGCAAGATTATATATAACTAAAATATTAACACAAGTCATGTTCTAAGATAGTCTTGTCAGATCTAGACTCTCACATGGATGCCATGTATAGCATCCAATTTGTTCAGAAATGTCTAAACTACTAGCTATATACAACCATTTTCTCAGATCAATGATTAAAAATGGCTTCAAGTAAATTAATCCTTTAGGCAGTAGCATGCAAAAGTGGGGAGGCAGAAAGTGTAACAGTCCCCAGAGGGCATCCAAAGAAAGAGTGAAATAAAGATTTTAGTTTTTGAAATTTTAGATAAAGTGTTTATTTCATATTTCATCTGTTTTTACATATTTAAAATGTCTTCTTTTCTCATATATCTCAATACTAGGCCCTATAGCCTCCCTCTCTACTTGAGTCTTAGGAGCAAACATTCAAGGAGTTGGTCCCAAGTATCACCAAACCACTGCATGCCACTGCCTTTAGATCTGAAAGAAGACAATCCTTCAATAGATCTAGTGATATACAGAATCACAAAGAACTTTACCAAATAACCAAAACCATATCCACTCATAGACTTCCAACAACAACAAAAATGGATAGAGCAGATGCAATGCAAAAGAAAAATTGCAATATAATCAAGATGTTAACTTTTCACACTACCTTAAACAAAAGGTTAAAAAGGAAACTCCTATTAATACTAGAAAGAGCTATAACCTTAGAGAAGCCTGTTTTCCAGAAAAAATAATGTTTTAAGAGAAAGTTTTTTTTAAATTTCAACAGATAAATATCACTCAATGAATAGCAAAGTTTTCCTGTCTGGAAACGGCTATTTTCACCATTACCAATATCACTTTTATTAAATTTTGTACTCTACTAAAAAGTATTTCATTACCATTATTATCATTTTTGTACAATTGTCTAAAATAATGATAAATAGAAAAATATGACTGTTTTTAAGAAAGATTTTACAAGCTTTTTAAGAAAGATTTTTTGTAAACATACGCAAGGCAAACGTATTTATTTTTTAACATTTCAATAGTTTCAAAGGCTGAAATTCGGTCGAAAGTAGTCTAGAATTGACAGAATTTAAATATTTTTCTACGTTTTACTTTTAATTCCATTTCATAGAAACGAAGTAGCTAATCTAATTAATTACATTTTTTTGTTTTTTATCTCCATTCTTTTAAAACAAAAAGTTGATTGTTAAATAGAAACTGGTTCCTTACCTTCTAGATAATTCTATTTCCTTTTCCAAGTTCAATTATCAAAAACTAAAGTTAAAAATTTATTTGCCACATCAAACAGAATTATAACTCGGCAATTATTTTTTAAACCTGTGCAACAATGGATAACCTTGTTAGCTTCCTGATAAAAAAAAAATCTCGTGTGAATAAATAGAATAAAATAAAAAATAAAAAATAAAGCTATAACCTGAAGACAAAGTTGATGTGAATGTTTTTTTTTTTTTTAAAAAAGGTGTTCGGTTCGCAGCGCGCATAAACTGAATCAGAGATGCAACCTTTTTAAGACGAGAAACAAGACGAAAAAAGATGAACATATATCGTCAGTAGCAAAAAGAAGGCGCCACAAAATAAAAGAATTGGGGGAAGGCGAAATCAGACATTAAGTTTTACTTTTAAAATTCCTGATCCTTCTTTTTTTTATTAATCCGATCCTCATAATTTTAATAAAATGAACACTTTTTAAAGATATTTAATCCTGTTCAAAACAATATTTTTTTTTAATATACTTTTTGTACTGAAACACGAGACCCTACATTTTTTCGCATAGGAAACTTAGAAAAGTTTTAAGGTTTCGAAAATAATCATTAAAAAAAAATTAAAATTAACGGAAAATGAAGTTTTCTTATTTTAAAAACGTATAGCTGTGGTGTACTGTAAATGACTTTTGTTTCAGTTAGACAAAAAAATGATACATCATTATTATAGTTTAATTTTTAGGCAAAGTGACAAATTTAGTTTTCTCTTACAGTTTCAGCAAAAGAGGGGACTGAAGCCCCGCACCGCCCCACCCGCTATAGTTCCATGGGTGCAAGTTTGTTGGAGAAAATCTAACTTTCACTATTTTCCTTTTGCGCATTGTAAGGCATTTTACCCTTTAAAAAATTACCTCCTCCTGTAAACTCAAGTTTTGGGGTAGATTTAATGTGTTAAAAAAAAAAACAAACAAAAAAAAACAACTTAGTAGCATAAGGCCAAAAGGAGCAAAAGTGGAGGAGATTGTTTTTTACTGCAGCTTTTCAAACAAATCAATATTCGAAATTGACTTTTCTATTCGAATCCTTGTAATAAAAAAAAAAGGAAAAGAAAACGGGTCCTGATTCCATATTATCCAAAATTGGAACAATTGCACCAAAATTATTTTCGCTTAGAATATTAAATTAAAATGTTATTAGGCTTTTTGTATAACTAATCGTGAAAAGAGAAAAAAATGAGTTTGTTATTTTATTTTTTTTTTTTAATGGCTTGGGTATTTTCAAGAGACGTAACGAGTATCACCTGCCTGACACTTGGTTAAAAAAATACCTTTAACAGTCTCAGTACACATCTTTTCATGAGTTAAGTTAATAAAATTCAAATAATGAATTAAACTTGAGTTGTATCATATTGACAATCTGGGAGTCTCAAAATTATTTTCAAACAACCACAATGTAGTAAAAATAATTTATTATAGAAAACGTGGGAAAATGAATTAACAGTCAGTCACGTAAGGCATAAGAAATTTTAATTACAGATGGAAGAAGGAGGCGTGTTTGGTGGTCGAGCTGCTATATAGTTATAATTAAATAATATGATTTCTAACTGGTATTACGAAAACTTTAATTGATTCTTTATTTTCATTCTTCATTTAATGCTGTTAAGAATTTTTATTTCTTAAGGACAAAAAAGTGATGTTCAATAGTCAAGAGTTTGGTTTTTCTTCTTCAGTCATCGTGATTCATAAAAAGCCCCAAGACGGATACAATACATAGGAGGCCAGTAGCTTTTTATCTATGAGGGGGTGTGCTGAAAAGTTCTCGATCCGACCCACTTCCAAAAATCTAAATTTTAGATTCTCTAATCTAAAATATTCATTTTTTTTTTTTTTTTTTTTGGTCGATCTGATAACTTTTCACTTTATCGCTGCTTATTCCACTTTGACTTAAGGAAACAGATTTTTTTTTCTCGTGCGGCTAATTTTTTTAAATTAATTTTTTTTAATGATGGGCCGAATAATGTCATATACTTTGATGATTTTGTTCACTTGTTAATGCGTATTTTTTTTAGTTTGTCTTTCATTGCCCTCCCTTCCAGGAAAAGAAATCAATTTTCGTAGGAGCGCAAAAAAAAAAAAAAAAAAAATATATATATATTAACGCTAAATTTGGCGGGTAAAGTAGGAGTAATAATCGATCTGATTGTGTGTATGTTTTATGCCCGAGGTTCGGAGATGGACCCAAAAATGGTTCAGTCAAAAAGCCGTCCTTATGCTTTTTTTAAGTTTACCTCCCTCACACACCGGTGATTTTTTCCAATCTCTTTCGTTTCTCTAGCACCTTCTAAAATCAGAAAATTTATTTGAAAAAAGTTTAACAAGTAAAAAACGGCATTGATATCCTTACAAAATTGCTGAAAGAAAAAAAAACTTATTTAAAAAGTGCCAAAAATAATTCTTGAAGAAGTAGAAGGAATGGTGAAATGAAGAGACTAGAGTTCTAAACAGAGAAAAAGCAAAAGAAAAAAAGATTTTTCTCCATACCCACGTCCGATGATTAATCGTAAAGCTTCCAAATTCCCACAAGCAGCTGCCCATAAAGTAGGAGTCATACCATCTTCATCGGATTGGTTAAGATCTTTTCTGGTTGCTTCCCGTAAAAGGTCCAGGTAGCCATCTGAAGCGGCTTTATGGAATCGTTCGTCCGGCGTGAGTGCCATCGAAACTTTTTAGCCTTTTTACTTTTACGTCTTTCTCTTTTTATTTTATTTATTTTAATTTTTTTATAATTTTTTTGTGCTAAATGAGTTTATCGCCGTCTTATTTCATCAGTATTTTAGTTTCTTAAATTACACTTCTTCTTCTTAATCTTATTAAGTCATTAATTTTTTAAGGCTCAATTCTTCCTCCCTCTTGTTTTATAATCTTGACAATATCACTGCTTACTGTTCTACTCCTTAAAAAAAAAAAGCAGACGAGAACGCACAGTGACGCACAACGATTTACTACTGTCGTCTGTGCAGATTAAAGAACAGGTAATATAAGTCTGCTTCTTGACTTGTCACACCTGTAGTAACAAAGCAGGCCCACTTGTTGCTGTGACTGCTGCTGTTATAATTGATAGTGATGCTGATGATATTAACGGAAACTACCGAATATAACCGATAAGCAACCCCCACCTGCCAAATCAAAGAAACAGCCGACGATAAGCTATAAAGACTTGCAGTAAATATGGAAGTTCAGAATTACAATATTTTACAAGAAATCAATGTGTTTTTGTTTGTGTTCAATTTTCCGTTAATACTGTGGAGCATTCTCATAGCATTAGTACCATGGGATTTTCATACAACACATTTAAAATATATAGGTATATAATTTAGTTCTTATTGTTTCTGTTATATATGTAGGGTTATTTCTGGTTTCTATTGGATAAATAATAATAATAATAATAATAATAATAAAGGTTTTATTTTTGAAAAATGGTTTAAATAGGTCAATATTAAAAAAAATGTATTTGTAAGTTTCTAAGATGCAAACATGCAAACAATGTTTTTAAGTGAATAAAGAAAACTGCTTGTAATTCACACAAATATATAACTAAAGCCAGACCCTTGTATTTACTTCGCTTCGATCTGGGGAAGTTGAAAATAATATTTAAGTCCAAGACCCAGGGTTGGGGGTTCCCACAATCAATACCTCTCCTTCGGGACGGGACTGGTTTTATTCCCCGGTACCTGAGGCGTCTCCAAAAAGGAAAGTGCTGAGGGGGGCTTGGACAGTTTTTGTGCAGTATTGCCGTTAAACCCACTTTCTTGTGTCACATTCATTTGCGACGTGAGTGAACTGAAAAATACCCCTTGACAGAAGTCAGAAAGCTACTTGACTAATCTTGAAAATTTTACTTGCCACTTATTAAGGAAAAACATTTGTAGAAGCGTATTCAAACACCATACGATACGAACATAGTTAAAATAGGACAAAACAGTCTTGCTAGTCTAAGTTGTAAGTTAATTCGTATTATTTAGTTTGCTTTTTATTTAGTTTGAATGCAGTTTTCTTTTGGGGAAAAATGAATTCATAACCAAATTTTAAAGGTGTCATTGTTTTACTATTGAAACAGGCAAGATGTCACCGTACGTTCTCACCTGATAGTTTATATTCTATCCTATGAAATTTTCTTCCAGTTTCTTGCTTTCCTGCCACCTACAAACAGTTTAAATGCAACGTCAGTCGTCATCTTCAGGAAGGCCTGAATCCAGAAAAACAAGAAGTGTATACGATCGATAGTGTAACAATTTTGAGTGAACACTCACTCCCATATTACAAATTGTTGTATTTGTATTGGCACGTTGATTCACATACATACCTAAGTGAAAGCCCCCTTTACCTCTTCTATTTCCGGTTGATTAACCGCACTTTAAAAAATCAACTTCCGATCAGTATTACTAATGGCCGCCCCATGTTTATGAACAAATGTTTATCTGGACCAACGTCTTTGTTCTTAATCCCAGCCATCGGCCACTCCACATAATAAAACATGTTGTCGGGCATCGATCTCAACATTTACAGGTGGAACACATAGTTCAATGCTTCACCAAAATATTAAGGCGGAAACCGTGGAAGATCCCGTTCTGAAAGAGCTTGCCAAATGAGTGATGACTGGATGGTCAGCTGAACACTCAAGTTGGTAACGCCATCTAATCCTATACTGGAATTTCAGAGATGAAATTGGTATTTGAGATGGCGCCTTGTTCAAAAGTAATGAGTGTCGATAAAAATAAAATATATAAACAAAAATAAAAAGGATTCATATTAAATAAGGCATTTGCGCTTTCCTTTTAAACCCTTATATATATATATATATATATATATATATATATATATATATATATATATATATATATATATATATACGCCCCGAAAAAATAAAATTCGGTCGAGCAATTTAGAGGGCAAATGCGAATGTGTAAACTGTCAATGCTACTGCTGATAATGCAAAGCTCTTCTATGAATCGAGCACTCTGAGTCACTGACGTGTTTAGTCAAAAATAAATGCGTAAAAATTCACCTTCCTCTCTGATAGCTTAAGGGGAAATCTTCGACTGATGCCAAATCAGTCGGGATTCGAACTTGGCTTGAGGCAATCGTATGTCTAACCACAGTGATGTGCTGTGATACACCGAAACAGTCTGTCTGTGGATGACAATATATATATATATATATATAATGAACTCTCCCGTCGGTTTCCACGTATGAGGATCTGACAGCTTAGTTGATTCAGATATGAAATTTTGTGCGATAATCTTAAGTGGCATTTAAGACCCGCTAGTGATTTACAAAGGAGGCCACATATGGAACAAGAGTGAGAATTGTGAGATAAGATCACTGTTAGATTGGCTGACCTTTTAGTTCTTGCTCTCGCTTCTTGAAGATGATTCAGACAAGCAGATTGAAAACTGCTGAGTCCATTAAAACACGTTGATCTCCATTCTACCCGCTCCAAGGCTAAGCGCTCAAGGGTGTTATGTGGTATATTGACAACTGACAAGTTGCTTTTCAGCTTGTCTTTGTGTCTTAGCCATGGACGTCCTACATTCATGTAGATCTGATCTAACTGGCTGTACATTAGGATCTTGGGTATCCTGTCATCAGACATTCTCAAGACATGACCAGTCCACCAAAACTGAGACTGTATGAGAAGTCTCGATTCCTCCAATATTACACCTACGTTAGATGTCCTATCTTGAAGGTTAACTCCACAGATTGCACGCAGACAGCTTTTATGGAAAACATCCAGCTGGCGTATATGGTACCTGTATGGATCCCACGACTCTGAGCCATACAAAAGGATGGCAAGTACGACAGCTCTGTAAAACCGAATTTTCGTATCCAATAGAATACCCCGCTCATTCTTCAAGCGATGGCGAAGTTTGCCGAAAGCACTGGTAGCCTTAGCAATCCGATGCATGATTTCATCATCTAAAGTTCCACTGTAGTTGACTTTGCTACCAAGATAGGTGAAAGACTTTACATAGTTCAGGTCTTCTACTTTCAATATATAAACTTCTCTTTCTATACTTCTTTCAACCTACAAGAAGGCAACCTTCAAATAAAAGAAGGAGGAAGAAGAAGAAGAAAAGACTGAACCTGGCCCCAAACTAAAAAAAATACTAAAATACCAATACTGTGACTAAAAAATACCAAAAATTAGGGTTATAAAAAAGTGGAAAAGAAGGAAACGCCAGAAAATAAAATAATTTGGCCAAAAAAGAGATTTTTGATGTTATCCGAAAACAAAGTTACGGCCACAAATTCTGAGCCTATTCAAAAATATCCCTCAGGGCTAGCAGACGGCAGGAGAGGACAAAACAAAAGAACGAAGCCATGCGTAATGCTTGAAGAAGCAGTTAAGCGTCAACGGCTACTGACATTTCCGCCCATCAAGGCCGAGAAAAATGAAAACACAGTCGACTGACACTGACCTAATTTCTCACATTACTACTACCCCTATTCTTACTTCTAAACGACCACAAACGGATATTTCTCCAGACTGCTATCAATATCCGCCTTATTAACGAACTTTTTTTTGCTCCGCCGAATGCTAAAGAACTCACTCTTCACTCTAAAGAAAATAAAAAAAATATATTATTGTGTAAGTTCGTTTTATTCCCAAAGTTTCCGATAAGATAATTAATATTAAAATCATTGTACACGTTTCACTGCAAGTCGACATTCTGTCACAGTTACACATTTCGCACCAATAGAGAAAATTCGTTTGCTGGTCAATATTAACATCTTCTGGGTAGTAATTAATAGCGACATTTAGAACATGGTTGCTAAAGCCTTACATGCCAGAAATATCACCTGAGCGCTTCATCGGAAACCTTGCTCCAGTACGAGATTCCATACCTACCCACAGAAGTATATCAGCACAGATCTTTTCATAGTGGAAGCCAATAATTACCTTCTTGTGAGTAACCAGTTAGAAACCAAGAAAAGAATACTGAACTGTTATGTAATATCGGTCCTCCTATATGGCAGTGAATGCTGGACAATCTCCTCAGATGAAGAAGGGGCCGAACATGTGAGCAACAATGAAGTTCTAGAAACAATGGTAACAAAAAGGACATTTATACTTATCAAGAGACAGTTGAAATTTATGCGGTACATAATGAGGAAAGAGGGCTTGGAAAATTTGATACTCACAGGATATATAAGGTAGGTAGCATGTTGGTGGCGCGTTGGCATGAACACAGATGGGTTATACATGAGTTTTTTAGAAGTCAGTTCTGGCAGGTTTAAGGAGTTGTCTGTTCCATCGATGAGTGTTGCCATTAGCAGATTCAACTAAGTAATATTTTTTATCGTTAGTGAAGATTCACTAACCATCTTTATTGTTGTTGTTGGAGATGATTTGTTTGAAGTGACCGACAGGCCGACTATGCTGCCGTTTTTATAGCTGGTTCATTTTAAGTCGCCGACACATGTTTCTTTTAGCACGCGCTGGGGTAGGATGGGGAAATTATGTAGACACGTCTTTGAGCGGTTTGGAAACAGTTGCATCTTTGAAGTCGCATCTGAAAGTCAAAATCTATGGGTTTTTATAAGAATTTCTTCCCCAAAGTAGTCTCGAAAAAAATAGAGTTTTAGTTTTCTCTGATTGGTCAAATATTTCACATGATGACTAAATTACATACTCGCATACATACCATATTAAATGGTATGTATGCGAGTATGTAATTTAGTTGGAAATAAGGTTTATTTCCTATAACATTGTCACCTTACTATCCTCAGCATAATAGCTTCGCTGAGAGGATGGTCGGTATATGTAAAAGCTGTTTTTGAAAGCAAGAGAAACTGGCACTGAATATCATTTAGTCATAATGTCATATAGTATTTAGCCAACCTCTTTCAGTCAATGTGAAATCCACAGCTGAATTGCTCAGTGGGGGGCCCATGTGAATACCACTTGTCTCGAAGCAACAGCTTGAGGACAAGCAAACAAGAGAGATGATAAGATTGACAAAGGACTGATATAGCCAACGGAATAATCGCCGACATTCGTCATTACATACAAATCAATGTCCATATCCAAGATAAGAAAACTAAGTTGCGGAAGCCTGGAAGAATTAAACAGACTACTGCAGAGCCAAAGTTATGCTTCGTTGAATCTGCGGATGGCAACGCTCATCTATGGAATAGACAATTCCTTAAACCTACCAGAACTGACTTCTAAAACTCATGTATAACAGCAAACATTGTCACCCATCTGCAGTTCATGCTAACACGCCACCCACAAGCACTTGAGAATCTCCACACACACTTTGTCCTCACACTATTCCCTCATACTAATCCATTAATCCTTCCAAGTGCCTTTTGTACAAGCCCTATCCATTCCTAATGTGCCACATTCATATAGAACGGTCTGGTGAATAAATGCACCAAAGAAACTGGATTTGTGATGCTGAGTAGAGCCACCGATTATTGGAGATTAGGACATTCTACAAAAGTGTTGTGGCTTTGCCCGAACTAATTTATATTTAGGAAAAAATACCACAAAATATGAAACAATAAGAAGAAACACATTCAACAAGTGAAGTTGCATAAGTAAAAGGAATTTATATACGCATAACAACAACTGTACAAAACAGTAATTCAGTTGTGTTTGAAATGCTGAAATTTATTTGTCCTTGGAATTTTGAATGAGGAAAATGTTCTTTTCGATAAACTGTGAAGTGTATTAAAAAGTGTGTGAGTTTGGAGAATTTTAGTAAGATGTAAAGTTACTTGTAAGAGAATTAAACAGTTTGAAAATAGTGTGAAAAACGTGTGTGGGTATGACTCAAAATGTTACGTTAAGAGCCTGAGGTTGTAGGAGTGAATGTTCGTACGTACGTGTGTATCATGATGTTTCATAGCGTTTTCCCCTAAAGGACAAACACGCTCTCCCCACAGAGCTACCGTGCTGTGGGACTGAGGACACAAGAAAGAGGAAGGGTGAAGATGTGTCCAAGTATTTATAATTAATGTGAACCACGTGATAGGCTCCAAATTGCTTGATGCAATTTGTGTTTTAACTCGGGTCAGAAACTAGGTTGATTCGATTTGGACCTAGTTGAGAACAGGTGAAATGTATTTATTAATATTTATTAACCAATCAGAAAGTATCAAAAACTCATGCAAAAACTCATTTTGGATCCTGTATTATTTTTAGTTGTGCTGATTTTGAGAACTATGTACGTGAAGATACACAAAATACAATTTTAATATTTATTGTCCAATCAGGACGTTGTTAAATGACAGAATTAAGGAAGGTGTGATCCACTGAAATGTAGAATTTAGGTTCTACAAATGGAATAAAATGATCTTATTTCTGGGCCAAGACGCCCGAAAGTCACTGGTTCTTGCTGAGCCATAGCCGTGTATTTTATAAATATTTAGTTTTGTCTCTACTTGTTTCTTTTCATCAATGCCGAATTTACTATTGTGCTTAGGTGTTCTTAAGCACAGGGCCAGGGGCCCCATTTTCCTTCTATGCTTGTGTAGGCACGCCGGGCCTTCCTCTTTCAGGGCCTCATAACTTAACTAGCACAGGGCCTCATTTGTCCTAAATCCAGCGTTGCTTCTCATAATATAAATTTGGCTACAAGTTTTGCAGACACTATCTAGGCAGAATTTCTTACAATTGTGCAACCCTAAAATGGTGTAATGCACATTGTTTTGTAAGTTATTGCATCCCCTATTTCCAGTTAATTAACCACTCCTTAGGGGAAAAAACCTTCCGGTTAGTATTACTGATGGCTGTCCCTTGTAAATAAAAGTTTTTACCTGAACCAATGTCTTTGTTTTAAACACAACCATCCAACATAATACAACACAAATTACTCTTAAACTCTTAAATACTCAAAACATTGGATCACTGAACCTCTGTAGTGTGCCTGCCTAAAAAGAAATTTATTAAAAATTTAAAACGTTCCAATCAACCAGAGTAATGTAGATCGCATTTTTATACTATAGTGAGCACAACATACAGTTGTAAGTTTCAGAAACTTTTCGCTTGAGCCTCTTTTGGAAGATAAAACAGTGACAGAGAAGACATTTCCTCAGTGTGGGCTTTGTCTTTCTCCTTCATTTCTCCCAGTCACTCTCAGTTCTTCTTTTTATACTGTCTACGGGGATCAAATAAATAGAACACTGGTTTGGAGCAGGAACTTGCCCGATTGGTTGAATATGATTATATTACCCAAAGAAAACCGGAAGTGGATGCGTGGAGCCACCAACTCAGTGACACATTTTGTCATTTGACATTTCCGTCACCAAGCTGTTTACTTAGGCGTCCAGCAAATGTAGGCGATACGAAATAGGTAAGAAGAATCCTCAGAAATTCAAGTCACTCAACATAAAATTCGCACTCCACTAGAAATATGCCAAACAAATGTATTTTTAATAGATCATTACAATAAAAAGAACTTTACTCGCCAATAGAGACTTTAAAAAAATTTTTTCGGTGAGTAGAAGAGAGAATGTTGTTACATCTCTTAATCCGAATATTGTATAAAGCGCATACGAAAACAAACAAGACTCGAAACTCCAAATTTGATCGAAGCAAACATTTATTACGATGACAAAAACAATAGAACAGAATAAAAGGTTTACTGTACAAATAAAGTTGCAGAAAATGTTCCTTTTTTGCGTCTTATTATTATTAAGGTAAGATAACCAATTCAAAAAACTACATATGACATAAAAGCAAACATAGTTTTTTTAACAAAACTTTCAACAATCAAACTTTTTGAGAAGGTACAGTACAATTCCTTCCAAAAAGTTTCTAAAACAATACGAATTCTTTAAAAAAAAGTTACACTTAACTTACTTATTTAAAAGTCGAAAACTGAGAACAGATTCACAAGCGTCTGTGGCGACTTTAACAAATTTGTTCTTTTTTTTTTTACGGTCATAAATTTAAGAAAAATTTTCACTTGTCTAGTTTCTTTTATTTTCTGGTTCCTTTTCTGTTTATTTCTTCGTTTCTTTCTTACTTCTTCCGTAAGAAACAGCCTAGTTCATCCACTGGGGACAGACAAAATCTGGATTCTGGATTTTTTGTAACCTTTTTAAATTTTTTGCCCCACTCAACTTCTTATATAGGCAGATAGTAAGTTCGAAATAATAATAACTCCCTTCACCCACTCTCTTCAAATTCGAAAGATTGAGAAAGAAGAATAAAAGAAATTCGCGAGTCTATGTAACATTTTTTGAGCCAATGAAAACCTTGCCTTCACAGAAATTAACCGCTGAGCCAAGAAGAAGAAAATAGCGAACCTACACGAAAATTCTTTTGATATAAGATGAAGAGAAAAGTTAAATTAACCAGAGAAGAGTGTCTAAAGTCATGTAAAAAGTTTCGATTCAGTTCCTCGCGATCAGCGTTGAAGTAAATGTCAGTGTAGTTACAAGACAATTATATTATCGGCCTGTAACCAGCAAGTGACACTTAAAAGAAATTTATCTCAACAATCCAGGAAAACTAAATATTTCAAACTATCTCTCTTCGTCTACTTTTGAACGTAAACAAACCATATATCTATTCGGTAAGCAATGAACTCTCTTCTCTTTGACTTAAACATTTTTTAATATTATTCTGCGCCAGATCATTTAATCTGTAGTATAAACATTTCGTCTTCATGACAGTACGTTAAAACTACAGACTTTAAGAATTCTGATTTATTTTCCTGAAACGAGTTACCGATACAACTTCAAGTGAATAAATTCCTTATCTTGTTAAAATTAACCATATGTTTCCTCGTCCTTCATTAATCTTTTTGGCTTGGGTAAATCAACTGTTCATTTTAAACCCCTAAGCCCCACGCCATTATAGGCCACTAATAGGCTCCTGATGAGTCTCAAATTTTACATTTGCGTAGAAGGAAGTCACCCTCTTCATTGGTCAAAAAAATGTATCTCTTTTTTTGCGACTCGGGTTGCGGAATCGGGGAGCTGTGTTCGAATTTCCAGTTGATTTCATTATATTCACTTACATGTTAATACTCTTGGAAAAGGTATAGCTCCATTTCTTCCCACTCCAGCTATGGGTAAATAGCAAGACAGACTGGGCTCTATAGCCTTGGGTGGCAACCGGTCTAGGAGAAGGAAAACTCTGAATTCAAAACTGTATGTAGCCCTGGCGAAGTACATACCATGCAGCTAAGGAAAGGATCGTTTGCATTGACTCGATGATCCCGACTATGGTCGATTCCTTTTTTTAATTATTCTGATTTGAAACAAATATTATTTAATTTAAGTTTAAAATATCACAGAAATGCATTTTAACAAATCAGTATTGATGATTATCTAATGTTGTTCTAAAGGGGCTTTAAACATAAAAGTAATTGAATATAATGTGAGCGCATTTTATTATTAAGTACTCAGTAATCTTATAAAGATTAAAAAAATATTCTCCGTAATGTAAAGTTTGCTGAATTTTAGATTATTTTTAGCTTTAAATTTACGATAGTTGTCGCTCTGATTTTTTCATAATGTCGTGCATGGGAGCCTGTCTCTACAAAAGTCGGCACGCTTATACACATACAAAAAAAAAAAATTCAAAATTCTTTTAAAAATATTGGCGTTTGATGATTCGTACTAAGCTTTTCTATTTATGATTAGTAAATATAGTCTTTACTTAATAATATCATATAAAAGGAGCGAACGCGAAATTAATACAGAATTTCAAACCGTCTTGAATAAAATGGACGTAATCTGGAAATCTGATCTACTAGACAACCTTAAACTGAGATTCCTTTGCGCCACTGTAGAGTCGATTTTCAGGTATGGTGCCACTGCTTGGACATTAACTAAAACCGTAGAGCCTCAGCTTGATGGAACCTACACTCGGATGCTGAGAGCTATACTTAACA
Organism: Acanthosepion pharaonis; assembly: GCA_903632075.3. Classification (NCBI taxonomy): domain Eukaryota; kingdom Metazoa; phylum Mollusca; class Cephalopoda; order Sepiida; family Sepiidae; genus Acanthosepion; species Acanthosepion pharaonis. The sequence continues at coordinate 2,044,291 of CAHIKZ030001735.1, read as the reverse complement.
TCTCTTGGAGACAACATCCAACTAAATCACAGCTCTACGGACCCATCCCTGATATTTCTACAATCTTACGCAAACGCAGAATGCGCTTTGCAGGACACTGCGGACAAGCAAAACAAGGTTTCGAATAATGTACAGCTATGGGCACCTAACCATGGTGCAAGACAGGCTGGTCGCTCAACAATCACCTACATTAACCAACTATGACAAAGAATGCCACTCTAATGACCTTCCGACCTTGATGCGGGACCGTGATGGTTGATGTTATAGACTCATGATAATTAATGCTTGTATTTGACAGCCTGGTGTTCTTGTTTACACCGACACTATCGTTAATAAACTTAATTTGCAAAGATTTGATATGATTTAATCATTGCAGGTTTTACAATTGTTATACTTATTATTACATGGTTGTCAGTAAAAGAGACAGCCTAAAGTGGGACGTCAAAATCTATTTATCTAGGTAATGTCATAACAGACAATGGAAAATGGGATGCAAAAACCCAAAGGCACAAAGTATTAAGAGATAGGAAAATTTTGTTAGAAACAATGGAAAAAGAGCTGAACTGCAATGTAATATATAAACACCTGTGTTTGTTTGCTTAGCGGCATATCAACAACTCCTTATGGGTCATTTAATGCCGAAATTTAATTTTCTTGAAAATATTAGTAACTTCTTTTACAAAAATATATTGCTGGTAAATTTTTTTAAAGCATTGCTGGTAATCTTTTTACTATAAAAAAAGTATTGCTGGTATTACGATAAAAATCTTTATATTTTAATAGTGTTATGGCCCCAGTTTGGGGATTAACTATTTGTCCATAGCTGGGGCCCTAACAGGTGCTTCCACCCCGGGTTTAGGGTGGACCTAGGAACAACAGCAATTAAGAGGTGGTTCTACACTCCTCAAAACGTCCCGATAAGACGCCTTGCTGCCGGATGTAATTTATCATCATACCCGGGACGATCTAAACACATATATAACAGGGAATGCTCGACAATCTCCTCAGAGATTAGGCCTTAAAATGAAAGAGATTTGGTTCTGTCGATGAATGCATAGAATACTATGGGCAGAATGTGTGAACAACGAAGACTTTTAAGATAAATAGAAAGTACGGGAAAATTTATATTTACAATCAGAAAGAGGCAGTTGAAATTTCTATGATACATTATAAATAAATCTAACACTTACATGAGATACTAAAGGCAAGACTGGGAGCAAACAGCGAGTAACCTACTTAAGCAGTCTGTGCGAATAGATAACAAAACAGTGTCAAAAGTTGCTCAAAGCAACAAAAGATAAGCAGCTGAGGAGAGCCGTGATCGCTCACACTCTGAAGGGACAAGGCACATAAAAAGATACGTATTATTTGTATTTACTCCCCCCCACGAGTTCAAGTTGTGACACAAAGTCGGTTTAATGTGGGGAGCCCGAGCGCGTATTCCCGGGCTAGGAACAAAAAATGTCGCAGCCCCCGCAACCATCGGTTGCGCTGCCCTCAGTGCAAGCACCGATCCCTTTCTCTGGTGTAATGAGAGGGCGCGACCTCAGGCAGCTGTTCCCCAGGACTGGGCACCTCTCAGTATAATTTTTCTCACTTGCAACTCTGTCCTTTACCTGAGCCGCTCCTGTACACACTCTACCCAAAGACAGAGACACAACTGAGAGAGGATAAATAGATGTGTAACAAACTACTTGAGAGAGTAATTTACACACGACACATATTATTTAAGAAGTTCTAGGTTAAAATTTGATCTTCAAGACTTACTAATCATTTACATAAGTGTTTCAGAAAAACGGATGACAAGTAGATACATAAGCACCCACCCGAGAGGAAAGAAGAGGTTATTTTATAATATATCCTCGCGAGAATCTAGAATCCACGCTCGGGAAAAATCCCAAAGCCTCACACCGACTCGCCGACAGTGATTAACAAAGTCCGGAGTTGAATAAACAATAATGTTACTCATGAGAGATTTAGTTATGTGTTCTTTTTAGTCTGTCTGCGATAACAACCAATCAAGATAGTTTGATTTTTAAGTGGTAAGTTTGAAATTCAGCTTTAAAGTTTGTCTCGTCCATCAAATAAAAGAGATAAGGAAATAAGAAAAGATACAATAAAATATACTTTTTCAATTTAATTGAGAGCAATACTAAATTCGTTTTCTTTTCTTTTTTCACAATAGTTATCGAATAGGCAACACTGGGTAACCTTGCAAATATAAATGCGTAAAAAAAATCACGTAAATGCATTGACATAATTCCGGCTATAATGGAAATGGGAGAATTAATTTTTTGATTGTTTAAATGGTTAAAACAGGATGGACAGAAAGCTAAGTTTACGATCTGCGGTAAAAAAAGTTCAAATAGACAACTAACTAAATATAGATCAAGTTGTGAACTGCTGTAACTCGTTTCATTTGAAAGAAACTGCGTCTGTTTGCTTTAACAACGATGCTTGATGAACTAGAATGATTCTGATAATAATATAACAAGGAAGATGAAGGAGTGCATGGCGATCATTTTTTGTAAGTACAGCTGCCCGTATGCGACATAAGAATTTGTAGAACTCACGATACGTGAGACGATGACTTGTATGCATTTTACTACAAGAACTTAAGATTTAAAGTTTAAACTCGTTAGAAATAGAATCAAATTTTATTTATCAAAACTTTAAAGGGAAAATATGTTAGTTTTACTTTTAACCATAATAATACCCAACGTCCCATTTTTATGACAGTGGAGATTAATGTTCGTAGACTGAAATATAATTAATACCGGATTCTACAGTCGGTATAACACACACACACACACACACACACATATATATATATAACCGCGAGATCGCTAAAAAAGCGCATAGTCTGATGAAAAAGGCGCCAAACTTGACGAAAACAAAATTTTATCGTCTAAATTGTTTATGTTACTATTAAGAGGAAAAAACAAAGTAATTTTTAATTATTTCTAAAAAAAATTCCTGTCTTTATTAGAACATTCTAACTTTCGATTGAAAAACCTTGTTTCTCGTCATCACCGGAACTCTAGTAAATAACATGGCGAATTTTTAGTCAAGTGCATTTTTTTTTTTATGACAGACATTAATTTTGAAAATCTTGCAAAAATAGAAATAATTGTCAGATTTTAATGAAAATTTCAGAAACTATTCAGGAATGATGGAAATTATTATAAATATGTTTTTTTTTAAGTCATTATAAAAATATATTTTATATATATATATATTACACCCCCCGCAAATAATTTAATGAAAACTCTAAAAATTCAATGTCGAAGCACGCAAGTCACTATATTAGTTTAAAACACAAGGCTTTGAGGAAAGTCAATCATGTTTTGTTTTGTTTTTTTAAATCCGACGTCGTCAACCTTAAATGAAATCGGTTAAGTCCGACAATTATTTTATATTTTCTGTTTATTCCTTATTTATACAATAAGTAAAAACTCTGTCTTTAATTAAACAGTATTAATTCCATTTGCCGGCCCGAATGTTTGAGAAATTTCGTAGAAAATGTGTTCTCCGATTTTTCTCGATCGATAACTTATAAACAGAAACTATAATAAAAAATTGACGGACTTGCTTAATCTACTTCATTGTATGTTGTCATTGTTTACGTTAAGATGCGTTTTGTGAAGTTTATGTGTTTATAAACAGTAATTCGGGCTTTACATCTCTATAGCCGAATAGTACATCACGTCAGGTCAAATTTCCGTATAGAAATACAGGTTTGATTCTTGTCGGAAAGCACCTATTTTTTTTACGAAATTTCTCGAACATTCAGGTTGGTAAATATAATTAATACTGTTCAATTAAAAACAAAGCATTTACTTAAATAAATTGTATCTACAAAAATAACGAGATCCTTATGTATAAACAGAAACTGATCCGCAGTAAAGAATTCCTGAAAATCTAAGACATATCACTCTGTTAATTGAAGTATCTACTTAGTTCATGTCATATTAACTGAAAAACACTTATAAAAAAAATTCATGCATTTACCAAATTACAAAATTCATAAAAAATTCTCACTTGAAATATTTGAACATTAGCGTCGCGACCTGCACGCTCCAACACTACATAACAGTTAATAAATAGCTCATTCTTAAATACATCTTTCGGTCGGAAAAACATTTATTTCGTCTACCTGTTTTGATTCATAAGGAAAAAATACAGCCCGATGATGAATGCGTGAAGCACTCGAAAGTACTAGCTGAATTAAAAAATACACCATATCCATTTTATACATAAGGATCTCATCATTCAGTGGATTATTAGTAGTATAATGCCTATAATTATGTCTACTAGCGAAGGGATTTCGCCAATAATTGCATTAATATTGCTAATTGATTCAAGGTATGATTAACTCTTTGTAATATATATATATATATATATATATATATATATATATATATATATATATACAAACGTTAATGTATTATTAACAAGACAAAACATTACATTGTTGCGAGCGACAAAACAATTATATTATATGTATGTGGCAATACAATGAAATGCATGAAAATATTTAAAGACGAGTGAATTAGTCCTAGAGAAAGTGAAGTTGTGTACGTATGTTTGTGTATGCGTTTACTCATGGAAAATGCGTTTTCACGATAGATCTACATCTTAGCGTGTCTAAGGAAAATATGAAAACGAGGTTGATAGAAAATATTATAGTATATTTATAGTCTCAGAAAGCGTCCCCTGGCGGATTTTTAGGAAGGTAAATGGAGTAATACTACAGGCTGTATACACACTAAATATTTTTTCTCTCTTTTGTTAATCATTTATTAGTCATAAAAAATACATGAACATATATCCGTGTTGAAATTTATTCTATTTCCTTTTTCCTCTACAATTTTTTTAATCATTTCACCTCAACCAAGGCAATAATGTCACTAATACGCGATGGTGTCCTGAGTGTGAAAGAATATAAGAAAAAAAATTACCAAAGGAGAACCATAAAAGGACATAAATTAGGAAGACAGAAGATAACGATTGATATTGCACTTAAATATTTGAAGATCAAAGTTAAGGGGAAAGCAAGAAGCCAGTAGAGAGTTCCACAAGCGAGAAATGTGAATGAACAAACTGTTAGCGTAGAACTTACGGTTGCATTTAGCCAATTGTAAAATCACGAGACCTTGCCGACAATTTTGTACTGCACTTAAATTCATAAAGTGTTATTGTAAAGAAAAGGAAAAAAAACTGTAAACTTATAGTATCAATATGTTGCTTCTGTCTCTCGACCGCAACACTTAAGGCCAAATCACAGTTCAGATGATAGTCCGTCGTAACAGTTCAACAGACAACGTAGAAACGACAAAATGGGGTCAAATATCGAACCATCACTTCTCACCAGCAAAAACGCTTGTTCATTCATCAAGCTCAAAAACAATCCTTCCCGTAAGCGAAAAACAACGGCTTTTATTCACCGAGCGATTTTTCTGATTGGATACGCCATTCAGGGGAGGAAAGAACATTAGCATAGCTTCTGATCTTTTTTGAATTTTTCTTCGGCAGATCGCACACAAAACATGAACTCTTTTTCAAGGTAGGTGATTATCTCTTTCACTGCATAAAGTCTAGGAATCCTAGAGGAAAGTTATTATGAAAGTATTTATAGAAAAAAACACAGCGAAGCTACATTATGGTGGTGGGAAAGTGACTGAAGCCGAGATACTAGGTCAAGACTAATGATATTGCAGATTCCTCGTTGGATTTTATCATGGATCTCTAAATATATAAGAGGAGCATATGTGGCAGAAATATTCTAAGCGTGGATGAATGGTAGACTTGTAAGATAGAATCGGATGAGAAAAAAATTGTCTAGTACGACATTCAGAGAAGCAGACCTAGCAATTGATTCGATGTAACCTTTCCACATCATATCAGTGGGAAATCTGAGAAAGCACAATGAGTCACTCTCCTGTAGATGACAAATATGCTGAATGATGACAACCCGTCATTTACATGTGAAAACTTTGGTCGCCATTGCTGTTAATTGAGCTCGAAGTAGTGACTACAAAAATCAAGAGAGAGAATCAAGTTAATGTCAATGGACGTTTTGCTTTTAAGGCAAATAATTAAATTATACCTTTAGTATTTCAAACCGAACGAAGTCAAAAGGACAGTCAAAATGTCTACTTTTGCTTGAAGACATGAAACCACAATTCCCTGTCTATGCCAACTCCTCTCTCTTTTTGTTGTTATGTCTTCTTTATAAATGTAAAGAATAACTACTTATAAGTTAGAGACCGACCCAGCAATTTAACAGGAGAAATATTAATCCAGTTTTGTAACCATAACTGAATAAATGCAGCGTTTTCATACTTTTAAACAATTGTTTTTCATCATTTTGAATTCACCATTTGTTTTACAGACGTTTCGACCAACAAGAGAGTTCTTCGGGGAGAGACCAAACTGACAAGTGAGTATATTGTCATAGATATGTGTCTATATTTCTGAAAAGAGGTATTATAACTATTTACACTATTCGGACTGCTGTCCTCATCTTTATTACCATATTCACAACTTTATTACCATATTCACATTCTAGTTCCACATGCCATACCTTTCCTGGATATCTCAGTTTCAATTATTTCCTTTTAGTAACTCAACTCTCCAAGATTTGGTTCACCTCTGCTGTGGCCAGGTATTGAACACATAATACTTTGGGTGAAGTCACTGGATTACTTCAACTAATACTTTTATCCACTGGGCCATGTATCCTTGGAGACAATGTACATCCGTGGACTAAAAAAAGGGGTTCGGTTCGAAATTCCAACGTACATCACCTGAAGAAGGCCGGAGCGTACAACGACCGAAACGTTGTGAATATAACAATAAAGCCCGAACAACGTAACTAGTGTAAATAGTGCAAATCGTGTCATAGATATATCTAATTTAAAAATTTAGAGAAAGGCAAAATATTACATTTGAAAGAGAATAAATCCAAGATTGGAAATGCATAGTGCCTAAACCCACCGACAAAATCAACAAACTCACATTTAGTGAAATAATGTTGCCTAAAAAAGGAACTGATTAGTTAATCTTGGGATCCTGCCCAATACATGCCAATACATGATCGTTTGATTTTGAATACGTTTTGAGTCTATAGTCAAAGATAAACAGAGATATAGATTCAGAAAAATGATTAGATTTAAAGAAGGTTAATGCGTTAAATTTAGCACCAATATAATAACTATTTAATTTGTTGGCTATTGTGGTATGTGGGAGATTCCTTACTTTGCTCGATTCAGCAGTAATACCAACGGAAGTAATAAGCAGGGAACAACGAGAAGTTCCAGTCATAAAAACGCTGATCGAGCCCTATTTGCTCTCATTTCTACTTTTCCTTTTCAGCGGCCGCTACCTTCAAGGCCTAGCTCGAAGAACTACACACAACATTTTGCGGCAGACCTGGCAGCTTGATCTGAGATTTCTCGTTCCTCGTGGGAACAAGCGGAGAAATCTCCCTTCGAAACACCTACCCAAAGGAAAAACTACACACAACCCTTGCTGCAGAAGACACGTACCAGTCCTAGCAGTTTGACAGTGAGATTTCTCATTCCTCGTGAGAACAAGCGGAAAAGTCTCTCCAGAAAACATTTACTCAAAGGAAGAACGCTGTAGTAACCCAACTCTTTTCACTGCAAAATACCACTATTTAGCACTTTCTTTTCGACCACGAATAAAAGCTGTTAAACAGTTCTTTCGAGCCTTGGGTTTGTTCATTCAACTATACACTGCCAATCCCACACACGCTACCGGGAAAAAAGTAAAGTTTAGAAACGAAAGTTTGTTTTAGACTGAACATGATGTTTGAATATTAAAAGATGGATTGAAAGCTAGTTTCAAAATATGCAATCGGACAGAAACATTACCTTATTAATCATTAGGCTGTGTAAGCTTAAGCCTAGGGAAGCGGAAGAAAGGAATCTTGAGAGCAAAAGAATGTGCCTGTGAGTATTTTTGGTGATATTTCACTAATCTTGTAAACAGTTGTTTTTTAGGAGAACTGTGCTTCGATTATTGTTCACAAGAGTGTTCATGGTAGATTGGATAATTATTCGACTTAAATTTGTTTTTGTTTTTTGTCGATGATGCGACGGCATTAGAAATGAGATGCTATTTATCATCTCCTATGTAGACCAGATAACAAATGACGCTTTATTGAAAACAGAAGGATCAAAATGTAGGTTTGGGAGGTGAGAACATTTCTAAGTATTTTTAATGGTTGTAAAAACCTTTGTTTGAAAGCATGTAATGGATTTAATTATTCTTACTTCATCACTGGATATTTTTACTTTGAATTTGGTGCATCCTTTTTCTTCCCTAATGTGAGTTAAAAAAAATCTTTTTTCCAGTCAGGGATTTTGATTGTCCGAAAATTATTTTGCTGTTTTTTGGATGTGACGATATCACCACTACATTAAAAAATGGTTGAGTTAAATACATTACGACATTAAAGATATCTTACTATTATTTTATCTACTTATAAGGTGAATCTGAAATAATGTTATATTTTTTCGCATCCTTCTTCTTCTATGTGCCGTGTCCCTTCAGAACATGGGTGATCGTGGCTCTCCACAATTTCCTGTCATTTATAGCTCTTACTTAAGTTTGTCTCTTCGCTATGTCTCCTAATTCCTGCTCTACCATCCATTAGGTAGGTTATGTGCTGTTTTCCTCTGTTGCTCTTGCATTCAATATTTCCCGTGAGTGTCAAATTTTCCAAGCCCTCTTTCCTCATTATGTACTCTAGAAACCTCAACTGTGATGTTAAGTATAAGTGTCCTTTCCGTTTCCATTTTCTCTAAAACTTCGTCGTTGCTCACGTTCAGTTCATGGTATTCTCAGTATCCTTCTGTAGAACCACATTTCTGTTGCCTCAAGTCTCATATTCATCTATAATGAGATTGTCCAGTAGGAGGACCGATATTACATAACAGTTCAGTACTCTTTTCTTTGTTTCTAACGAGATTTTCCTGTTTTTTAATACTTTGCTTAGCTTCTAAAATGCATATTTCGTTATTTCAATACATATTCGGATTTCAGTGTCGCATTTCCATCCTCTGTTAAAACACTTCCTAGATATTTAAATTTTTGTAATTACTTGATTTTGGTATCTCCAATCCGTAATTGCCATGTTGGGATCTTTTTTGTTGACAACCAAACTCTGTATTATTATTGCTAATGCTTAGTCCTTTCTTCTTGCTTTTGTTCAAATCTTAACGTCTCCAAAACAAAACGGCTTTAATTTAACTACCATAGAGTTCCTTTTCTGCTTGCCAACAGCATGACTGACGCTAGATTCTTGGAGAGCAACACACTGAGCCTTTCTTGGCCTCACATTTTCAACTGACTTAAGTGGGGCGATAACATCGAATCTATCGTTGTCTCTACTGCAATTATAGTTGGGTCACTGTGTCGTGCCAGAAAGTTTTTTTCTCGTCAGAGCCCATCTTACACATCTACAAATCTACCATTTTCCCGTGCATTGAATACTGCTGTCATATCTGGTCTGGTGCTCCTGTTATCCATGTAGAGATTGTTGACAAAATTCAAAGAAGGATCTATAATGTAATCAATCCTGACCTGGTATCTTGACGTCAGTCACTTTCTCACCGACGTGACGTGGTTTCCCTATCTTTTCTACAAATATTTTTCCTCGGTGCCCCGACGAGATAAATTTAAGTGTGCTACTAGATTGGCATCTAGGTCCCACCCGTTTACTGTTGAAATAGTTAAATGTAACCGCCACTTCTACTCCAACAGTTTTTTTCTCGCACTTCTCACCTGTGGAATTCCCTTCCGTTTACTTGCTTCCCTGATAACTAGAATATTCAAAAAATTTAAATGCAACGTCAATCGCCATCTTCTGTCTTCTTAAATTCCGTTCATCTTTTGTCCTTTCTTCAATCTTCCGTGTACTGTGTCTTTTCTCATTTTCACTCACTGTACCCCTACCCTGCATACTAATTGCATTTCCAACTTGCTTAGATTGAAATAATTTAAAAAGAAAAAAACTACCTTCTGTGGGGGTTCCTATGATTTCCTTTCTGTATCTGCTACCAACGTTGTGTCATCTGCATATGTAATGTTGTTTGTAGCCGCCAATAATGAATACTGGTAGTAAGAATTCTAATTCTCTCAGAATCACCTTACTGTAAAGTTTAAATAAGTCCGGTGAGAATAAACATCCTTGTCGTACAATCAGTAGAACTGAATATCACTGTTATTACTTTGGACTATTTTCACAGCTACAGTCTCATTTTTTTTCCACTGAGCCCAAAAAAATTTGCTTGTACTACGAGTTAGAGAGTAATTTGAATGACAACAATAATGTTACCTTAGTAACAAAGACTTAGTTTTACTTCCGATTGTTAATAATCCAGTGTTTCTGATTCATTTCAACTGCGGATAGAGGAATGGTGACGTCAAAGAAAGGGTAATAATAGTGAGTGAAATAAGGAAATAACATGTAACGATGACGAAGTTGGAGGCAACAAGACTCAGAGAAAGAGTGAAAGAGAAACAATAAAAGAGGTAGAGAAATAGAAGGAGGGAAAGATAGAAAAGTTCGAATGACAAAGAGAGAGAGTGAGATATGATGAAATGAAAAAATTGAAGAAAGGAAAAACCTGAAACAAATCACACAAACTGTAACACGAAAAAGTTAAAAACAGGCATTGAAATGAAGACAGAAAGGTGATAGAATAAAGGAAAATATTAAGAAGAGTAACCGGCAGTAGAGAGAAAGGACAAGAAAGAAAATAGAAATATAGAAGAAAAAAATAAATTTGTTGCAGCCTTTCAACTTTAACGGCTTGACTGTGACAAACCTTGTAGCCAAGTACATCACGTGACAGAGAATAAAACGGGCTTATCACAAAAAGAAAAAAAAAAACGGATATATTTTTCTTTTTTATTCACTTATTTTTTCTAATTCGTTTTACCGGAAACACACTTTTCCGTTAACTCCTTAAGGAAGAGAACGGCCATGGTATGGGTCACTACGCGTCATTTTCTAAGTATTTAATAATCAACATCGTAACCAAAACAAGGTGGATTATTTTTTATTTTTACACTATGTTTGGACTACTGTCCTCGTCTTTGTTGTTCTCATCCGGACTTCCTCAGTCAGATATCGATCTGGGTAACCTAAGGAATTCTGAGCTGAAATCTTTATTTAAATTTTACTCTGTTATCATTCCACCGCTCATGTTTGTTTAAGTTCTTATTTAGTATTGTTCATTGGTCACCCATTTCCACTGAGTACAAGTAACACACTGTCCAAACCAGGGATTGAACACATTTTTGGGGGTAGTTTTTTTTTTTTTTTAACTCCCTAATTTAAATAACGAAAAGGAAGCCCCAAGATCGTAGGGGCACAACACGCACTGCAGCAGCAGCAGAAATGGTGTTTCTTGGGCAAGATAGCTTGAGGGAGCCCCCCCCCCAGGCCAGTTTGAATTCAGAGTTTTCCTTCTCCTAGGCCGGTTGCTACCCAAGGCTATAGAACCCAGCCTATTTACCCATAGCTAGGGGGAGAAGTAGAGAATTCATACTTTTCCCAATGGTATTAGCACGTAAGTGAATGTAATGAATCCGAATGGAATTCGAACTTGGCTCTCCAATTCGACAATCTGAGCCACTATCCATTATGTTACCAAATTCACAAACCAAAACTAATCTACTAGGCCACTGTGCATTAAATCTTTGGTTTGTGAACTACTTTTCATGCTTGTAAAAAAAAAATGGTGCATCAAAAGGACGGTTTTTCCCTTGACACCTCTATTATTTTATACTAGCTTCACTACATTGGCAATGTTTATTTACAAGATTATAAAAATATGCGAACCAAGTAAAATGCAATATTTATTATTTACCTTTTATAAAGATTTCTTTTTTACCATTTTAGAAAGAAATACATGTGAAAAATCTTTTTATTCAAAAATTATCAAAATATGTAGACTATCTACAATGCAATATTTATTATTTACCATTTTATAAATAACTATGAAAACAAGTTTTTATTCATAATTCTATAAAATTCAATGAATTACTGCATGAAAGAAATACATGGAAAATGCATTTTTTCAAAATTTATAATTACAGTTACTCGTCATTATCTGTTTATTTAAATTTTCTTGTTCACAGACATTTTTTATAAATGTAAAAGTTATTTTCATGTTTTATAAATTGATAAATGATAAATATTACATTGTATTTAGTTGGTTTTCATTTTTAGGGTCTGCATTCTTAAAATGTTGGAAATATGAAAATATTACTGTAAATAAACAATTAATAAATAAATAGCTTAATATTTTTGTAAATTCTACAGAACAAAGAAAATGTATAAATTCACTTTCATATGTTTGGGTTTTATTAAAATTCTAATCATTGCTTTTTAAAACAACAAATATTGCCGAGGAGTGAAGGTAGTTAAAATAATAGTGGTGTCAAGGGAAAAAACGTCCTTTTGACACACCATTTCATTGTAGGCATGAAAGTTAAAGTTTGCCAAAAACTTCTTATTTTTTTTAACATAAAATTATTTTGATTTAAAGAAGGGAAGGAAGAATTTTTAAAATCATCCATGATGCTATAAGGAAGGACTTGGGGGATAGATCATTGTCACCCTCCTCACTTTTTACTGGAACTGAAAATAAAACAGGAAACTAAATTTGTCTTTTTGGCCTCAATCTATGGCATTGCTATTATTGTGTATCTATGTGTAATTTGTCCAAAATCATTCCTGCCATTACTTTACAAAATCAATCAGAAAAGTTCACCTTCCTGCAACATTAGCTTGTGACATGGAGGCAGTGAAGTGGTCAAACATTAATTCTAAGCAGGAAAAGAGAAGAGTTAACCCAAAATGAAATAAAGGCCGAGAGAAAGAGAGAGAGAGAGAGAGAGGACATATTTTACTCAGTGAAAATGCGATGTCTGAATTTCTTCTCCCCTAAAAGTTTATTTCTCATAACTATCAAGTATCTGGCATGTGGTTGAACACAAATTTGGGAAAAATTAGAAAAAAAAAACACATTATCAACAGAAAGAAAAGTAAATGAGAATCCTATTTTTTGTTAGCGAAAACAAGGAACAAACACTTTTTCTTGGGATTGAAGTTATGAATATCAATCATGTCATGGGAAGAAGGTGATCTGGTTTAAGCTTTCGCTGAGACACCAACTAGCTCAGGGATGAAAAACAGAGAGTCTCTTTGCTCAGAATTTAGGTAAACAAATACGTTTTCATTGACAAAGATCAAGAAATATCTATAACTCTATTAAACAGAACAAATTTCTTTTAAATGGGTCGGATACACCATATGATTAATTATGGAGTTATGAAAACAAATTCTGTCATAGGTGGCCTGGTTTATATGGCTGGAATGGAACCTGACTATGCCCTTTAAAAATTCATAAAGACAGTCATGCATGCCCTATAAAGTAGGCTGAGGTTGAATACCAAGAAGGAAGGGGCAAAATTTGGCGCCACTTGTGTGAAGTAACAATGCGAGTTGCAGTTAAACAATGTGGCATATCACGCACACACTGACATGTTTTAACAGCAAAACCTATAAATGTATTTCTTCCTTTTCCTGCTGTGTACACACAAGTATCTTTTCTTTCTTCTTGAATTGTGTTATGCTTTATATAAAAATATATGTGATAATTTTATCCAGCCATTTTTGGATTTTGTTTATCACTGTTGTTCCAAGGATACCTACAAAAACAAAACAGTTTCTACTTTCTTAAGTTCTCACAAGCGTAGTATATCATGATAGCTTTCCTCTTTTGCTTTTAAAACTCCACTTACTTTTCCTGATACAGCAACACCAATGATCCAACATGTCTTCCTTCTGGTCAGTAATGATGTTTGGCCTTTTTGCTTCAATTACATTAGCTAGAAGATGGAAGTCATATAAATGCATTTAGAAGTTAGGAACAGTCAATTTGCAACTGATGTCTATAGCTTGTTGTGTGAGTAGCAGTCAGCTAAGTATTTTTTTGTAGCTGTCACAGTACCAGTTGATCCTTTTGATGTGAGTAAATTTTTGCAATACTGACTTTTTCAGGTCACTGGCTCACTTTTTATCTGTTTCCAGATTAACTACCAGCTCCCAGGCTTAGGGGTTTTGAAAACTAAATAGAACCATTTAATTGATTGATTATAATATCTAAATGGACATATGGTGTTCTCTACTACGTCTGTCAAAATCAAACAAGTTCAACCAAAACTAATTTTCTTTACTTATCAAAACCAAATTTAAGTTATTGTTTTTAGTTCTTTTCTTTTTAAGAGTTTTCTGGTTGGTTGCTAATTGTTGTGTGGGGACATGTATGTGTATATATCCCACACTTTGTTGTGAGATGTGACTAGGTCAGTACCACATGATTGAAATTAAATTTTATTATTCTCTTCTTTTAGTTTTATTGCATTTAAGGCATATCTATTACAGGATATTTACAATCCAGATATCACATCTGCTTTTATATCTATTATTCACACAAGTATAACTAAATCCAAAAGTAACTACAAAGTGACCTAAAAAAATTAGCTATTGTCAAATTAAGTTTATTGTAATTTCTATTAATATTTATTTTGTGCATGATGTTGAATGTAATTTTCAATTTTTCCTTTTTATAGACATTGTCATGAATTATTACCAATGTGCTAGTCATGAATAGCAGTGCAGAAGTGAAATTGGCAAGCTGAATTCCAATTCCAGGCTAGCCTGTGGCATTCACTTTTGTATAAATACCCTTGAAAAAGGCATGAATCTGTCTGTCCTTCACCCAACTATAAGATAAATAACAAAGAAGACTGAATCCTCTAATTCTGAATGCAAGAGAAGGAAAATTCTGAATATCAGACCACGGAGGAGGCATCAGGAAAACACTCCACTATAATTCAAGATTACATCGTAGTTTTCAGGTAATAAAGAAAAGGAAGCTGTGGAGATTAATGAAAGGAAATATTAAAAAACATTTTTAAGTAGAGTTCAAGAGCTAAAACTCATTATTAAAGAGGTAAATATTATACACACTAAGAAATAAATAGGATAAAATGTTTGCTTCTGTGTAACAAAACATCAACTCTCATTATCTGTGTCTGCGTAAAATATAGCAACTACAGTTGAGTGAAATGTCATAAGGCAGAAATTGCCTTAAGCAAGTTAAAAAGTTTATCAGGTGACTGTCTTCTAGCAAAAGCTGGCCAATGGTGAATATAATTTTAGAAGTTTAGTAACACCAAATAAGAAATACCATATATACTTGAGTATAGTGCAAGTTTTTAGGATCAGTTTTTTATGCAAAATGTACACAAGTAATTTTTTTAAAGAAGTTAAAAATCATGCATAATTTTGATGACAAGTCACACTATACACAGGTAAATTTTTGCTGGAGGTGTTAAAATTCATGCATTTTCAATGTACAGTCACACTGTACACAGGTAAATTTTTGCTGGAGGTGTTAAAATTCATGCATTTTATATGACCAGTTGCACTATACACAGGTAAATCTTTGCTGGAGGTGTTAAAATTCATGCATTTTATATGACCAGTTGCACTATACACAGGTAAATTTTTGCTGGATGTGTTAAAATTCATGTAAAAAATTTATGGTTTGTAGTATACACATGAAATGAATCCTTAATAATGATCATATGCCATGATAATAATGATGATAATCCCATACTTCTTCATTTTATGTTGTGTTCACTCAACTTTCTGTTCTTTGTAGGTCTTAATAAATTTTGTCTTTTTGTTATTTCTCCTATACCCTGTTCTTCCATCCTTGCTAGGTATATTATGCATTGTTTTCCTCTGTTCCTCTTGCCTTCAATCTATCCTAGGAGTATTAGATTTTCCAAGCCCTCTTTCCTCATTATGTGTCCCCAAAATTTCAACTACCTTTTCCTGATGTTTAGTATAAGTTTCCTTTTTGTTTTCATTTTCTCTAAAACCTCATCCTTGCTCACATTTTTGGTTCATGGTGCCTGAATAAACATATTTCATAGCTGTCTATATTTCTGAGATGAGGTATAAGGTATACTATTTACATTACTTGGACTATTGTCCTCATCTTTGTTGCTATATTTAACATTTCGCAACATTTTGCAACATTTCACAACATTTTCACAACATTTCGGACGTTGTATGCTCCAGCCTTCATCAGGTGGTTGGAATGTTGAATTGAACCCTTTATTTCACTCGCTGGGGTAGACTGTTCTAGTTCCACATGCTATGTCTAATGGATGTCAGTTATCAGTTATCTCCTGTTAATTCACCACAAAAATCTTCTGAGTCGACCAAGCATAGAAATAAATACAATATGGGAAACAGTAATAAGGAGAAACCAGAGAAAAGCATTAATAACAACGAAAATTGCAATATGAGCTCTGGAAAAAAAACATAAATGATAACAGTAAAAATTGCAATATGAAAACTGGTAAAAATGGTTGCTGAAGACATTAAATTTATAAGTCCCAGAAATTCATATACAGATGTCCGTAAGGACACATGGCACAGTGGATTAAGGCATTGGTCAGATCCAGTGACAGGACCCAAAGAGTTCAATACCTGGTTAAGGGGGTGAAGAACTTGGAGATGTGAATTAACAGGAGATAACTGATATCTGACATCCATTAGACATGGCACATGGAACTAGAACAGTCTACCCCAGTGAACGAAATAAAGAGTTCAGTTCGACATTCCAACCACCTGAAGAAGACCGGAGCATATAACGGCCAAGACGTTGTAATAAATATGGCCACAAAGATGAGGAGAATAGTCTGAATAATGTAAATAGCGTATATTTCATAGCCTTGTTGATAATCACATTCTATAGTCACATTCCATAATCATAATCACATTTAATAATTATCTTTTATAATAATCATATTCCATGATCAAAATTTCACAAGAAACATTATTAGTAAACTTTGTTCATAAAGTTCTTTGGTGGTTGAATACCAGTTTAAGTTAAACTTAGTGAATATTCATAAGTTTTTTTATGAGTTATTATCACCTGTAATGTTTTTATGAAGACTTTTAAATAGGCACAATATTAGAGGTTATATTAACCTCTAATGTTGTGCTTATCTAGAAGTCTTTCAGACAGACAATGTTGTAAGATATAATTTGTTTTATAATTTTTTAATTTGATTTACTCTTATATATAGTATTTTTACCTGTACTGTATAAGTAGGCAAATGAATAATAATTTGATAGGTGATTACCTTATAAAATATGAATATGATTTTCTGTACATTTGTAAACAGGTAATCTGGTAGGAACATGTAGATGTCACAAGTCCACAACATTTGATCTATGCTTTATGTTCATAAGAAAATCAACATTAATCTCATCCATAACTGAACAACAGAAATATTATTTATGTTGGCATATCTGCAGAAAAACAAAGTTAAATTAAAAAAATAAAAATACTTTTTAAAAATGAATATTAAAACAAAGTATTGGGATTTGAGCAGACAAATATTGTTGGCAAGAGAAAGAGAGAGAGAGAGAGAGAGGTCTGGATTATATTTTTGCTGATGAAAATGAATTGGATACTTGGGGAAATGTAAACAAGGAATGAACCCTTTTTTAGAGTTGAAGTTAAGACAGATCCTGTCATTGACAGGCAAGTGATCTGGTTTATATTTTATATTAGACAGTGAAAAACCCAGGAATGGAGAAATAATTTTATCTCTTCCTTGAGGAATCAAGCAAATTAAAATTAATGACTAGAATAATATATGTCCTTTCGCCCACACACTTTTGCCCATACACTTTAAAAAATAGATTTGTCACAAAGACAGCTATCCCTGCCCTGGTAAGTAGGCTGAGGTTGAATGCTGAGAAGAAAGGAGGGAGACGGAGAATTTAGCACTACCTGTATGGAGTGATGGCATGAGTTGTAAAGTGGAGCAGGTTGGATTTGAAGGGAGGAGCAATCCCTGTAACTACTCCCAAGAAGGTGGATAATTCTCCAAATTTGGAAAGTTGATTAAGAAAACAGAAATAGGGAACAAAGAAACCTTATTGGGATTAATGTTAAAATTGAGGAATCATCAAATTTCAAGAACCCTTTGGCATCATGCCAGTTTTGGACTGAAGTGCATATAAGCAGATACCATGAGAGCTCAAAACTTGGGCTGTGTTCCCACATCAAGTGCCTTTAGAATCCACATCAGCTGCCACCAGATTTCCTGATTCTGAAGAACTTTGAACCCAAATTATTAGTCGAGGCACAGTGTCTCTATAGAGATTGATGAAAAGAAAAATTATAAGAACATATGAAAAATTATATAAAAAAACTTAACCACAGCACCTTGTCAGTCATTTTTGATGAAACTTGCATATATATATATATATATATATATATATATATATATATGGAGAAAGAGAGAGGGAAAAATCACTGTTAAAACAATTTTTACAATAATTTTTCATGAGTGACAATCTCATGCAATGAAATCAGTCCTTTCTTGTAACTGGCTAAGATCCCTGTTTGTGTATGAAAAAAACATTTGGAAGTCTTGTAGAATTAAAATTAATTAATTAAAGTAGATGAGGAAAATCATGAAGAAAGATCAATGATAGAAAGAATCAATTAAAAATCCTAATTAAAATCAATAAGGGAATAATGGAAACAGAACCAACAAGAATTCCACACAAGAATTCCACACAAGATCAAGCAAACCCACCTGTATAACTAAAATAACCTAATCTGCTTCTGGGGTGCCTAGCATGATTAATAGTTTCTTGGATACAATGTAAGTTGGTCAATGTAATGAACATGATTTTATTTTGTACTATTGAGCCATTTTTATGTGGAATCATAGAAAGTGTCAAATTTTAGGACTTGGGCCACTGTTAAACATTGAGAGCATCTGGTGTTTAGACAATGGAAGGATCTTGGGAACTTGAGATTAATTACAAGAAAGTAGTTCCATATCGATGTCAAGATAAAGACAAATTGGCTACTTAAAGGACACACGTGGTATGATAAGGGATTAGACTACCTAATCACTATAAGAGACACTTCACCAGACAGACTATGAATAAAGATACACACAGATACAATTACTACACTGCAGCATTGTATCAGCATAAGATCCAGCCTACTTGACATACTAGCTATTCATTTTTTAATAAAGAACAAAAGTTGTAGGACACTAATCAAGCAATGATTGATCATGAAAATTGTAGATAATCTATTTCAGTTCAAGAAACAAGAGGTCAATGAATCATGTTACAAAACCACAAATACACAATGCATAATACATAATCTGCCAAATTGTGAGCTTTTGAAACCGCAAAAATCACGACTATTGATCATAATGTTACGTTATGTGTATGGTTGCAAGAGAACAAATGAAAACAACAAAGTACTTTTAATGAGGTGGAAAGAAAAGGAGACAAGATATGTTAAAATAAAGTTATCTGTATTACCAGTATAAAGTATCAAGTAGGTTGATGCCATGTTCAGACAGATTGCAGAGCCCATCTATGATAATGGAAAGACAAATAAGATCTCCATTAACAATGGCTTACTTGACAAATGAAAAGATGTGGTATAAGAAAGACAAAGTAGCAATTTCATCATGCAAATGGGACTTAATATGGTCATTATATCAAAGAAAGGAAAAAACCTAATTGTCCATTCTAACCAATTAAGACTCAGAATTGAAGAGGAAGCCATCATGATGAAAGAAGTTCTTCAGATCAGAATAATATAATAGAAGATGAGTATATGGATGATATCAGAAGTGACTCAGACATGGAAGAAGATGAAATGAGACCAAGATCTAAAATGAAAAAGAACAGCACATAAACCTCAAGGGGAAGAGGAGGAAAGAGGTTGTAGAAGTTCGAGAACAACCAAAGGCATTAAATCTCTTCAGTTCAGGGAGGTGTAGTGGATTGGTAAATAGGATTGTACTTATTTGCATATGTTAAATAGAAGAGAAATAAAGTGTATAGTAAAGAAATAAAGTGTATAGTAAAGAAAGAGAAAGCAGAATTTGACTACTGATTACATGTCATAGAACAACACAATACAGCAATTTTTATTTTTCTTTAAAAATATATTAGAAGGACATTAAAAAGAAAGAAAGAATGATTTATTTTCTTTACATTTAAAGATTATATTGAACAATGTTTTGCTTTCTTATCTGACTTATCTTTTATTAGTCCTGTCATGTTCTACATATGGTTGCAAGAATAACAAACAAAAGTGTTGTGAGGGAGAATATATCCCTACAAGTTTGTATGGCTGTCAGACAAAAGCCATAAAAACACTCCTATATCAAGAGAAGTAGGAGGAGGAGGAGCAACAGCAGCAGTAGCTTTTGCTGAAAACAGTTAGTCATTCATGGTTAAACATTCTCTTCCCTAGTTTCTATTCTACATTATGTTTCCTTGTACCTAAAGGTAATACACTTGTTAAACCAATTTCGGTTTTCTACTGTTGTTTTTGATAACTTAGTGACAACAAAAAGCAACAAAGTATTGCTGGTGAGGTGAAAAGTAAAGGAGATGAGATATGTTAAAAAGAAAATTCTGTCTTACCAATGTATACATTGGATCAAGGTAAGATGTCTCTTGTAAGCAAGTGGCTGAAGAAGTCTGATTTCGAAGATGGGAGAGTTGATTGTGTACTGGCCTTGGATTAAAACTTGCATCAGTTTGGCTGGCTGACTGAGACAGCTGTGAACTGCCTTGAGGACTGCTGAGGAGGTCCTTTTAAGCAATGTGAATACATGACTCAGCCTTTTTGTCATGTTTTTGCTTTACTGGCAATGTTCATGATTGGTTCCAATGTTTAAATTTTATTTTATTTTTTTGAATTTGTTTTATGACCTGGATGTGGTGCTTGGAGCCCTCGCACAGAGAGTATTTTTTTATTTTGCTTCCATAGCACTCATATCCAGCCAACAAGTTTTGATATAGAGTGAATCAGAAAGAGATCTAATTTGAAATAGAATCTAACAAGAATATGTCTGGAGTTTATGACCATTGATCTGTTCCAAATTATAGGTTGATACTAGTTTGATACTAGTCTGAATTATAGGTTGATATTATGTTGATACTAGTCTGAATCAAATTTTATATTGTTTAGGAAACTTTGCACACACTTCTGCAACCTTAAAAGTTTGAGCAACTTTAAATTTTCCATAAACCTTCTGTTATTCAAAATGTTAATTTGAAATCATTTCAGAGGATAAAACTGACAAAATGGTTTTAATCCCAACTGCTTTATACAAGAAGGTACTGAAAAGTTCTTGGCCCAAAATCTGACAAAATGATAAATCATCAAAAAAAATTTTTTTGAAGGTTTTCTTGGTCTGGTTGAGAAATTTTCATCACCATTATCTAATTGTCATCAAAGGTAAAAACTTTGTCTCAGATCAATAAGTTATATACAATTCTATCTTCAAATTATTAACTATTATGAAGTTATTATAAAATAATTTATATAAGCCAGTTTACTTTGTAAAAGTTTGTAGGTTTTTAACCCTTTGAACCTGAGCAAGCAGTATACTAACCATAGTCTGAAAGTGCATATGTACAGGTGGCTGATATATAAGGCCAGAGTCATGGACAGCAAGGACCAAGTGTGTGTGTGTTGGGAGATCAGAATTCAAGGGGTTAAATTAGTGAAATAGGCTAATAACTAAAATTTCATGCACAAAATGCTCATTTGAAGACCCTGTTATATTGTTTTAGAAACTTTGCAATATGCATTTTTAACCCTATAAGCTTTCAAGATTTTGAAACTTGAGTAAGCTGAAATTATCTCTCTTATGTTAATGAAACATGTTGAAAATATAGTTTCATATTCAAATTTGAAAGCTCATTTTAGTGATTTGGATTTTGTTATTCAGAATTTTATATACTGTGTATGCTTACAAGTGAACAAATAAAAACAAAAAAGTACTTCCAGTGAGGTGGAAAGAAAAGCAGACAAAATATGTTAGAATAAAATGATCTGTATTGCATGTAAAATGGATCAAGTTGGAATGTCTCTTTGTGGGCAAGGATAGCAAGGTTGATGATGCGGGAGTTGGCATGTGACTGTCTGCCTACTTCCTTCGGTGTTGTTGAGCAGGTCCTTTTAAGCAGTTGGGGTGGATACATTATTTAGCATTTTGCTATGCTTTTGCTTTAGTGATAATGCTTGAAGTTTCTGCAGAGATAGTGACATTTTTATTTTTAATTTTGTTTTTGTAGCACTCTTATCCAGCTGACAGCTTTTGATGTGGAGTGAATCAGAAAGATCTAATTTGAAGAAGAGTATAATAAAAAATATCTCTAGAGTTTATTATGTTATAGAAACTTGTTCTAAGTTATAGGTTGATACTCAAAGTGTTAGTTTGAATAAAATTTTATGTTGTTTGGGAAACTTTGCAACATTCATATTTACAAACTCTTAAAGTTTATTGAAACTTGAGGTGGAATGTCACTCTTTGGGCAAAGGAAGTGACATGGATGATGGGAGATTTGGTTGTGTATGTACCCGGTGTTAAAGCTTATGTTAGGTCAGTTGACTGAAAGGTCACAGGTGAACACTGACTGCCTGCCTACAGCCTTCAGTGTTGCTGAGCAGATTCCTTTAAGCAGTCACTTGAATACAAAACTCAACATTTTTCTTCATTCTTTTGCAGTAAAATTTGGAGATCTTTACAGAGAGCAGCTGTTTTATTTTTAATTTTGATTTCATAGTGTTAACATCAGATCAACAAGTTTTTATATGGAGGGAATCTGAAAGAGATGTAATTTGAAACAAAGCCTAACAAGTATGGGTATCAAGTCATCATCCTGCATAAGTTCATAAACTGTCATAGATTTAGGACTGGTTTTGCTATCTGAAGACCACCACTAAGCACAAAACTTTCAGTAGCAATTGATTTAACAGTGATTTATTTATGAATTCCAGAAACTCTATCTTAGGATATTGATTACTGCAACCAGTTTAAATACTGCAGATTAATTATTGAGTATATATATATATATATATATATATATATATATATATATATATATATATATATATACCCAGTGTAACAGAAAAAATTGTCCAAATCATGTAACAGCATAATTATCCACCCAACAAAATGTTTAATATCTAAAAACCACTAAACTAATTGAGTTTTTTTTTACAGTTTTTCAGATATGACATTTAGCCATCTTGACACCATTTATCATAAGAATCACTGAAAAGTTATTCAGCTGGAAAGAGAACAGGTTACAATTATTTTTTGTCATAAACACTGTCTACTCAACTGAGCAATGGTGAGAGGAAAAAATTACTCAGGCCTCCAGTAACGGTATGGACATTCATACTCTAACTTCCATCTTCAAAGTCTATTCAAGAACCATCAAGAGAATGGTGAATAAGTTTAAAAATGTGGGAACAATAGAGAGGAACACCAGATCAGTAGGTCATAACAAGAAGAGGGATCATCATTTCAACTTAAAGAGATCAATTAGAAAAGATCCAACTTAGTCATAAGACATTTGGCATGTGAGAGAGGAGTTTCATCTATGACAGTCCAGTGAAAAATCCTTGAAAATGAAATTGTATATGAAACATGTGAGGCACATTGTTACTCCAGGACAGAGAACAAGGAAAGAAAAAAGAAATTAAGACTAAAACACAAACACCTACATACTCAGTAAAGTAAAGTGCTGGATGTAGGGATTATCTAGACAGAACAAAGAATGACAAAAAAAAACACCATCTTCGAACAACAAAAACATCCAGCCATCTGAAGATTGTGAAAACATGAAACTCAAGTAACAACTTGTGCTGTCCTTTATATATATATATATATATATATATATATATATATATATATATATATATATATATATATGAGCCACTGAACTACAAGAGAAAAATCTTATTAACAACATATTTTGTTCCAATAAGGGACTTCTTCAGGCCATTAAGTTTTATTGATGTGATCAATGTTATAAATAAAAATGAGGAAAAATAGGTGGTAAGAGAAATACAACAAATGCTACTTACAATTAAAATTGCAATGTTAATAAGGCAGATGCGCTCAATCTTTAAATCTTCAAGTTTGGTGTATGGACATGGAAAACACATTCAGAATTTTATCATTATTGTTTTTAATTATCTTACAATCTATTAGTAAAAATCTCTTTAGGGGAGAAGATATGCTGCATGATCCCAGATGTAAAGAGAAATAAATTTATTCAGGTGAAATATATTGAAAGTGCACTAATTTCAGAATTTTCTATGGTATATTTATGTTCAGGATCATACCACATCCTGTCCTTCATTTGCCTCCCCTCATACATACATATATATATATATATATATATATATATATATTGTTTATTTAGACAATTTATTACATTATTTATTGTAATGGTTGTCAAAAAGCTAATTGCCAATTGACTCAAATTTTATAAAATGGTAAATGATAAGGATTTTCTTTTATTTGATTCACATATTTTAATAATTTAGTAAATGTTTATAAATTTATGAATAAAAATTCTTTTCATATTTATTTCTTTATAAATTGGTAAATGATAAATATTACATTGCATTAGTTTTAATTGTATTAGTTTTTAGAATTATTCTTGTAAATAAACAATCTAATAAATAAATAATATTTAATAGTTAAAATAATAGCAGTGTCAATGGAAAAACCATCCTTTTAACATACCATTCTTTTGCAGGTACAAAAGTCCAAGATTGATAAATTTTTTAAGAAAAATGGGAAAAAAGACATGTGCAAATAGAAAGAGACAGTAATGTTTGTTCTCTTTCAATTCATCTGAGCAGGACAGGTGCAAATATTTTGTGTGTCCCCACAAAATCTATAATACAGGGCCTGCCACTCTACTACATCAATTTTCATAAGGTAGTATTTATATAAAATGCAAATTTTATTGTAACCTAATTATGAACAATAATGGATCATATGAAATATAGATGAACAATTCAACTAGAAAAATTGGAAATAAATACAATGTATCTAAATAAAATTTAGAGACTTGTCACAATAGATCATTCCATTTTAAATAAATCAACAATGTTTTGTGACAATTTTTAACATAATTGAGATTTTTCTTGTTAAAGAATTTTAACACATTCAGCATTAAGGATAAAAATAGTAAATTTTATATTGTGTTTTTTAAAGACTTATCATGAGCAAAACAAATTCACAAACAGGACAATGTCAAAACCCAGAACAATGTCAAAATCCATGAAAATTTTTCATACTTTAATTGTCAGTTGTGCTTAATTTAATTTATAACCTAAAATGTAGGTAGAAAAAAACAAATGTTGCTAAGATAGTGTGAATCTCCAATCAAATTTCTGTTCTTGCTTGATCTTCTGATATCTCCAATTTGTATCTCACATCAGTAGATCACTAACAATTCCAAAGATGTTTAATTTATTATATTGTCATTTCAAGAATATCAGTTAAATTACCAGTAATTTATGCATTCAGCAAGTGTGTGTATAAAAGAAGACATTTTCTGGTCATACTTTTCTGTTATTACCTGTTGCTAACAATCAATATATTGATAATTATGAAGTCATAGTTTTGTTACCTTAGATACCTGAACAATCCAATGGAGATCAGTTTATTTTCTAAGGGAACAACAGTAAATACATTTATTTCCTTTCATTTTTTGAAATATTCTTTTTCCTTTATTTATGAACAAAGGATATTATGTTCTTGCTATCAACAGCTTGTGAGAAAATAATCTCAACAGCTTTCATGAAATTGTAAACATAAAAGTTGAAATAGTAAATTTGGAAATTTTATTGCAATCACTCTTCAGAATATAAGTGATCATGACTCTCTACAATTTCCTTTTTCTTTAATATCTGTAAATTGTGAATTATCCTGACTATTTTTGACAAAGACAACAGAATTTTAATTGTCCTTCTGGATGGTTTATGCTATTAATGTTACAGAGCATAGTTTACCCTACCATTTTATTTAGTTTGGGGTAAAAGAGATTGATTCATGATTTCCATTTTCTATGCTGATAATCATTTCATAATTTATGTTTCCAAATATTTATATAACTTCATGAATTGTCAGCAAAAGTTCATAGGACTGAAAATTTTTCTACTAGAGATTTGATTTCAATATTGGAAAATTTTCTTGGCCACAAAAATTCAAATGTATTATAGGAGTTTTTTGATAAAAACATCCTATGAAAAAAAAGTTCAAACAAATGTTTTAGGTAACACAAGAAATAGTACAAGCTGAGTTTAAAATTTATTCTTAACAACACACAAAAGATTTACACAAATTTAGTGCTTTGTGTGTGTAATGATTCCCAATAAATAAATTAATAATAAAAATCAACATGCCCTTTTACAATTAAATTACATTACTGCATAAAAAGGTGCTTCAAAGAGAAAGCTACATAAAGTGAAGAAAAAGTGAAATACTTCTCTGAATATTTTTCAAAGAGAAATTTGGTACACTTTAGTTTTTTTTTCTTGAGGTAACAGTGAAGATTTATATTAATCACACCAGTGGAAGACTTTGTGGTGGAAGTGACTAGGTTGTTTGCTTTAATTATTGTCTGTTGGGTTGTCCAAATTCTTCTGCATTGTTTTCCTTCTGGACCAGGGTGACCTTCATTCCTGTAGCAGTTTGACTCCAAAATAGTAACTCCAAGATTCCCTGTTATATAACAGACAGACAGGCTCCAAACATGCTGAATGCAGAACATCAAATTCGGAGAGAAATCCTTTCATTGGTTCAAATATAACATAAACACTGCTGTTTAACAACCAATCAGAATCAACTACAAATATTTTTTAAATTTAAAGAGCTCATCAAAGTGTCTGTTTATATTCTGAAAGCTTGATGTCTGCTCATGTAACTTACAATTCTTATAGTAAGAAGTACATCAATCATTATTAGACATAGATTGTATAACTGAGAGAAGCTTTTCTAACTGCAGAAATATAAGCTCGTCTATACTCTACAATCCAATCTCTTTGCATATCATATATTGTTCGAAAAAGGAAGATCAACACTCATGGGACATATTGATGGCAAGAAGGCAATAGGATAGCAGCAATTAACTTATGAAATGAGCTTGTGAAATTGGTACACAGCAGAACAGGGATTAGGAGAAACAGCAAAAAGACAAACGTTAAGAGAGATTGCAAAAAGACAAGACTTAAGAGAAATAGCAGAAAGAAAACCTTACGTGAAATAGTAAAAAGACAAGCCTTAAGAGCGAGAGCAAAAAGACAAAACTTATGAGAGATTGCAAAAAGAAAACCTTAAGAGATATAGCAAGAAGACAAACCTTAAGAGAGAGAGCCAAAAAGTAAACCTTAAGAGAGAGAGCAAAAAGACAAACCTTAAAAGGTATAGCAAGAAGACAAACCTTAAGAGAGATAACAAAAAGGCAAACCTTAAGACATATAGCAAGAAGACAAACCTTAAGAGAGATAGCAAGAAGGCAAACCTTAAGAGAGATTGCAAAAAGTCAAACCTTAAAAGGGAGAGCAAAAGGCAAACCTTAAGAGGGAGAGCAAAAAGACAAACCCTAAGAGAGAGAGCAAAAAGACAAACCCAAAGAGAGAGAGCAAGTAGACAAGCCTTAAGAGAGATAGCAAAAAGACAAACCTTAAGAGGGAGAGCAAAAAGACAAACCCTAAGAGAGATTGCAAAAAGAAAAATTTTACTAAACGCCACAAAACTGTGCAAATATGAAAAACCTACAGACATTTAATGATTGGAAAAGCTTTGCTAGAAGGCACGAATTTTGGCTTTGCCTAACTGACTGCTCATTGTGGCCAAGTTAGTCAAATCATGCCAGGCTTAATGGTAGCTTCCTCTACCCTGAGGGACACAGGTTCATTCTTGCTGCAAAGTGCAAATTTTTCTTTAATATGATTTCTTGAACATTCAGACTGCTAGGTGAAATCAATAAAAATACTGTTTAATAAATAAATGTAGTGCCTGCTCATATGTGAGTATCCACTAAAAATAACATTTAAAGTGATAAATATATATAATATATATATATATGTATATATAATATATATATAATTATTTATTTTAAAAAATTTATAACATAAATATGTTATAAAATCACTACAAAAATAGCCATTTTGTTTCAACACTCTCAGTGTCTTATCAAGTGATGATGTTGAATGTAAAATAAATGGTTTTAAAAGTTTCGATTAACAATCCTTCACAAGGGCGAAACGTTGTTACAAAAGCGAGATGGACCAATCAAAATACAAGTATAGGAAAATTCAAAAAGCTTGACAACGAAGTCATGTTATAATAGCTATTCAAATAAAATATGGGTAGTATTAAAAAAGAATTTATTCTAATCAATAATTACTAAATTATATGATAAAGTTTAAAAATTAAAAACTGCTAATTTCAAGATCAAAATTTAATCGCTATTAAGTTTACAACTATAAAATTACTGAGGAGAAAAGAAGAAATGTTATTCAATTTAATTCTTCATTGAAGTTACTTTTTTAGCTAATTTTATATCCGGTCTTTTGACAATGTATCCATTTTAATCCTAAGAGTGTGTGAATGGGGGTCCTAAACTCACGCGTAAAACAAACGCAATCAGATTATAATATCTAAGCACACAGACATTTTTAAATATATATACACACACAAAAAAAGAGACGAGACAGAGAACATCACCACGATCGTATAAAAAAAAAAAAAAAAAAAGGGTAAGGGGAAGGAAGGAAAGAAACCAACGCACACGTACATACATACACTATTAAAAGTGAATGCACTTTCCTACACATAGACAATAATAAATACATGCACACACATCCACATACATTGACCCAGACAATCGGATACAACAACCAATAAATATTTAAGACTGAAAGTATCATGACATAAATGCTCAGCACTTACTGAAATATAACTTAAGCGAGCAAATATACAGAGATAAAAATGATAAAAAAAAAAAAAAATATAATATTAATTATTTAATATATTAAAATAGTGTATGTAAATATAAAATCGGACGTCAAAGTCAACACCCATAGGTAACTTCGATGTCCACCTCACACACATACCTATACACATACACACAAACATACATACACATATATGTGCATATACATACATACACACACACAAATAAACACATATATACATATACATATAATAATTTTTCTTTACATACACACACACACACACACACATATATATATACACACATACACACATACATATACACAGAAATACACACATACACACATACATATACACAGAATTACACGCAAATAAATACATAAACATATACATATGTATATATCTCCATGATAATAAGTACACATACACATACATATATACACATATATACCCACAATTATACACCCATATATGTACACATACTCACATGTAAATACATATATACACACAGCAATATACAAATATAAACATATATACACACATATACTAGCTCATGTGGCCATAATGACATACCCAAGTTTCCATACCTACACGTACACACAATCTCATCTACAATAGGTGTCAATATACACATATACAACCGCAAACATACATAAGTAAATACATACACATATACATACATATACACATACATAAACATACACATGCATATATATATACATATATATATATATTTATATATATATATATATACATACATACATATATATACATACACACACACACAAAAACATACATATATATATATATATATATATACATATATATATACCAAATACCTATCTATAATAACAAGTACACATATATACCTATATATATACATAAATACAACGACATTCAACCAAATACACATATAAACATACATACATGCACATTCATAGCCATAGACATACATCCATATACATGCAAACACAAAAATACATGTTTCCTAACATACATATATAAACACATTCATACAAACAGAAATATATGTAAATATAAATTTAGGTACACAGCATAACAGTACACATATATACATATACACACACATCCATATACATACATATACATATATATGTATATATACACACATGCACAAACATACACATACATACATACATACATATACACATATACAAACATATACATACATGCATATATATACACATCTACACATACATACACATACATTCATACATATATACACACATAAATACATATATACATACACATACATACATATATATATACACATACCTACCCACATACACAAATACACATACATACACATATACATCAATATTTTTAATCTCTTCTCTTCTTTTTATCTTCTTACTTTATATATATATATATACACACATATATACACACATATATACATATACACGCATATATATACATACACACACCTATGTGTATATATATATATATACACATACACACACATATATATATATATATATATATACAAAACCTAGCAACATATTAATACACTAATATACAAACATACACAATCCACAATACAAACACACATAACTACACACAAATATATATACATATATATACACACACA
The DNA here is from genome assembly GCA_903632075.3 of Acanthosepion pharaonis. Lineage (NCBI taxonomy): Eukaryota > Metazoa > Mollusca > Cephalopoda > Sepiida > Sepiidae > Acanthosepion > Acanthosepion pharaonis. The sequence goes on along the minus strand of CAHIKZ030001735.1, from coordinate 2,013,717 downwards.
TATACAGAAAAATGAATAAGACTATGTAATTATACAATACACAATCATATCGTCATATTGGCCATCAGGTGATAAAAGTTATAATCTATTTAACTTGCAGCAACATATCATTATCATTTAAAGTATACGACCCCTATAATAAGTTAAATTTATAATGGTGTTTACAATTAACCGTTAGTTCATATCTTTGATTTAAGAGATCAGCCTTGTTTTTAAATCTAATAATTTCAAATTTTTCGTTAAGACATAGGTAACATGGGGAATATAGGGAGTTACATGTTCGGGCTTTCTTAATCAATGTCCATTTAACCATAGGTGTTTTGTTTTTTTCTTTTAGATTCCAAAAGTACTTGGATAATGAAGTCATGTACCTATAGTCACTGTTATTAAAGGATTGCAAATGCCCCCGCCAGCGTTCTTTGAATGTTTTCATTGTGCTACCAATGTAAAACTTTTTTATATTTGGATTCTCAATAGTTGAGATGGTACTAAGATAGACTACAGAATTAATCCCACAGTTATTTTGTAGTGGACTATTATTAGGATACCTACAATTACATAAGTTATTATTCGTGTTATTATACTTAGTATCACTGTTAGTAACCTTTTGAGTAATCAAGCTTTTTGTGTCCCTATACTTGTTAAAGACTAAGTTGTTATGTTTTTTAATTATTTTCTCTAGGTTATCTGCACAACTATAGCTTAATTTAAGGGTATTGGGATTAAAAATTTTACTAAGTGGGTTAGTTTCCGGGTTAGGGAAATGTTTCTTGATGAGGTTTAGAAACATACATCCTAATTTAGATTTAATCATTATATTGAAAGGGGGAGTGAACCAGATGATCTTTCTAGATCTTCTTTTCTTATTATGGTTGTAATCGACAGGGTTTTTATATTGAATAGTGACATCTTTGTATCCACTATTTTTAAGTGCAGAATTGTAAAAATCACAATGTTTATTAAAAACATCCTTGTTAGAGGAGTTAGTACTAATTCTAAATCCAATGGAAGAAGGTATATGTTTGATAACTGAAGGGGGATGGTTGGAATTTGGTTGTACGTATATCGGATTGGAATTAACCTTCACATATGGTTGGAAAAAGGCAGGATGTGTGTGTGTGTGTGTGTGTGTGTGTGTGTGTGTGTGTGTGTGTGTGTGTGTGTGTGTGTGTGTGTGTAACAAATGCACAGCCGCACTTTTCGACAGAATTGCACCAAAATTTACATGCACATGCTCCAAGTTAGTGGGAAGGCCAAGACTGACTTTGCATTTCCCAACTCTCATTGATAGTGGAAATAATCAATTTTTGCATGCTTCTATGGCAGTTTTCATGTAGTTTGCCGCCATTTTCTACTGGTCAGAGTGAGAGCCAATAGCTGGCTGCCATGAATAGGCAGGAAGATTCTATTGGCCAGCGTGAGAGTCAACAGCTGACTGACACGAATGTTAACTAGCATGCAAAAAAAAATCAATAACTGCATTCGTCACAAGTGGAAAAATTTAAATCTGCATGGCACTTTACACCAATTGACTCATTCGCTTGCTTAAACTCAATGTTGATTCTGATTTCGCAGAACTGGGTTGGGTGTGAAAAAATATTTGTTAACATTCTTTTTTCATTCGGTTTTTCCAGTTACGAGTCCTTTTTTAAAGCTGCTCGTTTTGTGTTCATTTTGTTTAGTTCTTTTTTTTGTAACAGATTTAATGTTTAGTATAGAGCTTAGAAAAAATTTGCAGTATGAGATAGGCAAGAAGTAAGGCATGTAGCAACATCAGTATGGCAAAGGGCACTCCTTTAAAGCCAAGGAAGGGCAAAAATATTTTAAGTCAAGTGATAGCAATTGCTGTACGAGTCATACGATTTTTGAATCAAGCACGGCAACGCCGGGCCATGTTGCTAAATATATATATATATATATATATATATATATATATATATATATTCAATCAACAAAAATATAGTTATAAACTTAAACTTCCATAATTAATACTCTAATGTTTATGATGCCACCAATAAAAAAAAACAAACCCCTAACAAAAATAATATAATGAATAAGTCAGTCAGTTATGTTCCATGCATGATATATACTTAGGTGATCATGTATCTTTCGATACATGACTGACAAGGTAGATATTTTTCCCACAGTTGGTTGCCATTTCTTTCTGCGGTAGACCAGTTGCCATCCAAGGCTATAGAGCCAAGTCTGTCCTGCTATTTACCCATAGTTGGGGGGAGAATAAGAGGATTCATAGCTTGCTTTTCCAAGGTTATTAGCATGTAAGTGAATGTAATGAATTTGACTGGAATTCAAACTCAAGTCTCTAAATCCATAATCCAAGCCACAATCCATTACTTCACCATGCCTCTTCCAACTCCACCATGCCTTCTGAATGAATAAGTAGAGATATATAAACAAATATTTAACATTCAAGCATTAATATATATATATATATATATATATTTATTTTTTATAAAAAATTATAACATAAGTATGTTATAAAATCACTACAAAATAGCCATTTTGTTTCAACACACTCTGTGTCTTATCAAGTGATGATGCTGAAAAAGAAGAAAATAGATGGTTTTAAAAGTTTCAGATTAATTAACGATCCTACACTAGGGGGAAACATTGTTACAAAAGCTAGAATAACCAATCAAAAACGAAGTATAGAAAGATTCAAAAGCTTGACAACGAAATCCTGCTATAATAGCTATTCAGATCTTTAAATACGTGTAATATTAAAAATAATTTATACTAACTAATAATTATAAATTTATATGATAAAATTTAATATTAAAATTAAAAACTGGCAATTTTAAAATCCAAATTTACTCACTATTAAATTTAAAAACTACAAAATTATTGAGAAAAGAAAAATATATATGTTTATTCAATTCATTTCTTCATTGAAATTACGTTCGACAAGACAATACGCTACAATACATCCGGTCATTTGATAATACATGTATATATTTTTTTTTTTTTCCCTTTCTTTTCCGTTTTTATTTTAAAGTTTGTGAATATGGTCTTAAACTCACGCGTGACACAACAAAAAACACAATCAGATTATAATACATAAGCACCCAGACATAATTAGATACACACACACACACACACACACACACACACACACACACAAAAAAAAAAAAAAAAAAAGGGAAAGGTGGGGGAATACATGAACATCTCTACAGCCCTTTATGAAAAAGGAGACGTGGAAACTAACACTTATACACACACACAGTTAAATGTGAATACACTCTACATACACATAGACACCGATATATACACATACATACATCCACAGACAATGGCATAGACATTGAGAAATCACAACCAGTAAATATTTCAGACTTAAATAAATGCTAACCACTTATTGAATTATAACTTAAGGAGCAAATATACAAAGATAAAAATGTTTAAAATAATATTATTTAATATATTAAAACGAAAATTCTAAAACCATAAATATCAATAAAAAATATATATATTATTAATCATATAAGTTGATAATAGTTTCATTATATATTTGGCAAAGAAAAACAGGATAAAGAAATCCACAAATATATACATATATATATATACACACGGCAACAAAAACAAATTAACACACATAAATATATACTCATACATACATATACATACAGAAATACATACAAATAAATATATAAACATAAACATATACGTACATATACATATCTATGATAACAAGTACACATGTACGCACATATACATATAAACCTAAATACACACACATATATACATAGACTTTTATGCACACATACTTAGATATATAAAAAAACAGTCATGATATACCAAAGTTTCCATACCCACACATACACACAAACTCATACATAATAGGTGCCAACACACACACATATATATATACATACACAAACATACATAAATATATATACACACATACATACATATCTACAAATAAACATATATATATAAATAAATATATCTATCTACAATAACAACTACCCATATATACATGCATACATAAAAATAACATTCAACCAAATACATATATAATCCGTGTATACCAATTATATACTTTGTTATATATATATATATATATATATATATATTTTGTATTTCTTTAAGGCATTGGTTGCCTTAAAGAAATACAAAAAATTGTTCTCACGAGTACAGCCCACACCTTACAAAGGGCTTTGTCTATGTAAAATATGTTTTTTTTTTTTTTTTTTTTTCCAGTGGAAAATCTCATGATGCTATTTCTCACCTTAGGTTCCTGGGTGGGATCCAGAAAGAAATGAATACACATCAGAAATCAAAGGAAATAAAATAATAATAATAATAGAACAAGGGTCACCAAACTACTTGGAATTATCAAGTGTTCAACTCTGAGTCATGATGAAGTATCTGTTCCTGCAAAAGAAAACTCCAAAGAAAATAAATATTTCAGTTTCTGATATAAACATTAGGTGACAAGTGCCTATCATACTAATCTGCATGATTAGTATGATCATGATTAGTATGATTAGTATGATCATGATTAGCATGATTAGTATGATTATGATTAGGTGACAAGTACCTATTATACTAAATTGTGAAATAATGTGTCAACTTCTAGCATGAAGATTTTGAAACCAAGGATATAGCATGGCCTGAGAGTCAATGGCATAGCTAGAGTGTGTGTCACCTAGGGCCCTAAGGCAGAGTGTATGGCTCCCTACTATCCAGTGTGACTAAATTCACAAACCAATATGTTGTATTTTTGCATTGAAGAGTGACTCCTTCTTATATATATATATATATATATATATATATATATATAAAATACACCCAAATACATTACTGGAAAATGCTTGTTGTTCAACCAAAATAACAATCATTTAAATACATATGTATAGTTTAAGTTACTCAAAATCGAAAAGGTCCTTCAACTGTGAGTAGTGTCCCAATATTAAAATCACTTCCATTTTAATCTATACAGGCTTATACAGGAGACCCGAAAGTGCCATACCCATAAAAGTGTCACCCAGGGCAGATCAACATCCACCCCATAGTCCTGTTTCAACTGTCTGAGTCTGTACTACCTTGCCCAGGGATTGAACTCACAAATACTATGCCTGCCTTCAAATTCACAAATTAACATGGTCTAATAGCCTAGAGAATTAAAGTATTGGTTTGTGAATTTGGTGACAGTAATTAAGAGTTCAATCCCTGTACCAGTTAGTACAAACTCAGAATCAATGAAAACAAGATGAGCAATCACTGAACAAAACAAGATATCCCTAGACATGGACAGCAGAATGAGGACAATCTACCCCCATAGATTAAATAAAGGACTCAGTACAAAATTCCTTAAAGTTTACCTGGATCAACAGACACCTGAAGAAGGCCAAAGAGAACAACTGAAATGCTGTGATAACAATAAATTGAAAGGTATTAGTTCAAATCTAATATTACTAAGATTAATCTAACACAAAGAGACAGTCAGTAAGGATCAGACTCATCCTAATAACAGTCTGAATGTCTAGCTTGTTAACAACTATTGCCAGGATAGATATTAAGGTATTTACAAAGTCTCAGTTGACAAAAGACCACAAGTGTAGAACACCCCAATGAGGGTTAAAATCATTAAAATATTTATGATCTGTCAAACTGGCTTGCTAAGCACTAAGTGATCCCTTTCTATATTTATATATAATTATTTTGTGTCTGAATGAAGGTTTAAAAAAAAGTTCCTCAATAGATATCTAATGTAAAGTACTCCAGTGACTGATACTGGATTTGAAACTGTATTGTCAGCTCTAAAACCTATACTACAATGCTTTTTACAATAAATCTTCTTGTTGGTCACCATTGTCAAACAAGAGATGACTAATTCAATACCTTTGATGGGTGTTGGTGATCTGGCAGGTGAGAACAGGATAATCAAGGCTTCTACACCTGAGGCATATCATAATAAATGACCAAGATAGTTGAATCAGAATAAAGCAAATGACAAAATTTCCAAAGAGAATTGTAGTCTTTCTTATCCAACATAAGAAAAAATATATAAATACTTGCAGCTATTTTAAAACTGAAGCTGTTTCAATTGAAATCTTTTTTATTTTAATATAAATAACTAGGTTATAATATAAAGTATGTCACTTTTGGAACTGTTAGGTAACCTTAACATATTTGGGGAGAACATTAGAATAATCCAAAACCTATACTGGCAGCAAACTGCCTGTATATGAATAGAAAATGAATTCAGTAAATATACAAAAATAAAATTATTGACATTGCAATAAATTCAATATAGTCTTTTCACTTCATGTCAGCTGAGAACGTCAGCCTGAGAAGGTGCAACAAGTCACTCTCCTGGAGGTCACCATTAGCCATGTTGATGGAAAGCAGAGAGGGGTGTTTCAGATGATTAATAGACAGAAGTTTAGTTTTGGAGGCTTTGAAAATCCACTCTCTTATCCTGAATGTTTAAAAATGGCACATGCCCTAACAAACAAGAATCAAAAGTTCCTTGTGAAATTTAAAAGGTACAAATATTTATTATACAGGCATAAAACAATGTAACAAAGTACAAATTTTACAAAAAAGGCTTGAACAAAAAGTTCCTTTCATGTGCTTCATATGCTACAAGGCAAGATGACATAGCAAAATTATAGAATTAAATGACTGAAAAACTTTGAGAAGGTGATACAAAAACTGTTGGAAAAAGAAATTACTCTTAGAAAGAAGGTGCACCCACCTAATAGATAAATGAAAAATCCTATGCGTATTTCTCACAAGAGTTTCTGGAAGGTTTAATATCTTTGCAATGTCATTCAGTTTTCTTTTCTTTTGCCTTCCATAAAGTTCCCTTGGTGATTAATAATCCATTTTTCAATCCTTTTTCTTGGCTTCCTTTTGCTTTTCCCATGTGAGTCTCAGGGAAATTTATGTTATTGTGAAATGTCTTTTACCAGCATAGTTTATAAGAATGCCAAAACCTTTGTGCCTTTTGCTCTGCTGGTGACTTTCACATGAAGATGCTTAAAATCCTTCAGCAACCAGTCTGATGTCCAAATCCTTGTCCTGCTCCCTTCTGCCAGTCAACCTTAGTCGCATTTGACATCCAAATCCCTTCTCTGTGATGTATGACTACCTTCTCCTATACAACTGCTGATCCATTTCAAATATTATCAAACAAGGCTCAAACAGACCTCAACTTTAATTTTACAATAACATATACCACCATTTTCACTGAACCAAAATATGAGGGTAATGTATTTTTCTGAATTTGAAAAAAAAGATTTTAACAAAGATTAAAAAAGATTTAAAAAAGTCAAAAAAGATTTAAAAAAGATTAAAAAAGGCTAAAAAAACATCTTAAAAAACCTAAAAAGATTTAAAAAAGCTAAATGAGTTTTAAAAAACTAAAAAATGATTTAAAAATAAGCTAAAAAGAATTTAAAAAACACTAAAAACAATTTAAAAAAGACAAAAAAGATTCTAAAAAACAAAAAGATTTAAAAAACTAAAAAAAGATTAAAAAAGACTAAAAAATACTAAAAAGGATTTAAAAAAGACTAAAAATATTTGAAGACTAAAAAAGACTAAAATAGATTTTAAAAAGACTAAAAAAGATTTTTTAAAAGATTTAAAAAGACTAAAAACTGATTTTAAAAAAAGAGTAAAAATAGTTAAAAAAACTAAAAAAGATTTCAAAAAAGACTAAAATGATCTTAAAAAGACTAAAAAATAATTTTTAAAAAAGACTCAAAATAAGTTTGAAAAAATACTCAAAAAAAAACCCCCAAAAAGATTTAAAAAGATTAAAAAAATTAAAAACTAATAAAATATCCTTCTATTAATGCTAATACTTTAATATCTTTTTAACATTACTGAAAAATAATAAAGGACTTTGCTCAGGTTTAAGGTTCAAAAATCATCAATCACATTTTACAGCTTAGTAAGTTGAATTATGATAAAATTTTCTTAAACTACTCTTGTTGTGCATTGCATCTATCATATCTCTCGTTATGTGTTATGCTCCTTCAGAACAAGGGTGATCATGACTCTCCAGAGTCTCCTTTACTTTAATAATATCTGTAAACTGCATCGCCAAGATTTCTTTTGGGTAACATAATGGATTGATTGCTTTCTCCAGTTTTGATTTGTGTTATTCTTCTCATAGACCAGTTGCCAATCAAGACTCGGGAGTTCCATCTGACCACAGGGTTTGGGAAGAGGAAAAAATGGATTTCTGCCTTCTCCAAGAACATTTAATACAAACTGAATACAAGTTGACTCAGCTAGAATTTTAATTTGGTGGATTATCAATTCTGTTTTCAATTCTGTTAACAGCAGAATATTTATTGGAACAGAAAGGGGAATTGGTGAGATCAAGTTCCTGCCAGATCTGTTATATTCCTTTTGCAGAATGTAGAAAGACACAAATCCATTTCTTCTCCCCAACTAACTAAAGGTTAAATAGCAGAGTGGACTTAGCTCTTTAGCCTTGGGTGGTAGCCAGTCTAGAAGAACTACTTTGAATTCAAAACCATAGAGAAAACAACAGGAAGCTACTCCACTACTTTTTCCAAGAAATCATGGCAACTCATAGATAAAGGAAAGGAACCTGTGAAAAGCCATGTCCTGAATGAGTATGGCATTTAAAACTGTGGAGAAGGCAATGGGAAACTACTCCATTATTTTTTCCAAGATGTTGAAAATAAAGAAAAGGTATCTGTAGAGAGCCCTAATCTTCTACACTAAAGATGATGAAAAAATGGTTGGTTTCCTATACCATTCCAGTAAGTACCTGACTCCTGCTATCTTCTACATTTACAAGAGCCAGGTCAGGCTGAAAATGGAGTATTGTTGCTATATCTGGGCAGGAGCTGACCAGTCTTCACTTTTCAAACTCGATAGAGTTCAAAAGCATCTCTGTGTCCTTGTAAGTGATGAATTATTTCCCACCTAACATTCCCTTCCACACAGATGAAATATCACAAGACTCTCACTGCTCTCTCGTTATTTCCATGGTAAATGCTCAGATGAACTACATTCTTTAGTTCCACCAGTTCTAAGCATCACAATTAAGACCCAGCATGCAAGGCACACTGTAGCAAACCACCCTCATTTCATTTGTATTCCATTTCTTCCCATGAACAGCTGCTTTGTGGAATTGACTCCCAAGAGGATGTTTCCCCAATCATAACACTCTTAACCTGTTCAAGTTTTGGGTTAACTGTTATCTTCCCCACATCATACCCCCCAGGTTGTGTCATACTTATGTGTGTGTGTGTGTGTGTGTGTGTGTGTGTGTGTGTGTGTGTGTGTGTGTGTGTGTCTGTACGTTTATATATTGGATCAGATTTCCTACATTTTTCAACCGATTTCAACAAAACTTCACAGGACTATGTAAAATTACCTTGTGGTGGTTCTGACAGCACCAAAATTGGAAAAACACAATTATTTTTGCACGAAATCAATTTGAAAACATGATTAAGAGGCATTTTGTGTGTGTGTGTGTGTGTGTGTGTGTGTGTGTGTGTGTGTGTGTGTGTGTGTGTGTGTGTGTGTGTGTTTCGTTTATATATGGGATCGGATTTCCTACATTTTCAACCAATTTCAACAAAACATCACTTTTTTTTTGGCAGGTAGTGTTTCTTATTGTCTTGCACACTTTTTCTTTATTTTACATTCAGAATGCTTTAAAAATTCCATTTACAAGACAATTGTTTATAATAAAATTCTATTCAATCGATAGAGACTCATAACGATTGAAAACAATGTTTTTGTTTGAGTTTGGGTTTGACCAATTCGTAAAAAAAAAAAAAATAAAGACATGCGTGTCTGTCAACCTTAAACAATAATCTTTGTCAATTTTATTTTTCAGTCTTTATGATGGTCGATACTTGATCTATCTCTTACTGTTACATCCCCAGGCAACGCTGGGCTCTACTGCTAGTATTCCTATAAACTGTGCCTCTTACTCTGTAACACTTGTAAAAGGTGAAAATCATTGTAAAAATAAAAGATGACCTGAAGGGACATGGCATTTAAAAAAAAAAAAAAGAAAAAACTGTCAGATCATCCAAACCTACACAGGAATACAAAAAAAAGAAAATCAAAACAAGATGTAAAGTTGAATCTTTTTAATTAAGCAACCAAGCACATATAACTTGCCCTAAAATCTTTTTTATTAAGCAGCCAAACACACATAATTAGCCATAACCTAAGTATGCATTTATACTGACCAGTGTCATTGATTTTTAAAAAAGATAATAAAACTTGTACATTTTTATATTTTTTTTCACATAAAAAATCAAAAGAAAGAGCAAAACTGATCTCAATAGCTTGAGAGATTAAGATAGACAGTCAGATTTAAGGTTGCCAAATTAACAATTTTTGTTTATATTTGATTACATTTAATTTTTACCATTTTTTAAAATTTTGGGTGCATTCAACTTACAGTCTTGTTTTTGTTGTTGTTGTTCTCAAATAAACTCATATAACTATTTTGTTCTTACAGCATTTTAAACTAACTTAACAGACTGCTATGGTGATCATCAGCTATGTATGATTGATTTGTGCATAAATAATCTTTTTTTTATGACTAGTTTGCTAGCAACATTGCTAGCCAGGGTTGTTTTTTTTTTTTTTAAACTTTGATGGGGGTTTTTTCACTTCCTGTCTGTGTTGGAATTTGAAAGTGTATTGAGCAGTGATATACTTTCTGGGTTAACAACTCCTGTCAGCAGTGGCCTCATCTTCTTTTGATGAACAAGTTTTTTTGTCCTTGTATTCGAAACTGAGGAACTGTCTTCGTACAGATAAGGCAGCAAAACTGGTTTTTCTATTTAAATCCATGAATGCAAACTTTGCTCATGTTGAATTTTAAAATTTGTTAATGGTTAAAATTTTATTTTATAGTAACAAAAAAATTATTCAATTGATTAATAAATATTTGATTCATATGTTTAAGACTTCTCTTCTTTCATGAAATTACATGAAACAAAAAATGTTTTATTTCCAAATTTTTTGCTTTAAATTGTGACATCCCTAAAAAAAATGTTGCTAGGGGGATGCTCTTTAAACCTATAAATAAGCAATGATACTCTCACTCATTCACTTTCCTCTTTTACAACTCTGGCTATAAGATGTAGTTGCATGTAGGAAAAAAATGCCCCCACTTTCACTGAGACATGTTCATATTCAATGTCTTACTTTTCTCTTGTGACTTTTTGTACACTTTCATACATATGTCTATTACATAGGCCTACACAAATTTCACACAAACACATTTGCTTTATGAAACTAGTCTTTAAATTATTTACACTATTTACATTCTTTGGAAATATAGACAGATATAATCTTTAAATGTTTCCTTTGTTTATTGTAATTGTAATACTTTTGTTAATACATGCATTATCATTTGTTTTATATTGTTTTGTGTTACTCATTTATTACTTGGACTCACATTTGAGTCTGTAATAATTGTTATGGGATGAAATACCAGAAAACACAGGTTTTCTACATAAACACAACAAAGCTTTCCTAAAATAAAATAAAAAATTTTGTAAAATTGATTTAATTCAGTGATTCTTTAAAAAAAATCATTTGATTTAAATTATGATTTAAATCACTTTGATTTAAACTTGAACAACCCTGATCCTGATCATGACAAAACTTATATTAAATTGAATTTGCTGCCTTTGTCAGTATTGTAAAACTATTGATTTTTGATTATTTTCTATTCTCATTTCTGATTGCTTTCCAGGGCAAATGTCAAGGCGTACAGAAAAACTACCCTAACCATATACCCATCTACACAGACTGGTCAGAGTGTGAGAACAAGACAGGATGTGCAGCAGTGAGCCAAAATATCACAATGAAAAAAATATCTTCCAAAATAAAGCTCTATTTTTACTGTGGAGGCTTATGCAATAGGGCTAGCTCTCAACATTATCATACAGAGCAAACAAAAAACTTCATAATTTTTTCAGATTCATTATCCATCCTAACAGCTAGGAAGAAAAAACAATCCAACAACCCACTCATTATCAAACTATTATGCAAAATGAACAATACTTGCAAACATAAAGACATGATACTATATTGGATTCCTAGCCACATTCAAGTTGAAGGTAACAATAAAGGAGACCTAGCAGCCAAATCAGCTTTGGATATGAATGTAGACACAAGGACCAAAATCCCATACATTGACTTTAAGAAGGTAATTAACAAGTATATATTAAAAAGGAATGGCAATAGTGCTGGGAGGATAACCCATACAATAAATTCTTCACAATTCAGCCCAAATTAGGAGAATAGAAAGGAAGTAATAGTACTTGCCACATAAGAAAAACCCACTCATACTTGGTAAACAAGGAAGATTAGCCTGTATGCCAAGCATGTAAAATGATATACACTATTAAACATATATTAATCAAGCGTTCAGACTTTGCTAAACAACATGTAAGAGCTCTTTGAAAAAGCAAAAATGAATGACTTTCTTAAAACAGTGTGCCTATACCAAAAAATATAAACCAAATAAGAATGTCAATAAAACCAAATTCTTTACAAACTGTATATCTGAAAAGAATACATTAATGAAACCAGACTGTCGACAAAAACCCTCTTTACAGAATTATGTCAATGAAACCTGATCTTCTACAAACTGATTTCTTACAAAGAATACATATACTATTGACAAGAATCTATACTAAAATCACCATAACATCGACCATATCTATGGATGAGGAACTGACGAGCAGAATAGGAAAGGCCATAGCTGCATTCAAGAAACTTATGAAAGAGCATGGGAAAATGATAAATTTAGGATAAAAATCAAGACTCTAATTTACCAAACATACATCCTCTCAACATTCCTTTATGGGAGTGAGATACAGAAGTGCTCAAAAGAGCTGGCAGTCAGTTACTATATCCCATCCCGTGGTCTTGACATCTCAGGTGAATTGTGCATGATGCACACAGGGATAGCTCTGGGATTCCCAACCATATACTTCCTGGGGAACTGCCTGAGTGCATGTGTAATGTTGGAGGACCCAATCTTCACTTTAAGGACTAGTGTAAAACATCCATAATGGGATTTTCTATCAATGTTGTGAACTGGGATGCAGTTTCTAAGGATTGAATGGGGTGGAGAGCTGCTGTTTTTGTGGGAGCAAAGAGCTATGAAGAAAATAGAGTTCAGCATGCCATAGAGGCTAGACAAAGATGCAAATGCCCCATGGTTGTTGATGCTAAAGCATTCTACTATTGAGGTCATTGTCAAAAATGGTGCTGATTGTGCATTGGTTGTTTTATCCATGATTGGTGCTGTGTTTGAAGATAATTTATTTTTCGTTGCTGACCATTGTCATTGATAAAAAGGACCATATACTATTGACATCAATCTATACTGAAAATCTTGTCAGCATTAAATAATCCATTGAGGTTAATATATCATTAAAAAAAAATAAACTCAACCCTGTCTCCAGATTTTTCTTTTGGACTTTTGAAGCAATCCAAATTTTTTTAGTGTAATTGTACAACACCATAGCCAGTTGTCCAAGACTTCCAACACCGCAGCTGGTTGCTGAAGTGACCACTTCAATCCTGAGCTGAGCTTATCCCACGTTGTGATTTAAGGTTGATCATAAGGCAGCCAAGATTGAATCAGAGCCACTGCCACCAACAGCCTGACCAGTGCCTCCTTTATAATGCCATGCTGTATGTGCTCATTCTGGAATGAATAAATAAATTGGCCAGCTTGGTTTGCATAATGTCTCTTACCTGACCTCTTCCAGAAAGGCAGGAGTGGCCAGCTTCTCCGCCCTAGTTCCTAGCACCCTAGGGTTTTTTTTCCTCAATTGCACCAACTTCAGGAGGCCTCTCAAGGCCTCAATCACCATCCCCTCATTGGCATATTCCTTTATAAGTAGTTCTTTCAGCTCATTTCAAGTCAACTGGGAATTTCTCACCAAGCGCTCCCCTATGAAATCCGAAACTGTTTCCACCACTGTGCTATACATTACATATACTATTTCCTAATCAGACAGCTCATATATGCACCATCCCTTCTCGTTTGATGCTAGCCAATCCTTCAGTTCATTTGGTTTCCCCCCAAAGACTGGGCCTCTGTGTCCTCCTAGTAATTCCCTCAGGCTACTAGTGGGTTGTTGCCTTGCCCCCTCATCCTTGATATCTAACACTTCAGACCTCTCTGACCTGTGGTCACTTATGTTAAATAAATTCTCAACTGATGCTACCCAGTCTTTTCTATCATACTCAACAGCTAACACTTCAGACCTCTCTGACCTGTGGTCACTCATGTCAAAAAATCAATTCAAATTGAGCAAAATTGAAAATTGGAAAAAATTGAAAAAATAGCAAATCATCCTGGCATGATGCAACAGCAAAAAAAAAAAAATCAAGAAATTTCATGGAAAAAATGAAAAGTGTCACTTGTTTCTGGGTTGCTCTCAGTTTATCGAGAGAATAAAAACAAAATATTACAGAGTGTATTTTTAGAACTGTATGGTCAAAATGGCCAGAGTTTGATGGTTCTCTCTCCTTTTCTTATCTTCATCCTTTCTGTTATCTGGGTGCTTGGATTGGTTGTGGTCAACCTGAGGTCAGATCCACACCAAATTGTAGTCTTTCAGGGTCAATCCCAATCACAGCAACCAAACATGGTCCTCAGGGTCAATTCTTGGTCATGGCAACTGAATGTAATTGTACAACACCCTCTCCGGTCGTTCAAAACTTCCAAAACTGCGGCTGGTTGCTGAAGTGACTGCTTCAATTCTGAGCTAACCTTATCCCACATTGTGATTTAAGGTTGATCATCTGGCAGTCAAGACTGAATTGTCGCAGATATCTTCATGTTGGGCTGGTCCAAGCAGGATGAAGATGTACAAGAAAAAAAAGTAACACTTGAATAAATTGAAAAAAAAAATGCTGTTTATATCAGTTACAAGCAATAATTGTCAGCCCAACACATGTCTAAATCAGAAGTGATACTATTGTTGTTGACTTGGCAAAGTTTAGTTTGCTGCTTTGGTAAAGTTTGGCACAAGGCTGAAGTCGGGGGCTTTTGTAGGCAGATAATCACATGGGTCTCTCTCCTGTTTCTGATCTCTGTTTCTTCTGCCTCTTTTCTATCTTCTGCCTAATCTGCTTTGTGCATTTGTATTTATAGACATTTACCCAAACTGACATGGGGGGAGCATGGTAAGGTAGGAGTATTTTGGTGAATCCCCTCCAGCTTACATCATAACTTTGGGGAAATCCCTCTCCCCACCCTCTCTTTTATTATCCTCTCTCACCAACCTCTTCAGTGAGCATGGGTGGTTCTTCCATCTTCCTTGTTGTCTTACCTGCACCTGCTACCTCAACTATTTTCTGTCCAGGAAAACTCAGTTTCAAATTCAGTTGTTTACAAAATCTAGTTTTTTGCCTTCCAGTCCACATTTGCAGCAGTGTGTCAATCAACATTTTCCCCCTAAGTCTGGGTCCTTTTTCCATTGTTCAAACTGCTCGATATACAATTCAAGTTGTTTATGTGTGAATTAAATCCTTAATTCTTCCCATAGGTTTTTGGTATTAACCCTTCTCATTTCAATGTCTCCCAGAACATAACACTTTCTTATGTTTTAACAAAACTTTCTATATTGTTATATTGTTAATATATCATTTTATTGTTATGTCACATATTTAAAAATTACAGAATCTTTAGCTTTTTCCTTGATAAAAACAAAGAACTTTTGTCATATTTTTAGCAATTAGCTTTTTGGGCTCCAATAAAATAGTTATACAGTCATTCTATTGTATTTTATCTGACAAATTTTACCCACTTAGATATCACAAAGTGGGCACATTTACATTGGTAGTAGCTGATAAAAACCAGGGTTTAGAAATCACAAGTCATTACTTTAACTTTTATCTCAACTTTTGAAGTTAGCATTTCCTTTATCTGTGAAAAAATGTTACAAATACAAAATTTATTTTTATTGTTAGTGATAAAGAGATATTTAATATCAGCAAAAGACATCCTGTCTACATGACCTTGAACAAAGTCCATGTCCTAATTATAACCCAAAGTAAACATTTATTTTAAATATTTCACTCCAGTGATAATGCCACTAAGATGCAAGTGGTTACTAGGAGTGGAAGAGAATGAGAAAAGAGGGAAACCATGTCGTGATGGTGAGAAAGTGACTGAAGCCAAGATGCCAGATCAAGACTGATTATATTATGGACCCTTCTTTGGATCTTGTCAAGAATCTTGAGATATATAGCAGGAGCATCAAAACACACACACACACACACACACACACACCCACACACACACACACACACACACACACACACACACACGTGTGTGTGCGTGCGCACGCATGTGTGTGTGCGTGTGTGTGTGCATTTAGGCAGCATATTTTTTCAAACACGTGCGGTTAAATAAATTAGACATGTTGCTTAGTTTTCATTGTGATCCTTTCAAGTTCACAGATTAATTTTTTGGTAGACTTAGAAAATTGATTAAGGAAAATACCAAGATTTTCTTTCAAATAGTTTTTATTTTCCCAAGTACTTTCAATCTGATCTGAGACCATCTTCAGGGGGTGAGTATGTATATGTGTTTTTGTAAATTCAAAACATTTCAACCGTTCGTTTTTTACTGCTTATGCAGTGTTCTAGATTTCAAAGTCAAAGTTCATATGTTTTTTTGTTTTTCTCCCCAGTATAAAGGAAGTAACTTTTCCATTTTTGCTCATACATACATCATTTTTTTTTAAGCATTTAAGGACTTATATATATACTTATATTTGACTTTATTTATTTTGGGCTTTAATTCTCTTATATAAAGGGTTTCAAGGATTTTTATTTTTTGCTTATAATTGTTTTTATGTAATATAGATGTATTTTCAACTAACATCCATCTAATCTGTGAGTGTAAGGCTACCAAAAAATTAATCTGTGAACTTGAAAGGATCATAACAAAAACTAATCGACATGATATGTCTAAATTATTTAACCAAACCTGTTTGAATATATATATATATATATATATATATATATATTTTTCGATAAACGTGCAATCAATTTACAAATTCATGAATTATTCATACAAAAACAAATACAAAGGTTAATGATTTAATTGGCGAGAAATCCATCATCGCAAACAATTCAAATAATATACAAAAAACCCCGAACTTGTTATGAATGAAAAGATCCTTGTTTCTATAAATTTCTGCTGCATTAGTTCTTATTTTTACTACAAGCTTTCATCTGTTCCTACAGACATCTTCAGGTATGGAATAGATGTTGTTCTTGTTTTTTCTCTCAGTAATAAGAGGACAATGAAAATATATGTATTGTTGTATCCGAAAAATGCCATTGGAAATGAGTTATTGTTTTAACTGATCCAAGTGCGACTTTTGGATAATAAGTGCGACATTACTGTAATTATTGAACAATATAGTTCATGCCACTTTGACAGAAAATTTACCAGTAAAAAAAAAATTTGCTTATCACCATATTTGTACAAGAACGCACAACTGTAAAATTTAAAATCAAACTCAGCGTTGCTACTGCACGCTCCAAAAACAATAACTCAATGGAATAAATTATGACCATGGAATATTAGTATTTAAGCCTTTTTATTATATCCTTACTCTGTCCTAGACATTGAGTTCTACCTGGATTCTTCCTCTTGAAATTTTTTTCTGAAAATATACATGTATGGGTATTTATATATTTTGTATATGTATGTATATTTTCCACTAATATTATATATATATATATATATATATATATATATATATATATATATATATATATATTTAGTTTTTTTTTGATTGGTGTTCACCCTGTACAAAGCTTGAGGATCACTTGAGGTAGAGAGTCAAAATTATGTGGATACGTGTGGAAGATAATGGTTAACCCTAGACTTGTACAAGTTAAGATTGTATTCATCAGGGAAGCAACCTCTTGGGAGTTGGTTCCACATGCTGCTTGAGTGGAACTTACATCTCACTATGAGAATACAAAGGGAATGAAGGTGGTTCACTACAATGTGCTTGGCATGGCTGTGAAGATTAGGACTGGTGGAACTAAAGAGTGTAGTTCACCTGAACACTCTCCATGGAAATAGCAATAGAACAGCAAGAGGCTTGCAACATCTTATATGTGAGAAAGGGGTTGCAGAGCAGAAAATAATTCATCACCTACAAGGATGTGGAGAGGCTTTTTGACTATTGAGAGTGCAAAGTGAAGACTGGGAAGTTCCCACACATATATGGCAGCAGTAATCCATTTTTGGCCTGATCAGTCTCTTGTAGAGGTAAAGGATATCAGGAGGAGTCAAATACTTGCTGGAGTGGTACAGGTAACTGATGATTTTCTAAACATCTTTAGTGATGGATCATATCTATGAGTTCTACTTAGGTCCCAATAGTTGCTCAAAGCATGGAGATTCTCTGATAAATCATCCATTCATCATGATTAGTGAAAGTTTTGAGTCTGATAGGCAATTGTAGAAGGTCACTAGTTTGGTTTTTGAGGTATTGAATATTATCAACCAGTTTTTCCTCCACTGAGCTGTTAGAGCTCGGTTAGAGGAGAGATCAGGTGCTAGACTTTGATCATCAAGGGTTTTGGAGGTGCACCCATATATCATTGTATCATCAGCTTAGATATTCCACAAATGGTCGGAGTATACTCTTAGGCATATCATTTATGTCGAGTAAGAAGAAGATTGGACTGAGAAGTGAACCCTGGGGGATGCTCATGTTGATTGCCTGGGATTTGGTGGATGGGTCATTAACAACTACCTCCTGTTGGGAAGGACTTTATAACTAAGAAGACTCTTTCAGTGATTCTATAGCTAGAGAGCTTGAGCAGTAACCCCTCATGCCACACTTTGTCAAAAGCCTTTGAAATATCTAATGCAACCATCCTTGAGATGCATTTGTTGTCAAGTGCCTCACTAATTCTCTGAGTAATTGCAGTTAGGATATCAGCAGTGGACCGGGCAAATTGAAAATCATACTGTTTGCTACTCAAGAGGTTGTTCCTATTGAGGTGATTAACAACCTTCTTGTTGATTATAGTTTCAAAGAATTTGCTAATGACACTGAGGAGACTGATGGGTCTATACTGAGATGGGGATGAGTGTCATCAGCATTTTTGAAAATCAGGCATTCATTTGACACCTTCCACAGACTTGGGAAGAATTTCTCCTTCAAGCAGCAGTTAAATAATTTTGCTAAGATTAGGAATAACTCTAGGTTAATATTCTTAAGGTCAACCACTGAGATTTTACTGGGCTGTAATGAAAATATTACTGAGATTGTGCTCAGTGAGATGTGAGAAGTCAGGAATAATCTTTGTCATCTAACATTGAATTTAATGCAAAGCTTCAGGCAAAGAGTATTTGCCATCTTCAGTTTTGTTTGAGTTGACTAACCACTCTTTGTGGTGAATAATGAAGTTGCCACAAATATGAAAGCTACCGAGGGAAATTCCAAGAGAATATTATCAATCATCTCAGATATTTGGTTGAACATGACAGTTACATTATCCTGTGGATGATGCATGGTGAAAATGAAGGTGGTACTGTGAAGAAGTGCCATGCAGAAGCACATATACAGGAGATCAGGGTCCTCTTTTTGGGGGTCTCTACCACAGAGAAGCACACCCTTAATATAAGCACTGATTCTGTGGTTGTGGCACTTTTTGTTGTCCTGTTTAGTTATTAGGGATGAGTAGCCCATGATTGTGAGCTCCTGCAGCAGGATAGAGTTATCAAGAACAATTTTGAACAGGAATAGGATGTCAGGTTTGGCATCCAATAGATGCTATTCCACCTCTGGAAAGTTGGAATGTAGGCCTTTTTATTTTTGTGAGGTAGGGTTTGATATATTTGTTCAGTTTAGTTGCATTCATGTGTATTTAATAGTCTGTTTGTGTCATATAGGAAGAAAATGAGTAAAAACCAACACTGAGGCTTGAGCGTGACTCCTTGGATTTATGAATATATGTTTTCCACCAGGTGTATAAATAATGGTGTCAGGCTACTAACTGCAGTAATTATTGAGTGATTATTTAGTGACTATTGAGTGGAACTATCCAGTTGAATTAGTGTGAATTATTGTGCAGTGATGATTTAGGATTTACTGGGCATTAAGCTGAGCTGTGTTACTAACAAGGTATTCACTGAAATGGTTAATTATCTTTGGTTGACTCTTATTTCTTTGTTCTTGTTAAGTATTTATTTGCAGTTATGATTAAATACTGATTTATCTTAACATTGAAGTCCTGAGTTATACTTAATTAGTATGTCACAAAAGTTTGGTAGAATACTAGGCAGTGAGACAGTCACATCCATTGGAGTTGCATGCATCTGTAAACTGAATTCTATCATCTGGAGATATTGCTGTAACAGTACTCTTCATCATGGTGTAACGGGTAAGAGCTATAGAAGAAAGATTTATTGGTATTTCCCCCATTATAGGCATTATTATATCCATGATATAATAACACCATAGTTCATGGATATAACGGAATGTCTGAAAGGAAAAAGAATGACTAACATGTGTTGTTCTCAGACTTTTATACTATTAAGACATACACAAAACTACATATATACAAGTGTCCAATGAGGAGAAGAAAATATCACATATATCTACACAGTGAAGCACAGTGTAAGCAGAAACAAAAAGGAAGGGTTTACATATAATATGGAGATACTGCTGTCTGGAGAAGCCATGTTTAGGATTCAAGATTCAAACAGGTGAGGACATATTCCATGAATGGGAAACAGCAATTCTTGAGTTTTTCCAAATTGAGGACAATGAGCTGGAGTTTTATTCTATATCTAGGAAAGACATTTTCACCAAAGAGAAATGACACTATGGATTTGTAAGCTGCTGGGGAGGCAGATTTGGCCTCAGCCTGACCCTTTTGGCCCAGGCTAAAAGAAAGCAACCTCATCTGGTGGCTGCTTTGAATGAACTGAATTTGGCTGCTGCTTTGGTCACTGTGTGGAGTGACGTCACAAAGTGGCCGTCACGTGACCCACATGACTTATCATCACGAAAAGGCGATAAACATGTTTTGTATCCCTACATTAGCATTTTATAGCCAAATTCACATCAAACTAATGTGAAATTAGCTCTTAAAATTAGTGATAATCAAGATTTTAGTGTTAATGGCTGTTTATCATGGATTAAACTAGTTTTAACAAAGTAAATATTTGGGATTTTTTAGAGATAATTATAAACAAAAATATTATTCAAACTGATTATGTGATTTTAAAAAAACATTTTGCAAAAATATTATAATTCAAAAACTTTTAACAATATATATTTGTTATATTCTGTGCTAATAGGAATATATACTTAAAAAACACAGTGGATTAAATAAGTAAAGGCTTATTGTAAAAACCAGTACAATAGGAATAAAGGTAACAGTTATGCACAAGGTTGTCGCAAGTAAATCCTGTAGTGAGTGCTACTTTTGGAAGGTCGGTAGTTCTCGTATAAGTCTGAGTCATACTCAACAGATCCCAGCTAGTGTATTTACTAACCTCCCCACGTGATCAGATGTGGCACAGGGCCGAATTTAATGTGGGGTATCTAAGCCTGTAGGCTCAGCCAAAAATTCCCTGTATAAAACGGGGTCAGATAGCTGTTTCTCGAGACAAGAATCTGCCCTTCGAAACAGCCTCATCTGGGGATCCCCAAGGAGGCAGAGAATTTCACCAGCACAGCTGGAACAGATTCCAGCGAGATTCTGTAGTCCGTTGACTTAAAGATACTTATAGGTAGTTACTACCTATAGCATAGTCACTCACGGGGGTGATAGGTTATTCCATTTACCTCAATATTATATATACATTATTCATATATTGGTACTAATTTGCATTATATTTTAATTATTACTTTCAATACTAACAAAAAACTATATAGATTACGTTCATTTACAAATAACATCACTACTGATTTATTCTAGTTAGTCTACATATGAGAAAATCTGTCCCACGATATACTTTCATTTTGTGTCACTTTCGGACACTCGTACGGTAAAATAGGTCACATGCTATATTTTCTGTTTGCTACCAATGTGTTCAAACATGCTTGAACCTGTAATTTAGTCAGTCTTAAAATCGTTCGTTACTGATGTTTGTTGATACTTAGATTTCTATTATTAATTATGTGAATTTATAGAATTTGAGAATAAAAAAAATTTCATTAAGCGAGTTATTTATAATTTCGTTAGCTAAGAAATATTTAAATTTAATTAATGAAAAATAGAAGAATTTTTGAAAACAAAAAACGCAGATTCATGATTTTCCTCAAGAAAAAACATTACTTTTCTCTTCGACAACAGCTGAAAAAGAAATGCTTTTTATCCTGTTGCCAGTTAGAAAGGAATTTATTTTAAAGAAAACGACATAAAAGGTAAAAAAATAAATATTTTGTTTCATATTAATTATTATTAATGACATTTGGTTTGGTGGGAAAAGGTGAATTTTGAATTATGGCGCGATTTAAAAAAAAAAATTAAAAGCAGGGAATTATGAAACTGAAACAAATCGTTATTTGTCAATTTGCATTAAAAGTTTTAAAAATAAAGACATTATCGTTATTTTAATTATTTTGTACCGTTTCATAATTTAACTAACTTTTTAAGTTTTTATTAACAGTATTTTTTCTTTTTAATAAAAATAAAACTAACAACTGTAAAAAAATAAATAAAGAAAATGTAACGGTTTGCATTTATTTTACAAACTTCACTTTTTTTAAATTTGAAAATATTGCGGAAAAAATTTATAGTTTATTTCTCAATTTTATTTCCACCAAAAAGGAGAGAGAGCTGTTACTTTTTTTTTAATAAAAAAAGAAACTTTCAATTCAGTTAGTAATTATTAACTAATTTTAATCCATCGAATAGAGTAAAAAAAAATCAGGCAAAAAATATTACACCACTAAAAAAAATTAAAAAATCCAACATTTTAAAAAACGTTTTTTTTTTTTTTTAAATAATGGAATGCCATGCCTCTTCCAGGATAAGGCGACCATAGATTTTCACACATTCCTTTCTTTCTACAAATTGCCATGTCTTCTTGGGAGAGTGGTTTCCCGTTTGCGTTCAATGCTTTTTTTAAATTCAGCGGTGTCCTATATATATATATATATATATATATATATATATATATATATATATATATATATATATATTCATATCCAAGGCTATAAGAGTAGTTTTCTTTGCTATGTAACCTGTGATAGCCTTTCCCAAAAAGACATTCTCAGCTCACCAATTTTAATTTCTGCAATATCTAAGCTACCAGCACATCAAAAATTAATAAACTTTCTTAATTCACAAATTTGAAAATTTATCTCAGGTAAAATTGCATGTAATAACTTTTTCCTTCTTCTGTCATCAGTAGATACCTTTATTATCTGTCTATATTTCTGAGATGAGGTATTATGTACATTATTTACATTATTTGAATTATTGTCCTCATCTTTGTCACCATATTTATTACAACGTTTTGGCCATAGTACTCTATGGCCTTCTTCAAGTGGTTGGAATGTCAAACTGAACACTTAAGGAATCAGCACATATGCTAGGCCACAAAAATCTCCTGAGCCGACCAAGCATAGAAATGAATACAATATGAGAACCAGTAATAAGGAGTGCCAGAGAAAAGTGATAATAACAACAAAAATTACAATATGAGCTCTGGTAAAAATATGAAATGATAACAGCAAAATTTGCAATATGAGCACTGGTAAAATGGTTGTGGAAGACATTAGGTTTATAATACCCAGAAATTCATACACAGATGTCCTCAAAAATGCCAAGGACACATGGCACAGTGGATATAGGCGTTAGTTAGATCCAGTGACAGGACCCAAAGAGTGTGAGTTCAATACCCAGTTAAGGCAGTGGAGAACTTTCAGAGGGAAATAACTGACATCCATGAGACATGGTTCGTGGAACTAGAACAGTCTACCCCACAAATAAAGTGTTCAGTTCGACATTCCAACCACCTGAAGAAGGCTGGAGCATACAACAATATGGTGACAAAGATGAGGACAATGGTCCGAATAATGTAAATAAGATACCTTTATGTTGTACAAAGAAGTCCCTGACATTTAAAACCTCTCCATTTGAGTTAAAGGTGAAGTTTAGGGAGGTTCAGCACTCCACTGGAAATGATATTCTTCTTATATGGACCTCTTCCATTGCACTCAAGTGATATATGCTCTACAAGGCCCCTGACTAGGCAGCCCTAGGCTATTCCACTTGTGAGGCCCCTCCAAATCCTGCATCCTCATGAGTAGAGGAAAATGGAAGAGTGTTAGATTAAACAATGTGAGTAAAGATGAGGATGATGACAGGTGTTTAAAATTCTGTAGTTGACAATTATTCCTCTAAAGAATACACAGTACGTGATGCATGAATGTTAAAATTTTTAAAAAACTTATAAAGAAATCAATGCTTGCATTGAGTTATCGGCTTAAGACAGAATTATTTTGAAAATTACTGAAGGGTTGTTTAGAGTCTACAATACAGCTTGTGTAACAAAGGCCAATGACAGTGTCAAAAATATTATACACCTAGCTGGAGGACCCCTAGATTTTGAGGCCCTAGGCTTCAGCCCACTATACCATAGCATGAGTTACCATAATTGATTAGCTTTCATTAAAAATGCAATGTGTCACATGGTGAGGCATCTTCTGTTTAAAGTATTCATATTTTAATTGCTCAGGCCTTCCAATATTCAAGTTTTAGTTGAGAAGACAAACTATATGGTTGTCAGCAAAAAGAAGAGTCCAACATTCAAGAAATTGAACATAAAATAGACTGCATTAAGGATAGTTTCACACAACACCACAAGATGTTACAATACTGAAACATTAACCTAAGAACTTAAGTCATTTTGTTAAATCTAGACTCATATATGGATGTTATGCAACTCGTTCAAAAATGTTTAAACCATCAGCTATTAGACAACCACTATCTCATATCAATGATTAAAAATGTCATCAATCCTCTAGTCCTTAAAGAAGACAATCTTTCATCAGATCTTATAGACTGGTGTTACAAAATCACAAACAAAGAATTTTATCAAATAACAAAAACAACAACAACTATAATGAGTAGCACATGTAACATATAAGATATATAATCAAGATGGTGAATTTCCACACTACCTTAAACAAAAAGCTAGGAAAGAAACTCCTATTAATATGGGAAAGAGCGATAATAGTGAACTTGAGGAACTTATTTTCCTGAAATCTGTTTCAAGTTTTAAAATTTCAGCAGATATTAATGTTAACTGTTCAGCCAACAAATGCCAAATGTTTCCTTATAAGGGAGCAGCTAATCTTACTATCACCATTACCATTTTATGTACATCAACATGCCAGTCTAAAACAATCAGATTAATGTACATGAGTCTTCATTTCTACATCAATACCTGACTTAGCACCCACAGACTTCCCTCTCTTTGATCCACTGAACGAGACACCGAGGAGCAAACACTATGGTGGTGATGAAGATATGGAAACTTCCATAAGGAATTGATTACATCATCAGCCAGCTGAGTTTTACAAAGCTGGAATACATACCCTCATTTGTAGGTGGAACACTACCATTGAAAGAGGTTGTGGCTATATTCAGAAATAGGGACATGAATCTGTGATGTATAGCTATATCTTGATATATGTTTGATTGTGTTCCTTATGTATTATATAATAAAACAAATTGCATTACTTTTTGACTAACCCTCATAGAATTTTTTTTTTCCAGACTCCCCTACATTTCTGACTAGAATTAAACAATGGCAAAGACATTGACTTCAGGAGACAACTGGAAACAGTTAGTGGCTGAGAAGGAACAAGAATGGTACAAAGCATATCAATTGAGGTGAGCTTTATGTAATTTCTTTGTTATTTTACAGACAATCTCCAAGAGTTGAAGTTAAGCAACAAGTTTTACATTCCTGTAAATTTTTCTTCCCCACCATGATTTCCAAAACTCTTAAACAGCTTTAAAGAATGATAAATAAAATAAGAAATTCTTGAGTAATTGATTCAATGCAGTTAGGTCAAACTTCACCCTGTAAAAGCCAACTTGCTGAGGAATCCATATCAGTAATATCTGATATATATATACATACAGATGTAGAAATGATCTAAATAAAGAGATGCAATCAAACTCTGAGTCATACTGTAAACATAGGTATATATATATATATATATATATATATATATATATATATATATATATATATGTTTTCTTTCTCACTGTTTAATACAACTCTCAAATTTCATGCACATGGCAGTTGCCAGGCATGGATTGAAAACAGCTATTTATGAAATTCAAATATTTATATTTATAACCTAAATTTTTCAGTGCTGAACTTTCAAACAATGTCTGATAATTGCTATGTCCATGAAACTCAGAGCTGTAGCAAACGGTGAAGAAAAATATATATTTATTATTAGTATGTTTTAGCTCTGTTATTTTACAATGAGTACCATTTTATTATTGCCAGCACTAACTGTGCACTATTTTTATATATATATATATATATATATATATATATATATATATATATATATATATATATATGGGCAGCGATCTTTTCATTGAATATGACAGACAATAAAAATTTGATCAGTTTTTTAATGTTTTTATAATGTTCTTACAGTTTTTCTGTTGTTGTAATTATTTATACAATTCAATTGAGATTCAATGAAGCAAAGATAAAAAATTCACAACTAAAATAGAGGCCAATGAACTGCTTACATAATCTGCTCCCTTTATGGTTTTTTTTAGATGTTCAATGGTATCTATGATTTGTTGATTACTCCTGGTATTATATAAATTGTTTTTTGATCAATATCTTTTCATGTTAAAAATTCTGTTTAATATAACAGTGAAAGATAAATATCTCTCAGAAGAAAAAGATTAGCAACAGAATGACAAAAACTGTGACAAAGTTTATTTCAAGACAAAGTTGAAGCAAGACAGTCACTTAATAGACAAAGAGATCTGAGTGCCTCGCATGAAAGGCTTGTACAAATAATATTATATTCTAAGAAACGTTGGAACTGATTAAATGGTCATTTTGCTCAGGAACTAATTTTGTCTAAATGTAGATAAATATTTTATTTTTATAGATTATTAAAATGAATATGGGAAGTAATCGCACATAAATTTACTGATTTACCTCCTTTCCCACTACAGATGGGACAGAAAATATATAAATAAATACATATTAATAATTATTATATGGCTTGATGGTTGTTCTTTTGCTTTTTATACTGCATCTGGTTGCACTAAAATCAGTTCACAATATTTTTGTTGAGGATTAATTATTATGTACATTTTTTTTTATTCTTCTTCTATGTGCCATGTCCCTTCAGGACATGGGCAATCATGGCTCTCCACAACTTCCTATCTCTTATGGCCCTTAGCAGTTTTCTACTTTTGCCCTGTTCTGTCATCCATTTGTGCAAACTTTTCATGTAGGTAGCTCGTTGCTCTAAAGGCTATTTTATATTGATAGTGAGTTTGTCTATAAAACTTAATATCAAATTACTTTCAAAGATTTGCTTTAGTTTCTTTATCTGATTAAGATCTAATCCCAGAAGGAATATATCTATATTGATGGGAACATTAGTAAATAGTTTTGCACTGTCAATTGAGATTGGAATTTGATTGTTTTGTTTTGTAGAATGCAAAATCAGAATAAATTCATCTGTGGAGTTTTCGGTCAATGTTAAAATGACATTCTGCCAAGCCAACTGAAGGAAACAAAAAAAGGATTAAAAATTTTGGAAACCCTTCACATCAAAGTATAGCAATCCACCCTGAGTAACATTTGTTTCAATTTTGGCACACATCTGTTAAAATGCCTTTGAACCAAAATATTTTTTTAGAGATGGGGTTTAATAAATAGAGAACAATAGGATCTTTTCTGTTAATTCATTCCAAATAATGTAAAGTTACTTATATTAATTCACCCCAAGAAATTTTAAAGCAAAGTTTGTTTGTTTATTAAATTTTTGGAACTCTTTTGAAATTATAAATTTTAAATCAAAATTTGTTTACCTTGCCTCAAAACAACTCCAAATCTCAGAATGAAAAATTACCAAAAATCAGTAAGTTGATTTCCTAAGTGGGGATGATATTTGAAGTACTTACAAGGAATTTTTTACAATTTAAAAAAAAGAAGAAAAAAAACAGTTTTTGGCTTGTTTACCAGGATGAGGACGAACGTGAAACTCACACTTAGACATAGCACACTCAAGTTGCCCACATTTAGGGCGATCGCCAACCTAACCAGAGTACAATGGAAGGGACTTGTTCTGGGAGAATTTGGTGTGAATTTTAGTAAATATAAATTCTTTTTATTTTGGGGTGAATTAACACAAATGATCTGAATAATAAATTTTAATAAATGGGAAATAAACAAAAAAATTTACTAAATGATGAGGCTGGGTAATAAACAATGGGGTTGAAAAAAATGAGAAATTAATAAATGGGGAGGTGTAATAAAAAGGGTAGGGTTAGAAAAGGATTAAAAACAACTGTTTCAAATGATAACAAGACTTTAAAGGAATGAAATTAAAAATAAATGTCCATCAATGTCTTTAAATAAAGTTTGTATCATTTGCAAGCTTATAGCCATATCACTTTGAAACACTAGTTCTCACCCAATCACTGAAGTTAAGCAACATCAAACCTATTCAGTACTTAGATGGGTGACCACTTTGGAATACTAGGTGCTGTAAGGTTGAGGGTGTGAGGTTGGTGTCATGGATAGCAGCTTGGAATTGGAAATCTGAGAGCAGAGATTGAATTCCAGTTGAATTTGTTACATACACTTATGCACAAATAACCTTGGGAAAGTTATGAATCCACGTTTTCTCCTTCTTGTCTATAGGTTAAATAGTAGAGTTGACTGGTCTCTTCAGCCTTGGTAAGCAACTAGCCTAGGAGAATGACAATTCTGAATTCAAAACCTCCAACTATGAGTAAATAGTAGGGAAGACTGGGTGTTTCATCCTTGGATAGCAACCAGTCTTGGCAAAGGACAACTCTGAATTTAAAACTGTATGTATCCCTGAGGAAACACATATTCTACAGCTAATGAAAGGATCATGGAGTTCACAATGATTTCACTCAGTCTAATAAATAAATAATATAACATTTACAAAATTGTTCTGGTTCTTCCTTCTAATGTTAGCTTTATTTTTCCATTTGTTGCACATGCAAATTGTTGCGTGTCCATTTTGAATATTGTTATGTTTATAGATTTTAGAGTTTAAATGAATTGAACACACAGAAGATATTTCACTCAAAGGAAGTTTACAGTGCAATGATTTTACACCACAATAAAAAGAGAAAAAAAAAATTCCAACAATCTATTAATTTATTTGTTTGTTTTTGTTATGATTCATCAAGCTTGTGCAGGTTATTTAAAGCCAGAAAATATTTTTAGATTGTAAGAATTCTTTTGAGATAATAATGACTTACTGATAAAAATTTTACTAATTAACTCATAGCTGGCACGAGAAGAGGTGAATTCATATCTTTGCCAAGGGTATTTGTACATAAATGACTATAATGAACTAATAATAGGAACTCGGCTCTCAGATTTCCAATCCTCAGTGGTTATCCATTACACCACCTGCACATCCAAGTTTACAGCACCTGATATTTCCAAGTGGGCACACATCTGACCAGGCTTGACATTGCTTCACCTTGATGATCACATAAGAACCAGTGTTTCAATGTGATATGACTGCAATCTATTAAGTAGGGTAACAATGAATATTCAAGAATTAATAAGTAAAGGAGTTCTAATGAGCTCCTGGGAGTGGAAGAAGGGGTTGGGAAAAAATCCCAAAATTAACAAGTTGGGACAGACATTTATTTAGAGTACATTAAAAACAATTGCTTCCCTGAAGCTTCTAAAATCTAAAGTTACCATTGCAGATAGAATAAAATATGAAAAAGTTATAACAGTGGCAGCAACAACAACCACTATGGTTAGGGTTATTGTTAGTATCTTGTAAGTTATAATAATCAAATTAAAACCATGTTCAATCAGTGCATTTTTTGAAATTATTTACTAAAATCAGATTTGAGAAAAGTAAACAGCCTTTTCTATCAGAAAACCTGTTATATTTTATAGTTTCTACCATCAAAATGCATAATTATTATTTTTATGTTCTTTTCTATCAATCCAGTTTGTCATTTGTCACAGTTATCACACAGAAGCTTTTTGAAATATTGAAGTAATTTGTAAAAAATTGCATAAATGCTAAGAAATAGAATAAAAACATATTTTTAATGTCTGTTCTGTTTTTTATGAGGTGATTGTTGCCAACTTAACACACTTGCCATTAAAGAATTATAATCATTCAGAGTTTCTATGAAATGAAAGCACAAATATTTCCTGAAAAACAAGTGTCTTCTTCCTTATATTTTGGTTAATTTTCCAGAGGGCGTGTGGTTGTTTTATTAATCACCATGTCTTTTAATTTGTCAGTTGGAAAAATATATCAGCCATGATTAATTCTTCAAGTTAAATTTTTATTATGTTAAAGATTGTTGTGAAGTTGGAAATGGGTAGCCTGGAAGACAGAACCTTGTTTTTGTTATTGTTTTGGAGGTTAATTCGTTCTCCATCTTGGCAACATAAAAGAAGAAAAAATGTAAAAGAAAAAAAACAAAAATCTCATAGAATGAACAAATCGATTATCGCTCCTTATAACTTGATTGAGGAAAAAAATATACGTGTATTAATAATACATTGATACAGGTTTAATTTTTTAGTGGGTGAACACAATATTTCAATTTCCCCTATCTCAGTGGGAGAGCACAATATTTTAATTTTCCTTATTTTAGTGTGTGCACAATATTTCAATTTCTTTGATCAAGTTCTGATAAGTGAGGTTAACTCATTCCTTGTTCTTTTTTATTATGTCTGTTTTTATTGCTTTAATTAAATTTTAGACCTCTATTAAGACCTTTAAATTAACAAAATCAATTTTTTTTTTCTAAATTAATTTCTAATTAAGTTTTATTTACAAATATTTACCTTTTTTTCTTTCTTTTTTTTTTTTCAGAGTGCAAGCTTTAGAAAAATCATGTGATGAAAAAACAACCAAACTGGAATCCCTTGAGAAAAAATATTCAAAACTGAAAGAGTTTTTTGAATACAACATCCAATTGATTTCTCAAAGAGACAAGGAACTTGATCGCCTTGAAATTATGGTTAAAGGTTGGGATTCTATAATTCCTTTCTTTTTCTAATAAAATTATTTCTTAGCAACAGAAATGAGTAATTATTATATGTTTTGCTATTTAAACCAGCATGCTTGGTTGTTATAGTAACAACAATAAAACTAATGTCTATCTTTCTGCATTGAACTGAATCCTTTATTTGGTCCATGGGAGCCATTTGTTCTCATTTTGTTCTTCATACTCACCAGTCTTATTTACTTTTGTCCATTTCTTCCACTGAATCAGAGTATGTGACTTTTCTACCTGACTCAGAGATTGAACTCACAGCAGCCAGGGAGCCAGGCATATTTTTCCAACACTAATCCAGTGGGCCATGTGCCTAGTGAAGCATATCATGCTGAAATTCTGGAGCTGTAAACCTATTGTCTGTAATTGGATGCCTTGACTGTTTGTTTATTTACTAAACAGTATATTTATTTTTGTTTACCTGCCTGAATATTTGAGAAATCCTTATTAAAGAAAAACTTGCACTCTTCAGCAGGACTTGAACCTGTGTCCCTCAGAGCAGAGTGAGCTACCATTAAACCTGGCATGCCTTAACTAATGTAGCCACAAAGAGCAGTTGATCAGATGGGACAAATTTTGTGCCTTAAATTTCTCTCATCATAGATATCTTGAAGATTTTCAGATCTGCACAGTTTCATATCCAAACATAAGCAAAGAGAAGTTTAAAAAATAGATTTTTTTTTATTACTTCGACAGATTTTTTATCACTCTTAACATTATTTTTAGTGGATACTTGTAGTTTTCATTTAAAAAAAAAAAGAAGAAGCTATTCTAAAAATTCTGTTTGTTTACCACATTGTAATAACAGAAGATCTGCCAAGAATGGTGAAATGTAAGAACCTGACCGCAAATTTACTATGGATGAACTAATGATTAAAGCATCCACAGTAAATTTGTGGCCAAGTTCTTACAACATTTCACCATTCTTGGCAGACCTTTTGTTATCACAATGTGGAATATTTAATAACAAAGATCATGGAAACAAAAAGAAAAAGAAGCTAAATGAAATTGGCTAGTTTTTATACCCAAAAGAAAACAAATAAATTATTTTTTTTAAATTTAAAATTCTCAGTGTCTCTCGTTCATGAACATGTGTAATCGCATCAATGGAAACAAACTTAGTCTGATGAAGTCCTAAAGAACGAAATGCATCACAAGAAAACTTTTTCCTCTTATTCATACATCTTTCCTCGAAAATTGTTCTTGATATATAAAAATTTATATATATGTTGTGGATTCCGAGATGAAATTCGGTCTCCAATGAATGACAAACGCAGAAATTAAATATAACAAATAAATGTATTTACACAATAATACAATGGGTAATACTGTTAGTAAATCCAGAAACACGGTTAGTAGCAATAATAATATATATATAGACAGTCTGGTAAATCCAGTCTCGAAGTAGGACTTCCTTAGAGTCTACGTGCTTGTAACTGTAACTTCTATAAGCGGTTACCTCACACTATTACTCTACCTCCAACTCAATCACAATCTCCATCCCTTACTGACTCTGACTCTGGGTATTTAACGGCAGCAGTTCAAGTACACTCGTGTCGAGTCCACTTGTATGAAAAAGGGTGAACCCCATAACAATATATATATATATATATATATAATAACTCTATTATTATTACATTGGGCACCGTTTTATTAACACCAGCACTCTATGTCCGATATATATATATATATATAATAAATATAAAAGTGAACATAAAGTCAACACTTAGAGGCGACAGTCTGTTTCATGCTGGATGCAATCGTCAGGCTACCTGACGATTGCGCCTAGCATGAAACAGGCTGTCGCCTAAATGTTGACTTCTATGTTCACTTTATATTTACACATGCTCTATCTCTGATATTGAGCACTTTATCCCATAAATATAGCACATATTAAGACTATATTTCTTTTATATATATATATATATATATATATATATATATATATATATATATATATGTATTTGTGCAGCAATCCCTCTTTTATACAAATTTCATTAAAAAATGACTGACAAAGTACTGTGTTTAAGTTTTTTATTTAATTTTTCTTGTGATTGTATAATTTTTTTCTTTTCTTGGATGTTCATTTGGAGTATAGTAATAATACATTAACTAGTTCATTATACATAAAACTCACAAGTAGAAACACTTGCCACATTAATTTTACTACTGAATGTCTACTTAGATATGAAATAGTCATTATAAAGATATTCCTCATGAGAGCACACAAGAATTCATCCTCTTGTCTGCTTTACTTTAAAGAACTTAACAACATGAAACAGACACTAGTTAATAACAGTTTTCTGAATTACCTCACAGATCACCAAATTAGACTTTTACTTTCTAAGATAATCAACAGCAACACTGAACATACAAATAAAAGGATTAACATTAACATCAAACAGGTTGAATCTTTCCTTAGAAACATAGAGAAATATACAACTCCAGTCAACAAAAACAAGAATATGAAATTATCTACTATAAAAAATTTTAAACTGCTAACCTATCATCAACAAGAACAACTCACCTGCAATTTTCAAATTACAGAGAACCTAATATTATTTATGAATTCATATGTCCTTTAAGGGACTGTGTTTCTGATCAAATCAAATTTATGAATAATTATATTGGACATACAACTACACACCTATCAAGAATACTCATGTTACATCTCTCTGTCCATAGCTCAATTAAGTCTCATTTAAACACACATGAAGACCTACCAAACTCCAACTCACCTGCAGAAAATACAAATATAATAGTCTCATCCACATGTAAAAAATGACTAAGAATATTGGAAGCATTAATAATAATAAAAACAAAGCCAACTCTCAATAACATCAATTATGAACACAGCCACGGTGTGCTGACAGTGTTTAGAAAATAAAAGCATTCCTATAACTCTAGATACATACATAAAAGAAATCCATACATTCAGTTAAAAGTAAGACATAAAATCATCCTTGATAATGGCTAAAAGAATAGTTGAAAGTACTTGGACATACAAAACATTTTGGACAATTTCTACATTCTATGTCCAGAAAAGAAAAAAAATTATATGATAACCAGAAAAGTTAAATAAAAAACTTAACTGCTATATCTTGTCAGTTGTTTTTAATGAAACATATGTATATATAGATATATATCATGTGTATAGATATATATCTCATTCATTAAAAAAAAATCCACCTATAATTATTTTGAGATGGAACATTCAAAGATGCATCAGTAATCAATAAAAGTTAAAAATTTATTTTAGTACATTCAAACTATTGATTGTAGAAGTTACAAGATATAAAATAACAGCTGTTTGGTGTGGTCAGCATTCCACTGAAAACAAACTCTTTAAAATTTCAACAAAGATTATCTCCCTTCGATTAAATCACTTTTAGCTCTCACACCTCAATTCTAATGTTTTCATATGATCTGGTGTACATATTTTTTAAATACTTATTTCTAATCATTAAATTTTCTGACATCCATTATTACCCAGAAAGATCAATTCTAATTTGAAAATATTACAATTGAATTATTGATTAAAAAAATTAAATTTCTTCCTAAATTAAATGAAGAATTTTTGAAAA
Organism: Acanthosepion pharaonis; assembly: GCA_903632075.3. Classification (NCBI taxonomy): domain Eukaryota; kingdom Metazoa; phylum Mollusca; class Cephalopoda; order Sepiida; family Sepiidae; genus Acanthosepion; species Acanthosepion pharaonis. The sequence continues at coordinate 1,978,816 of CAHIKZ030001735.1, read as the reverse complement.
ACATTAAAAACTATTTTATATTCTCACAGCCATGTTGAAGATATGATTCAAATATTCAAGTTACTTAAAGAATAAACAAGATTCAAACTTAAATTCGGACAGATCATTTTATTTCCCATTGTATAACCCATAGATATTATTTGGCAAATAATATTCAACTGCTTCAGCCATACTTATAATTTGTCATATTATTTTGATTTGTAATCACAATTTAATAATTTGCAAGGATCCGAAAGTAATGCCTCCTATTTATTTCCATGGAAACTGCAGCTGATAGAAGGAGTACAATAACAATGCTGGATAGAGAAAGTTTTCAGCTACAAAATATTTTTTCCACATCTGCTATGTGGAAAAAATATTTTTTAGCTGAAAACTTGTTTCACTGCCAATGAACTAGAGCATGCATGCAGCACTAGCAAATATGGCACACTTTTTCACTGATAGCATTACTCACTGCCTAACTGTGCTCACATCCACTATTTGGTTTCCATAAAAATATATAAATCTACAAAAAATTATAAGTCTTTGTACAAATGTAGCTTCTCTTGTAATGGATGACAAACTGTTTATTCTGATGTAAAGTTTAAAATATATGTATGGTTGAAGGCAAACTTTATATTTTGTTATGTATGGTTAAAGAAAAATGGTATTGTTTGTTATGTATGGTTGAAGGAAAACTTTATATATTGTTACATATGGTTGAAGGAAAATTTTATAGTTTGTCTCGTATAGTTGAAGGAAAATTTTATAGATTGTTATGTATGGTTGAAGGAAAATTTTATAATTTGTCTCGTATGGTTGAAGGAAAATTTTATAATTTGTCTTGTATGATTGAAGGAAAATTTTATAGATTGTTATGTATGGTTGAAGGAAAATTTTATACTTTGTTACATATGTGTTGTGTCGTGGCACAATAGTAAAATAAGAAAATCAAGTCGAAGTTGGGTTAAGGAACAAGTGTATTTAACATCACAGATACAAAGGTAGGAAACGGGTACTACTCAGTTAGGCAGTGTAGTACTGTCACTGCTCCTTCGGGTAGGTACTACTGACACTATATATATAGTGAGAACTGGTGTAATTCCCTTGTGTTAGAGGCCGGTGTAACAATATGGTTGAAGGAAAACTTTATAGATTGTTATGTACGGTTGAAGGAAAATTTTATAGTTTGTTATGTATGGTTGAAGGAAAACTTTATAGATTGTTACATATGGTTGAAGGAAAATGTTATAGTTTGTTACGTATGATTGAAGGAAAATTTTATAGATTGTTATGTATGGTTGAAGGAAAATTTCATAATTTGTCTCGTATGGTTGAAGGATAATTTTATAATTGGTCTTGTATGGTTGAATGAAAATTTTATAGATTGTTACATATGGCTGAAGGAAAATTTTATAGATTGTTATGTATGGTTGAAGAAAAAACTGTATTGATTGTTACATATGGTTGAAGGAAAATGTTATAGTTTGTTACGTATCATTGAAGAAAAATTTTATAGATTGTTATGTATGGTTGAAGGAAAATTTTATCGATTGTTACATATGGCTGAAGGAAAACTTTATAGATTGTTACGTATGGTTGAAGGAAAATTTTATAGTTTGTTACATATGGTTGAAGGAAAACTGTATCGAATGTTACATATATTTGAAGAAAAATGTTATAGTTTGTTATGTGTGGTTGAAAAAATTTTATAGATTGTTATGTATGGTTGAAGGAAAATTTTATAATTTGTCTCAGATGATTGAAGGAGAATTTTATAATTTGTCTTGTATGGTTGAAGGAAAATTTTGTAGATTGTTATGTATGATTGAAGGAAAAATTTATAGTTTGTTACATATGGTTGAAGGAAAACTTTATAGATTGTTATGTATGGTTAAAGGAAAATTTTATACTTTGTTACGTATGGTTGAAGGAAAATTTTATAGATTGTTATGCATTGTTGAAAGAAATTGTTACATATGGCTGAAGCAAAAATTTTTAGATTGTTATACATGGTTGATGGAAAATTTTATAATTTGTTACGTATGGTTGAAGGAAAACTTTATAGATTGTTAGATATGGTTGAAGGAAATTTTTTAGTTTGTTACGTATGGTCGAGGGTAAATTTTATAGTTTGTTACATATGGTTGAAGGTAAATTTTATAGTTTGTCTCATGTGGTTGAAGGAAAATTTTATAGATTGTTATGTATGGTTGAAGGTAAATTTTATAGTTTATTACATAAACCTGAAGGAAAACTTTATAGATTGTTACGTATGATTGAAGGAAAATTTTATAGTTTGTTACATATAGCTGAAGCAAAACTTTATACATTGTTACGTATAACTGAAGGAAAATTTTATAGTTTGTTACGTATGGTTCAAGGGAAATTTTTATAGATTTTACGTTTGGTTGAAGGAATATGTTATAGTTTGTCGCGTATGGTTGATGAAAACGTTATAGATTGTTACATATAGTTGAAGGTAATTTTTATAGTTTGTTACAAAACCTGAAGGAAATCTTTATAGATTGTTACGTATGGTTGAAGGAAAACTTTATAGTTTGTAACATATGGCTGAAGGAAAACTTTATAGATTGTTACGTGTGGTTGAAGGAAAATTTTATAGTTTGTTACGTATGGTTGAAGGAAAACTGTATAGATTGTTACGTATGGTTGAAGGAAAATTTTATAGTTTGTTACGTATGGTTGAAGGAAAATTTTATAGTTTGTCTTGTATGGTTGAAGGAAAATTTTATAGATTGTTACATATCGCTGAAGGAAAACTTTATAGATAATTATGTGTGGTTGAAGGAAAATTTTATAGTTTGTTACGTATGGTTGAAGGAAAATTTTATAGATTGTTACGTATGGTTGAAGGAAAACATTATAGTTTGTTATGTATGGTTGAAGGAAAACTTTATGGAATGTTACATAAGGTTGAACGAAAATTTCATGGATTGTTACGTATGGTTAAAGAAAAATTTTATAGTTTGTTACATAAACCTGAAGAAAAACTTTATGGATTATTATGTATGGTTGAAGGTAAATTTTATAGCTTGTTACGTATGGTTGTAGGAAAATTTTATAGATTGTTATGTATAGTTGAAGGAAAATTTTATAGTTTGTTATATAAACCTGAAGGAAAACTTTGTATGGTTGAAGGGAAACTTTATAGATTGTTACATATGGTTGAAGGAAAACTTTATGGATTGTTACGTATGGTCAAAGGAAAATTTTATAGTTTGTTACGTAAGGCTGAAGCAAAACTTTATAGATTGTTAGGTGTGGTTGAAGGAAAATTTTATAGATTGTTACATATGGTTGAAGGAACATTTTATAGTTTGTTACATATGGCTGATGCAAAACTTTATAAATTGTTACGTATGGTTGTAGGAAAATTTTATAGATTGTTATGTATAGTTGAAGGAAAATTTTATAGTTTGTTACGTATGGCTGAAGCAAAATTTATAGATTGTTATCTATGGTAGAAGGAAAAACTTTATAGATTGTTACTTATGGTTGAGAGTAAATTTTATAGATTGTTACATATGGTTGAAAGTAAATTTTATAGTTTGTCTCGTGTGGTTGAAGGAAAATTTTATAGATTGTTATGTATAGTTGAAGGAAAATTTTATAGTTTGTTATATAAACCTGAAGGAAAACTTTGTATGGTTGAAGGGAAACTTTATAGATTGTTACTTATGGTCAAAGGAAAATTTTTTAGTTTGTTACGTATGGCTGAAGCAAAACTTTATAGATTGTTAGGTGTGGTTGAAGGAAAATTTTATAGATTGTTACATATGGTTGAAGGAACATTTTATAGTTTGTTACATATGGCTGATGCAAAACTTTATAAATTGTTACGTATGGTTGAAGGAAAACTTTATAAATTGTTACGTATGGTTGAAGGAAAACTTTATAAATTGTTACGTATGGTTGAAGGAAAACTTTATAAATTGTTACGTATGGTTGAAGGAAAACTTTATAAATTATTACGTATGGTTGAAGGAAAACATTATAGTTTGTTATGTATAGCTGAATGAAAACTTCATGGATTGTTACATAAGGCTGAACGAAAATTTTATGGATTGTTACGTATGGTTAAAGAAAAAGTTTTTAGTTTGTTACATAAACCTGAAGGAAAACTTTATGGATTATTATGTATGGTTGAAGGTAAATTTTATAGATTGTTATGTATGGTGGAAGGAAAATTTTATAGTTTGTCTCATATGGTTGAAGGAAAATTTTATAGTTTGTTACATATGGCTGAAGGAAAACTTTATACATTGTTACGTGTGGTTGAAGGAAAATTTTATATTTTTTTATGTATGGTTGAAAAAAAACTATAGATTGTTATGTATGGTTGAAGGAAAATTTTATAGTTTGTTACATATGGCTGAAGGAAAATTTTATAGATTGTTATGTATACTTGAAGCAAAATTTTATAATTTGTTACGTATGATTGAAGGAAAACTATAGATTGTTATGTATGGTTGAAGGAAAATTTTATAGATTGTTACATATGGTTGAAGGAAAATTTTATAGTTTGTTACGTATGGTTGAAGGAAAACTATATAGATTGTTACGTATGGTTGAAGGAAAATTTTATAGTTTGTTACGTATGTTTGAAGGGAAAGTTTATAGATTTTTACGTATGGTTGAAGGAAAATTTTATAGTTTGTTAGTATGGTTGAAGGAAAAATGTATAGATTGTTACGTGTGGTGGAAGGAAAATTTTATAGATTTTTACATATGGTTGAAGGAAAATTTTATAGTTTGTTAGTATGGTTGAAGGAAAATTTTATAGTTTGTTAGTATGGCTGAAGGAAAACTGTATAGATTGTTACATGTGGTTGCAGGAAGATTTTATAGTTTGTTAAATATGCTTGAAGAAAATATTTCCAAGTATGGTAAAGAAGTTTTATTGTCTGTCAGTTATTTTTGAAAACAAGTTTTATTCTTTGTCAAGAATGATTGAAGATAAGTTTATTGTTTGTGTAAACACGTATAAATACTTTTTTCTATCTTATTGTAAAATCCAATGTTTTTGACAAATTGCAGTATGTTATCTGGTTTAATGTTTTCAAAAAGTTCTCTAAGGTTGTTTGTTGTTTAATATTTGTTGTGGTTTTCCCAGAAACTGTAACATTGCAACATTATGTGCCTAACTGTATACAGCTCCTGGCATGCTACACATATTGATGGGATTTCATTTCTCAATGGATAAATGTGTATTTTAAACTTTAGGAAAGTAAAGACAAATCAAAAATTATTAATTAATTGCAACAATGATTTGAAAACGATATGCAATTTTCAATTAATTTATTATCTGCAGATTTGAGTGCAAAGTTGAATGTTGCCAACGTGGAGCTGAGTGAGGGAAAAATAAGAGAAGATGAATGTCGCAGACAATTGGCTGAATTTGACAAATCACAAGCAGAATTACGAATGCATTTTCAGCAGCGCTTACGAGAAAAGCAAGCAGAAATAGATAACTACAGAATGTAAGTATGCCATGCATTTGTTTCTTCATCCTAGATTATTGTAATGTAATATATCATGTCAATGAAACAATTTAACCCTGTTCTGTCAGTAACACATTCCTGACAATCACAGTATCTTTCTTTCTGTATAGTTATTATGCTTTAAATACAATTGTAGCACAAAGCTGAAAGGGAAGTGGAGTGAGGCTGGTTGTCGCTGACTATCCTAAAACTAGTTAATCTGATTTGAGACCCATTCATTCATTACTATTTACTCATTCCTGTGGTCGAGTGGTTAGAGCATTTACTTTCTGACTATGAGACCAGGGTTTGAATCTCACTGTGGTCAGTTGGTCAAGAAAGTGATTTCTTGATCATATCGGTCCAGAAGAGACAATGCCAGTATGCAGCACCTTTGGAAAGTGCCTGAAAACTATGCCACAGGTTGACCCAAGCCTTCTGAATGAAGTTGGATAGACAGAACCCTTTGGGAGCTGTCGATGGTTGTGCTAGCATGAAGTCAAAAGTCATCGTGAACGAAGATTTGAGTGTGCTGGCCTTGTTCAGACTGTTGAACACAGTAGATAACGTGCTCTCTCTCAGAAACTGTAACTAAGGTACGCTCAGCATAGTTGTAGTATAAACCACCTATGGCTCTGTGGGTGTTGAACAAAGACAAATGTGCTTGAGCAGGTGTTCGCAACAGGGATTGACTAGCCATCCTAGTAGACGAGTGGCCAGCCATCCATCCACTCATTCACCACAAGAATACATCTCTCTTCACCCAATCCTACATTTACCAAAATACCACATACTCACAAGGGAACCTACTAAAATTTCATGATGTAAAAATTTATGGATATTTACAATTTTTTATTATTTTCCTCATTTTCTTACAAAAATATATAAAATTATGTATCATCAAAGAAGGGGAGTAGGGGAATGATCTCAGTAATAAAAGTAAAAAACAAAATATTCAAACTAAAACAAAACTATGTTAGTAGGACCTGTCCAACCCACAGAAAAATAAGAGTGACCATTGTATTCTGCTAATAGGCAAAATCAAGACGCTCAGTCACTAAAGTGAGAGATGGACAAAATAAAGTGTGGAGTGGGGAAAATCAAAAGCTGGCCCAGTCAATATAAAAAGGGGATAAAAACAATCTGGAGAGATTGGGAATCTTGACATGGACCATAACAAAAGAGAATGTGAGGAACAGTAATCGCTCACATTAGTTTTTAGGAGAATGAAAAGAGTCTTAGCTTAATGAGAGGATGAAAGGAGACTAAGAATGGGAATCAAGGTTGGTTCCGTTCACACGAACCAGGCTTGCAACTTTCACCCATTTTGCTGAAAACTGCTGATAGCAAATGCGTTCTATCAGTTATGACGTTCATCCTGAGCTGATGCTCAAAGAATCCAGTCAGATCCTGATGAGAATAAAATACGTATCATAAGATTCTCCAGTCTGGTTGTCAATGTATTTCTATTAAAAAATCATTAGTGATGTATTTACGTTAACAATATGGTAGTCTTATTTTGTCAGTAATGCTTGTTTGCTTTAATTTTTGATAATCTTTTTCTTCCTGATTTTCAATGCACAATATACAAATAATTTCTGTAGTAAAATTATTTGCAATAATTTTCTGTAGTAAAAAATTAATTCTATTTTGACAACAAAGTTTACTTCTATTCCTGACCACTGATAATCCTTTTTTTCTTGATTTTCAATGAACAACATATAAATAATTTGAATTAAAACATAAGTTTAATGTTAATATGTATGTAACAAAAATGTATGTATAAATTTTGCTCATGTCTTAAGGATCTCAAACATCTGAATTTTATCATATGTGGCTGTTACATTAAGCGAGTTTGCCTAATATAGTAAAACCATTTCATAATCCCTTTTTTAAATTTTTATGTGTAGCATACTGTTTGAGTGATGGAACTTGTTTAAACAAATTTTGGGTCAATAAAATTTCAAAATTTGTTGCTTAATCATCAAAATTTATTTCACTGCTGCTAGAAATATTTGTAAATGTAAAAAATGACTCAAACTAAACAAGTAGTAGAGTAAGGGTAAAGTCAGTGGGCAAAGCTGAAACTTTGATATAGAAATACAAGTGACAATAAAATAGAACTGCAATATTTTCATCATCTGGAAAAATCCTTGTTATCTCCTAAAAATATTTAATGCAAAAAAAAATTATTTTGGCAATACAAAATATATTTTGGCTTTAAATAACCTACAAAGTGTTGATAAGCCATAAAAAATAAATCATTAAAGTTCTTCCTCGGAGTTTGGTGTTTGTTATTTACATATATATATATATATGTGTGTGTGTGTGTGTTTTTGTGTAAGGTGTTTGTTTTGCTTCTTAGGACTAGGTTTGTGTCATATAGGACATAAATGAATGGAATCATCCATTATGTAAATAAGTGGAGTTAGCATTAGGTCAATTGCTAAGTGTACCTTTATGTAGTAAACCTTCTATATTATTACTTACCTATGAGTTTGTATTCCTTATTTATTTCCCTCTGTTATCCTGAAAACCTGAGATACAACAGTTTGTTTATGTTGATGCGACTATACATGTGCATGAATGAGAGATACTGGCAATTTTAAATTTTGAAAATATTTTTGAAAATTTTTTTTTTTTAAATAATGTGTTTTGGGGTTTTTTTTTTTTTTCCTTTTCTTTTTTTAAATAATGTGTTTTTGGTCTATAATCTATCCAATTTCATTTAGGTTCTTTTTCTTTTTGTTTCCATCATCTTTGTTATTAAATGTCCCACATTTTGATAAGAGAAGATCTGCCAAAAATGGTGAAATGTAGAAACCTGGACGCAAATTTACTGTAGACAAACTAGCATTTAAAGCACTTTCTAAATATTTTTTACTTAGTGAATTATTTTCTCTTTTCATTAGAGTAGCATTTTTTATGTCAAAATGAAGTCATAAGGGTCGAAACACCTCACATGAAATTTTTTCTACTTTGTTCAAAACTGTTCTTGATATATAAAAATGTATATATTGTTATCCCATATATATATATATATATATATATATATATATATATATATATATAATCTGTCTTATATTTCTTTAGAGACCTGAGTTTGAATTCCAGTTGTGTTTATTACATTTACTTACTACATGCAAATACTTTTAGGAAAGGTACAAATCCATCTCTTCTCTCCCCCCTCAGCTGGGGGTTAAATAGTAGAATTTATATTTGAAAAAATCACTTTCATCTCATTGGTCATGCAATATTCACTTGCACAAAGAAAAAACAGAATTATTCTTACAATCCAAAATATGTTTCAGCTTAAATAACCTACAAAAGGTTGATAAAACATAAAAAAACAGATTAATCAACCACCTCCACACATGTCCATTACATACTCAAACGTCAGGGCAGCCACTGATATACTGTGAAATGTAGATTTGTACTTGATCAAAAAGGTCATCTGTCACGCTAACCCGTTGGTGCACCTGGCTTTTTCACTGATGTCACACTGTTAGTCTATTCTCATATGATCTGGGGTGAGACACAAACTACAATTGTTTCATTTTGTTTTCCTCTACTAACAGAATTTGTTGTATTACTATGCAATCATTAAAGTGAAAGAAAGTTATTTAATAAATGTTCTCTGTAATATCAAGGGTTGTATAAATAGCTAATTTTAAAATATACAATACAAAAGTGACCCTTCCCAAACATGTTTATAGGTAATTGATTTTTAAATAAAACCGTGTGTGTTTATTTTATATTTATTTGTAATATTTCTAAAGAAGTAATGGATTTTTTATTTATTAATCCAACAGATTTTATCATTTTAAACATTATTTTTAGTGGATACTCATATTTGAGAAGGTGCTCTCTTTATTTATTAAATAATACATTTATTTATTTATTATCTATTAACCTGAATGTTCAAGAAATCTTATTAAAGAAATATGTGTGCTCTCCCACAGGGATTCAAACCTGCTTCCCCACCCCAGAAGGAACCATCATTAGATCCGACATGCTTCTGCCAATTCAAATCCACTAAAATCCTTTAAAGTAATAAAATATTTGTAGTATAAACAAAAAAACACCAAAGCCTGTCAACGTTTCTTTCTCTAACGTCTGTGGTATTTGTACCAATTTCTGCATTGCAGAATCATTTCTCTTGGAACGTTCTCCAGATATCTTATCTCTCTGTGAAACTAATCTGAACTCTTCAATCTCTTCCACTGAATTCTCTGTTCTTGGTTATCTCCCTCACTTTTGTTATAGACAAGCGTATGGTTGCAAGAAAGAAATACGAAAGCGTGTGGGAAGTTGTCCTCGTGTTCTTCTTGTTGGCATTTGTTTTGGTATTGGGTTATTTGCTGAATTATGTGTCCCCGAGGGATGTGGAGGAGAATGATCCTGGTGACTGTTACATGGTGGAGGCAGAGGGATTGTATTAGAAAGATCTGTTGGGCGTGGAGCCAGTCGTCGGATATGTGCATGGTGAATCCAGATTGAATCACCATCATCATTTTGCACCTGACACATCATATTGTTTGTTTTTATAATGGTGTAATTTCCTATCCAGGGCAGATGAGAGGATTGGGCAACAGTTGAGTGTGGCCAATGAAGTAAAACCTTGTCGCCTACTTGTATTGGATCCTTGTATGTGAGGCGATTTAAGTTAGTCTCAAGTTTGTGGTCAGCTTCATCGTTGGCCAGGGTGACATGGTGGTGAACCTGCTTTAGCAGGGCATTAATTTGCATTCCATATGTTCCAGGATCGTCGCTTGTGATTTCTTTTCTGTGTAGTGTAGGTAGGCCGATGTTGGGGTGACGGCCGGTAATGGCATAGTCTTGGGGAGACACCGGTGGCGCTGTTGGTCGTGGCATTCATGGACGAAAACGACAGATTCTAGAACATCTGTCCATTCACAGTTTCTGTCTTCGCATAACATATAAAGTGCGTTCTTCATCGTGCGATGTTGTCTCTCGATATTTCCTGAGCTTTGCGGGCGCCAAGGACAGTGAAGTTCTTGTGTGATTGACATCTGGTTACAGAATTGTCGATAGACTTCTCCAGTGAAGTGTGTGCCTCGATCAGAGGATACTAAGCGTGGAATCTCTCTGTGTCGAAGGAAGAAATGGTACAATTCGCGGGCGTCATCGATAGCATGGTCTCTCGCGCATGGTATGGCTGTAAAATGTCAGCTGAAGCTATCCAAGATGGTTAGGATGTAGCGTTTTCCCTTTGAGTTGGGCATTGTGACAAAGTCTATAAAGACGAGATCGAATGGTCTCTTTCCTCGTTTGCAGTGGCCAATGGGCCAGTGGGTACGTCTACCTTAGTTGCCCTTGCACTTAGCACACGTGTCGCAAGAATCGACATAGGCCTTGATGTCGCGTTTTTTGAATTCCCACCAGTAGCTGGAAAGGAGTTCTCGCATACGGGTGACACCTGAGTGGTTGTTACCCTCGTGTGCCTGGTAGAGGTATCTGGGTCGTAGTTTGTATGGTACAACCAATCTTGGAGAGTGTTTACTGTCTCATCATCAAAACGGAGGTGCCTGGTTCTACAAAAAATTGGTGGAAATGTTTTTTGAAAAGCGTAGCTTGGTGGTCGTCAGGATTGATATGAGGTTCGCTTGGAGTGGGTGACTGGAGGGCGCTGATGATCTTTGCCAGGGCGTCGTCCTTCAGTTGTTCATCTGCGACGCTGAGGTGGTTGCAGATTCTCTCAGTGGGGATGGTGGTGGTGGAGTGATAGGCGAAGAATGCGTTGGTGGCGCGCTTGTGGGTGCGGGCGTTTTGTGGAGTGTGAGTTAAACTCGCCGAGGCACCAAGATGGGATGTATACGCGGAGGTCTGAACCGCTTACCTCGAATGTCCTGCCTGCCGGTGTAGGGTCGTTCGGGGCTTTCGTTTTCTTATGTCCGCAGCCTCTGCTGAGCATGTCAGCCTATACATTTGATTCGCCTTCAACATATTCCAAGACGAATTTATAACATGAAATTTCTTCTTGCCATCGTCATATTTTGGCATTATTGAACTCTCATTGGTCCAGATATGTCAACGATCTGTGGTCGGTGAAGATGACGAAGGGGCAGTTGCGAAGGAAATAATCAAATTTCAATATTGCCCACTTTATTGCATATGCCTCTCGTTCCATCGTGGACCAGTTCTGTTCCGTGGAGTTGAATGTATGGGAAGTGACCGCTATGATATCTTTCTTCCCGTTGTCGGCTTCTTGCATTAAGATTGCTCCACATGCGACGTCACTGGCGTCAGTGGTGAGTATGAAAAGTTTGGAGAAATCTGGAAACGAGATGACAGGTGATGAAGAGAGACGGTCCTTGATTTTTTTGAAGGCTCTGTCGGCATTTTGCGTCCAGACAAACGGTTTATTAACCTTGTTGAGTTCGTGTATGGGACCCATAAGTTTTGAAAACATATCTGACCTGATTTGTTCGTGAAGACGTGTCTCTAGGAATTGTCTGATCCACACTAAACGGTCAATAAGGCTTTGTAATTCGTTTTTTGATGTTGGAGGTTTCATTTCCTGGATGGCACGAACGTATTCTGGATCAGCCTTGAATCCTTCGGTGTTTACTATGCGTCTGAGGAATTTTGCCTCTGATGCGAGGAAGGAACATTTATCGGGATTCAGCTTGAGTCCGAATTTTCGGAGGGCAGTAAAAATTGTTCGAGGGATAGTATGTACTCCCTAAATGTCCTAGCGTGGACCAGGTTGTCGCCGATATAGGAGGAAATGTTGTCACGGGATGTGACCGTGGCTAGTGCTTCTGCTATGCAACGGGAGAAGATTTGTCCGGCAGATGTAAGGCTGAAGGCCAGGCACGTGTATTGATAGCATTGGTCCTTCCATGTAAATGCTGTTTTGTATCGGTCTCGCTTTGTCGATCTCAATTTGCCAGTAGCCGCCATGTCAAGATCAAGGGTAGTAAAATATCTATTGCCTTTGCCGATTTTGTTGAACAAGTGGTCGATCCTTGGCATTGGGTAAGGGTCAAGATCGACTAAGACCTTGCTGAGAGTTAGCAACGACATGAATCGATCCGTTTTTCTTTCGTACGGCAAATACAGGGCTATTGAAGCCTTTGGGGTCACTGAAGTTTTCAATGATACCTTCATCAGCCATACGCTTAATTTCGGTATCTACGTCTGCTTCCAAAGCCTGGGCGATCGGATGTTGTTTCTGGCTGTGAGACTGGCCGTTGGTTGGTATGTGGATGGGTCGGATGAATGTGCCTTTGCTGCTGCTTTCTGTGCCGATAATGTCAGCGTAGCGAATGAGTAAGTTTGCAGTGGCCTCTAGTTCGTCTCGGTTCGGGTGGTAGTCCCGTGTTATGTTTTAGCCAGGTTAGCTTTTGATCCAGTGTCTGGATGTTGGGCTGTAGTTCCATAGTAGGCTGGTTTTGGATGATGTCAGCTTGGGCGCCATATGCTGGATCGTTGGTTGACGATGACAGTGATATGATTGCGGCTGTGTGTGTTGTATATCCTGAGGAAAGTGTGCGTCTGAATTCTATAGTCGCATTTTGGTTGTCGATTAGATAGGAATCGAGCGTGTTGTGACGTAGGATATTTTGGCCAATCAGGATTGGTGTGGTTTGGGTAGTTACCAGCACGTTAACCTTTTTGAATGTGGGTGAGTCTTGGCTGCCGATGGTGATGTCGCAAGTCAGTTCGCCGAGGGCGGTGGTGCTGGCGTTGATTCCTTTTACTACGACGTCGGAGCGGGTCATGAGTTTCTTGGCTTCTCTGGGTAACCGAGATATTGGTACGATGCAGGTGGAGCATCCAGAGTCTAGCATTACTACACCAGAGAAGGTGATGTCCCTGAAGTTGAAGGTGGACAGGACGAGCGGTGAATGGTGAGCGAGTCCTTGAAAGTTGAAGGTGTGATGGCTGACGTAGGGGCATCACATCTCGTCCTGCCCGAAGCGAAAATCCTGTTCCACATCATTTATGGCTTGTATATTATCATTCGTTGCGGCGATATGGGCCTGTGCCCGAGTGTGAGGTGGGTGGCGATATATGCAGTTGCGTCCATGGTGGCGACCTCTGAGGTAGTTCTTGCACATGCTGATTCGTGGTGTGTGCTGATGTTTTCTGCGTGTCGGATGGTGGCCATGTTCGGGAGGGTTGGTGAGGCCCGTCTGCTGTGGGTTTGGTTGCCTGCTGGGTCGGAGTGGCGCGTTTCTTTGGTTTGACCGCTGTGGTTTCTGTGTGAAATACACAGTGTCGTGCGAAGTTGTTTCGTTGGATTTTACACCGCGATCAAGGTATATTTGAGCTTCGGAGGCTATGCCCATGGCTGAATAGGGGTTGTCCATTGTCTTGACGAGATGTGGGTAGAGATTTGAGTTCCAAATTTTCACCTTTTCGCTCATTAGCATAGCGCCGATGATGGAAATAAGTCCATCGCCTGTTAAGTCAGTATTTTTGTCTTTTTTGTATTTGTTTTTTATGTGGACGGCTGCCTCTCTAAGGGTGTTTTCGAGTCGACCCGCGAAGTCTGTTAATTTTTCGCCGTCTCGCAGTTCCAGGTCCCAGGCTTGACTGAGGTGTTGGAAGTTAGTCATCTGGCTTCCGTGGGCTCCTAACAAGTATTCCTTCAGTTGTTCGAAAGTGGATATATCCTTTTTTGAGTCAACCATTTGCTGAAAAATACTTTGGTCCAGTAAATCTTTAGAAGACTTGACGAATTCGCATTCCAGGCTGGGATAGGTGCTGAGTTCTGGCGTGACGTGGATTGTGTATGCTTTGTTTAGGGCCGTGATGAATCGGTTCACGTCGTGTCCAGGGTGAAAAGTTTTCTCTAGCTTCAATGTGTCGCGTATAGTTTGTTGGCGCATCATTAAGCTGTAATCACCGTTTGTTTGAGCGGTGGGAGGTGTTGAAGTAGTTTTTAGGGCAGTCAGCATGTCGTTTATGTCGGCTTGAATTTCCTGTATCGTGGATTTGGAAGGCTGTGTTGGTCCCGTTTTCAAGTTGAATAGTAGTGTTTTCTGTTCCTTGATGAGAGTAAATAGTTCGCCTCAGATGAAGTCAGTAGTCGGACATATTTCTCTTGCTGTACGCTTCTGACACCAGTGTTATAGACAAGCGTATGGTTGCAAGAAAGAAATATGACAACAGTAGAAATAGATTTACGTGGTTTATTTCAACAGGAACGTAAGGGTTTAGGACAGCTACCTTGGTGTGGTAAAGTTCATAAGCCGGCTTTCGGATCTAGGTCGATCTCTCATAGTAGTTCACACATGTTGACGGTGGTTGACGCTCTCCTGCTGACAGCTGCTAAACGTGACCGGTCTCCTTTGTGGCCACCTGTTGACTGCTGCTGAACTTCCCTGTGACCCCTTTTATAGCGTTTTTTTTATGGCTTAACAGGCTCGAGAAACGAAGCAAGTACAATTAGGAGGGAAGCATTTTTATTGGACGAAAAATAGAGCACTTTAATTATTATTTTATTTTTCGACCGAACACGGTGTCGGAAACATTTGTAAAGAAAGTTAATGGTCATTTTGTGATGGGGGTTTTGTCCCGTTCACATCCGGTTCTTGCTCTTGAGTATTTGCCTGTAAATCAGCCGAGATATGTCATTTTATTTTATAACACTTTCAAAAGAACTCTAATGTTTACACACATTTGCTTTAGTGCCTATGTTTGTGAACATCTCCCTGTAACAAAGGAACTGTCTCTTGAGTCTCCGGATTGTTCTTATATGTGTTTCTGACTCTTGCTACTAAACTCAGTCATTTATCTCCTCTTCTTTTATTGTTCCCCTTCCTCTCACGATCGTTGCTTATTAGATGTTTCTGATAGTATAGATAATGTCCTGTCTCTATATTCATCTGCAAATATCTTTGTGTTTTTGGCAGCTTCAGTACCTAGCATGTCAAGTGGCTTCATCACTAATGCTACTGATCTCACTGAAATGTGCTACTAGATTGGCAACTAGGTCTCATTGTTTTACTGTTGAGCTAACGAGATGCAACTGTACTAATTGTTTATTTTCTCACACTTATTGCTTGTGGAACTCCCTTTCAATTTCTTGACTCCCTGCCACCTACAATCTTCAAAAATTTAAATGCAATTTCAGCAACTATCTTCTGTCTTTCTGGACCCTGTTCTTTTATTGTCTTTTCTTCTCACTAAAGTCTATTCATTCTCCTTCACTCCCGGTAACCCTTGCATCTTAGTGACATTAACACCTTGCTTGGGGCAAAATGATTATTAAAAACAAAACAAAAAATAATAAAACAATTATTATTTTCATCTTTGTTGTTGTTGTTATAAGATTAGGTGATAACAACAACAAAGATGAGGACATAAGTCTAAATGTAAATAATGATAACTCCTTATCCCAGAAATTCAGACAAATGTTTGTTCATGATGATAAAATTTTTCAAATAAATCTTATAAAATGTTCCCAAAATATCACAGGATAGAATGCTTGCTTAAAGAAGGCCAGAAATTCTATCAGCCAATAGTATATGTCAGGAAAGTCAAGGGGACAAGTTAGTCTAAATAGCTAGTTCAGAGATTTAATCTGTATGCAGGTATGACTTTCTCTGTTGAGTAAAAAAAAATAGAGAGAAAGTAGAATTCCTATAGAAAAACAGAGTGGTAGCACCAGTTAGGGTCCTAGTTATGGGCAAATAGTGACCCCCCCCCAAACTGAGGTCAAAACACTATGAAAGTATAAAAATACATTTTTGTAGTAAGAAAAATTATCATCAATACATTATTGGAAAAGGAAGAGAAAAATTACCAGCAGTGCATTTTTGGAAAAAAAAAAATTAACAGAGTTTCCCCCAAAATTAAATTTCGGCATTAAATGACCCATAAGGAGTTGATATACCATAAACCAAACCAAACCTATTGAAAAGATAAATACTTTATTTTACAGTATCTTTATTTCTTTATATAAACAATTATCAAGCAAAGAGAGTCATTTTCAATTGTATGGTAGATTTTTTTCTTTTTTTTTTTTTAATAAAATAGTTTTTACATCCTTTTACAAAATTAAAGTGTAATTATAGATGACAATCTCCACTTATATTCTATTTCCTCTTTCTTTCTTTTCTCTTCACCATATCACTGGGAAATACAATGTGTCATTAACCTTTCGTACTCTACATTATTAATATTACTTCCTTTTCCACTGCATTATTTTTTTAAAACTTTCTGCACAGCAAATGAAGTTACATACAGCATGATTAATGTTAAATTCTGTCATTATATTCAACTTTTCTTTTTCTATCTCTCTCTCTCTCTCTCTTGCCAGAATTGTTTTCCTTTCTTTCTTTCTGCCTCATACTATTTGCCTCTCTTTTCTTCTTGCACCTGGCGCATAGACTTCTTTTATATGCCATGTCTCTTCAGGATCGTAGCCCTCCACATCTTCTTGATCCTAGTAGTTCCTAATATATTTTGTCTTTTTGTTATTTCTCTCAAACCCAGTTCAGCCATCCACTTGCTTAAGCCCATTAAGTATGTCACACATTGCTTTCCCTTGTCCCTCTTACAATCTATCTGCTCCATGAGTATCAAATTTTCCAAGCCCTCCTTCCTTATTATGTGCCCCAGAAATATCAACTGCCTCTTCCTGATTGCCGTTTGTTTCCATATTCTCTAAAACTATGTCATTGCTCACATGTTCGGTCCATGGTATTCTCAGCATCTTTCTGTAGAACCACAATTCTGTTGCTTCAGATCTCTTCTTCATCTCTAAGGAGATTGTCCAGCATTCACTACCAGATAGGAGGGCAGATATTACATTACAGTTCAGCACTCTTTTCTTTATACTCAGGAAGTTTTTACACCCACATTCTTCTTTAGGCCATTCTGACAGTGATTAATCTTGAAAGAATCTCCTTACCTACCACCATCAACAACAACAACAACACCATTTGACCCTTATATACAAAGGGCAATACGCATGGTAGATATTTTGAATGTGGGTCATAGATTTCCTGCAGCACAATTTCTTGTTCCAGAACTAAAAATTCAATGGCAGTGAGATGTTGTGAGTTTCCCGCGTGTCGGTGTATGAATCAAGACAAACACAGTTGTAGAGGAAAATACTGGTATATTCATAAAAGCAATTAACAATAGAGTGATTAGTAGAACGAAGGTTGGTTAGTACGAAACAATATCCAAAGTCTATAGTCCAACGGTATGTACCGGGTAAGCTTATCTGGACTGCTAACGCTGACGCTCTGTCACTCTCTCTCCAGAGCTGACTTATATAAGAGGGACCAGTCCATTACTAGTTAGAAGGTGGGTGCGCCCCAACAGGCAGCAAAAGATTTCCAATCCTGATTTTTATTGATCATCATTATCATTCAGTCATCTTTTTTTTTATTATTCCTTTGGAAATGTAAATGTCAAGAAAATACTGAGAGCGAAAAAACAATAAAATTTTGTGAAAACAGATATATAAGCAATATATTATAATGAATTTTTTTTTCCAGACTCTATCGTACATATCTATAAGTCTACTATTCATCCATACTTAGAATATTGCTGCCACATATGGTCTGGTACCCCTATTTACCTTAAGCTCCTTGATAAAATCCAAAGAAGAATCAGCAATATTATCAGTTCTGATCTAGCAGCTCAGCTTCAGTCTCTTTCCCATCACCATAAGGTTGCCTCCCTTTACCTTTTCTATAAATATGTTCATGATAATTGTTCGGATGAGCTCTTCGCTATGATACCAACACTTTTTGAATTTAAGCGTAGTACTAGACTGGCATCAAGATCTCATCAACCTACAGTTGAGTGAGCTAGATGTAGCCGTAAATTCTATGCTAACAATTTTTTATCTCACACTTCTCACTTGTGGAATTCCCTTTCAGCTCCATGCTTTCTAGCCAACTTTAATCTGCAAAAATTTAAACGCAATGTCAGTCGCTATCTACTGTCCTCTTGATTTACTCTTTTCTCTTTCTACACATTATTAATGTCTCTGTTCCTAATTCTTCCACACCCTATAACCTCTTGTGTCTTAGTGGCTTTACTACCTTAATGGGGTGTACCGATTAAAAAAATAATAATAATTTGGAATTTCTGTGAGATATTCAAGCCCAAAATCTTTGGAACATCCCTTGTACAGATATTTTTATATGTATTTATTGTATAAATTCTGTTTATTGAAATATATTCATATCTTTATTTAAGGTTGTTCATATCTATCTTGGTCTGTTCACACCTATATCTCGGTATATTCATATCTGCCTCTTTATCTCAGTCTGTGGCTTTCTTTCTATCTTGGTCTATTCATACCTACCTATATATACCTGTCGCAAATTTCGCCATGCATGACATGCTAGATAAAATGCTAATCATTGTGCAGCATTCCTAAAAAGAAAAATGTATCTTCATATCTATCTATCTATCTATCTATCTATCGCAGTCTTTTCACAGCTGTCTATCTATCCGTCTTATTTTTTCACCTCTTTCTATTTCGGTCTGTTCATGTTTATATATGTCTCAGTCTGATCATGTCTATCCAGTGGCAGAATGGGTCATTAATTTCTACCAGTGAAAACTTGTAAAAGGGCTCAGTCAAAATCCTAATCTTTATCCTAAAACAAGGAACTGGGGATATCTATTATCTACTGAAAGAAATCATAGCATCAAAGAAGCCTTATTTAAATCTTCCCAGGTTCTATGCAATATCTTTCTTTTTTTCCTGTTTTTTTTTTTTTACTTTTTCAGTTATTTCTAAAGTGATGGACCATTTCTCCTGGTACCCTGGTGAGCCAGTCCACCACTGTGTCTATCTCTATGCCTCAGTCTGATCACACACCTTTTTTAAGTTCTTGTGAATAGAGTTCACATTGTTTTCTTAGTTTCTCTTTAACTGTGTCTTTAACATGACAAAGAAAGGAGCTCTAAGCACATAGCAGATCCTGTTGTGGCAGTGAAGAGGAAGAATGTTTGGGTGTTCTTTTATTATTATAGTCTATTACCTGTTGCTTACAGTTGAAAAGATGTCAATTCCTTAGAAATTTCAAGAAAACATGATGCCAGCAAATAACTGTTCATGGATTCTATGTTAATCATTATGCTTTTTATAACATGTGTGCTTATTTTGATCATATATTATACACAATTACCTATCTTGGCTTGTTTGTATCTGTCTGTCCATCTTGGCACATTCATATTTGCCTTTTTGGAAGTTTATATGTCTATCCATCTCAGCCTGTTCATATCTTCTGTTCCTTTCCCATGAACGCAGGTGTTCCGCAAGGCTCTATCCTAGGCCCTACGCTGTTCCTTATCTTCATTAACGATCTCCCCGATGTCATCAATTCCCAAGTAGGCATCTATGCTGACAACACTACTATTTACTCCTGCCTCAGTGGCAAATCTGGTATCGCTGACAAAACTAACCTGGCTGTTAGTCTCAAAAAGACCACCAATTTGTTGTAGACTGGGGTAGGAATTAGCTGGTTAATTTTAATGCCTATAAAACAAAACTGCTCTCTATTACTTACCACAGGAAACCCTCCCTGCCACCCATTAGAATGTCTGATGCTCAACTCCACGAGAGCACCTCTTTGTGACTGCTTGGTCTCACACTGTCCGCTGACCTGAGATGGAACAATTACATTGAATCAATAGCTACATCCACCGCAAGGAAAGTTGGTTTCCTGTGTCGCGCCAAAAAGTTTTTCTCACCTGAGTCTATCCTTCAAATCTACAAATCAACCATTCGCCCTTGTATGGAATACTGCTGCTATATATGGTCTGGTACACCCGCTGTTTGCCTTAAGGTCCTCAACAGGATCCAGAGACAGATAAGCAATGTGGTTGGTCCTGATCTGGCATCTCATCTTCAGTCGCTCTCTCATGGATGTACTGTCGCCTCCCTCTGTTTTTTCTACAAATACTTTCACAGTAACTGCTCCGACGAGCTACTATTGCTAGTGCCCAGACTGCATGAATTTAAGTGTGCTACTAGGCTGGCATCATGGTCCCACCCTTTCACTGTTGAAACGGTTAAATGTAGCTGTCTCTTCTACTCCAGTAGCTTCATGTCTCGCACCTCCCTTCCTATTACTTGTTTCCCTGATAGCTATAATCTCCATCTATTCAAATGTAATGTCAATCGACATCTGCAGATGCCCTGAACTATCCCCTGCCCGTCTCTTCATCCTTTCCTCCATCACACCTCTTTACTCTCGCTCCCACTCTGTAACCCCCTGCGTATTAGTGGCATCCTGCCTTGCTTGGGGTAAAATGCTTAAAAAAAATAAAATCTATCTATTGACCTATCTATCTTTATTCTTTAACATTTGATAGCCACACCTTTTTTCTATACACCATGGCTACAACAGTGTTGAAGACTGTTACTATTACAATGCCATCAGGATGTACTAAACATTGCTTTTTCTTTTTAGAATCTTTCATTTATGCATTATGAAATTGTAATGTGAACTTATATTCCCACTTTTTTTATCAATATAGAGGCAAAGAATCCAAATTGGATCAAGAACGCAAAGAATATGAAGACCTTAAGAGAAAATTAGGCCAGAAAATATTGAAAGCAGAAGAATCTTTTGAACTGCAGAAAAGGGAACTGTCTATTAGTGAGTAACACTTCTCACTTCTCATCTGTTAGTGAGTAACACTTCTAATTTTCTATGTGCCGTGTCCCTTTAGAATGTGGGCGATCATGGCTCTCCACAATTTCCCATCTTTTGTAGCTTTTAGTAAATTTTGTTTTTTCGTTATCTCTCCTAATCCCTGTTCTACCATCCATTTACACAAGGCGATTAGGTAGGTTATACACTGCTTCCCTCTGTTCCACCAGGATATCATGTGAGTGTCAAATTTTCTAAGCCCCCTTTACTCATTATATGCCCTAGAAATTTCAGTTTTCTCTTTCTGTTACTAAGTATAAGAGTGTCCTTCAAAAAACAGTCCTTATGTATACAAGACTGGAGTTATACAGAACCTTGTTCTTTACTGCACCAAACAAATTTCAAATGACCTCTTGATTTGGAGGGGGTGCAATTTACCTGTAACCACCCTCCCTACATACCTTCAGTGGGTATGCACTTTAGTTAGTTTAATGCTGGATTTAATTACAGTTAATTTAGTGTTTTGGGAGACTTCTGACTTATTTATGTGATTTGAAAGTGTAAATGAATATGGGAGTTAAAAACATGGAAAATGAATGGAGTTTAAATTTCTAAGCATGGCCAGGCTTACAGCCATATCACCTTGAAACATTAGTTCCTGTATGATCACCAAAGCTAAGCAACATCGAGCCTGGTTAGTACCTAGATGGGTGACTGCTTAGGAAACCAGGTGCTGTAAAGTGTAATGGATAATGGCTCAAAATTGTTAATTGGAGAGCCAAGTTCCAATTCCAATTAGGCTCATTATATTCACTTATACTTGGAATAGTATGAATCCACGTCTTATATCCCTAGCTATGGGTTAACTAGTAAGAATTGTATCACTAAATTATTATTATCTGAAAAAGAAATTCTTACAATTCTTTAAATAACCTGCAAAGGGATGATAAGCCATAAAAAATGAATCAATCAACAGTTATGACTGCCAATGTCACTTTTGCATTCATGCCCTTGAAAAAGACATGAATTCAATTTTTTTTGTGCATTATCTCATTGCATAGTATTGTCCTACAATAATAGACATACAAAAATTCACTCCTTATAATTAACTACCTAAACAATAATAGAAAAATAACTGTTCTATCCATTGTCAGCTTTGACAGAGGCCACTGTTGATTGTGAAAAAATTGTTAAATTTATTCACTAAGATATAAAGGTTTGTTTACAAATTAAGGCAAGAATGAGGTTTTCACAGTATATTTTACCAATTATTAGTAATTCTAGTATGATCAGTTTATTACTTAATACCAATAGAAAACCGATCCCCCATTTTATGTCCAGTAGAATCCATTCCATAAAAAGTGTATTTTTGCTATGCTTTCATTATTTTTATTAGGTTTTCATGTGAGTCTTTAATTATATATTTTGTATTAATATGTAATAATTCTTTTGGGGGTTCAATACTAGTTCCCCCCACCTGTCATAATAATGACAGAATGTATTTTTAAGTCCTTGCTATTATTAGGTTTTCATTTGAAAATCTTTAAAGATATTTTTTTAATTATTACATTATGTATTAATACTGAAGGGATCAGTTTCAGGATCCCCCCCATTTAAGACCCACTAGAATTGTATATAAAATTAGTTTAATCATTCTGTCACTATTATTAGAAAGTTTTCACAATATACATTTGTAATTATTACATTATGTATTAATATTGGAGGATCAGTTTATTACTTAATAATAGGAAACCGATCGGCCATCTTATAATTAATACTAGTTTACCCATGCCATAAAAAATAACAGTCTATTTTGTTAACTCCTTACTATTATTAGGTACTGTATATTTCCATTTATAAGGCAACCTTTAAATCTTAAAAATTACCTCCCCCCACCTCAATAGGGGTTCGTTTAATACACGAGTTACAAAAAATCTAACCTTAAATCCTCTGGTGTATCAACACAGGTAAGTAGGTTAGTATAGTAACTACCGATGTAAATATTTCTACTTGAAACCATTCACATCATAATTATAGTTATAAATGTAATAAAGCTACTTTTATTTCCTGATTTCTCATTAAAATGCAATATTCAAGAGACGATTACAGAACAATTTGCAAAAGTTCCGCTGAGCAACACGCACAAGTAACAAGTAACGTAAACAAATCTTCTGTTCTTGATTTATAGAGCTATGGGTGCATTCACATCAATCATTATTTCTCATCGTATTGTTCAATAATAACATTTAGGATAACATACAATCTAAATTCTTAATTAAAATCCATTATCATTTTGGTATTAAATAACAGCAATTAGTATAACAAAAAAACTTTTTTTTTCAATAACGTGCATTATGTTTTTTTTGTGATGTTAAGCAACAAAACTTTTAAGATGCCATAAAATCTTTACTTCTCATTACAAAATAAAAAACTAAGGCACCCACACACAGAATTAAAACCCTTCAAAATTACTATGATCATCACCGTCTGATGTAAACAGGTCATCATAAACATTGTCATTTACAGTTTTGTTATATGAGTCTCAGGGAGTCATTTTATACTCTGGATATCAAATAAAATTACAAAAATTTACTTAGATTTGGGGTCTTGTCTTATCTAGAGGTTACCCTATATGTAGAAATATTCAGTACTTCCATGCGAAACTATAAATATATTTTTCCAATTATTATATTACTATGTTTTAATTCTTGATGTCGGGCAGTTGATTACTTATTAACAATAGAAAACTGATCCCATACTTTATATCCAGTAGAATCTTAATATGAGTTTATCTATGCCATCGAAAATGAGGTCAGATTCCTTAATATTATTAGGTTTTCATGTTCTATGTTTAGGATGTTGGTGATCATGGCTCTCCATTATTTCCTATCCTTTGCAGCTCTTAGTAAATTTTGTCTTTTTCTTATAAACCTGTACTGCTGTCCATTTACAATAGCTTGTGAGGTAACTTATGTTCTTTTTTACTCTGTCTCTATTATCTTCAATATATCCTGCGAGTGTCAAATTTTCCAAGCCCTCTTTTCTTATTTTTATTAAAATTTCAAGTATCTCTTTCTGAAGTTAAGTATAAGTGTTCTTTTTGTTTCCATTTTCTCTAAAACTTTGTTCCATCCACGGTATTCTCAGCATCCTCTTGTAAAACCACATTTCAATTGCCTCAGTTTTCTTCATCTTTGAGGAGATTTTCCAGCACCCACTGTTATATGGGGGGGGACTGATATTACATCATAGTTCAGTATTCTCTTCTTTGTTTCTAATGATAATTTCCTGCAAGTCTTTAAATATATAGATCAGTGTTTTTGAACTGGTTTACCCAGGTGCACTAATACACCCTGAAAGTTAATAGAAGAGTCATTTATAAATTATTTTTATATTTAAAATATCCTGGCTTCATGGATTCCATGTCTAATTCAAGTCTTTGTTATTTGATATTTTAAACTGGATGCTAAATTCCTTAATCTTTAAGGGGTGGATAATCCTTTCCCTTTTGCCTTCCCCAAAGGATTTAAATCAGCTTCTCTAAAAAAGAAAAGATTCTTCATAAATCCTTTTAAACAAAAACTGTACTGCTAATCTTCTTTGGGAATGCTAAACCAAAATTTTATATTTTCAAATTTCATGGCTAATCTTTCCTTATTAAAATTTATGCACCCCAGAGATTTAGTTATTCTACAAGTGCACCCTGAAGTAAAAAAAATTTTGAGAAACACTGATATTTTTTTTTACTATAATGTTCACCCTGTAAAATGCCCAAGAGCCACTTGAGGTAGAGGATTACAGAGTAAGGAGAACCACTCCAAGCAAAGTGATAATGCCACCAAGTGGCAAGTGGCCACTGGAAGTGAAAGAGAAGGAAAAGACTTTAGAAGGAATTGGAAACCAAATCCTGTTCAAAAGATTGAGGAGGAGCCTGAACAGGATGATAGGTGAACCTATCTATTCTTATTGATGCAAAAATGAGAGAAAAGAAAAAAAATGTCTTAAGCATGTAAAAGTGATGAAACTGAATTAAATGCAAAAAATAAATTTAGAGTTATAAATATATTAGCAATATCTTTTGTTACATACACTTTCACTAATCTCTCTCTAATGTTAAGTATAAGCGTACTTTCTGTTTTCATTTTCCTTAATATGAAGAACATGGATAACAACAAAATTTTAAGGAAAATGAAAAAAAAAGGACACTTATACTTAACATTAGAGAGAGATAGTTGAAATTTTTAGGCACATAATGAGGAAAGAAAGCTCAGAAAATTTGACACTCACAAGACATTGAAGGCAAAAAGAACATGAGAAAACAGTGAATAACCTACCTAATGAGCTTGTGTAAATGGTTGCCAAAACAGGATTTAGGAGAGATAGTAAAAAAAAAAAAAAAACTTTACTAAAGACAGGAAACTGTGGAGATCCACGTTCGCCTTGTCTTGAAGGGACATGGCACATAGAAGAATGAAGAATTGGCAGAATGATTAGAAAACTCTTATGTATAACATACACTACCCCAAAGCAGATACAGATTGTGTGTACCTGTTTAGGGCAGATTGAGATAGAGGACTCACCCAACTAAACTTGACATACAAGATTACAACCATAGGTCTTGAAAGTTATCTTGAATTAATCAATGATTAGATGCTAAGATTTGTTTACCAACATGAATTCAACAAATGTTAGATTCAATTATGAAAGAAAACCAAAAATTCAAGTATATATAACTATTTTAGAAAAATCTATGGAAAAAGTTTTTGTACAATCTGTTTCGTCATTTAGGACTTCATCAGAATAAAGTGATATTTACATTTATATGTCTACATATAAACATGAAGGAGAGGAAATACAGAAGTTTTAAATTTAAATTTTTTAAAAAATTTGTTTTAGTTTTATAGTCTAGCCAATTTTATTTAGTTTCTTTTTCTTTATGTTTTATATCTAAAGGACGAAATGCATCATGCGAAAACTTTTTCCACTTTGTCATAGATTTTTCCTTAAATTATTCTTGATATATAAAAATGTATATTTCGCCATATACAATGATACAAACATGATGAAAAGAGATAAAATAACAAAAGTAGGGTCTAAAAACAAATAAAACACAAAGAATATTGTCTAACCAAAAAACCAAAAGGAAAGAAAACCTCCGATGTGATTGATGCTCATTGTGAGCACATGTATATGATAAATGTGAATGTCAGTGTGTCACTGTGTCATACGTTTTCAACTTTACTCCTAGAAGCTATAGCCTAACATATCATACCATTTTGGAATCAAGCCAACTCTGTAAATTAAAAAGATTCTGTGCTGGATCTGAATCTGCAATCCTGAAATTTTGAATTCCGAAGTTTTCATTACTTTTATTGTTTTTGGCAATTTTTTTCCACCAAATTTTTTGTATGATAACAAATTTTTATAATTTGGAAATAAATTTGGGAATAATTGAAATTAACTGCGGAATCCAGCAAAAGTCACTCATGAAATAAAAATAATTGTTTGTACAGAAAATAAGGACCTACGTACATCAAATTGTCTTTAAATTAAGTGGCGGCAGAAGAATTATTGTTCAACTTTTAAATGGTAAGCATAAATATTAATGTAATACTTAAATGCAGCAATCAATTTCGAGTTCTTGTGTAGTTTATTGCTGCTTATCGCATCTACTTCTCCCTACCTATTGTGATGGAAGTGCAATCAAGAGCCCTCCACAGGAGCTAGCTTAAATCCTGTCTGATAGGGCGACATTTAAGCTAGTTACAAATAATTTACAGATACATTTATTTTACATTATTAATAGAGATTACAGATGTTTTCACAATAGATCATGATTGCCAGGTAATGAATTGAGTTCCATTTGAAAGCCTGGTCTTATTAAACTCTGAATTTTTAAATTTTCTTGATTTTTCTATGATATCTAATTTTGAATGCATTTCTAGTTCATAATTAATTTGTAATGCATTTCTATAGTAAATAATTATTAATTTGTAATGCATTTCTATAGTAAATAATTATTAATTTGTAATATATTTCTATAGTAAATAATTATTAATTTGTAATACATTTCTATAAAAAATAATTTATATTGGAATCTATTTACAATGTATGTTATTACCAATTTATTTCTATTGTAAATTGACTGCAATCCATTTCTACCTCTAACAAAAAATGAAGACAAACGTTGTTTCTTCAATGTTTTTTAAAAGGCAAAAAATGTGGCAATTTTCAGGTTTTGATGATGCTTTAAAGAAGAGAGAACACGAATTTCGTCTCAAAATGGATGAAATGAATAATGCTCTGAAAGCAGAACAAATAAAGGTTGGTGTTTATATTTTGGTATTGCTGTTAAGAATTTTATTTGTTTTACTTGTATATATATATATATAAAAAAAAAGATTGGTTGCTTTAAATTTTTACTATTATCCCTGAAAATCAGTTTTTCTCTGTCAAATCAAGATGTTGCATACAATATTAATGCGATGTGATTGGGGGTCAGTGTGCTACATTACTTGAACTTATCTTCTTTCTCACCTACCGAGGACCTGGAGAAAAACAAGAGAGAAACTGCCAAGCAGAGAAATGGGGCATTTATTAGGTGAAGGCCGGAAACATGATGTATTGTGGTTGGTTTGAGGAATTGTTGAAGAATAAAAAGAATAAAGTGCTTCGTTTGTCTCCCCCTGCCTGTCTATGCGGATTGAGCAAGTGGAAGAAGAGAGTGGTAACAGGATCGAACACTGCCTTTGAATCAGTAAATAAATGTATTATTATTTTACTTTTTCTTCTTTCTTTTCAACTATTTTTTCTTTCTTCTCTCTCCTCCTTTTTCCTTCAAAAAAGCAACAGTTTTTCAACACAAAAACATGATGACTGCATTAGTCATTGGAAGCAAACTGGCTGCAAACAGAATTGAGGGTAAGACAAGCATCTGTCTATAGTGGCGTGGGCCTTAGAGGTTAAAATGAACAGTTTATTTACCCATGCCAAGAAGAGAGATAGTTTGAAATACTTAGCTTTCTTGGATTGTTGAGAGAAAATTCTTTGAAGTGCTGCATGTGGGTTAGAGGCCGATAAAATAATTGGTGCGTAATTTTACATTATTGAGTACTTCAACAATGTTTGCAAGTAACTGAAACAAAACTTTTCACATGACTTCAAACACTCTTCTGATTGATTTAATTTTTCTTCTCATTTTATATCAAAAAGAATTTTGGGTAGGCTTACAAATTTCTTTTCTTCTTCTTCCTCAGTCCTCCGAATTTGAAGGGAATAGGTGAAGGCAGTTATTATTATTTTGCACTTACTACAATGGACTTATTTAATGGATTTATTTAACCTTTACAGTGAGGTGATCCTGAGAGAATTAGAAGTTCTATCACAATCAATGGCTCAATCTAAACAACATGAGATATGAAGCTGACACAGTGTTAATAACAGATATAGAAAGGAAACTGAAGGATCTAATACCATACATAGTGAAGGAAAGCATGAAGAAAGGACTAAAGATCAGTTATAAGAAGACAGAATGTCTGGCTGTCAGCAAAAGGAACAGCCAAAGATGCAATCTATGAATTCGAGAGATGAAAGTCAAGCAATTACAAAAATTTAAACTTCTAGGAAGTGTTTTAACAGATAATGAAAAATATGACACTAAAGTCCAAAGGTGCATTGGAAAAGATGTCTTCAAAAAGCTAAGCAAGATATTAAGAAACAGGAAAATTTTATTAGAAACAAAAAAAAAGAGTGCTGAACTGTTATGCAATATCAGTCCTTCTATATGGCAGTGAATACTAGACAATCTCTTCACAGATGAAGAAGATACTTGTGGCAACAGAAATGTGGTGTTACAGAAGGATGCTGAGAATACCATGGACTGAATGTGATTAATGAAGAAATTTTAAAGAAAGTGAAAACAAAAGGGAGACTTAGAATCAGAAACAACTGAACTTTCTAGGACACATAATAAGGACAAAGGGCTTGGAGAATTTGGCACTCACAGGACATATTGAAGGTAAGAGGGACAGCAGAAAGCTGCACATAACCTACCTAACAAGTTTGTGTAAATGTTTGGCAGAGCAGGGATTTGAAAAGATAAGAAACCGACAGAGCTACAACAAACAGAAATTTGTGGAGAGCCATGATCGCCCATTTTGATGGTGCTTGTATTCAGGTTAATTAGATGGTGAATCAGGAAAGTGCTGACTGGCTTAACTGTTGAGGGTCAGAAAGTGTTGCTGAACTGATTTGACAGTTTGTTAAACATTTTGGATAGAACTTCATATAAATAAGTTGGCCTTTGGGGAATTTTGTTTGGTTCTGATTCTTTTTCCAATATTTCTATTTGATTTTAGGTTAAAATTTCAGCCAAAGAATTGGAATTGCTGAAAGCCAATCAACAGGAAGCAGAAAATTCCTTAAATATAATTGAAAGTAACCAGCAAGAGTTGGAAAAGACATTAAAGCAGAAAGAATGGGAGATAAAAGATTTGAATGCCAGCCATCAAGTCAGGTAAATGATGACAATAATCAAAGTTGATTAGAGCATTTCTATATGAATCAATATTTGTTTCTTTATGCTACCATTTTTAAAAGTTCTTTAAGTGACAACAGTAATATCAATTAAATAATCTCTATATATCAATGTTTTTCAATCTTTTTTTTTATCTCACGACACACTTGAACCTGGATTTAAACTTCTGTGTAAAACTTGAATCGATAGTTAAACTTTTGTGGCAAACTTAAATTATTATGATCAAAAAAAAGAGAGAAAAAAAGAATATACTTTTTATAATTCATTTATTAACACAAACAAAACAATGTATTATAATTTGTAATAAAAAGATAATTAAAATTCTTAAAAAAAACATTTATTTTTCTGTTTATTATAATTTAACATTTAATGAGTTATCTTGAGCTTGAATATTTTTAGAATATCTTCTTTGCAAGGTTGAATTTTGGACAGGCAAACTCAAAAATCTTCTTCCAAGGATTTTAGATATAGTTGATTTTTGTTTTTAATATTGTTTATTACAGAGAATCTTGTTTTCTTCAAATATGATATTGAGACCAGAAGAAATATTTCTGTTGCTTTTTTTTTCTCATAATGTTTGGAAATTCAACTTTAAGGGATAATCAAAATGATGTAACATCTGTTATTTTAATTGCAATCCTGTAATTTCTTGCATCTGTTATCTCTTTCTCCTTTTTAATACTTAAATTTCCTGATATATTATACATGCTTAAAAAAATCGATTTCTTGCCAAAACAATCACTAGCACAAATCTTTTCAACCTTTTTTTTATCTCTCAGCACACTTAAATCTATAGTTGAACTTTCACAGCATATATAAATTATGATTATTAAAAAAAAAGAGCAAAA
This sequence comes from Acanthosepion pharaonis, assembly GCA_903632075.3. Taxonomy (NCBI): domain Eukaryota; kingdom Metazoa; phylum Mollusca; class Cephalopoda; order Sepiida; family Sepiidae; genus Acanthosepion; species Acanthosepion pharaonis. The sequence continues at coordinate 1,948,344 of CAHIKZ030001735.1, read as the reverse complement.
AAAAGGAATATGCTTTTTATGATTTATTTATTAACACAAACAAAACAATTTATTATAATTTGCAATAAAAATATAATAATTAAACTTCTTAAAATAATTTATGCAGGTTGACAATCCCATATCTGAACAGGTGAAAACTGAAAACCTGTGAAAATCAAATATTTTTAGTGTGGAGTTTGCAAAAAGCTTACTTAGTTGACCCATACCACTTATTTATGACATGGTAGCAGGTGTCATGATTGGCCTGACTCCACCCATCAATCCCCTAGCTTGGCTGAGTGACTTGAGCCCACCAAACATCAGTTGTTATCAAGTGCTTGTATTGGGTAGACATGAGTGTGCTGTTCACTGATTTTTCTTTCCGCAATTTTTGTGACTTTATACAGTGAAAATGTAAAGAAGAACTGGAGATATTTTTAGTTTATCATTTGATGCTATTCATTTTAAAGTTACACAAGGCATTTTTTGTCTGAAATAAATAAAATTTGTTCATTACTTATGGTCTTAATTATCCCTCTATTTCATTTATCAGTATATTACTCTATAAATAAACTGTAATAATATTTGTAATCTTTTTTTATCCCTCAAAAAGTGTGTATTTATACGTTTTTGCAGCAATATTATTTGAATTTCTGAAAACCCCAAAAATCGGCAAACCAAAAAATAACTGGCCCCAAGTATTTGGGATATGGGATTGTGTACTTGTATTTATTTATTTTTCTGTTTATTATAATTTAACATTTAATGAGATATCTGAGCTTGACGTTTTTTAAAATATCTTCTTTGTTTGATTGAGTTTTGGACAGGTAGACTCTTAAATCTTTTTCCAAGGATTCTAGCTGAGATTGATTTTTGTTTTCAATATCGTTTAGTGCAGAGAAGCTTGTTTTGCACAAATACGATGTTGAGAATAGAAGAAGTATTTCTGTTGCTTTTTTTCTCATAATGTTTGGAAATTCACGCTTAAGTGAGAACCAAAATGATGTAATATCTGTGGTTGAAGTTTTTGATTGCGATCCTCTCTTCCTCTTCTGTAATATTTAAATTTTTTGATGTATATGCACTTAAAACAAATGGATTTCTTACCCAATCCAGTGATCTTATGTCAAGGGTAGAGGCATGAAAATATTTTTCAAAATTTGTATACATCTAAAGTTTGTAAAATTTGTTCACTAAGAATTTTATCCAACTTACACCTTTTCACAAGTTCAAACATTTCCACTGCATTTTCTCTTTTAATCCTTTCCTTCCAGAGCAGACATTTTTCTCTGAAAACCTTAATTTTATCTGTAGATTTAAGACAATTTTCATAATTTCCTTGCATCTTCTTGATAAGATTCTTCAAACACTAAAATAAATCTTTAAGAAATGCAACTTTATTACACAAAACCTTACCACAAAGTGAAGTGTCTAATTTAGAATGTTGTATTTTTAAAAAGGTTGATACTTCTTTTAATTAATAAAATCTTATAGAACTCTTCCTTGAGATAACCATCTCACTTCCATATGCAATAAAAGCTTCATGTAAGAAGCAGCCATTGAGAAATATAATTCTTCAAATAATCCTGATTGCAATGGTCTGCTTGTAAATGTCTCTTTAATTTGCTAGGAACTGTAGCTCCATTTGCTAATGAACATCATGGATTTCCTTTTCTACATATGAAACTGAATGATAAATAATCTTTATTATATTGACGAATTATTGTTTTTCATTTGGTTGCTGATGTACTTGGATGAAGCAGTATTTGACACACTAGCTTTGTCTTTTAATTTTTGTTACTAAATTAAAACCATAGCCATTTTAATTCAAGTTGATAATATATTTGATTTTAGTTCAGAATGTTTAAATCTTAGAAACTTTTATAAAGCAATGATTTTAATTTTCTAGATGTTATAACTTCTAAATAGTTTCATAAACTGAAATGATATCAATATGAAAAACTAATATTTATTTTGATTGTTTTATTGTTATAATTCTGGTTATAAAATAATCTTTTTTTTTTCTATGGTTGTGTTGAAATTTGTGCCAATTTAGTTTGCAATAAATAGTAAAATAATGGTATTTCTTAAAGAATATTTTTATTGACAAACAAATGATAAGTTATTCTACTTTATTTAAAGAATTTGCAATAAGTTTGCTTCAAGTTATGTAAATGTTGTTGAAATATATCACAATTAAAAAATATTAAAGATGGGTGTGAATGAGTTGGAGGGTGGCTTAGTCTAGGGGGCATAATTTCATTAGCCTAGGGCAGTGTTTCTTAACCTTTTCAAACAACTGTACAGCTAGGAGAAAATGAAAATATCACTGCAGACTTAGCAAAAAAAGTGTATACATTTAAATGTTATGAAATAAAACCATAGATTTTAAAAATACACACACACACACTTACTTTATTTCAATGTTTCTATTCAACTACTAACACTGTACCGTTACTACTTCCAAACAAACACACACATATATGTATACCGTGACAAAATTTCATGGCATACTTAAGAGGATTGCACAGCACAGTAGTTGAGAATCACTGGCCTGGGGGCTCCAAAAGGTCATAATCCAGTGCTGTTGATAATGTTACACCTAATAAAATCAAATCAAATGATAAAACTTCTTATGTAGAATAATTCATTTTTTAATTGTCAGTTATGTGCCATGTGTGATACATACTTCGGCGATCATGTATCGAAAGATTACATGACTGACAAGGCGGATTTTTTTTTCCCTCAGTAGGTTGCCATTTCTTTCTGTGGTAGACCAGTTGCCATCTAAGGCTATAGAGCATGGTCTGTCCTGCTATTTACCCATAGCTGTGGGAAGAAGAAGAGGATTCATACCTTTCCTTTTCATGTAAGTGAATGTAATGTAATCGACTGGAATTTGAACTCGGCTCTCTGATTCCTCAATCTGAGCCACTATCTATTACTCCACTGTGTATTAATGTTCTGTAATCGGAGCTTTACTAAATTGATCTTTTTTAGATTTCATTTCTAATTTATTTCTTCAGGACTCTGATGGGATCTAGCAAAAGTCAACTATTTCTGCTTTACATATTCTGAGAACTATACTATATTAGCTTTATGAAGTTATATAATAATTGTTTTCCTTTTTTTTCTTTTTGAAGGCAGGCTGAGCTGGAAGCCCATGTTTCTGCTGTTAGCCGTAATAAAGACAAGATACAGGAAGACTTTCAGAAAAAGTAAATATTAATTAAATCTGATTCCTTTTCTTTATACCACTTTATCTTATTGTATCTAATGACACAGATTTAATGATACATAATTTTTTTTCTATAATGGCTACATTTTTAAAAGGAAGCAATAATTTAACTCAGATTATTGAATTTAGTTTAACAAATTGTCTTTTACATAATAGAATCTCAAACACATTGTTTCTGATCAGTACAAATGAAGTGATCTTTGAAAGCAGCTGACAAATTCAAAACCAATTAGTGCATTCCCCATTTCAAGGTGAACCATGAAAGACACTGAAAGGCCCCCAAAAGTCAGCATTCCTTGCCCTGCCTGCAATTGTATCTCTCTTCAATATCTCAGAGGCATTTGATAGGGTTTGGCATGCTGACCTTTTATGTAAGCTTCAAGGATATGGTATTACAGGATGATTATTTGATTTAATCCAATCATTCCTGTCAAACTGTGAAATGAAGGTCATCCTAAATGGGTTCTCCTCCAGTTCCTTTCATAGAAATGCTGGTGTTCCCCAAGGCTGGGTCTTACACTGCTTCTGATCTTGATCAATGATCTTCCTGATGTCATCAGTTCCCAAGTAGGCCTTTATGCAGATGACACTAGCATTTACTCCTGTCTCAATAGTAAATCTGGCAAAGTTAACCTGGCTGTTGGTCTCGAAAAAGACTTCCAATCTGTGTTTGACTGGGGCAGGAAATGGCTTGTAAATTTTAATGCCTACAAAAGAAAACTATTCTCATTTACCCACCATAAAGAAACCTCCCTGCCTTCTATAAGCATGGCTGATGCTCAACTTCACAAGAGTGTCTCTCTGCACCTTCTTGATCTCACGTTTTCCACTGACCTGAGGTGGAACAACTGTATTGAATCAATAGCTGCATCTATTGCAAGGAAAGTTGGTCCTCTGTGTTGTACCAGAAGGTTTTTCTTGTCTGAGTCTATCCTTCAAATCTACCATTCATCTTTGCATTGAATACTGTTGACATATATGGTCTAGTGCTGCCACTGTTCATCTCGAGGTTTTCGTCAAAATCCAAAGATGGATATGCAATGTGATAGGTCCTGACATGGCATCTCGGCTACAGTCGCTTTCTCACAGATGTGATGGGGCTTCCCTTGACTTTTCTACAAATATTTTCATGGAAACTGCTCTGACAAGCTATTTTCTGGTGCCTCAACCGCATGAATTTAAGCATGCTACTAGGTTGACATTTTGGTATCCACCCTTATACTGTCGAAACAGTTAAATGTATCTGCCTCTTCTATTCCAACAGCTTCTTCTCTCACACTTCCCAACAGTGGAACTCCCTTCCACTTGCTTCCTTGATAACTATAATCTTAAAAAATTTAAATGTAATGTCAATCAGCATCTTCTGGTGCCTTGATCTTGATCCCCAGCCTTCTCTTTATCCTTTCCTCAAACACCCCTCTTCACTCTTACTTTCACTATCTGTAACCCCTTGCGTACTAGTGGCACTCACACCTTGCTTGGGGTGAAATGCTTAAAAAAAAAGAAAAGAACAGGGCAAAAAATAATATTAAGCAAGTAAAACAATATATACAAGACAAAGCAACATTTATAAGGCAAAAAGTTCACAAACTAAGAGTGAATTTGGATAAACAAACATGGCATTTTCGCTTCAAGACAAGACAGACTGAGACTAAGTTAGATGAGACCGAGAAATGGCTTCTCTTATTGGTGAGGAAGAAATCCCAGCATGCATTTGTGTGGTTTTTGCCTATAAATTGGGGAGGAGGAAGCATTTTGAAGCCATTCCCATATGGAATTGGAACCAACAAAATTAAAAAAATATTTTTTTTATATTTGTGATCTGAAGTGAATAATCAATAGTAAAAGGAAAAAAGAATCTTGGAAAAAATGATTATTTCTTGGATGTTGGATCAATATAAACATGACATTAATTCTATAAGTAGTTGGAAGATTTCTGGAGAGAATTGAGGCATGCTATCCAGTTTTCTGGTATTTATAGGGGCATGATCGTGCATGTAAATAGATATCTCCACTATGTCCTATTGATGGTGAAACTGGGCTTCATCTCAAGCAAACATTGTGGCCACACCTTACATTGGGAGTCATCAGAACCTTCCTTAAATCTATTCTGGGCAACTTGAGCTTGATGATATATCCTGCTGAAATAACCTGTCATTATTGTTAGGGTACATGGAACCCATGAAAAAGTGCAAATGGTCACTAGTCAATTATGACTTTAGGCAGACTAGGGGACCCAAACCATGTCATATGAACACACTCCACTCCATTATGGAACCCACACAGTGCTTTGTTGACAACTGGGGGTCCATGGCTTTATGGGGTCTGTGCTGAACCCAAACTCTACCATCAGCCTCAAACAATTGGAACCATGAATTATTGGACCATAACATCAAACAACTGGAACCATGAATCATTAGACCATTTTTGCACATTGCCAGTCATCCAGGTCCAATTAGCAATGTCCCAGATCTAGGTTTGGTGCTATATCTAGTATCATGATGATAACAGGGCTACCCTAGTGGATCTTCTGCTCCCATATCCTACAGAAATAGTTTGAATGGTGTACTGATGTCATATATGGACAGGAGCTGCCCTGTTTTTGCTTTCCAGTCTCAATAAAGTTCAATAGTGTCTTCTTGTCTTTGTGTGGGACAAATTAATTTCCACCCTACAACATTCTCACAGATGAAACATTGCAAACCTCTCGCTGCTCTATTGCTATTCCCATGGAAAGTTTTAAAACAAACTACATTTATTCATTCCATCAGTTCTAACCTTCATGGTTAACTCACCATGCCATGCTGCATACAGATTATCAATAGGATTGCCTCTTAGTGGCATTTTAGCTTGTCTGTTCTTAGAGATTCTTGAATCTGGTCCTTTCCAAAGTAAGTTTCCTAAACAATCAACATATTTTTGATATACTGATGATGCTTTATTAATATATCTCTGTAAAACAAAATATATCATGTATATTATTGTTAGTTCCACCAGTCCTAATCTTCACAGCTATGATCCACCATATGATCCTCCCTCATTCCTTTTATATTCCATTGGGGAGATGTAAGTTACACTTGAGCATTTTTTTTCTATAAGCTGCTGCTTTGTGGAACCAACTCCCATTCACTACAGTCTTAACCTGTTCAAGGCTAGGATTAACAATTATTTTCCACACATATCTGCATAAACTGTACCTCTTACTCTGTAACCCTCCACTTTGAGTGGCTCTTGGGCCTTGTACAAGGCAAACATCATTGTAAAAAGAAACAAAAACCTAATTGAATCCTGATTTCCTCATACACTTTTTTTTTGTGTGTGTGTGTCAGTGTTTCAATTGAAAATAAATCTTCTTGTTATTTTGTAAATTTCTTCTACAGCGTGATAATGTAATTCAGAGTTGTGAACCAACACAACTTACAACACATTATCATTATGAATAAATTGTTAGTATTATCAAACATACATCATCAACATCTTACTATTTGCACATGAAAAAGCTTTAAATTTATTTTCATACCTAATTGTAATATTTTTGTGTAGTAATTTTTCTTATCATTCTTACATCATGTGAACATTTGAAAATCAATGAGAATCCTTTATCCAAAATTCTTGGGACTGGAAATACTTCAGTTTTCAGATTTTTTCATTTTGGAATACAGGCTATTTCATTTGTATATAGCATCTATAAAATGAGACAACTTGGAAATTGAACCCAAGCATAAACACGATATCCCTTTTGTTGTGGAGTCATTTCACAGTGGAGGCTTGTATTTGTACTAAGTCAGTCCTAAAATAGGTTCGACGTACAAAACGTTACGTTACACAGAGTAATCTAGTTGTGGTCGCTTATACTTCAGTATTCGACTAATTGTTGTCCGGCATCGACTCACTGACTCCCTCGTTACTCTTACTACTCCTACTTATTATAGGTGGGAGAGTCTATTAACTATAGAATAGGTGTGTTCCACTATAACACCTTTACATTTCATAACACAGCTTATACATATACCATCAAAGTATTTTTATATAAAATTTAATAAATTTTGTTTTATATTCAGATACAGGTGATGACACTAGTCATGTAATGCTCACATGGATTTGTAAGTGGTGAACTTAAGATTTCACATAAAAATAATGTTTTATATTTTCAGTACGTGTACAAAGGAACATGATCACTACTTACAAAAAATATATATAAATGCAGGACTTTTTGATATTCTGAATAATATCTTTACTGAGCACAAAACACCTGGTAAGTAATCCATGAACAAAGGTATTGCTGTGATGATCACTAACAAAAAACATAGTTGGGCTGGGGAACCCCTACCCAAGACAGATGAGGTCATGTACAACAACTAAGACCTTCCTAGTGATTTCTGAAATTTTCCATTTCTATCAAGTCATGTCAACACCAGAAAAAACTTTTGAATTTTGGATAAAGGATACTCAACCTGTATCAAGAAAAATATAAATATGACTTTTTACATTTTCATTATTTATGTTCAGATTAATGAATTCTGCATTTCTATTATTACAACATTTCGGCTGTTGTCTCCTTTGGCCATCTTCAGGTATCTGAACAAAGACAAAGAAGTATATGGAATGTCCCTAGACATGGACAGCATAATGAGAACAATCTAACTCATGTCTATTAAATAAAGAGTTCAGTTTGAAATTCCTCAAAGGTTACTCAGATCGACAGACAACTGAAGAAGGATGGGGAAAACAATGTCCAAAATGTGATAATAATGACAAAGATGATAATATTAGTCTGAATGTAGATAATGATAGCTCCTCGTGCCAGAAATTCAGACAGAAAGTGATCAGGTGATAACAACAAGGTTGAGGACAATAGTCTGAATGTAAATAATTTAGACAGAAGTGATTTTTGATATTTAAACATTTGAAGCTTTGTAATGTTATCAAAGTTTATTTTATTATTACTTTTCAGCAGCACCACATCATAAAAGAAAATTATTTTACATTATAATTACATTAATTTGTTATTATTGTTTTAACATCAGGTTCAACGAAATGGATGGCAATTTGCGACAAAAGGTCTGTGATATTGAAAAATTGCGTTCAGCTTTAGTTGAACAAGAAAAGGCTCACATTTTAGCCATCAGTGATCTTCAGTCTGAAAATGAAATGGTTGCATGTGAATTGGCAAATCTAAAAACAACACTGACAGAAAAGGAACATGAAAAGAATGCTGAGATGAAAAGGTAACTATTCTGAATGACTTTGCAATAATTAATAGAAAGAATTGCTTTAACATAGTGATTTAAAGACTCTATTTGATGGCATATAAAACATTTTTCTTTTTTCTTGAAATATTCATCCTTGTCTTACATATGATATTGAGGTATCTATGTTGGTTTCAATCACCATGGGAATGATTATTTATTATTTACTTTTTATAAAGAATTGTGGCACAAGCCTGAAGGGAAAGTAAGGAGAGTCTTGTCAACACATGCTATCCTAGACCTAGCTACTCAGATTCATGACCCATTCATCCATTACAATTTTCTCATTCACCACAACAACTCATCCATCACCATTCAATCTGACATGTACCACAATACCACATCTTCACAGGGAACCTACAAAATACCCATGACCAAATACAAATGACCTTTTTTTTAATCTTTTCAATTTTCTTGCAAAAATATCTAAAAATTTAAATACATGAAATGATGGAGGAGGGGATAAAAAACCCCCAAAAACTAAAATATAACACAACATTTAAACTAAAAAATCACCGTAGTAATTACTGCAAAACACTTGCCCCTCCCAAATTTATAGGCAGAAGCACACAAATGCATGCTAGGATTTTTTCCTAGCCAATAAAATAAGCCAGTTTGCATTTTCCTCTGACCAGGTCTAGGTCTGTCTTGTCTTGAAGTCAGAATGCTACGTTCACTTGTCTGAACTTGCTCTTCTGTGTCAACCCCAATTCTTAGTTTGTGAACTTTTTGCCATATTATTGTTGCTTTTGAAGTAGAATTGTTTGAGACGATAAGAATTATCTTAGCAGTAAGCTTTAACTAATTCTGCATAGCAGCAGAGTTCTTCTGATGAAATGTGGTCAGGATAGATCCATTAATGGAGGAAGTGGATCATATCACAGGTATGCCTTATTACTGTTAATTTGCCTTGCATATATTGTTTGCTTGCTTTACATTATTTTTTGCCATGTTTTTTTCTTTTTCTTGTAATTGTTTATTGCAACCTTTGTCAAATGTGTTGGGCAGTTATCACTCCACAAAGGATGAAAAATGCTTAAATTGTATATAGTCTAGGCTATAAACTGAAAGTGGTTAATTGTTATAGAATAGTAAGAGTGGTTACAGACAGACAGTAAGATTTATGAACAGGGGCACTTCATTCAGTACAAATGAAGAATAAAGAAAACAAAAATGCACCAATCCTAATTTAATATTCTCTACTGAAATGAGGATGTTTTATATGCCTGTGGCTGTTATGTTATCAAATACAGTTACTTTTTTCCCTCAATAGGAATAGATATGTTTGTTTATCACTTGGATCATGCACGTCCCCAGTCTTTTGAACAGGAGTAGAGGTTTATCCCTTGCTTCCTGTCTAGGATTGGGTTTCCAGGCTCCTTCTAAGGTCTACTTCAACTCTTATGCTTCTAACATCCCTACTTGAACTTTGAAATTTTATTTACTAATTTTTCCTTTCTTTCCTCAATAGGAGTATTGATTTTCTAAGCGAGGCTTAGATGTGGTGCATGGTCGAAAGTATGGAGCACCCAGTGAGGATCAAACTCACTATTTAGTTGTAACAGTTTTAGCAAGACCAGCTTACTAACCATTACACCACGCCAAGGCACCCTTCCTCAATAGGAGTAGATAGGTTTACACTCTCACACTAATTCACACTCCTCCCTATTCTTTTGAACAGGAGTATAGGTTTATTCCTTGTTTAGGATTAGGTTTTCAGTTCCTCTTTCACTCCTTGCATCTTAGTTGCATTATTGCCTTACTTGGGATGAATTGATTAAAAAAACAAAAAAACTAAGCAGAGTTTAAAAACAATGCATTCAAAATATATTTTAATGGTTGATCTGTCAGTTGCAAAACTAAAATTATCATAGAAATGGCATTTATTTTATAGTTGTAATTTTTCTTCTGTGTAGAATGTTACTTTTTCATTTTCTACCAATGTTTTATAATTAACTTTTTTTAACCACTTTGGAACATCTAAAAAAATATGTCATGGGAAATTCCTTTTTCCTTGAATGACTGATTCAAGGCTCAAGATTAATATCATCCTGTTATTCTGGGAGTGATAGAACATTTGTTTGGGACAATTGGTTAGTTTTTGGAGGACAATGCTGAGATGATGCAAAGTTTTAAATTAAAATTCTATTATATTTATTCTAAAAACAACTAATTTCTTAAAATAAAAAAAATTCTTACTTAGAGATGGGCTTTTAATAAATGGATGGTGAACACACAATCTCACAAAAAAAACTTTAATTGCTTCATTTTAAATGAAACCCAAATAAAGGTTGAAGAATTTAAGTTTACATGTTTGTATTATTTATCTCTAAATGTGAAAACAAAATTAGGACCTACTTGTAAGAACAAATTTTGATTTAATCAACAAAGAAAGAAATTATATTTTTTCTATCAAAAATTAATAGGAAAAATAATTTTCATGCTAAAAAACAACTTAAATGAACCATTAAACATTAGTTAAAAAAATTGACTGAGCCATTCAACATTGGTTATAAAAAGTGTGAATGAACCATTAAAAATTGGTTAAAAACTTGAATGAAACATAAAACATTGGATAAAAACTTGAATGAAGCATTAAACATTGGTACAAAAAATTGAATGAACCATTAAGAAGCCACATTTATGTGTTGTGTTTTCTGCTTTCCGTGAACTAAATTGAAAATACAAAGGAGAATTTTTAAAAGTAATATTTAGAAAATTTAGTCATGATGCAAGATAGGTATTTGTAAATGAAAATGTTTTGATAAAAAATAATTGGAATGAATTCTAATGTAAAATAAAAATTACTCTGAACATGAAAATTAATTAATGTTTCCATGTAAAATTATTCAAGGTGATTTAATTAGATATCTGTTATTTCTTCTACATGAAGGATTTATTGCATGTAAGAGATTTTTTTCTTTTTGTTTTTCACTTCTAATAAGTTTCTTTTCTTTTGGTTCAGGTTGGAAAAAGAATTAGAAAATGTCCACAATGAAATGGAATCTCAGAAAAAGAAGGCATCGCAGTCTTATGTTAGGCGAGAAATTGAAGTGCAAGAAATAAAGGAAGACAAAGTGAAAATGAATGTTTACATTCAGGAATTGAAAGACACAATTGAAAGGTAGAAAAATACTTTTAAGGAGGAGGATTTATTTTTATCCTTCTGCTGTGAAATATGTATTACCAAACATTGTCATATTCTGAGAGTGGGGAAGATATATTTTACCCTTAGTTGTCTAAGCCTCAATTTTTACCCCTTCCATTGACACTTATCTATAAACTGTAACAATGGCCACACTCTGGGGAGGGAAACACCCATTTTTACCCTTCCATTGACATCTATCTATAAACTGCAACAATGGACATGCCCTGGGGTGGGAAATTCCCATTTTTACCCTTCCATTGACACCTATCCATAGCCATATGATCATATCATTAATGACTTTATTTTCTCATCCATCAGAAACTGTCTTCCAAGCTTTACCTTCATTGAAGAAAAAGATCCAATAGAGGAATTCTATTGGTCTGCAAAGTCATACATGTCTGATGAGGACTCTCATACTGGATTATTTCAAACCTCATCAGGTGTACGACAAGGAAGAAATGAGAGCCCCAATTGATTCAATCTCATTTTAGGCTATGCTCTGTGCAGGGTTACAAGCAGATATGTGAAAAGATGGGCATTGATCATTTAAGCACTCCATGCCACATCCCAAACAAATACACTAAATGAAAACAGCATTTCTGTTTTCCATCCTGAGGTCAGTGTACTGATGATGGGAGGAAGTAGGTGGATAATGGGCTATGCTGATGACATCAGTATTCATAGTTGGCATAACAATTATCTTGAACAAAAATAATCAACATCCTCTACCAAGGGTTTCAAGAACTAAGACTCAGGGTAAACCCTGACCAGTCACAAGCTGTGGTGTGAGGGAGAATCCATTCTTATACTTACATTGTAAATAAAGTTTGTGACAATTGTTCCATGCTCAGTATCAGCTATGGCCACTGACACTTGACCACACGAGTTGACATATCCATCTTTACAGTAGTCAGTGCTAATTTGAACTGCCTGCACTCCTACATCATGTGACCAGCTTAGCTTATATAAGTGGTGTCCCATAAAACAAGTTTCATGAAACATCTTTCCCCTTTCAATTTTTTTTTAATAGGAATGAGCAAGAGGTGAGTGACTAAGGCATTCACTGGGTAGACTGCTTTTTTGCCTTACAGGATTTATTCTGTTTCTTCACTCAACTTTCTTTTTCTTTAGTCTTTTAACCTTGCTGGTGTTCTAACTATTCTTCCAGAATGCATTTTCCTCACTGAATCATTCTGATGAGATGCATTGTCTGGTTCTATATCTGGTGGAGGTGTTGAATTTGCTGCTTTGGACCAATTTTCTGAAGTGGTGCCTAGGTGATTGCCTTTAACTGAGTATAGCTGAATGCCCACGGATAGATTGCAGGGTGCCGCTGCTGTTTCCTTCAAGTCGATCCGGTTTCATTGACACAGCTCCCCATTGACATTGATCTGGCATGGCCTTGTATCCAGATTTTTTGCATTCCCTCTTTCCCTATGGGACTCTAGCCACCATCTGGAACTCCTTTTCATTCACACTGACCAGGCCCATTTTTTTGTATGGCCATTGAATCTAAGAGTAGATGCAAGTCATCCCTCACAATTCATAAAATTGGGGATTTTGTCAATTTTACATGGTACTCACCCAGGGGTTTCATTATTGTCCCATTCCATGAGGGTCTTGTCAGTGCTTCAGATTTCTTTCATGAACATGTTTGACACTTAACAAGTTCACTGAAGCTCTCCTATCAAGCTGAAACACAATTATCCCTTGTTCACTATAATTTTAACACAAATTGTCCCATGTGCAAAACTGACAGCTTTCCCCTCAGTCATGACCATATCCACATGCTCAAAGTCAGACTGATTACTGCTACTATCTCCACTCAGTTGATGTGTGTGTGTGTGTGCGCGCATGTGTGTGTGTGTGTGTGTGTGTGTGTGTGTGCACTGTCTGAACCAGTTTCTTCACTGATTTGCATTTTGCCACAATGTGCTTCTTGCCTTGGTACTTCAGACATGTTTTTCCATAAGCTGGACATTGTTCCTTCTCTGTTTCATTGCAAGAACTACAGAACTGGCACTCTTTTCTGGGTTTTGATTTTCTCCATGGACTCTTCTGTGTCTTCGTATTGACATTGTGTACTTGTTCCAGTCTTAAAACTCAAGACTTTTGCTCAGCATTCTCCATTAGTTTGCAGATATTAATGCACACCTGCAACTCTAACTCTCTCACTTTTAGCAGTTCTACTTGTGTTTGAGGATTCCATATACCCAAAACAATTTGGTCACATAATATCGATGTCACACAATCGTCACAAAAGTCACATGTTTTTATTAGCATCTGCAAAGCACTTATAAAACCTTCTCACTCTCAGACTCTTCTTATTTCCTCGTATGAAACACAAAATGTTTGTACATGACATTAGTTTCACCAACTGCATACTTGTTAAACACTTTAAGAATTTCTTCAGGTGCCTGCTGTTTATTGGGTGGGAGAAAATGAAGACAGTCATCACCCAATGTGTGGAGAAGTAACGCTGTTTGGTACTGTCATTGTTGACTATGTAAATATGTGATAATGGCATAGTTATTCCACTTCTGCTTGAACAGTTTCCAATATTCAGCTAAATTGTCATTCACACACAGGGACTGGGGTGGCCTTATGCTTGCTACTGGCTGCTGAGCATGTAGTTTGTTTCCAGTTGGGTTCGCCATCTTTTCCTAGACTCATGTGGTTGAAATTTTTACATTGTTCAGTTGTCACTGACTTAGTTGTCACTGACTTAGTGTAACCCTGTCAGCATATTCCATGTTCAGTATCACTTACAACACTCACCGACATTCGACCACATGAGTTGACATGTCTGTCTTTACAGTAGTCTGTGCTAATTCAAACTGCCCATACTCCAACATCATGTGACCAGCTTAGCCTATGTAAGCAGTGTCTCATAAAACAAGTTCCCTTGAAACAACAATCAATATATTTGTAAAATTGTAGTCAGTTTCTTCTAGCTTGAAGTAATTTCTGTAATTTGTTTCCTTCAGCCAATATAGTAGAGGTATAAACTTAAGTCAAACAATCCACCAATACTGAACATAACATGTGTCACCTGTTCATTAGAGCGGTCATATATCTTCTCTCTGTTGCATCTTTATGCACATTTTATAGCTTGATTAACAGTTAACATATGTTAAAAGAGACTCTCGCGAGAGTCTATCTGACTCTGAGGTATCAGTTTTAAATGTCTGCCTTGTGAAGCTGCCATTTTTCTTTTTGGATATTTTACATGTGAGACTTGTCTGAATTTGTTTTCATCTTGGAGGTGAACCATTTTCTCTAGTGCTACATTGACTATTTCAAAAAATGCATGCAATCCTGCACTTCTTTGCCCTCTGTGCCAGTTCACTACATACATTGACACATATCCGTAGCCCAGTAAACTCAAACAAGTGCTAAAATCTGAGGTAGTTGGAGAATTCATTTTTACCCTTCCACTGAAACATATCCATTGTCCAGTAAACCCCTAATCATTGTCACATTGTGGCACACATTGCTGGGAATGAGCTCAACCATTTGGTATATTTTCTATTATTTATTTGCTTTTCTATTTGTTACTATTTTCTCACCTAATGGGCATTTTTTCTTTATGGATTGTGAACATCTCTGAAGAAGGCTGTAAAACAAATCTTCTGAAACATTAGGATAACAAGGAAACATAAAGAATGTGTTTAATATTCCAAATTAGATGACTCATGGAAGATGAGGCACATTTTTGTTCTTTTTTCTCCTTGTAGATGTTTCTTCTGGCAAAAACATTTAAAATTCTTCAACACTTAACTATATAAACCAACCAATCAACACTTAACTATATAGACCAACCAATCAACACTATTAGATAGATTAAAAAATTTCCATCTAATTGAAAATAAGGAACTCTAACAACTCCTATGGCAATAGTGAAATTATCCATTTCCATAGAAGATTTTATAACTGACAATATATAAAAAGTAATTAGTAAAGCTGTTAAGTCAGTAAATGCCAAATGTTTCTTGTATGGAGAACAATTAATTACAATTAAAACAGCAGTTACCATTACCATAAGAGCTGCCAGATTTCAACTATTTTAAAAGTAAGATTTTATAAATTTCAAGTGACAATATATAAACAGTAAAGCTGTTAGGTTGCCAATTCTTAAAAAAGCTTTCAGCAAATTAGACTCTCAATTTCACTAAATGTTATAGCTCTTTCTATTAATGTTGCATATTAGAATATTTTTCTTTTTTTTTCCTCCTTGTAGATGTTTCTTCTGGCAAAAACATTTAAAATGCATCAACACTTAGCTATATAGATCAACCAATCACACTATAAGAAGATTAACAAATTTCCATCTAATTGAAAATAAGGATCTTTGGCAGCTCCTATGGTAATGATGAAATTAACTGTTTCCATACAGGCATAAGGGCTCTCTAGATGGAGGTAGTATGTTTGATATCTGGCATACTGCACCTTCAGGTGGATGGGCATCACTGGTCCTCAACTATCTCCTAAATCTCTCACATTCAAGTGTTGCCATGCCCCAGTGAACCATTCCAGCTGGTGGGCCAAACACGTGGCCATGTGTTTGAGACTAGGGTGAGCCACCTAGTTGGAGGACATCTAACCTGGAGAGGGATGGGCTCCGCCAGGTTAAAAGAGGTCCAAGACATACCACATGATAAGCACACCAAGAAAACATTTGCACAGACCCAGGCTCTGGTGCACAACTGCAACAGATGTAGGAGAAGGGGGTGCAGTTCAGCACATTGATGCCTAAATGACTTCTTCCAGGATTAACGGAGAAAAAAAATACAGAGAGTCTGGTTTACTACCTTACTCATTCTTTTCTCTATCAACTATTGTGAAATATTAATGATGATATTTTACTAAGATATTTGTTGGTGGGGAAAAAGCAAGGGAGAAATGGATTCATACCTTTTCCAAAGATATTAGTGCAAAGTGAACATAAGAAATCTCAGCTGTAATTTGAACTTAATATGCTGATTCCATTTTCAGTGTTGTTAACCATTACACCATCCTGTATCAAGTCAAATGACTTGCCAATAATTCAATTAATAATGTATATTATTATTATTGTAGCCATTAAAACAGATTCTTTTTTCTAAAACAAATAGCAATTAAAGAAAAACAATAATAATTACTGTGGTCAGTTATGTACCATGTGTGATAAACGCATAGGCGATCATATATCTTTCAATACATGACTGACAAGGCAGAGTTTTTTTCACACAGTAGGTTGCCATTTCTTTCTGTGGTAGGCCAGTTGACATCTAAGGCTATAGAACCCAGTCTGTCCTGCTATATACCCATAGTTGGGGGGGGAGAAGAAGAGGATTCATACCTTTCCCAAGTGTATTAGTATGTATATGAATATAATAGATTTGACTGGAATTCGAATTCTGCTCTCCGATTCCTCAATCTGAGCTGCTATTCATTATTCCACCATGTCTCCCTGTGCTTACTGTGTTGACAAACTGAAAAGAAAGAAAAAAAAAGAAAAACTAATTGGTTTCCATCCTTTAATCTCCAGGGATTAGCCATATGACTAAAACAGGAAAAATCAATAAGACAAGAGATACACATGTATCAATATATGTATATAAACATATCACAGGCAAATTTAGCTTTTAAGTTTGATTGTAATTTATCTGTGAAATTGTGATAAAAAGCAACAATAATAACATGGAGTAAAACTAGTAATTAAAAATTAGTAATAATGAAGAGTGTTGGGATTAAAAGCTAACAATAATAAGATGGTAAAAAACTAGTAATAAAATAATGAAATGTGTATCAATCCAGTGTATTATGATAAAAAGCAACAATAATAAGATGGAATAAAACTAGTAATAAAATAATAGTAACAATGAAGAGTGTATAGATCCAGAGGGTTGGGATAAAAAGCAACAATAATAAAATGGAATAAAACTAGTAATAAAATAATAGTAATAATGAAGAGTGTATTGATCCTGGATGTTAAGATAAAAAGCAACATAAGTAAAATTATAATAAATTTGATATTTCTATTGGATTCAATTTAATCACATGTAAAATATGTTTCTACTACAAATTTCTTTTGAATCCTGCATTGATTTATTTTTTTACATTTTTATTTTATTTGTGTGTGTGTGTGTGTGTGTGTGTCTCAGAATAAGCTCAATTGTTAACAGATTTAAATCCCTATTATTCATTGATAGTTCCTGACACTGTTCTCAACTCTCTTGAGTCAGTTTTCTCAAGGTTGACAAGTACATCATGTGGCTTAGTTATCAGTCTATCTTATTTGACTGTCATTGTCCCTAATAAACCTGCTTATGCCATTGAATTATTCATGGACAGGTATTTTTAAAAGGCTGTATAATCAACTTGTTCTTCAATAAACATTTTCTACCAGGAAAGTCAATCTAATTATGGTTAACCTATTATACACTTGAAGTACTTTAAGGTGCATATTAAGCAATATAATTAATTCTTGTCTGGAGTATTTGTGATAAAACCAGAATTGGGACACAATTTGCAAATTGGGCTCTATCACAAAGGTGTAAAATTTTGAATTAACTTTCTTCTCAATAAAAGTTCAGTTTATTTTAAAAGTAACCCCAAAAGTCACAAAGAGTAGGATTAAAAATCTAGTTATAATGGACTTTCAAAACAGCTCAATCTGGCAATATTACCTGAAAGTAAGTATTCTATAGTAAATAAATGTATGCTATTCTTTATGTAAATAAAAATGAAATATCTGTTTATTATTTTCATGGGACTCAGTTGTGATCAGGACACCCCCATAGTAAAGTGGATAATAAATGGTTTTATCTGAGCCTGAAGTAATTGATATTTTATGATTATTAGTAAAGTCTACAAGTGAGATCTTGAAAGCAACCACTACAAGTAGGGAAAAAGAAAATAGAATAAATAGATAAATAATTAAAAACTCTTGGGATCAAGTGCCACTCAGCTGGAAGGTAAGGAATTCTGGCTGTAGACCTATATAGTCAGATTGTATTCAAGAATTGCCTGTTAGAAAGCCAGGTGTCATCATGTAGAGAAGTCAGAGATGATAGGAGAGAGTTGACATTCAGAGTGATGTGAGAGAGGCAGTTTTAGCAATGTAGAGTCTGAGACAGACAGAATTCTTTCTGTCTGAAAGGAAAATTTGATCCATTAGTCTGTTTTGAGAAAAGACATAAGTAACAAAGATGTCCCAATTGTCACTTACTTACTCTATCAAATCATGCCAAGTGAATCCACAATTAATATATTGGAAATGAGTTTCATGCTTTCTTCTCTTACCCTGGTGTTATTTCCTCCACACTCCCATGTGAACATCCACCAGGCTTTCCATGATTTTTGTTTATACCAATACTAATGAGAATTGAAACACTTTATTAGATGAAGATGTCTAAAATGGCCAATGGTTCCAGTTATGTGTTTACAAGGGAATATATTAATTACTTTATAAAATAAACATGTTCTATCACTTAATATCTACTGGTCTGTTAATCAAACTGATGGCCTCTGTTGCAGTTTGTATATTGGCCCACAAAACAGATATTGAATGACAGAAGACAATAACATAAAGACTTGAGTAAAAAAAATATTACCAAGTTTATTTTTGTTAGAGAAAATACATTGATGAAAATAAGGTTACAGTGCACAAGGCAAAAAAAATATCTCTGCATGTTCATGTAGAGGGTGAAAAGTGTGTTATCCTAAGAAGGACAGTTCTGTAGTCCTTGCACCCTGAAAGGTAGCCATATGTGCCTCAAGTTAACAGAAGAGCAATTTATGAATTATTTTTATATTTAAAAATCTTTATTTATAAAAAAGCTAGACACTCCACATGGCACATGATTTTCATGTTTAAGTCAAGTCTTTGTCATTTATTATTTAAAACCGGATGTTAAATTTTTTCATCTTTAACCTTTACTACACTGCAGGCGACGATAATCATCATAGAATTCTCACTCTTTGTTACTCTAGGTGCATAATAAATACTTGTCAACTGTTATTTCTGGAATTTTAAGCTGGAAATCGCCTACTACTGCTTTGGAACAAGGTTAAACTTTTGTTTTCTAGCACCATTTTGAATTCTTCTACACTCTACACAAGGTGTAACATCGATTAAACCCACGTTAATTTTTTCGCGTTTTTTGTAAACAAAAATGGCCACGTCAATATCTGACAAAGCCTTTATTCAGGAGTTTTTCTTTGATTAGGACTCTGATGATGATTTTAAAGTCTTTACTCAAGTGGATATTATTGATGGTGAAGTGGTCAAAATGATAACCACACTAGTGACATGGAGGAAAGTGATGACAACCACTAACAGCTACTATCATCCGTATATCTGAAGGTGAATTATTTTGTCTATTTATAAACAACAAAATAATAACTTTATTCATCAATAAGACAAATAAATATGAGTCAGGTGAAAGAAAGAGCAAATAAATACTAGCGTTTTCTTGTATGTAAACATAAGGAAACACATCACTTTTTTGACAAAATGAAAGCCTTTTTTTTAGAGATTTTGCTTCTTGTTGCACCCCCAGAACTCCACAAGAACTACTAATAGTTCAAGTACGTTGAATTATTTATGTATTTTTTAATGTATTTGTTTTTTATTTCATGTTTCAATTTTTCTTTTTGTTCTCAACATTAAAACATACATGCAAAATTACATTAAAATATTATTCATTCATTCTTTTATTGTTGTACAAAAATTAAAATCTATATGTACAATACAAAGAAAGTTATAACAGTTTTAAAACAGTAGGTATTCATGTTTTTGCACCCTCAAAAAAAATGCAGTGGCAGAGGGAACAATTCTAGAAAGAAATTAGTGGGGTAAAGGTTAATAAGGAAGAGATAAACCTTTCCTCTTTCCTTTCCTCAAGCCATAACAAGCCTATCATTCAAAAAGTTACCAAAACACATAAAGTACAGTTTTCACACAAGCATACTTAAATATACAATGTAATGTCTTAAAAATAAATGCTTATTTCAGGAGATTTCTTTATTATTTTACTATTTTCAAATTTTATGACTAATTGTTCCTTATTAAAATTGAATGTGCACCGAAGAGTTTTAGTTATTCTACAAAAAAGAAGAAAGAATGTCATAATTAAGATGTTGACATTCTGCACTACTTCAAGCAAAAGCTTGGGAAGGAAACCCCTCATCACGACTGGAAAGAGCAATAACAATTACTAGACTTGGAGAACCTATTTTCCTGAAAAATTGTTTTAAGAGAAAGATTTTAAAAATTCTAACTGACATTATTTCTCGTTATCAACACCTGCTCACATCTGAGCATTGAGATCTTCATCCTCTATCCTTATTCACTTTCTCCCGTTTGGTGGCGGTGACAGAGATGACTGTGAAGACCCAGCATACTCCTGAAGAGTTGTGAGCATGTCACAGATCCTCCTCAGTTGGACTTAAAAGTCTTTGTCCCCACCTTGGATGGTCCTATGCCAGGAAAGCCAATTTGCATCAATGTTTTCACAGTTCTCAGGATCTCCCAGGGATATTTTCAATTGATCCTTGAAACATCATTTTAGGCCTCTCTGTAGCCTCTTGCTAAAGAGTTCTCACTCAATGAATGCTGAATATAAGGTAATGCCTAATATTACCATTACCATTTATCCACTAACCCATGTGTCCCAAAGTGGACCAGAGGGGAAACTACCTGAAATATTGTGACTGTAACAAAGACAATGAAAATACTAGTCTGAACCTATAAGTGTATAATATTTTCTTCGGTTTAAAAAACAGAAATGAATATTGCCTATTGTGCTATAATTTGTTTGTTTTTGTTAAGGTACCAGAAAGACCTGAATGCTGCTATTGAACGAGAGGCCCTTTTGGAACAGTCTAAATCTCAGCTCAATATTGACTGGCAAAAGCGATATGAGTCTGCCGAGAGAGAAGGTTTCCAGAAATCTGAGTCTTTAG
The DNA here is from genome assembly GCA_903632075.3 of Acanthosepion pharaonis. Classification (NCBI taxonomy): domain Eukaryota; kingdom Metazoa; phylum Mollusca; class Cephalopoda; order Sepiida; family Sepiidae; genus Acanthosepion; species Acanthosepion pharaonis. The sequence goes on along the minus strand of CAHIKZ030001735.1, from coordinate 1,926,779 downwards.
TTCAAAAATTAACTAAAGCTAGAGATGAGGTAAAGTAATCATTTTCATTCAGTTAATCTAATATTTATACATATGTAGCTGTGTTTTTTTTTTTGTTGAGGCAGGTCTTGTCTGACAAAAGATTTGTCATATTGATTTAATGCAGGGTTTTACAATTCTCCTCCATAAAACAAGAAATATGCACTGATTGAGAAAGGAACTGATAAAATCTTTCAAGATCATCAGCTAAATATCACCACTATCACCAAAGATTTTTAACAAAAATAATGTTAAGATCAGCTATAGCTGCATTAGTAACTGTGATAAATCTATATCCCAACATAACAATATTATATTAAACAGTTACATGTCCAAAGGGTGAAATTTGAAATCCAGAACGCTGTATAAGCAGTGAAAAAACAAACAGTTGAAATATTTTAAATTCACAGAAACACATATACATACTCACAGACAACTTAATCCCTTGCAGATGGTCTCAGATAAGATTGAAAGTGCTTGGGAAAATAAAAACTATTCAAAAGAAAATTTTGGTATTTTTCTTGCTCATTTTTCTAAACCTACCAAAAAATTAATCCACAAACTTGAAATGATCACAACAAAAACTAATTGACATGTTATGTCTAAAATATTTAACCAAACCTGTTTGAATGAAAATTTGCTTCCTAAATATACACAATATATGTGTATGTGTGAGTGTATGTGTGTGTGTGTGTAAATATATAGGAAAATAGGAAAGAACTGTTAGGTTAATAATCCAAAGTTCTTTAATATTTTTGCTTTTATTTATGTATTTATATATATATATATATATATATATATATATATACACACACACACACACACATATATATGTATATATATATATATATATTTATATATATATATATATATGCTGGACTCTCCCACCATATTCAACATATGAGGGTCAAGCAACTCAGTTCCTAGGAACCTACAGCCAGTCACCTGCACATATGATTTGATTATAGTAGTGAAGGCTTTGTGCAGAATCAACCACACTTTATGAAGAGCTGAATACAGAGACCTGGTGCACTATGTACCACAAGGTCCCCAAATGACTCTCCACAGATTTTGAATTCAAAGTTGTCCTTTTTCTAGACCAGTTGCCATCCAAGGTTATAGAAACCAGTCTGTCCTGCTAATTACCCATAGCTGGAGGGAGAAGAAGAGGATTCATACCTTTCCCAAGGGTATTAGCACATAAGTGAATGTATTGGATTCAACTGGAATTTGAACTCAGCTCTTCGATCCCTCAATACGAACTGCTCCACCATACTTCCTCTCTCTCTATATATACACACACACACACACACACACACACACAATGTTGGCTCCTATAAGAAGCTCATCTGCCCTTTGACAGGTTTTGTTTTTTGTCCTACAGGGTGACATGCCACCCTCATAGGTAAAAAAAAGATCAACAGCAACAATCTTAAATTTTATCAGTGTATCACTGGATACAACCGGTTTGTACTGGCCACTAAAATTACAGAATTTCATTGAATCTTTTCCTGGATTATTATAGAAATTAAATTTTTCTTTATTCCTTATCAATTTCAGCAATTTTTCAGCTCAAATCAGTTGTTTTCTCAAATTAGGTTAGCTCAGGTTACATGGACTAACCTAAAAGAAAACTAAAAAGATTTTTAATGTAGATGCTGTATTTTTAACTTATTTAATTTTATTTATATTATTTTTGTACTAAAACAATATGAAAATATTTGATAAATTATTAGTTATATATTTTTCTTAGTAATACCACAAAAATTTATGAATGATGTCTAATGCAAGAAGAGGAGCATCTTAATAATTATGAGTGAGGGTCAGAATTTTCTCAATATGCAATAAACATGGGTGCTTAATAAGGTGTGGGTGGACAGAAAATCATTTAAATTCAAGTAAAAAGATTTTGTTTTTAAATATTAAGTTTCCAACATTTCCAAATATATAAATAATTTTCAAAACCTAATAAATTAGTAAGATAAAATTGTTGACTATTGTATGACACTGTCTTTTATCTCATAAACAAAACATATCAAATTCATTGTTTGAATTTTGTTAGACCCAGTATTTTAGTCATTGTTACACAGGGCGGGGGCATAGAGAGATAAGGGAAAGGCTACTTACCTAACAAGCTTGTGTGAATGGATTGGGAACAAGAGGAGGGTGCACTTGCCTTAGAAAAGGGGAGAAAACCTGCTAAGAGTTACATGAAATAGGAAGTTCTGGATAACCATGATTGCCTATGTACAGAAAGGATTTAGCACATAGAAAATGATGTGTTTGATATTGAACAAAGATGTTAATAACTTGTGGGAGATTATTAAATGTAAAGGAGAAAAAGATGAATTTGGAATTTCATAAGCAAAGCCCAGGAAATTTTAAAATGATTCCAAGTTATGCACAGAGGGCATGAAGAAAAATCCTAAGAACACAGAGATACAAGCATCGGACATAATGCACATTTGACAAGATACGCATTTCCCTCAGAAAAAGATTTGATGATATTCTAGAAAAAAAATGCACATGAGAGGAAGGCCAGGGAGTTACACAGACAATCCAGAAAAATGTTCATGAGAAAAGATCCAGAAAAAATGTTCATGAGAGGAAGGCCAGGAGTTACACAGACAATCCAGAAAAAATGTTCATGAGAGAAAAAATCCAGAAAAAAATGTTCATGAGAGGAAGGCCAGGAGTTACACAGACAATCCAGAAAAAATGTTCATGAGAGGAAGGCCAGGAGTTACACAGACAATCCAGAAAAAATGTTCATGAGAGGAAGGCCAGGAGTTACACAGACAATCCAGAAAAAATGTTAATGAGAGGAAAGCCAGGAGTTAGGCAGACAAAATTTAAAAAAAAAAACTAAAAAAAACTTTTATCTGTTTGAATTTCTTTCATGAGCAGTTATTATTATTATTTACATTACCTCTGAAGGGCACAATGATCAAAACATTATGATAATAACAACAAAGATGAGGACAATTCTATAAATTTAAATATCAGAAATTATAATGGTAATACTGATGGGAGTTTCCTTCCTAACTTTTTGTTTGAAGTTGTGGGGAATGTCAATATCTTGTGTCATTATTTTCTCTTCAATTTATATTTCTTGACAATGGTAATGTTAATTTTAGTTGTTTCCTTATAAAGCAATATTTGACATTTATTGACTGAGCAGCCAGTACTGCTTTCAGCTTAAAATTTATAAAATCCTTCTCTTAAAACAATTTTTCAAGAAAATAGGTTTTTCAAGTCAAAAAAAGCTGTTATCGCTCTTTCCAGTACTGATGGAGGCTTCCTTTCTAACCTTTTATTTAAAGTAGTAACATTGTTTTAAGTAATTTAATTAATCTAATTGAAATCAATCCAAACCAGCCATATACAATAATCACATCAATTTATCCAAGTCACTGGATTAAGTTTTATGATTCTATAATTTAATGATTTTAATTGTTTTTAATTAATTTTTTTGTGGCATCTGTTGGTCTTGAGAAACCATATAAGATCTATGCTCTCTCCAGGGTGCAGCCTGAGCAGTGTTTTTTATGAGAGGTCGGCAATTGTCCATGCAGCATATCTCTGCTCTCCATGCATCAATGTTGTCCAAAAGAATTGCAGAGGCCAATGCAATTTGGCACCAGCTTCGTCACAGGAGTTGACAGAGTGAAATTGAACATGACATCAGACAGTCTTAGGGACTCTAGCTATGGATTTAAATTCAGAGTTGTCCTTCTCTTAGTCTGATTGACAACCATGGCTACAGAGCTCAGACTGCCCTATTATTTACCCATAGTTGGAGGTCTTGAAGTCATAATTTTTTCTTCTAGACTGGTTTCCACCCAAGGTTATAGAACTCAGTCTGTCCTATTTACCCATAGCTGTGGGGAGGAGAGAAGGATTCATATCTTTCCCAAGGTTATTAGCACATAAGTGAATGTAATAAACTCGACTAGAATTTGAATGTAGCTTTCTGATTCCTCAATCTCAGCTGTAATTCATTACCTCACTGTGTCTCCCACTGCAATACTTGTTACTTTTATTCTTTAAAATTTTACATTTTAGATAATGACTTTTATAGTTGTTAATTTATTTTGAAAAGTTGATCTTTTTCTAGCAACAAAAGCATATATGAACTTTGATTTCACTATATCAATTAGGTGCCATGTCCCTGTAGGACATAGGTGATCATAGTTCTCCACAGCTTCTTGTCCTTTGTAGTTTTTAATAATGTTCTCTTTTCATCTCTCTCAGTTTCTATCCATTCACTGTACCAATACTTCATCCATTTTTTTTTTATTGAAATCTACTTAGAGAGCAGTGATTAGTCCATGTTTTTGAAATCCTTGATAGTGTGTTCAGTTTCTACTGATGTGAGTTGAAGATGATAAATTGACTTGTTTTTATCACAGTACAAGGAAGTTGATAAATTGACTAACATCTTGTGGGAAAAATGAAATAAAATAGTAATAATGAATAATAAAAAAAAGAAATACATTTTATCATAACATTAGTAATAAAGGAACTGGAAATTTTATTAACACTCGTTAGGTGGCACTGTTTTAAGACTATAAAAAGACAAACATTTCCTCTCTCTCTCACTCCAAGATGAAACAGATGTGTAAAAAAAGACCTCTTTTCTGGGACATGTTTGTTTCTCCAATCCGCTGATAAGTGAACTCTCACTTCACTTCACAATGCATTTCATTTGCATGTGTCTTCCAAAACCTCCACTTATGAAGTTAATCAACCCTTTCTTTGACTGTTCCAACTCAGTGCAAGGCTGATTTGAGCTCAACCATTATAACTATACTTAATCCCTCCAACGATGAAGTAAGTACAAACTTTTTTTTGGTCATTGCAACTCTGCACAAGGCTGACTAGTGTTCAACCAATATAATGATGCTTATCCTTACTTACTCTAACTTTTGGACCAGAAAAAGAATACCCAAGCGACAAAGAGAATATTCTTTCCCTACAGGTTCAACTATAAAAAAGAGACTATATGGGTCGTATAAACTCAAGTTTTGTACGCTTCGTCTTTACATTGTTTACATGTGAACATGCACCCCACCTAGAAGATACCAACACACAAATTTTAAATGTCATAATATCTTGTTTTTATCACAGTACATAAAAACATAACTGATGCTACAGACTGATTTTATTTACATTATAAGATTTATTTGAGTCATTATCTATCCTTTATTTTAGGCCTTAGCAACTGTGAAAGAGCAAAAACGTATATTGGATCACCGAGGTAAGAGTCTTCGAATCATGGAACTTGAAAAAAACAAAGCTTATGAAATTTTGTCTTCATATAACATTGAGATTCCAGAACAAGACAAGGTAAGACATTTGGAACTATTGATATATTACTTCAAATGTTATTATTAGTGGATACTCGTATTTTAAATAGAAGCCCCATTTTTATTTTGAATAGTGAGTATTACGTTGTTCAGGCTATGTATTCAAGAAATCTTAATAAAGAAAATATTCTCTTGTAGGAGAAACTACTATTTGATTTGATGTGCTTTACTATTTGGTTACAGATTGCATCACAGCTTCTGTAATGCAATGGAAACTAAAGAAGACCACAATAATACCTAAACTGCAATACGACAGACTCCTGAATTATCCAAGTTGCAAAGTTGTATGTAGACAGAGTTAAAAACAAATATAACTTGAATGAGAATACAAATTCAAAGTGGAACGTGTTGAGAGAAGCATTAGTGATGTCAGCAAATGAGACCATCCCAAAGGTAAGGAGACAGGAAAAGAAAGAGTAGATGACAGATGAGATTCTAAAGATGACTAAAAAGTGACAACAAACATTGCCAAGGAATGGAAAAGAGTACAGATCATTAAACACAGAAACTAGAAGCAAATATAAGTAAGCTAAAGAGAAATGACTCAATGAAAAGTTCATAGAAAGAGAAAGGATGAGCAACATGGATAAAGCATGTATGCATAAAAGAATTAACGGGACAAAAAATGATCTCATCAACAGAATGCATAACGTCAAAAGAAAGATCACTGATAATAGAAATAATACTCCAAAGATAGAGTGTCTACATCAGACATGAGAGAGAGAAACTGAAAATACACAAAAATAATGAAGAGCTGGAAATATTAATGTTGGAAGTAAAATTGGCATTGAACAAGATGAACATGAAAAACAGCAAGATCAGGTGGGATCGTAATGCTCTCAGCGTTAGACAATTTTGGCATTGATAAGATCACAGTAATAAATAAAATATATGACAGTGGCTATATATCAGAGGACCTCAGTAGATCCATCTTCTTAGCATTACCTAAGAAAGGAGGTGCAAATGAATGTGAGCTCCCTTGGACAATCAGCTTAATGAGCCATATAACCAAACTCATGATCCAAATCCTGATGAATAGAGCACAAAACAGAATTAGACCAGAAATAGGATAAGAACAGTGCAGCTTTGTTAAGGACACTAGAACAAGAAATGCAATATTTATGATGTTGGAGAGAGCAATACAAATGCAGAAGTACATGCACTTTATTTATAATTTATTTATGTTTATGGATTGCACAAAAACATTTGACAAGGTACAGCACAAGGATCTATTTGAACTGTTAGGAAACAGAGCTATTTGGAAAGGATATCAGAATAATCCCAAACTTATACTGGGAGCAAACTGCCTTCATATGGATAAAGAATGAATTGAGTAGGTACACAAAATTAGAAAGGGGTATAAGACAAGGAAGGGTATACAAGGGTATCGTAAGGGAGCTGGTGACCCTATTAGGGTTTATTATTGGGTTATGTAATCTTAACAATATAAGATAAGCAGATGACACTGTCTTGATATAAGTTATAGAAAGAAAACTACAGGACCTCCTAGACAAGGTAGTAAAGGAAAGCAAGAAAAAGGGACTATCAACTGTAAGAAAGCAAAAAGTATGTTTGACAAGAAGAGAAAATGTCTAAGATGTGAATTATGAATACGAGATATCAATATCAAACAAGCACAGAAGTTTAAATATCTAGGAAGTGTTTTAACAGATAAAAAAAAAATGTGACACTGAAATTCAAACACACATTGGATTAGCAAAAGATGCCTGCCAAAAGCTAAACAAAGCGATAAAAAACAGGAAAATTTTATTAGAAACAAAGAAAAGAGTGTTGAATTGCTATGTGGTATCAATTCTCTTGTATGGCAGTAAATACTGAACAATCTCCTCACAGATGACGAGAAAACAGGATGCAACAGAAATGTGGTTCACTGAGAATTCCATGGATGGAGTGAGTAAGTAACAAGAAAGTCTTAAAGAAAATGCTAACAAAAAGAATACTTATATTTAGAAAGAGATAGTTGAAATTTCTTGGACATAATGAGGAAAAAGGGCTTGAAAAACTCAACCCTCACAGGGCATATCAATGGCAAGAGAGATATACCTACCTGATGACATTTGTGAATGGATGCTGAGGTAATAGGCTTTGCAAAGGTAGAAATGCTGTTAAGGGCTACAAGGGATAGGAAGATGTGGAGAACCATGATTGCCCATGTCCTGAAGAAACATAACATATAGAAGAAGAAGTGACCTGTTAGCTAAGTTCAAGAATCATCTGACGTGTATGGATTTTGCCTTGGATTTTAATTTGCAATTTTTGACCCTTGGACATCATATGCCATTTCATTTTTATTTTACTCTTGACATGTTGAACATAGGCCACATTTCTGCTGCAATATATGAACAATGAAATCCAATTAATATTCTTATTTATTTTTCAAGATTTTATCTTTTTGCTAGATATGTCTTGAGCCTGTAGCTAGATATTATGATATTTTGTATATCAGTCATGAACCATGTCATTTTTTAATTGAAAATTTTTAATTTTTCCTATTCAATTATAATATAAGAATCATTTATAACTCTTTTGGCATTTTATTCTTTAAATTAAATGATTTTTTATTTTGTATTGAACTTTCTAAAAATATTTTAAAGTGAAATTAAATGTTGTGACTTAATTTTTAATATTATCATGAGAAAAGATAATTTAAAACATTTCAAAATGGTCAAGAATTAGTAAAACGAACCATTTACGAGATTACCATATGTCAAGATGCATAAATCATTCCCCTCTTTTTTTCATAAAAAATATTTAAAAAAATATTCCCACTCATCTTATGTGAATTTGCAGTATCTCGTTGACAAGTGACACAAGGGAAATAATCTAGAGAGAATTAACTGATTTATCTCTTAAGCATAGAAAGCATAAAGGAAACAACCTACTCCATGGATTAAATAAAGTGTTAGTATAACAACCAAGATGAACATTCTGGTTAAGATAGAAAGGCATATAATAAAGAAATAGAAGTTGAAAAATTAATAATAACATTAAAAATATTTTATTAAAATTATTCTCAGAGTGCTCAGATGAGTGGATTAAGATAAATAATAAAGAGAAAGTGTAATAGAGAAAGTTATTTTTTTACCTAGCCAATATAGACTGTCAATATTTGTATGTAGCCTAACACCATAATAATATCCTATCAAATACAGTATGTAAGTTTATTATAAAAGTTTACTGTTTACTATTTTAAGTTGTATATAATATTTGGTAAACTTGGACCTTCAAAAAAATGGAGTGTCAAAAGGTCAGTTTTCCCATTGACATTAATATTATCTTAACTACCTTTACTCCTTGGCAGTGTTTATTGTTTTAAAAAGCGATGATTAGAATTGTAATAAATCCTAAACATATAATGAAATTGTTTTTTATACATTTTCTTTGATCTTGAGAATTTACAACAAAAATAATAAACACTATTTACTTATTTATTAGTTTGTTTATTTACACTATTTATTATATTGTTTATTGGAATGGCTGGCAAATCAGTGACTAATTAGTGCTCAATTCTAACTTTATAAAAGAGTAAATTATAAGGATTTACTTATAGTTGGTTCACATATTTTAAAATTTACTCAATGTTTATAAATTTATGAATAAAAATTTCATATTTATTTCTTAATAAATTGGTAATTGATAAATATTGCATTGCATTAGTTTTAATTGTATTAGTTTTTAGAATGTTGTAAAATATAAAATTATTTTTGTAAATAAACAATCTAATAAATAAATTGTTTAATAATTTGGTTGTAAATTCTCAAGAAGAAAAAAAATGTATAAATTCACATTCATAATACATTTAGATTTGATTACAATTCATCACTTTTTAAAGCAACAAATATTGCCAAGGATGGAAGATACTTAGAATAATAGTGGTGTCAATAGAAAAAGCTTCCTTTTGACACTCCATTTTTTTTTCAGGCATGAAAGTCCAAGTTGGACAAATATTTCTTTTTTTATTTACTGGATTAGTACTGATTAGTGACTTAGTCTTTCTTTTACTGTTCCTGAGTAATGTTATCAACTGCAATACTTTTTTTGTTCTCATAGCTGTCATCTGGTAATTTGGAAGTAAATTCTGATTTGACAGAGGAACTATTTTCATTACGGGAGCAGAACACCAACTTACGTTCAGTGATAAAAGAAATGCGGCAACAAATGTCGGAAATTGAGAAAACACAGCAAGTTTCACCTAAAAGAAATGCTGAGACACATAACACTGTAAAAAAGACGCTCAGTGTTTCAGAAGGTAATGATTTTACTTGTCTACATTATCTCATAGGTGTAAGATTTGCACATCTAATGTTACATTATTGTTTAATGTATACTCCCTTTGCATTACAGTTTAATGTATGCTCCCTAATCGACATGAAGGAATGTGATTCTCTCTCCCTGATATATCCTTTTTCTCCCTAACCCCTTTTTATTCCTTTTTTGTTCTGGTGCCTAATAAATGCCAGTAATGTTTTGTCGGCTGCTTCTCAAATATGAGTCTGTCCTGTTTTCTATAAATTAATGTAACACACAGTGTATTAAGTGCAGTACAACTTACAGCATTGGAAATTATTTGCATTTTGAGTGTATTAACAGTTTAAAACCACATCTTTATTTTCGTCAGGAAAAATAATCCTGTCTAAAGTCTGTTTATTGTAAACAGAATAATGTTCAGTAGATTGATGCAAAAGTTTGCAAGATTTTTTGACAAAATTTTTCCTTTATATAAATTCATAGCATCATTATTCAGTTTATGGCCTGATGCCACCATTCACCTAAATTTTTCTTTCCTATCATAAAAAAAAATATTATGGTTTTGATTTGAAGAATTTTTTGAGAAATTTTTCAATATCTTGAAATTGTTGTAACCAGACATAGAACAAATTTCCTGTGTCTCATTTGTAATATCAGGATAGGCATTATCATTTAATAAAATTACAGGTCAACTTACCCAGAGAAAGAGCTTTTCTCTTCCAATACGTCATTCAAATAAGCTACTTGTTCACTAACAGTTTGTGTCAATTGCAGCAATTCATGATCAAGAATTCCTTTTAAATCCCAACAAACAGAAATAATAACTGCAACTAAAACAGCAAAAAAACATAACTAAAAGTTTACATTAACATAAAGGGGTAATACCAGAAAGTAAATAAATTAACAAAAAAGAAAACTGGTGTATCGTGCCTCTCTCATCCAGATTGAACCAAGGACAAGAAATGTGCACAGTGACTAAAATCAACAATGCCAAAGACAAGATGTTATATAATAAATATATAAACATGAAATGCTAATTATACTGAAACCTAACAGCAAGTCTTTCTGCTTACAGAGAGATGGATGGAAGGACTTAATATAAATTGATTCTAAAACCTTAAAGTGGAAATCAGAGTGATCTCCACTATATTAGTTCTATAATTTATCATTTTAAATGTCAGTATGATGCTGACTACATAAGTGGAATGGGTCAAAGGTTGGAAGTAAAGATTAATCAGCACATACCAATATTTGGAAAGGCAATTTGGACAATTTGCATAAGTTCATTAACACATCTGGGTCAGCAATAGCTGAGAATTTATTAAATAACTATCAATGTGTCCAGTCCAAGATGATAATGATAATGATTGGTAATGAGGGACGGTCACTCTATTAAATTTTGCAACATTTTTAAATTATTTGTCAAACTTGAACCGTTGTGCTTGCAAAAAAATGCAGTGTCAAAATGATGTTTTTTTTTCATTGACACCTCTATTATTTTAACTACCTTCACTCCTTGGCAAAAAGGCTATTAAAATTATATTCCAACAGTATATAAAAGTTATTGATCATAACAAATACTTTAGATTTATCATTTTATTATAAAAACATTTGAACATCTAAATCTTAGAAATAATTCATCACCTCAGAAATCAACCCTATGTAAAAATAAAGTTGCTTATGAATTTTTGTCCTTTGGGAGATTGTATCCCCAACATTAACAAACAACATTAAATTCTTACATTGGCCACATGTCCATCACACTCACTCTTAGGTTGAACTGTCATTGTCAAAATTTAGTGCAATTCACAAACATTTCGATCACTGTATCACAAATAACCAAAATACTTTAAATAAAGCAAATTTTAGTAGATAACACCAAAATATTATATTCGACTCAATGCAAAGAAAGACTCAAAATTCTCGAAGCAATGTAATACAAGAGAATCAGCCAACATTAAGTAAGGTATCTTTCTCCATAGATATCACATATTGAAGTGTGTGTATATAAAAAATTAATGATGTCACTTAGAATGACTTGAAATTGATTCCAGCAAGCACTCCACCACAATTAGCCAAAAACAGTTTTAAAAACAAACACAGTCATTGAAAACAAATGTAACAACATTTGAAAGTACCCAGGGAAAAATAGACAAAGAATAAAAATTAACTTTGGTAAATTTACTGATTATATAAAACAACTAATTCTGAAATTTATAAAAATTGGATAGACAGAACATGTCTATATGTCTGTGTTGCTATTGAAAGAATTCTTTCTGTCTAAATACACCTCATGTAAAATATATATATATATATATATATATATATATATATATATGTGTGTCAAGTTCTGCATGAGTGACTTATGCATTTGTGCCATTTAATGTATACAAAAATACATGAACACATGCATATACATAATTTGATTAAGTTTGAAATAAGATATTGGAATAATATATTCCACTCCCACTTAGTCTGGACAACACTTACATTGGGCTGAGCAGTAAAATCATAAAGTTGGAGACATTTTTTTATCCCTAAAAACATTAGATAATTATAAGATTGAACTATTTGGAAATTATTTGGTAATACATATATGTATATTTCTGCATACAAGATGACCTTTAAATACCCAAAATCACCATTAAAAATTGGAGGTCGTCTTATACTACAGTTCTAAAAAAAATCTGACTGATGTTTGTTGGTAGGCTAACCTTGGCCTCTGTGCAATAGCCAATAACATACATGAAAAGATTCACATTATCAAATAAACTGATAATAAAACCAATTCTACCTTATATATTACTGGCATAATTTTGTAATAAATTGCTTATTTGAAGCAATGAAATTACCTTGTATCCATGCAAGCTCAGCTGAGAAATTGTAAACATTGAGTTATGATTGTATTCACAGCAACCTTTATCTTTTAAATTTTCAATAATCATCATGGTAGTGTTAATTATGGCAGTAATAACATTTAGGATAACATAATATTCAAAAGAATATTGTAAATGGAATGTACTATTATCAAACATTATTGTACTGTTATTAGTGATATTTTGTGATTGTCAATGAAGTATAAGTAAATGGCCATTAGTACACTAGGCTGTTTGTAACTTTAAATATAGGAAAAGAAGAGAAAGAAAAAGAAGAATCAGTATTCACAAGAGATCACTTGATGAAATGTAAATAAAACAATGGTTTCCCTTTTAGGAGACATATGTAGGAAAAATAAACATGATCTCGAATTAGTTTTGTTATTTTGTTTATTTTGAATTTCTAAGGATACAATAAGTAATAGCATTTCCAATAACATCATCTTTATATAATCAATAAGCAGTCATCTTATACTACAGCTATAGGATAAATTCATGAAAATTTGCTACATTTTTTGACCTTGTCTTATCTAAAGGTTGCCTTATACATGGGAATATATGGTATTTAACTTTTTTTAATTTTGTAGAAATTTTTCAAGTTTGTCATTGAATTAAGATTTACATAGGTATCTTTCAATACATGACTGATGAGGCAGTTTTTTCTTGCAGTAGGTTCCAGTCAATCCATTACATTCACTTACCTGCTAATACTCTTGGGAAAGATATGAATCCTCTTCTTCTCCCCCCAGCTATGGGTAAATAGCAGGACAGGCCAGGTTCTATAGCCTTGGATGGCAACTGGTCTACCACAGAAAGAAAATGGCAACCTACTGAGGGAAAATAACCTGCCTCGTCATTCATGTATTGAAAGATATATGATTGCCTAAGCGTGTATCACACATGGCAGATGAATGACTGATATGCATGCACAATGTGAATGGATGTATCACAATGAGTAATTTGCATTTCTGTCTGGCAACAGCCCTGGGGGAACAGGAAAAGAGTATAAGCCAAAATATGTGGCCCTTTGAAGTCATTGTTATGTTGTCTCTTTCATACATAATTCTAATAAATATCATATTTTAAATGGACAAACAATTTAGATTTGAAATTTGATAATCTTGCATTGAGAAGTAATAGGTACTAAACTATAATGTAAAAATTTATGTTAGGTTGACACTAAATTTGGTTGAAATTAGTCCTGGATTTGTCTTAAGTTTACCCTAAAATTTTTATTACTAGCATTGTTTGTGGACAGAAAATCTGTTTCATCTTGGTCCTTCTTTACTGTCGGTACCAACCTGAGTGGGAATGACTGCAAAAACATCCCCCTCCCCAAATTTATAGACAAAACACACAAATGCATGCTGGGATTTCTTCCTGGCCAATAAGATAAGCCACTTCTCAGACACATCAGACTTGGTACTGTTCTTTCTTGTCTTGAAGTCAGAATGTTGCAATTGCTTGTTTGTATCCCCTTTTTGTATGTTAACACAATTCTTACTTGCCCTTTTCTTTTCTTTCTTTTGTTATTGTTTATTGCAAACTTTATCAATTTTCGTTGTTGGACATTTCTGCCAATTACATTTAACTAAAACCAATTACCCAACACTCTGTTTTGATAACTGCATGTTTCTTTTTTTGTTTTATCTTTTATTTTTTAAAAGTTCCAAATTCCATTTATGTTAAGTTATGCGATTCTATTTTGTTTTTGATATTATCTCTTATTTGCAGATAGTCAATAGTCTCTGTAAAACAATTCCACTTGTAAAGCACATGTTTGCAAGCCAGCATTATATCAAGATGGGATGAGTGCAAAAGAGTGTTTGCTATAAAAGCAAATTCTATGTCAGCCTCAACTTGTAAAACATTAGCTTCAGATAAAAATAGGTTTTGGTTTGGTTGTCTGCTCTGCGACTTGACAGATGAACATACTAATGAGTCATCACAGACACACACTAATAATATATATATATATATATATATATATATATATATATGTATTTTAACATATCTAACACACTAATTCATTTATTTTGTAATCTAACATATTTTTTATTACCCCAAACATTGTTTTAGTGGATACCCATATTTGAGTAGACGCGCCGTTTATTTTAAACAGTATTTGTTTCATCTATCAGTTTGCACATCTGAGAAAACTTAAATATGGGTATCCACTAAAATAACTAAATAACTCTTGAATATAAATAATTGATTTATTTTTAATCAAAACTGAATGTGCAGGCTAATAGATGTAATACACACTGTCAATATATATATATATATATATATATATATATATATATACACAGTGTATATTACCTATACATATATATATATATATATATATATATATATATATATATATATATATATAAATGTGAATGTCACTGTGTCACACTTTTTCTATTAAAGAGACACAACTCTCTAACTTTCAATAGCTCATGTTACAAAAATTTTGGATTCCCAAGTTTTTATTACTGTGATTGTTTTTGGTGGGTTTTTTTACCTGATTTTTTACGACAAATTTTTTTGTACGGTAACAATTTTTATAACTTGGAAATAAATTTAGGAATAATCAAAATAATTGTGAAATCCAGTGCAAGTTACCCATGAAATAAAAATAATTATTTGTACGAAAAGTAAGGATCTAGCACATCAAATTGCCTTTAAATTAAGTGGTTGCTGAAGAATTATTGTTGAACTTTTAAAAAGGAAACTTACATATTAATGCAATACTTAAATACAATGACCAATTTTGAATTCTTCTGTCATTTATTGTTGCCTCTTGCATATGGCAGCAGTATGCCTCACAAAAAGCAATCTCCGCCAACAAAAAACTGATTGCAACCAAAATAACCAAAATGCAGTGAGGAAAAGAAAGTCCCGTGCAAATGAAAACCCAGATCAAACAGCAACCAGGAGAACTTCCAATGTTGAGAATATGCAAAGACTAAGGGACTATCAAACTCCTGAACAAGCCAAAAGCTCAATCAAGAACCCTTTGCAGGAGATTGCTTAAATGCTGCCCGATAGGTTTGCTTTTATGCTAGTATATATATATATATATATATATATATATATATAATAAAAAGTCTTAAACACTAATATTCCATGGTCATAATTTATTCCATTGGAATCATAAATAAATACGATCCAATTCATCAGACCTACAAATACAAAAAGAAAACAGAAAAAAAACACTCCGGAAATAAAAATAGATTATAGAGAGAGTGTAAGTATGAGAGTGTGGGACGAATGTTAGAGCAAAGAGAGGGGTAACAGACGGGAGAAGGTGGGAGATTAAACCTTAACAGAGACAAGTTTAGGAGAGGTGAGTGAAAGGGGGAAATATGAATGTTGTCAGATGTCTAATACATTAAAAATACATTTCGTGGTGACATACACACACCATAGACGATCTAATGTTAAAGATCAGAACAAGAGGGAGGGAGAGGAAAAGAAAAGAAAAAGGGCTGGGGGAGAGAGATGGGGCAGGGGAAACTAAAACTGAAGGGTAGTTACTGAAAGGGCTGCTGTGTAATTAAGAAAATTTGACAAAATTAATATCGACTACAGGTTACAAATCAAATATAAACATATAAAAAATAAATATAACGATTATCTAATCTAGCAAGGACCTATATTTTTATGTTCAAAAACACATGCGAATACACACATACACAATAACATATACACGTATATACATACACATAGGCATGTACCCACATACACACATACATATACCCATGTACACACATACACATATATCCACACAAATACACACATACACATACATACATATATATACATATACACATATACATATATCTGGTTCAATATGTTAGCTCTATCTCTGGTACTGAGTGCTTTCTAATAAGTACCGCACATATAATATACAAATAATTACATATATATATATATATATACATACATACATATACATATACACACACACTTTTCACATACATATACACACATACACATGCATACACATATATACATATACACACACACACATATACACATTCTCACATACATATATATACATACACATACAAACACACACATACACATACATGTATACATATAATACATAAATACACACACACACACACACATACATACATACATATACACATACATCCATACGCATCCACTCCTTCATATATATACACACATTTACCCACATATATACATATGGACATACGCATACGTGCACATAAACATATATACCTAAAACCTTACATCTCCATACAATTACATACACCCATCTAAACAAATAAACAATGTATCCCTGTATCTATCCATCTAACTATACATACATACATATATACGTACATATACACCCATATACAGATATATATGAGTACATACATACCAAAACATACACACATATACATACATCTACATATACATACATCCATATACGTATACATATATATATACGCATACATATACATATACATCCATACATACACATGCATATACCTATATACACACACCTACATATATACACATATACACACATACACACACAGCTAAGCACATATATATATACATATAAATTAAAATGTAAAATCTAAATAAGTTAAATTTCAAAAGTAAGGGGGGTATAAAAAAATATTAAATACATAGCGCATCACATAAACATACACAATGATACATAGAGAGATAAACATAATAGTCATTTCATTAAAATGTCATGCCCGATGTTATTGAACCAAGATGGAACTGACATAAGTGACAACATGTTACAAAACGGTGTTTATGTTTTGAATCGTTTCTTATGTCTACATTTAGAAAATATCTCATTAAGAAGATTCAGCAGTTCATCTTGATTCTTATCTTTGATAATAAAAATTTTTTCTGCCATGCACAGATCACACTGATCGCGGAAGTTATTAGGTGTTCTAGCTATATATATATATATATATATATATATATATATATATATATATATATATATATAATATATATATATAAAGAGAGAGATAGCTAGATTGATAAATACATAGTTTTAATACAAATATAAAAATTGTCTTGTATGTGTGCATATGTGTGTGCGTACTGTAAACTACCAAAGAAAATCTATAGTTTCTGTTAAGTGATGACTTAATAAGGCTGGTTTCAAACAGGTCAGAGTGGGAGTGACTTGTTCATGAGGGAATTGAAAATTTTCAGGCCTTTGGATGAGCCACCAAAGTATGAAAAGGAGTGCCAGAAAAATGTGGAACATTTCTGACCCAGAATTTGCTTGGGTACTGCTTTCCAGAACAAGTCTTGTTAACCATTTGAAGTGGCATAGACAAAATGGATAAGTAAGAATGCTTGAAATTAACCATCAACTCAAATTATCATGCTCTTTGTCAAGATTTAATACCAAATCATACACTGCCTTGAAAAGTTATCTTTGTTCCCACAGCAGAAACATTCCATCCAGGGATAACGCTAAACCTGTACATTGCATTTGCTTATTTGTTGACAAAACAAATGCAGATCAAAGAAGCCATTCAAAAGCACATGAAAGAGCCAAGCAATGGGCAATCTATGAAAATTGTCAAACTCAAAATCAAGTAGACAGCCGTCATATATATATATATATATAGTTTATAGAAAACTAGGTAATCTGTATGGGTAGACCCAAGGAGGATAAAATCCAGAGAGCTCCATGTAAATCCAGAGCAAATAATTTCAATAAAAGCAGACCACTTTAAGGTTTCATGTAATAAATTATTTCACCACAGCCCTTTTAATCAGACTTTACTTCCAAAGGTTGAACCGAAACCTTTGGAAGTAAAGTTTGATGATCTGCAGTCCTTTAAAAGGGCTGTGGTGAAATAATTTATTACATGGAACCTTAACGTGGTCTGTTTTTATTTAAAATATATATATATATATATATATATATATATATATATATATATATATATATTAGAGATGTGTGGTTTAACCAAAAACTAATGTTTTACGGTTTTATCTTCACACTGTGAAACTGCATCGAAATTTTTTACGAAATTGAATGATTTTGGTTTTGCTCCTATATTGCTACTGAATGACTATATGCAAAGAAACACTATTGAAAAAGACTTTTAGATGTTAATAAAATTAAATTTTATCAACATTTATACCATTGTAAGAGAAAAAGATTGAACAAAAATATGTTAAAAACATTTAATTGACTAGTTTTAGTAAATAAATGTGAAATTAAATCTATTTAAATCTAAAAGAAATGAAGAAAAAAAAAAAGAAGTGTCTATATTTCTGAGATGAGGTATTATGTACACTATTTACATTGTTTGGACTATCGAAAGGAAATACAACATGATGTCTGAAATCTATTTGTTTCAGTTTTGACAAAAAAAAAATTTTGCGGTAAGATTAAGTTAACAACAAAATGGTGATTAAAAATAGAAAAAAATAGTTGCCAGTTTCGTCTTAATGTTAAATTTTATGAAGTTAGATTTTTTGTAGTAAGAGTAATTGTTTTCTAGTAAAGCCAGTGTTATGCCAATCATGAAATAAAGTTGTTGTAAACAAGAAAAATGAATGAAGATTTTTTTTATAAATAAATTTGTTTTTTTTATCTAGGGTATGCACCTAAATTAGATATTAAGAATAATTAAAATAGTTCTTAATTTCACTTTTAAGATGTGTATATTTCCAGATATGCAAATCTCTGTTTTCTACAAATAAAATTGTTTCTTTCTAGCAAATACATGTGAAATTAGATATTAAAAAAAATAAAATTTTAATCTGTTTTAAAATGTGTATATTTTCAAAACTGCAAGTCATTTTTTTAAACCGAAAGTAAAAATTATTCTTTTTTAGCCACTAGTGTGGGTGGGTGTTTGTTACTGTTCTGCCTATAAAATTATTCTAAACAAGGAAAATTAATTCATTTTATTTTTACAATATCTTTATGGTTTTAGCTGGTGAATAATACACTTAAGCAAGATTATATTAAAATGATTGAACTAGTTTATAATTTCAGTAATCTATGAAAATTGTCAGACTCAAAATCAAGTAGACAGCCATTATATATATATATATATATACACACACACACACACACACACACACACACACACACACATATATATATATATAAATGTGTATCTAAAAAAGAACAGGTGATGCTTTCAGATTTGGAAATCTGCTCATTCTAAAAATGAAATTAAAAGCTTTTAATTATTTTTAATATTTAATTTTAGATGTATTTGCTAGATAAAAACATAAATTTATTTAGGAGAAAAATAACTCATTGATTTTCCTTGTTTAAAAGAAATTTATTTGCAAAACCCCAATAATAGTTGACTGACATACAAGAAAAGAATTGCTGTTTTTTTTTTTTTTTTTTTTGCTTACTTTATAATTTTTGAAGGAAATTGCTTCCTCAAGTCAGAGAAGAAATGAACATCTTCCTGGTTGTAGTTTAAGTTGTCTTCTAATTGAGTGTACAATTTCAAGAATATTGATAAAGATTGGTCACTTTAATTTTGTGAAACAAAGTAATGTGTAAAAGTTAGTCTAAAAAAAATCATTTTGCATTTTTGGCTGGTCAAAGCAATACTGTTTTAAGTCACTGTAAAAAAATAATTCAATGAATAAAAGCACATACAAATTACATATTTAGAAAGATTATATTATTTTCTTCCCAGCCATATGAATATTTTTAAGATTAGACCAGAAATACATGAGATATTCCAAGTTGAATGAATTAAGTATTATTAATCTCAAACAAAATCAGATATTGACTGGAAATGCCATCATTACACAAGAAAATGAATGGCTTCCTTAGAAAGCAAAATACTAAATTAAAAAACGAAAAACTGAACTGAAAACCGTGGTATCAAAGAAAACAAAACTGGAAACCAATACTGAAATATAAATTGCCAAACAGACCAACTCTAAGATACATATATATATATATATATATATATATATATATATATATATATATACATACACACACACACACACACACACACACATACATACATGTGTGTGTATATAAAATCTTCATCACTTTAATAAATTACAGAGAAAAACCAATTCTGAAATAGATTAGTTCTAGCCAATTTAAAAAGTGCTCAGTACATAGGTGAGATGTTTATAGCTTTTTAAAAGAAACATTCTTTTATCTATCTATCTATCTATCTATCTATCTATCTATCTATCTATCTATCTATCTATCTATCTATCTCTCTTTATATATATATATATATATATATATATATATATATATATATATATATATATATTAATTAATACAAATATAAAGTTTTTCATTTAGCTGATTGGTGTCACCTTCAGCATCCTGACTCCAGAGATTCATAGACAGGCCCTCCAGCAATCACACCATCCATCTGTCAAGTGATGTCATCAATTGACTATTGATATTTCTTGTTTTTTCTTTATTGCACTTTTCATTGGTGCAAGCTTGATTTTTTTTTATAGTGTGTGTGTGTGTGTGCACTTGTGCATTCATGCACCCGCCTACATGTACGTGCTCATGTGCCAGCCTGTACAATGTTGTGGTTATTTCTTCTAATTTGTTTTTATTTTGTGCCTAATGATTACCATGTGCATTACTCAGATTTGTACCAAAAACGATGAGGAACAAATATATACTTACTCTTACTATAAATTTTAGTTCTGTTATTTTACATTGAGCACTCTTTTATTACCACTGGCTCTCAATGTAAGCAATTTTACACACACACACACACACACACACACACACACACACACACACACACACACACACATATATATATACACAGTATATTTAAAAAATGTATATTAATTTAGAATACAGAAGATAAAAGTATTTCTTATATGTATCTATTTAGTTACTTGAAAGCCATAAGTTCAATTCCTGGGTCAGTCAGTGGAAGTTAGATGCTCCATTTCAGTCAAAAAAAGCAAAGGTCTATTTAAAACAAAAAGAATTAACTGATACAAAATATCTCTCAGATGACAAAATGGACAATCTCACCTTATGGATTGAATAAAGAGTTATGGTTTAAAATTTCCAGAAGTTTTGTAAATGTGCCAGATATCTGAAAAGGGCTGAAGGGTACAACAGCCCAAATATTGTGACTATAATAACCAAGATAGGTCATAAGTTCAGTTACTATTTGATAATGATAATTCCTCACCTCAGAAATTCAGACAGAAATTAAGCTTGATTCATTTGGATTAAATTAAAAGTAAAATTAGATTAAAGTTCAGATTGAAGTTGAGAGTTAGTTTATAATTATTTTGCAATTGTAAGCTTCTAATTGGTGACCATCTTTACTTTTAAGCATCCTAGTTTTTCGTTTATTCTAGACAAACTCAGTTTCAAATATATTAAAACTTGATATACTTTCATCACTTAATGAGAAGATATGTTTCATTAAAAAGGAACAATTAAGTAATTATTCCATCTTAGAAATTTCTTTATGGGGAAAACCAGAAAATGATATTAAGCCTAAAAACTGAAAAGTATTGATAATTTTTAAAAAACTGAAAAGTATTAATAAAACTGAAAAGTATTGACAATCTACAAAAAGTGAAAAGTATTGATTTTTTTAAAAGTAAAACTGAAAAGTATTGGCATTTTATAAAAATGGAAAAGTATTGAGAGTTTATAAAAACTGAAAAGTATTGAAAATTTGCAAAAACTGAGAAATATTGACAATTTACAAAGTTGAAAAGTATTGTTAATTTATAAAAACTGAAAAATATTAACAATTTACAAAATATGAAAAATATTGATAATTTACAAAAAGTGAAATGTATTGAAAACTTATAAAACCCTGATATAATTTTGAATGAACCCAAAAGAGAAAGGTGAAAAAAAAATACAAAAAATGTTTGGTTGATTCATTAACTACTTGAATGTAAGTTTATTCTTTTATATATTGTATGTTAATTAAAGATAAATTTGAATGTTAATGCTATGAGTGTTTCTGTAGGTAACTTTGTTTTAGCTTACAGTTAAATCAGTTTCATATTTTCTGTTGAACATATAAGAGAACAAGCTGTACCCTACACACAAGCTGCTAGTGGCAGCCACTGGTGGACTTCTACAGGTCCGCCAGTGGTAACATTGCCAAGACAGTGGGCAACCTGCAGTAAATGCTAGTGGCACGCAACCCAATGGCAGATTGGTAGAATCTTTTCTCAAAACATGTATAAAAAACAACCTAGACGATTATACATAAATCTTTAACATTTTTTTTACAAATAATAAAAATAAAAATAAATTTTCTATACTATTGCCTTTGATTTTGCTGGCATTATATAGGTGGACTAGCAGTTATAACCAATTTGGTACCATTGGTCAGAAGTACCTGTGTTTATTTGTGTTTTTATATTTACAAATTTGATTTTTGTTGTTCTTTTCAATGTTTCAAATACAAAAATATGTACAAAATTTTCAGCATATACACAAAATGTTTAATTAAAAATATTTGATATACGTCCAATTTCTCTGAGCAACATTTTGGTGACACAAAATGAGACAAACACTATTATTTTTACATCAGCAGACCAATGAGAGAATTGGTGCTGATTTCAAATTTGCAGAAATTCTCAGGTTGTGAGGATATTATTCTTTGTAATCTGCAGTTATATCTCTAGTAGAACCTTGGATTTTTATTCTTTGTCAAAACAGCTTAGCATTTAGTTATCAAAATGTAGTAGTTGATCAAGATAAACTCTCTCACCATCTATATATATGTGCATGTGTGTGTGTGTGTGTATGTGTGTTTCACAAAAAGTGGTCAACGGGGATATTTCGAGAAGATAATATTTTTAACAAATTCAGTTTTTGTTATAATGCTTGATATCAAGAGATATTTTAAATAAAATTAAGTGTTCACTTATCTTGTTACTACTCTGAGTTCCACAGAGATTACATCCATTCATTAGAAGATTTCATTGTAAAATTGTAATTTCAACTTTATAATCAACTATCCTGACAAGTTGATGTAATCTCTACCATGGCCAACTATTATTATAAGGTTCCACAAGTCATATAGAAAGCTGAATTATAACAGGCCGATATAATGTAAACAAAAAAAATGTGACTGGCCGCTTAGAAAATTGCTAATCTAAAAGGGAGGTAATTTTAAAAATGTAATTCTTAGAATGTAAATTAACAATGTACAATTACATTAGAATTTATCAGATGTATTTCAATTCCCTAGACATGTTTTCAACACTAAATGCATATTTACACCTTTATTTTGCTAACCCATGAATTATAAATGGCTCTTTTATGATTTTCAATTGCATATACGGTTCATTTTGCAAATGAACACTATTAGGTAAATTTTCTACCTCATAGTACATTGAATTTAAAGATTAAATTATAAAGTTTGTTGTGATATTTTGTTTAAAAAAATGGTTAACAAATGTGTTGCATTTGGCTGTTCTAGTGGATATGTTACTAACAGTGAAAAAGTATCAAAATTTTCTTTTCCGTTTAGAAAATCCAACCTCATAGAAAAATAGATAAAATTTGTTAATCGTATTGATTGATTTCCTATGAAAAATTCAGTTTTTCTGAAAGAAACATTTTGAAGAGAAATATATTTTGAAAGGAAAACAAAAATTGAATTGGATTTACACCCAATACCTAAAATACATTCAGAAAAAATAAGAAAACCATCTCTTTTACAGAATATGAGGGAATTCAGAAAGTCTCCAAAACAAAGACTGGTTAAACTGATGAATTACATGATTTTATTTCAGCTGATACGATAAAGGATTTTACTCAATTGGAAGAAGCAAAGTGTTGTCCTAACAGATTTGAATTTAAAAAAAAAGGAAGATTATATTCTAACTTATAGAATAGTCTTTGACCCTGAAACACATTTTCCATCTATAAAAAAATGTATTTGCATTGACCAAAACCTTCACGCCCAGCTCCAGTGTGATGGAACCCCTATACTGTTACCACTGTGGTTTATACATGGACATAATGCTAAACTCACAAGATTTAGCATGTTAGAAAATTTTCCAAACTACATACAAAACATGGTGGAAGAACAACCATACTAAATTCTAAAAGAATTATGAAAAAGACACCATTACCAAATAAGGTTGTCTTTGATTTTCTGCAAAACTAATACGTTATACTTTACTACTTCACTATATGTCTCAACAAGTCTACAAATTTTGCAAAAATTTCTATTATCATCTTTTTCTTTATTAGAGAAAATTCAATAAAATTAATTAAATGTTTTCAATGCAAAATGTGTTCACTGGTCATGGTCGGCAATGCTACAGAGAAACACTACTTTGACTTACTTTCTTGAAGGGGTCTTATGGTTCCATCTAACCAAAAGGCAGAACTCATTTGTGCTTGTGTTGCTATACTTGATTATGCAGATAAATCTATTGTAAAGAAAGAATTTTGGTAACTTATTCTCCAAAATATGTTTTTACTTGTGAACAACGCACTGAAAAAGGAATTCACTTTGCAGCAAAAATTATTGTGAATATATTTTACAACAAATGAAAGTTTTTATTGGATGAAATTCAAAAAATAATATAGAATGCTTTAAAAAGGGAAAGGTCAAAAGAAAATTGATTTATGCAGTAACCAGTGGTAATTTTTTTTACCTTTATTTATTATGTATTATTGCTTAATTCTTTAATAACTTTTTTGTTTACAAACTTTTATTATTACTTTTCTGTTTAAAAAGAGAAAAAAAAACAACCTGTTTGTGTATTTCTGGATGGTTTTAACCTGTTTTAGATAAATAAAACAGACATAAATTGACTATAAACCAAATATGCTCGTTAGAAATTAGACTGAAATGTAACATGTGGGGCTGTATATATTAGTAAGCCATGTCTCTATAAAATTCAGAGTAGGAGCAAGTGAATATGTAAATTTATTTATCACTATACATATGTGTATGTATAGAAAGAGAATTATATTCTTGTGTATATGTTAATAGAATATATATACATTTTCATATATTTATTTGCATTTTCGGATTTGTGTTTTAGAATATGTGCATTCTTTGGAGAATGCTTTAAAGGATTTGAAGAAAGAAAACAGGACGCTCAAACTAAACCTGCCTAATCCAGACAAAGAAGTGTCACCTGAGATCAAAATGCCTGGAGATTTGAACCTGGATCAAATTGCAAATGTCTCAGACAACACAGTCATTCGAACACATATTCAATCACTTAATCAAGCTTTAGGTAAGTTTGGATTAAATTGATTGTGGAAAGTTTATACAATCTGTTTCAACTCTGTCAATCCTTTTCTCCCATGTATTGTGAAGGTACATCTTTTGGTTGATTCTATATCTTGTAATCAGCTTAAATCTGAGTATAGTCACTTATTATTAGATAGAGTAAGTTCTTTTTCCACTAAACTATAGGCTGATACATTCTTGATTATTACTGTTGTTGTGGGATGTTCTGTGATGTGTCGGCCTTGTTTGAATGTACTTTTTTTTTATCTATACAGTTGTCGACAGAATTATTCATTCCCACTGAATATTTGTATATTTTCTAAGGAAATGTGAATATTTGCAAGTACTTACTGAATTGAACATAAATAATTGATTCTGTATTTAGTTTTGATTAATTCATTAAATTTTTAGAAGTTTCATATTTATAGTTACAGATTTTTTCTAAAAATTGGTGCAGTCTAAAATTATCACCCACCCACACTTATGGAAATTATGAAATAATAATGCTCTATGGCAATTGTAAGGTTTTTTTTTCTTAATTTTACATTTAATACAAACACTCTTTGAAAATGAAATAGTATTGACCTGATTCTATAACATTCTAAAATGTAATGAAGACAATATGTGAGTACCATATACTGTGATAAATCATTTGTTCTGTAACCATAACAAGGATGGTTGAGCTTGACAAGAAGCTCTAAATAAGATAGTTGATATACAACACTTTCTAAGTGTTTAAATGTTCCTGGATCTACAATTCATAGCATTATCAAGAAGTACGAGACTTATTGTATTGAGAATAAATTAAGGACTGGCAGAAAACAGTTAATTTCTGAGAGAATGGAAAAGAAAAGTGTAGAGATAGAATCCTCACTTAACAACAAGGGACTTTGTCAATGATGTAAAAACATCAGGGTTGAATGTATTGACGAAGATAGTCACTAGATTCTTTCATCGAGCAGGACATCAAGCTTGTTGCACAAGTAAAACTTCCTTGCTTAAAGCTAAACGTCTAAAATGCAGATTAGCTTGTCTTAGAAGTCATCTAGAATATGGGAATCAATATTGGAACTCTGTTTTATGGTCAGATGAAACCAAACTAGAATTATTTGGTCACATGAACTGCCATTATGTATGAAGGAAAGTGAGTGAAGCTCACAAACCAAAAAATACCCTCTCTACAATTAAGCATGGTGATGGGAGCATTGTACTCTGGGGATGTTTTGCTGCTTCTGGACCATGAGAACTAGTACAAGGGTATCATGGATAAAAGCAGTATTTGGCTATTCTTAAAAATAATATATTAAAAAGTCCACAAAAGCTGTCTTTGGAGCATCACTGGACATTTCAATATGATAATGATCCAAAACACGTGGCACAAATACTTAGATGACAGCAAAATTAAGATATTAGTGTACCCTGCACAAAGTCCTGACCTAAACCCTCATTGAAAATTTATGGGCATATTTGAATAAAAAATTAAGAGAAAGAAATCCTTTGAATTTGGAGGAACTAGAAGTTATTGCCAAAGAAGAATGGAGCAAAATACATATCAGTATGTGTAATGATCTTGTAAGGAACTATGAAAAATGATTAAAGGCAATAATCAAGAATAATAGTTGCACAATTGATTATTGAATCAATCAGGCTAATAATTTTGTCCTATGTTAAATGTTTTTTTGGTGTTTTTTGCATTATTGTTTGACATTAAAATAAAAATTTTGTTGTGGGCATCACTGAACATACTTTCAAATCTATTATTTCATCATTTGTGAATAAAAGCACATGAAGTTTCCATGAAAATTTGAGATATTACAGCTTTATTTGTAATTATGGAAGGCAGGAGGTGAATAATTCTGTCCACAACAGTATGTAATTTTGTTTGGGGGTTAAAAGGACATCATCAACCCCACAACAGAAATCATATTCAAGATACCACACAATAAGTGTAAACAAAAACAATAAAAGGCTTTTTGTATACATTTCAGAGAAAATATTGTATATTTTAAAGAACATATAGGTATACACAGATAAAAAGGTTGTACTTATCTGGTAGTCACCACATGGCCTGTCAGGGAGCTGTCCATCAACATCTGCTTCATTTCACTGTTGAAGATGAAGAGAGAAAATTTTATTTCTGTTTCACTTGGCAGCAAAACACCTGTTCTGGTGCATAATGGGAGTTTTCATATTTAACTAATTTTTTATAATCTAATTTTTATTTCTTTATTGTTAATTATCATTCTTATCTATATTTTAAAGTAATTTCATTACTTAACTTTTAATTTTTTTTATTATTAATTATTTATTATTTTGGTTTCATATTCCTACATAGTTTAGTTCTAAGGGTTAGAGGTTATTTAGTGATTTATTTGTTGCTAGCACTACACTATTATTTTATTACTATTTTCACACCATCTAATTATTATTGCTTTTTGTCACAACACCTGGTATCAAGACATTATTATTATTATCAGCAGCAGCAGCAGCATATTATTAACACAGTTTTTGTTTTCATCCCAGAGATATTGCATTAGGGACGTTCTTCATCAAGTTGTACAACCTAAGACAGAGAGCACCTGCAGAATATTTGCAGTGCCAAGTAATGTAGACTTCTAAAGCAACAGGGTTTATCAGGCTTTATTCTGATTTTGTAAATGTAGGACTTCAAATTTGTTGGTATAGACCCCAATACAGCAACAAGAACTGGGACAATAGTGGCCTGAACATCCCACACTCTGGCAACTTCAGTCTGAAAGTCAGCAGGATATTATTATCCATTACCTGAAGTAGTCTTTGCTTTAATGATCATGGGCCTTGTCATTTCTTCAATTCTTTACTTGTTGTTACTATATTACAATTTGTTTCACTAATTCCGTTTTGCAGTGTGTACTGATAAATCATCAGTTATCTCCCCTTGAGATCTAGGAGGTATAAAAATCACTCTGTAAAATCTGTCAGTAGACGAGTAGTCAGAGTAAAATGCAATAAAGCTTTGGTATAAGTTTATTCACTGGTTCTGTTTTTACTACAATTTATTGCACTTTCAATGGAACTTTATATGCGGCCAGAATGATTTCCCTATGACTCAGAAAGTGAAGCAGCAGATAAACACTGGACACACTGGCTCAAAACTTTTACGAACTTTGTTGAAACTCTACTCCTTGAGAACCCAAATCAGCTTATTAACAAGCATGTTCTTCTGACTAACTGTGTGTCTCATTCAATCAACAATATCATTGTAAACTCTAAAACTTATGAAGAAGCGATAGAAAGATTACACACAACCTACATGAAATACAAAAATGAATTATTTGCCTGACATATACTTGCCACTCAGTGACAGGAATCTGGAAACATTGGATCATTTCCTAAACACCCTTCGAATATTAAACAGGGACTGCTTTGGAGGCACAAGAGGAACATATTCTAGATGCCTTCTGTTGTGTATGATACACCTAATTTACATAAGCCTACCGACCATGCAAATGTTCAGTAGAATTAAGGAATCAACACCTTTTTGAAAAAGGAACAGTCTTCCTTATACCAAACTAACTGTAAATATTGCCTGCTTGTTTCAATACATTTTTGAACAAACTTTTTCTTATTATTCCATGCTGAGCTTCAACACCTTCGTAAATGCCCATGCAGTCCCTTCTTGAAAATAAGACCCACTACCAGTCCTAAGCTGCATGAACAAGATACTTGTGAGTTTGCTATACAGCAGTCCAGCTCGTATTTTCAAACCGATACTGTGGTTGGCTCTCTAAAACCACCTGTTCCTATTATCCCTCCTCTCTATGATGATTCGACTTACTCTCCTACCCAGGACGTCCCACCTTTAAACACCTCAGAACAACCTGTCACTGCTGCATCAACCAAACAGACATGTTACTACTGCGGTCTAAATCTACACTCACGACTTTCATGTCCTGCCAGGGAAACTTGTTGCCACAAATGTGGAAAAATAGGACATTTTTCCAAGGTATGTCGTTCATTTAAAAATATCTCTTACAAAGTTAACCATCCTGACAGTTTGTTATCATTTTCTGCAACATTGTCTGTGTTCTGTGACTGTCTTTCAAAAACTATTATAAAAATTAAAATTAATGGAGTCCTCACCTATGCATTATTAGATACTGGCAGTTCGGAAAACTATATCAGATACAGTGTAGTAAAAATTCACAAATGGCATTATGTTCCCTCCCCCAATAGAGTAACAATGACAAACACAGCTTTGTCATCACACGTAAGTGGATATTGTTTGGCTGACCTACATTATAACAGTATTTCATATAAAGCTGTTAAGTTATTGATAATGAAAGACCTTTGTTGTGAGGTAATACTAGGCCATGATTTTTTTCAGCAACATTCTAGCATAGAAATCCCATTCGGCAGAGATAAACCTGTATTAAAGATTTGCAGACTGACTACAGCCAACATTCTGTACCCCTCACTTTTTGAAAACCTGACAAAGGACTGTAAGCCAATAGCTATTAAGCTGATGTTATTTGCATGACGACAAACAATTTATAGGGTCCAAAATAAAAAAAATGCTTCAAGAAGGAATAATTGAGCCAAGTACGTCACCATGGAGGGCCCAAGTATTAATAACAAATGCAGAAAACAAAAAAAAAAGGATGGTTATCAATTACTCCCATTCAATTAACCAGTTCACTCTTCTGGATTCTTTTCCATTGCCACGCACAGACGAAATTCTATGCGAAATAGCTAAATATAGTATTTTCAGCACGTTAGATTTGAAAAGTGCTTATCATCAGGTGGCCATTAAGCCAAAAGACAGACACTACACTGCATTTGAAGCAGTTGGCCGGCTGTACCAGTTCCGGAGGATACCTTTTGAGGTAACTAATGGAGTAACCAGTTTTCAAAGAATAATCGACAAAATCATAATGAATGAAAAACTTGAAAGTACTTTTGCTTATATAGATAATATATAAGTATAACTATATGCGACCACAATCAGAAGGACCACAACGAAAACCTTTGACAGTTCATGGACACTGTAAGCAAATATAACCTTACATTAAATAATGACAAATGCTTGTTTAGGCAACATAAAATCAATCTTTTGGGCTATACAATAAGCAATAGGGGCTAGACCCAGAGCGATTAAAACCTTTGCTCAGATTGCCAGTCCCAGATAGTATAAGTGTGCTGTGACGAACTATGGGCATGTTAGCCCATTATTCAGAATGGATTCCCTCTTTCTCAGAGAAGATACATCCATTAATACAAGTATGATCTTTTCCGTTATCTTGCCCAGTAATGGAAACATTTAGAAAACTCAAGCAAGACATTATAAAATCTGTAATCACAACTATATATCCTTCTGTCCCACTGGTAGTTTAAACTGATGCATCAGTTTCTGCTACATTAAGTGAAGCTGACTGCCCTGTAGCCTTCTTTTCAAGGACTCTCTCTCAATCTCAATGATGGTATACGGCGATTGAAAAAGAAGCCTACACCATAGTTGAGGTGTTAAAAAAGTGGAGACACTATTTAATCAGATGTCACTTCAGATTCAAATCTGTTTTGTTCATGTTCAACTCAAAGGCTACCAGTAAAATAAAAAATGTAAAAAATAGCAAGGTGGATAATTGAACTATCTTGTTTTTTGTTCGATATTACTTGCTAGCCCAGCAAGAAGAATTTCACAGCAGATGCCCTGTCAAGAATATGCAGTATAACTCCAAGTACAAAAGAACTCCAGACACTATTCGAGAAACTGTGCCACCCGGGCATAACATGGATGGTTCACATGGTAAGGAGTAAGAATTTGCCTTATTCAGTGAAGGACGTTAGGAAAGTTACAAATTCCTGCTGAATGTGTGCTGAGATAAAACGGAATAGCAGATGTAGACAAAGGCAGGTGATGGAAATTAGTTACATTCCAGTTGAGACCAAAGTTGAGAGAAACCTTGGTGCTTCTATGCTTTACTCCTCTGCTCCCAAACTACAACATGAAAAGAAAGGGAAAAAGAAACTAAAAGCAAATGATTATTGGTTACTTTACATAAGATTCCCAGAGCAAATCCGCATCAGTATTTGGTGACATGTCCTTAGTTGATTCCCAACATGTTACTAAATATAACAGACAAGTCTTTATTAATTCATTTTATTGATTCAATTATTTTCTCAGGTGATTTAAAGAAAGAGAAAACAGAATTATTGGCACATGCCAGGAAGCAGCAAGTTCGGATTACTTTCTTGGAAGAACGTTTAAAAACTTCTACAGAACAGGTAAAAAAGTACATTATCATTACTCATTACTTAATGTGTTTGTGTTTGTGTGTGTGTGTGTGTGTGTGTGTGTGTGTGTATATATATATATATATATTTCACCCCAAGCAAGGCAGTAAAGCCGCTAAGACACAAGGAGTTACTGGGTACGGAAGAATTAGGAACAGACAGATTACTAATGAGCGGGAAGAGAGAAAAGAGTGATCAGGAGGATAGTAGATAGTGATTGACATTGCATTTAAATTTTTGCAGATTAAAGTTGGCTCGAAAGCATGGTGCCAGAAGGGAGTTCCACAAGTGAGAAGTGTGAGAAAAGAAAATGTTAGCATAGAACCTACAGCTACATCTAGCCAGTTCAACTGTAAATTGATGAGATCTTGCCACCAGTCTAGTACTGCGTTTAAATTCAAAAAGTCTAGGTAGAGTAGCAAACAGCCATCTTAACAGCATTATGGGCCCCTGGGCAAACCAGTGTGCCAGGGCCCCTACAATAACCACTCACATGAATAAAAAGTAAATGATTGATAATATTAAACATATATTTATTTTATTGGCACTTCCACAAAACTGGTGTTAAAACATTAAAAACATGCTGCAACTAATCAGTATGATAAATAATTGAACTGTACACAAGGCTTGAAAAACACAATAATACTCAGTAAGCCACACAGATTCGATGGCACAGTATGAAATTACTACGAACTTCTTATTATAACAAGCATTTGTGGCATTTCTTTTCAGAGAACTGCTTTGTTCTTGGTTTGAAGTCAAGGGTCTTCAAGAATAGGATGTCATTTTCTATGCACATGAGTGAAAGCCAGTTTGAATGATGCTTCCCCATTGTGTTACAAAGTAGATTTTTTTTATAAGTTTCAATTTTGAAAAAGAATGTTCTGTACAGTTGATCACCATAATGCACATGAGCACTGAGTGCAAATTCAACATTCTGGAATATAGATTTCAAATTGTCCAAAATTATTTTTCTGTACAGTGCAGAGAGAGTCTAACAATTTTCTTCAAGAGTCACGTATTTCTTGAGATTGTTATAAAATAAAATAAGACATATCTTGGCTGATTTGCAGGCAAATAAACTAACACACTCAAGAGCGAGAGCCGGATGTGAATGGGACAAGGCCCCGTCACAAAATGACTATTATTGTTGTTTGCACATAGGCCTGACGCACGAGTTCCGGTCAAAAAATAAAATTAATATTTTAAAGTGTTTCTATTTTTCGACCAATAAAAATGCTTCCCTCCTAATTATACTCGCGTCGTTTTTCGAGCCTGTTAAGCCATAAAAAACGCCATAAAAGGGGTCACACGGGGAAGTACTAGCAGTCAACAGTTGTTTTTCGAGCCTGTTAAGCCATAAAAAACGCCATAAAAGGGGTCACACGGGGAAGTACTAGCAGTCAACAGGAGGCCAGGAAAGAGATCTGTCACAGTCAGTCTGGGCAGTCAGCAAGAGGAGCGCCATGCCAACCAGTGAGAACTACTATGAGAGATCAACACAGATTGAAAACTGGCTTATGAACTATACCACAAGGTAGCTGTCCCAAACCCACACGTTCCTATTGAAATAAATCATATAAATCTATTTCTGCTGTTGTCGTATTTCTTTCTTGCAACCATACGCTTGTCTATAACAAGATGCTCATATTCCTTTAAAAGGTCATCATAATTCAGGTCTTTGTGATAAATACTTAGCCAGTTGTCAACACTTTTTCTTTAGTGCATCAGAAACAATGGTTTTCAATTCACTGAAGAAGGAAAACAGATTTCCAATCTGTGAAAAAGCCTCTTCACATTTTGTCAGTTCAAAGATTAGAATGTCCAGAATAAGGAGGAAAGTTTCCACCTTGAACTTTTCAGTTTTACTGAGACGTACCTTTTCTGCTGATCCATCTTATCTATTAAGACACACATTTCATTTTCATTCCCGTTTTCTCCCATCACTGTAATCTGTATCTGGACATTTACTCCTGGCTTTGATTTAATATTTACTAAATTTATCTCTAGTTTCCTGAAGATAGGTTTTTATAGACTCAAGAAGATTCATGGCAACAAGGATGTTCACATCCCATGATTGCAGGACCTTGCTTGTTTTGTTCAGTTTTTCTAGCATGTCATGAATTGTGAGAAAGATTGTTTCCAGGTTTTTGATTTTTTTGCTCAATACTACTGCCTCCCACCTTGTATTCACTTGCTGTTCATTGTCAGCTGATAGAGAATACAGTGTATGTTTTATTTTCTCAAAACCCCCATACAGAGTATGAACAGTATCAAAATGTGCTGACTATCATGTGTTAGACAGATGCTTGACCACAAATTCTTTGCCTAGAGATAATGTCAATACATTTCATACATTTCAGCGATGAGTAGAAAAAGCAAAAAATGAATACAGATGCTGAACAGTCAAAGAATTTTACATTTGTATCGGTGACGCTTTAGTATATGTCTTACCGATCATTGTATCCTACCACCAAATTTTGTATCCTACATTATCTAACGTAAGGGGAAAAACGAAAAACAGAAGGAGGATGCCATTTATTGTGGGATTATAAAATTTAAAATAAAAAAATTATAAAATAAGAAATTTGACTGAAAAGTCATAAAACAAGATATTTGAATTCTTTAAATAAAAATATTTTGAATGTCTTTTAACATATTGAGAAAAAATAGGGACAATGCTTTTATAATGTAGGATACAAATGTGGTGGTAGGATACACACTAAAGTAGATACTTATCAGTAGGATACACGCTAAAGCGACACCCAACACTGCTGCTTTTACTTAATTTAAAAGTACTCTGTTTGGGGATTTGTGGAGGTTGACATGCTTGTGTGTTTTGTGTGTATTTTTTAGGTGAAGGTGTATGTTCTATATATAAACAAAGAAGATAGAAGAAGCATACAAAACAAAACTATGGATGTTTATTCCTTTCATGTTGATTGTATTGAAACAAAGTTAAAGGTCTCTTGAGTTAGTCCATTTTCCTTTTTGATTCAGAAATTATTTATGGAAAGTAAGGATAAGAATGGGTAAAGATGGTCAAGCTCAAGTCAGCCGCATGCTGAGTTGAGATTGCTGAATCTTTACTTCATGAGGAAGGCTGCTGTAAACATGTTTGAATGATCTTTTTGGAAAATGGAAAGAGAGCTAATCCAAACAATTACATGAAAGTATTTATATATTACAAGGAGTTATATATATAATAAATGATATGAAATAATAAAACAAAGTGTGTAAGATGGAATACATGAAAACCTATTGGATGTTCAAAATTTTTGTTTTTTGTTGACACTTTGCTTCTTTTATATTAGCATTATCAAAACATAAGTGAAAAAATCTAAGAAAAAATCATTGACATATAGTGGTAACTATAGTAAATTTAAAGCCAAAGAACTTGATTCAATTCAATTCAATTGTAATTCAATGAAACATTAGATTACTTAGAATATTTTTCATAAATGTTTAAGATTACTAGTAGTTAAAAAATTATATAAAAAAGGTACTTATGTTATATTGGTCAAGTAATTTTTACAGATAATAGAAAAAATTGTGCATGTGACCAAAAACCCTTTTCTGGTTTCTTAATAACTTGCATCATAGGAAAATGCATTTATATGTTTTTTTTTTTCTTTATTATTATTTTCTTTATTGGTTTATTTCATTTTCAAACAAATTCCTAAATTAACAGTACTCTTTTGAGTGATTCTTAATCTGATATTATTTCTTTTGGAAGATTCCTGGACGGTACTCATCTATGACATAACTTTTTTTGTCAATTCCAGCCTCAAAAGAAGCAAATTGCTTTAGACCAACTGAAGTATGAGTTGAATGTGAACATGCAAAGATCTCAGGCCGAGATAAACAGCCTGAAGAAACAGATTGCAGAACTTGAGTTACAATTAACAGAAGCCAGAGGTGCAGCAGATGAATATCATCGGGCTAACCTAGAAAACAATATTGAAATAACAACTTTAAGAAATGAGGTAAAGTTATGTTTACACTTGGAAATTAAAGTCAGCCTCTCCTTTTATTCACTTAAATATAAATGTTTGTTTACATATTAAGAAAAGTATTAGATTTTTGCATGCAACTCTTTAGATATTTTTCCCACTTATTATATAGGGTGTCCTATATATATATATATATATATATATATACACAGGGTGTCCAAAAAATTGACATCATTTTGTAGTCTAATAACATAGCCAATTTTTGCTCAAATGATCTCAAATTGTAAGAAAATGTATAAAAACTAATTTGACTGTACAAACTTATCTCAATGAGAATCCTACCATGAAGATGCACCAGGCATGCCAGCGATCATGACAATGTGCTGTTGAAATGACCACTATATTCACCTGACTTGACACTTTTTGATTTTTTTCTATGAAGCTATGTGAAAGGACAAGTCTATATCCCCTTCCTACAAGCTTTGAGGAACTTAAGCAGAGAATCAATGAATCACTGGAGAATGTTACAGAAGACATGCTACAGTGTGTTTGGCAGGAGCTGGACTATTGACTTGATGTGTGTCATGTCACAGGTGGTGTGCATATTGAACATTTGTGAAACTTTGTGAAATTGGTTATGAAATTTATATCCTTTTGAATATCTTGTTCAATTTTGATAAATAAATCTTTTATTGTTCAACATGAAGCCTATTTAATTTTGTTTGCATTGGACATGTAGTTACTACTGACATATTCACATTTTAAATGATATCAGTTTTTAGGAGCACCCTGTATTAATATGTTGTAATTCTAGAGAGATCAATTTATCACTTAATAACAATAAAAGGCTGATCCCCTAATTTATGTTCAGTAGAATATTCTCTTGCTATGAGGTTGTTCAGAAAATAATGTCCAATTTCAGAATAAACCTTTTAATTGTTTTCTAATATATTATTATAATAGTTGCCCTAAGACATTACTCATTCCTAATGATTTGTTTATTTTATATCAATCACTTTCAAAATTTAACTTGAATCATTATATAACACCTCATCTTGAATATAAAGAAAGAAGAGATACGTTTACTTGTTCAAGCTTGGTCATAATGCTTCAACTGCTGCCAACATTGAAAGAACATGTGGTGAAAATTCACTTGTGATCAGACAGTATGGCACTGATTTCCACAGTGGGAATACGAGCCTTAAATTCCACAGTGGGAATACAAGTCTTGAGTTCCACAGTGGGGATATGAGTGTTGAAGATCAAAGTGGTAGAGGATGTCTATCTGCAATTGACAATCGGCATTTGAAAGTACTAGTTGAACAAATACATGTCAAAGTGTCAGAGAAGTATTTCAGATAATGGGTGTCAGTATTTAAAAAATCTCAAGGAAATTGGTAAGGTAAAGAAATTGGATAAATGGGATCCACATGAACTCAGTAAAAGTCAAAAAGTTTGATGTTTTGAAGTGTGTTTGATATTGCATCTATGAAATTTGAATGATCCATTTCTTGATTGAATAATGACTTTTGATGAGAAATCCTTTATGACAATTGTAAATGTTCAGCTCAATGGCTTGATCATGAGAAAAAAGACCCCAAAACTTTCCAAAAGCAAAATCTCACCAACAGAAGATTATGGTGACTGTCTGGTAATCAGACATTGGTGTTATCCATTACAGCTTTCTGAAATCTTTACCAGAGCATCACTGCCAAGGTTTACTGCCAGCAGCTGGATTAAAAACACAACCATTTAAGCAAAATGTGACTGGTGCTGGCAATTCTCAGCCACATGTTGCCAGGATGACACTGCAGATGCTCACCAACTTGGAATATGAGACTTTGCCACATTCAGCATAATCCCCTAATTTCTCATCTACTCACTGCAACTTTCTCAAGCATCTTGAGACATTTTAAGCTGAAAGATATTCCATTGCAAAGAAAATGCAGAAAAAGTATTCACAGATTTTTTTGACATGAAAACCTTTAAAGTTTTACCATAAAGTAAACTTGTAACTCAATGACCGAAATGTATAGACGTTCAGAATTCCTATTTTGACTGATTTAAACATTGCTTAAGTACATCAATTCATAATTAAAAGTTGATTCTAAAATCATACATTATTTTCCAAACAATCTAATACTATTTACACTATTCATATTTCGATTTTGTTGTTATCACAATGTTTCGGCTGTTGTGTTCACTGGAACTGAACCCTTTATTTAATCTACATGGGTAGACTGTTCTTATTCCACTGCTCATGTCTAGAGATATCGTCTAGTTTTGATTTTTATTTAGTACTGTTCGGTTATTGCTTGCCCGTTTCTCACCAAATTCACAAACTAAAGCTTTTATCCACTAGGCCATTGTCCCATAGGACTGCACCTGTAGATGTAATAGTTAATCAGAATTCCCTGTAGATTACCCAGGTCAATATACACCTGAGGAAGGCTAGGAGGGCACAACGGCCAATACTTCTCATCCTAGAAATTCAGAAAGAAACCTCATACTAGTTTACCTATAATAACAGCTTTCTTTGTTCTGATTGGTAGGAATAGTTAAACATTTGTGTGTGTGCAGCATGACAGTTATTGGCATGGGAAAATGAAACTGGCGACCAAGTTCAAATTTTAACCTTGTCTGCTGTGTTCACCTTTACCTTGGAAAAGCTCTTCTCCCTAACTGTTCAGCTATGGATTAAATAGCAGGGTAAACTTGGCTCTCTATCCTTAACTGGCAGAGAGTCTAGGCAGTGATAGTGCTAGGATTGTTGGCACCCTGAGCACAGCTGAACTTTGGTGCCCTTACAAGTATAATTTTTTTAAAATTTTCACAAGGAGAAAAAATGAAAATTTAGAATAATGAGTTTATTACAATATACAACTTAATACAAGCTAAAGAAAACATTTATTATCCTACCTAAAAAACAACCTTTCTAGCCTTTAGATCTGAAAATCTTTTCATGTCCCTTTCTACACCTATCTTCTTTACAAGATCATTTTCTATTGATAAAATAGCCAAAGAATTTAATCTCTATTGAGTCATGGACAACAAGTATGTTTTTATAAGCTTTAGTTTTGGAAGGTCCCAAACACATGACATGGCGGCATGATGACGCCCTTGGCCTTGATAGTGCCCTTGGCCTTGATGGCGGCTTGGGTGACTACCTGAGATGCCAGTACCTTGAGCTAGCCCTGACTCTAGGAGAAAGATTACTTTAAATTCCAATGATAATGTTCTTTTTCCTAATTTGTAGTAGTATGCAGTTATCAATGACATAAGCACATTTTCAAACTTGATATTTGTAAATAAAAACAAAGTACAGATAACTCTTTAAAAAATCAGAGATCGACTTGATACTGTATTTATATTACAAACAAAATAACTCCCCACTTCTCAAATCAATATTTTTCAATTCTGATAAATGCTGTGGTTTGAGGAAGGTTTGATGAATGTTTATCTACAAAAATTGTCAAAAAAAATTCTTCCCTGTTTTTTTTTTATGATCAAACCAGTTAATTTAAGCAATACCCCAAAAGGTTTAGAAGGAAATGCCCATCTGTACCCTGAAGAGCAATAACAGTGGACTTGAGAAGTCTAATTTCCTGAAATGCTATTTTAATAAAAAGATTTTATAAATTTCAACCAATATTAGCATAACCGCTTGGTCAATTAATGGAAGATGTTTCCTGTACAGAAATGACTAATTTCAACATTACCATTTTAACAAATTTGACCTCTTCTATATTTTACTATTCTTCTCCTTTATGTGCTGTGTCCGTTCAGGGTGTAGACGATCATGGCTCTCCATAACTTCCTGTCTATTGTACCTCTTAATAAATTTTGTCTTTTTTTTTATTTCTCCTAAACCTTGTTCTGCCATCTATTTACTCAAACTCATTAAGTATGTTATGCATTGTTTTCCTCTATCCCTGTTGCCTTCATTCTGCCCTGTGAGTATCAGATTTTTCAAGCCCTCCTTCCTCATTATTTCAACTGTTACCTTTTTGTTTCCATTTTCTCTAACATTTCATCATGCTACAAGTCTCTTCTTCATCTTTGAGGAGATTGTCCAGAACTCATTGTCATAGAGGGAAACAGATATCATGAAAGTTTAATACACTTTTCCTTAAAATATTTTACTATTACTATTTGTCCGGAAAGTATCCAGCTAATTTGAATATCTCAATAATCAATAATGTGATTTTGATGTAATTTGGCAACCAATCAGAGGCAACCTCACTGTGCATGTGTAAACAGAGCATGGTTGCCAAATCGATCTACTTTTGGAAATCTGTTACGACTAAATCTTTTAATTTTACTATTTGTAACTTTTGTGGCTATTTTTAAAATAAGCTGGGCTGAACTGCAAGAAGACAGAATGCATGGTTGTTAGCAAAAGCTCAAAATACAAATTACAAATTGGAGATAGCAAAGCCAAACAAGTAGAAAAAATTAAATATCTGGGATGTGTTCTAACAGAGGACGAAAAGTGTGACACAGAAATCCAAAAATGCATTGGGATAGCTAATGATTCATTCCAAAAGCTAAGCAGAGTATTAAGCTAAGAGACAGAAAAACTTTGTTAGAAACAAAGAAAATAGTATCGAACCTTTACGTGATATCTGTTCTCCTATATATCAGTGAATGCTGGACAATCTCTTCAAAGATGAAGAAGAGACTTGAAGCAACAGAAATTTGGTTCTACAGAAGGATGCTGAGGATACCATGGACTGAATATGTGAGCAATGACAAGGTTTTAGAGAAAATGAAAACAAAAAGGAAACTTATACTTAACATCAGGAAGAGGCAGTTGAAATTTCTGAGGCAGATATTGAGGAAGTAAAGCTTGGAAAATCACAGAGTAGATTGAGGGCAAGAATGACAGAAAACCAACGCATAAGACACTTAATGAACTTGTGTATATGGATGGTGGAACAGGCTTTAGGAGAGATAACACAAAGACAAAATTTATTAAAAGCTACAAAGGACAGGAAATTGTGGAGAGCCATGTTCTGAGAGGATATGGCACATAAAGAAGAAGAACTTGAGCTACTAACAAGGAGAAAATCAATCCAAAATTTATTAGTGTTGAACTCTCAAATATAGGTTACTTCACTACTTATAGCCAAATCTGGTTACCTTGGAACAGGCACTCTCCCATAGGATTACCTAGTAGTAAGATGCCATTGAATAGATTTGTGTATGATATGATCATTACATTCCTTATAACAATATGCCTGCCTATTCTTCATTATTTGTGCAAGGTTTTATTTTAGCAAAACATGATATTACCCAGGCTTGTCAGCCCTCTATACAATCCAAATTTGTCTCCTTGCAAATTCCAGATTTTCCAAATGCCACAATTCCTATCGAAAATGTGATTTTAGATGGTGGATGAGGCAATCCCAAAACAAGATTTTTCAAACTGTTTTGAAAAGTAGACCAGAGGCTCAGATAAGTGTTTAAGTTCTTAAAATGTACTACCAGGTGTAACAGCAAAATTGTCCAATTGTTAGATTAAGCACTGAATGGTTGTATCTTAGAAATGATTAAAGATATCATACAGGAATTCTCCAAGGTTTATATAACACTATTGGACTCTACTTTGAACAATAAGAATGTATAATTACTCTAAACTTAACAGAAATCGATCATAAATGAAAATGACATGTTCATCATTAATTAATCATAGCTAAGGATCAGAAGCTCATGAATGATTGAAATAAAGTTCAAATATATATATATATATATATATATATATATATATATATATATATATATATATATATATATATATATATTCCAGGATCATTTTCCAACTTATTGAAGATGATCTTTGCCCACTTTAACCTTCTAACTTTCTGTCCTGGAGTAACAAGGTACCCCACAGGTTTCATGTATGATTTCATTTTCAAGTCTTTTTTCACTGCTCTATGAACTGTCATAGCAGAAACTCCTCTCACACATGGCAAGCATCTTATGAATTGAGTTGGATCTTTTCTAATTGATCTCTTTAGCTCTATGTTGAAATGATAATCCCTCTTCCTGTTGTGACCTCCTGATCCAGTTTTCCTCTCTACTGTTCTGTCTTTTTTTAACTTACTCACCGTTCTCTTGATTCTTGAATGGACTTTGAAGATGGAAACCAGAGTATGAATGTTGGTACCATTACTGAAGTCCTGAATGATCTTTTTCCTCTCACCATTGCTCATTTGGGAAGACAGTGGGTCTGACAAAAAATAATTTTAACCTGCTCTCTTTTTAGCTGAATAACTCAATGGGTTTTTCAGTGATTCTTATGAAACATGTGTCAAGATGGCTAAACGTCTTATCTGAAAACCTATAAAAAAGAAACTCAATTAGTTTAGTGTTTTTTTAGATATTAAACATTTTGTGGTATGGATAATTATGTTGTAACATGATTTGGACAATTTTGCTGTTACACCCGGTAGAAAGAGACTAAGGTACCATTATTGTTAGGTTATTTTTTCATTAATATTAAATTACTGAATACTTAGCAGACAGACCTTGTGTAACGCTGTGTCTAAAGATGACTCTGGACTGAAGTAGGCAATTCTTTGAACTGAACGAGATTCACAGTACCTTGTTTCCAACCAACACTTTAACAGATAAATGCCTTTCATCTTTATCTACCACAATCTTTTTCACCCTGGTTTTAATCAGCTTACAATTTCCTTTCTTAGTGCTGACCGATGATAAACTCTCACTAACAGTCACTTTCAATTTGACCTGAAACTTGTCAAGACAGTAAAGACATTATATTTATCCAAATAATTGCAATAAAATTAATTTATTGTTATTTCACCTTTTTTCTTTTTTTTACTAATGTTTGCACAATACAAAGCCCAAGAGCCACTCAATGAAGAGGGTTACTGTGTAGAGTTATATTAGAGTAGGAAAAAACAAGGAGTATAGAGCTGAAGTAGACTTTAAAAGGAACTGGAACCCCAATCCTAAACAGTTAGCAAGGGATAAACCTCTTCCTGTTCAAAAGGCTGAGGAGGAGTGTGAACCAGACGATAGGCAAACCTATCTACTCCTATTAAACTGGTGCTTAGAAGATTTTTGTTAGCCATTCTAAAAAATTCAAATGTCATATTGTATGTAAACTGTAACCTCATCTAAAGTTAAAATATCTTAAACATAATGAAAATATTTTTTAATGTAATTTCATCTTTAGTGTTTAATTGGTCAACACAAATATCTTTGACAAAATTCTATGGATTTGTGATAAAAAAATGGAATTATCTTTTTACTGAAATGAGCTAGAAGTAAACAAATTTTTTACCTTTTAATAATTTTAGCTTTCAGAGTATTAAATGACTTTATAAATCCAAAAAACAATAATTATTTTATATTGTCGTGTTCAATACTTTACATTTAGCTTGCTGTGTATTTTGATCACAATTAAGGTTTTTGTTTTGTCCAATATTGTCACTTCTTTTTTATATGTGACCTCAATGTTTACATTTCAATTAAATGTAGTTATTTACCATATCTAATTGTTTCTAATCTAATTTGTGTTCAGTCACAGTTAATACATTGTCATAAACTATGGAGGATTCTGATTTTAGATTGAGTTCACAAAAAACAAAA
Source organism: Acanthosepion pharaonis (assembly GCA_903632075.3). Classification (NCBI taxonomy): domain Eukaryota; kingdom Metazoa; phylum Mollusca; class Cephalopoda; order Sepiida; family Sepiidae; genus Acanthosepion; species Acanthosepion pharaonis. Next base: position 1,883,193 of record CAHIKZ030001735.1, on the reverse strand, counting down.
GGCTTTTAAATGATCAAATCTAAATTTGATTAGAATTATCTATCTCCTTCTTTCTCCCTATATATATATAAAATATTCGTATATTTTCTCCCTATATATATATATATATATATATATATATAAAAATATTCGTCCTCCGGCAGGATTCGAACCTGTATCCTATACGGAATCATCATTTAGCTTGATATGCCTTTACCGATTTGGCCACAGAGGAGCGTTCGGTTAGCAAGGTTGAATTTACTGTATTTAAACTACAATCTTCCATGAATCTCTCACGTACATTCATATCTGCTCATGGCGTATCAAATGTAAACAAATGACATCACACATTATGAAATGGACAAAGTCCGACAATTATTTTAAGACATTATATATATATTAGGGTTTTGAGTTTTGGCTATTTGTAGAATAATTGATTTCCTGTATCATAATCCAATGAACATTTGTTCAAAAATAAGGAAGGGTTTAATTCAGCTTATTTTTAAATAAATATCACCCCCCAATCACAAAATTTCTAAAATTGTATATAAGTATAGTAATACTATTATTTTCTGGAGTTGTCTAGAATTTTTTGTTTATTTGTAAGGTTGTATGGTATGCTATAGCTATAAAATGTTAAATGGGTTTAAAAAATACATAAGTACTCTCCAATTACATCATTAGGAAATTGAAAAATAAAGCTTCTGCAAGTTTGCCATTTTTGTTTATTTGTAAAGTTGTATGTTATACTTTAACTATAAACTTTTAAATTCATTAAAAAACATAAGTATTATCCAAATACATCATCAACAAATAGAAAAATCAAGCTTCTGAAATATTTTGATTTTTTACCTTTATTGTACATATGGTAAAATCAAAGTTTCATTTTGGTGGTGATATTTTTCAAGAACTAAAACAAATTAATGCCATTTTCATTACTTTTGCACAAAAGTTCATTGATTTATGACACAGGAACATTGGGTTACAAAAAAACATAACCTAATATATATATATATATATATATATATATATATATATACAAAGAAATAATCACACATAGAATCAATCATCAATATTAATGCTATTATTGGCGATATCACATCACTAGTAGAATATAATGTATCAGCGTTTTATGAATATGTCCTGAAGATGGTCTATTAGACCAAAACGTCCGATGTTGACATTATATTAACATTAAAACAGCATAATTGCATATTAGGATTTTTGTTTGTTTTTTCCGTATATTTTTCTTCATATATATATATATATATATATATGATAAAATAAAAGAACAAATACGAAAAGTATATCAATCTAACATATTTCACTTTTATTAAAGCATCATCAGAGATCAAGAGAAAACACTATATATATATATATATATATATATATATATATATATATATATATATATATATATAGGAGCCAGCTTTCCCTGACGATCCACTTCGGTGAAACCTTGGTAGCTTTGTCTGGCTCTCTAGGTTTGACTAGGTCTGCTCTACTTTTGTATTGAGCACTTTTAAGTTAGTTGATTACTCGTATCGGGGTTTTTTTTCTTTGGGCTTTGGACCTGTATGCTGTATGATTATTTTCAACAGACGTTCATGTTCATAGCTCTTTCTTTTTTTAAAACCTTTTTTTCCTTCAAGATTGATTTGACCATTAGCAAATCAAGAAACCAAAGGTTTTCCGAGACGAGTGTAGTTACCTATATATATATATATATATATATATAAGCTGTCAGTTTAGAATCTCAATCTTATTTTTTCTCGTATATAGTATACCAAGACATACAGCTTAAGTATAAATATTTTAACTGTTGTCTTTTGTAACTAAAACACATTCAGTCAAACTATTAAGCCAGTGTTTTTATTGTATTTGATCAATAGAAAGTGTCAGCCAATAAACAATTGTTTTTGTACAAATTAAACATTACTGTTAAAATATGAAACTGATTGTCATTTTTCTGAAATCAGCTATTTTCATTTTTTTCTTTTTCAGGTGTCTTCATTAAAAGTAGAATTGTCAGAAAAAAGACCAACATTAAATTTTGGTGCTCAGGTAAGTTTTGTTAAAGAAGTAAAGTAGGAGGAAATTCTGGCTTTAACTTGAAGAATCTTAAATCATTTATTCAAAAAGATATGGAAAGCATTTCTTTGGGTTTTTTTGTGAAATGGGAAATTATTATGGGATACATGACACTGATTTGATGCAAGCTGTATTCACCAAGTAATATTTACTGAAGCTGAGCAACTGAACAGCAGCATTACTAAAAATGTGGTTAATTATCTGAATGTGTGTAGAATGTTGTTTTTCTTACCATGTTTAATTAGAATCAACCATATTTCCACAAATAATTTTTTGTTTTCGTTAAGTGAAAAAATATTTGTGTGTGCATAAGTATTGTTGCAATAGGTGCATATTAAAATCACCTCATGGTTACCAAAATAAATCAGTCACTAAACTGTTGTGGGCAGTTCTCCAAGTACTCCTAAAACCAGTGGCAACAATATTTTACACATGTAAACGATGAGTTTAAGGATACAGAATGAAATTCAACAAGGTGATATTTTATATTTTCTGTTTTTATATAATTGACTAACAACAAAGAGAAAATACACAAGTATGCATGGAAAAGAAAGAAGATATTATGTTGGTTACAATCAGTAGTAGGAACATTTTCCACTTAACCAATTTATAGACAGAAGCACACAAATGCATTCTGGGATTTCTTCCTAGCCAATAAAATAGGTTCATTCTCTGTATCATCTGACTCAGTCCTGGTCTGTCTTGCCTTGAAATCAGAATGCTGTTTTCGATCATCCAAATTTGTTTTTCTGTGTCAACCCCATTTCTTAGTTTGTTATCTTTTTGCCATATTAATGTTGCTTTGCCTTATTACTGTTAATTTGCCTTGTATATATTGTTTGTTTGTTTTATATTATTTTTTGTCCTGTTCTTTTCTTTTTTTTTCTTGTAATTGTTTATTGGAAGATTTGTCAAATCTGTTTATTGGGCAGCTCCCCCATTTATTTATTTATATTTACTGATGGCCACTCACTCTACAAATTAAAAGTTAGCAATTATATGGGTGATACATGTGTGTGTGTGGGTGGGGGAGAATAAAGTTAAGTCACTGAAGGGGGAAAATATCCCCATGCCTGGAAAGGTTTTGGTTGGCGTTGTCAATTCTACCACATGCTAGAAGAAAAAGAGAGACAAGTGTAGGAAGACAGGAAGTGTCCCATTTTTATATGTGCTTGACAGCACCACCTAATGAAATTGGTGAAGCTATGTGGGAATAACCCTCAATATACATAAATACAATGCAAGTGATGTAATGAATATGCATACACCTGGGTTCCCCCTCTCAGTAATATGATTGGCTGGTGTCAGCCATAAATACGGACTGACATGAAGGTACATGGATGATGCCTATTGTCTTCGCCTATTGCCTACCACTATGACAAGGACCAGTCCATTACGGTTACCTGCTAGAGTGTCCTAACTGATTATAGTAGTCAACAACCACTTGGCTACTTCAAACAAATATATCCCTTTCTGGAACATATCAGCAGGGTACTTGATCATAAAGGGTAGCAGCAAAAATCTATGCTACATTTGGTTCATACATGATCAAATTTGCATCCCACACAAAACAATCAAGGGGGTTACAGTCTGGTGAGTTAGATTGCCAGATGTAAGTGGTGGTGTCTCAGAAATTGTCTGACAGCCATGACTGGGTTCTCCTGCTTGTGTGGCATGGTGCAGAGGTCCTGTTGCCATACATAGGGTCTTCCAGCACTACTTCCTCAAGGCACTTATGTAGGCCACTTTGTTAAGTGAGGCCCTGTTGGTAAATGAATGGAGGCATAATGTAGTCACCATTAAACTCATCCAACTCTTTCTGAATCCTCTGCACTGTCCTTAGATTGACACCCAAACACTTTGAAATATTCATATTGGAGCTTCCGAAAAGAATAATATAGATAGAAAAGAAAAGAATAAAGACCTTACAGTGTGACATCTTGAATTGAAGCAAAATATCTTTACATAACTGGAAAGGAGAATGAACTGTTAACAAAAATCATTATAATTGTCAACAACTATCTTGCTTCAAAGTAAATTTCATATATAGTAATTCATTCCAGGAACTTACCATTCAGCAACTTCAAGAAGAAATTCTTAACCTTAGGCAGCGTGCTGCAAAGCTCACACAGAATGACCAAGAGCCAACCTACCAAAGATCTGTCTCAAGTGATAATGATTCTCATGCTTTAGTAGCCAAACTACAGGCTAAATTGTCTGATTCAGTCAAACATATTGCTACAATTTCTCAGGACAGACAGCGTTTGATTGATCACAGTAACCGTTTGCAATCCGAGCTCAACAAAATCAGTAAGTAAAAATTTTATAAATTATGATTAATAATAACCAATCAATTTTCATCAGTAATTTTTGGAAAATTTGTTATTGTCTTTGTTATTTGTCCCTGAGGATGATCTTGGGGAAGACTGAAAGTACTTAGGTAGGAAAAAATTATGCATGTCATCTTAACATCAAGAAACCCTACTACAGAAATGGAAAGGATCATTATAAAAATAAATAGACATAATATGTCTATATTATTCAATAAAACATGTTTAAATGAAGATCTGCTTATATATATATAGGACTGCAAAAGTAGGTATACAATAAGTATTATCCTAGTATTACCAGTATTATAACAGTTGTTTTAGGATTCATTTAATATGTTTTGTGCACACATTTTGTTTTCATTACAGTATACTTACTTTTGCATCTCCCTGTATATATTGTTTAAAGTTTCCTTTATTTATATTCAATATCAGAAATAGTATTTGTAGACGTATATTCCTATGTAGCTATAAGAATCAACATCAGTTTTATGACAGCTCTTTGCTGCTTTCAGCATAAGTATAGAGGGACAGCCATTTTGAAAGAGGATTATGGGTAGGAAATAGGATAACTCCATAAAAATTTCTCCTGGGTATTTTATGGTTTATAGTTTAAAAAACCCCTAGGAATTCTGACTCATGAATATTTTAAATTAAATTAAAATAAGCATTACTTTTTGACTGATCCCTATAGTTTTCTTAGTAAATATGTGTGGGTGTGTGTGTAAAAGTAGGTATACAGTAAGTTTGCTGGAATCCCCCACACCCAACACAATCAATTTCTTTTTTGAAGAGACTGTTTTACCGGTAATTATTATGAAGGCAAGTAATATTAAAAATAACAACACCTAGATTTTACACAGAAGTTTATTTATTTTCACCATCAATTGTTAAGACAATTTAAAATCTTTTCCACCATCGTTTGTTAAAACGCAAGTTAAAATCATTTGTTCATCACCAGTTATTAAAAGAAATATAGAAATCTCTAAATATTTTAAGCACTTCAGGCATAATAATCTCTGCAAATCAAAAACTTGCCCTTGGGCATGATTCTCGTGCTACTTTAGGTGCCTACAACAGTCACAGACCACAGAATCCATGTTGTTCAAGTTCTGCCTACACAGCTCACACAACCACTGCACTGACAATCTCAAATATAATATAATCTTAGTTCTAAAACACTATTTATATTTACCTGCAAAATAGCATTGGTGTCTATTTTACTAGGACCAGCAAAATAGCCTATTCGTTTCTTTTTCTGGAAATGTGTAAAGGATATATGTTTTGTTTTTCATTGCTGTATACCTACTTTTGTACGACCTGTAAACAAATCTGGTCTATACGTTATATCCTTTGGGCAGAAAGAGAAGTAGTGGCAAAGATGTGGCCATTGTCTCAAAGTTCTTATCAACAGATTACCAATAACTTTAGTTTCTTCAAATTTGGTTTCTGATATAACACTTTTTTGTGTCAATATCTGCAAATAAAAATTTTATATTCTTTAGAAAATTATGCTTTTTTTAATCTAGAAATGAACTATGGTTTATTTAATAACAATCAAATTCCTGCCAACAATGGACTCTCATCTTTGCAGTCACCTGACTCTGGTGATGTAGAAATAGCAAATGGACGATTACCTGAGCTGGAAGATTTGCATTATAAACTGACAAAACAGGTGAGTTTTAATGTTACGGTTTCAAGAAGAATTTATAACTGTATGCTTCATACCAACTCTCTCTCTCTCTCTCTCTCTCATGTCTTTTCAGGATATAGGTGATTATGACTCTTCACAGCTTCCTGTCTTTTGTTTCTCTCACTGATACTTTCTCCTTCATGTCTCTCTTTGTGGAATTTGTTACTCTATCCATTTGCTCAGACTTGTCTACAAGGTTCACTCTCTTAATGTGCCATGTTCCTTCAAAACATGAGCAATTATGGTTCTCCATAGCTTCCTATTTTTTTTGTTCTCACATCACTACTTCTTCCTGTATGACCCATCTTTGATGATCAACAAATTCATGCTTGGTTGGGTATGAAATTTTATGGTTGATATTTTTAATCTGTAAAATATAAATTTTCTTTTAATTTGTAAGGTTCAATCTCAGTTGGAAACTTTTGAGAGACTGACTAGAAATTGAAAGATGAAATAAAAGGCTTCTGTCTATATTTCTGAGATGAGGTATTGTAACTATTTACACAATAGTCAGGTTTGTTATATTTATTTACGTGCAAATACCTTTGGGTAAGGTATGAATCTTCTCTCCCCATCTATAGGTTAATTAGTAGAACTTGTATCAGTAAATCGTTATTATTAAATCATTATTATTTAAATAACCTACAAAAGGTTGATAATCCATCAAAAACAAATGAATCAAATATATTTTTTGTATCAACTGCCAATGCATATTTTATATTGACTATCAATAATCTCTTTTATAAGCTGTCAATACATCTCAGTTTTGGGTAGGACACACTTGTTGGAATTTGCTATTTCTTTTCACACTGCTTCCTAAAAGAAATAAAACTGTCTCATCAGGAATTTGAACTCTACACTCCAGTCCAACTTCCTTTGTATAGAAAAAAATGAACAGTTGAAAATCAAAGTAGTCACAATTCCAAGCAGTTCTCTCTCAGTTGTCAAAAGCAACAGAGCCGGTATTTACTTGCTTTCTCATGGTGGCAGGATGAGACATTCTTTGAAGAGATATAAATCCATTTCTTTTCCTCCAGCTATGGGTTAATAGCAGAGCAGTCTGTGTTCTCTAGCTTTGGTTGGCAACTAGTCTAGGAGAAAGACAACTCTGAATTCAAAACCATTTGGGTGTGGGGATAGCAACTCCAACTAGTAAAACCTACTTGTAGCATAAACCACAGCAACAACAGTACTTAGCTTGGCGAGACAGTGGCTCGATAATACACAGGGAGTCTACAGGGCTAAAATATATCTCTTTTATTAATACAAATTGTTTATGTACCCTGTGTTATCATGGGTAGGAATTATTAATTCTTTGAAGCCTATTTCTTTTTCTCCCTCTTTGAATTACTTCGCCATCTGTTGATCAGTCTGGATACTAAACAAAATGATCATTTCATACTTAAATTAATTTTTTATTTAATTCTGGATTCTATCAAATTAACATTGGTCAATCAAGGGTATGTGGTTTCATGTCTTTCTTTGAACATTCAATATTCTTGCAGGGGTATGAGGGATTCTGCTACTCCCTCATAGACAGTAGCATGCAGAAGTGGGGGCAGAGAATTCAATGACCCCAGGCATCCATATTGGGAGGACATCCAATCAAAGAGTGAAATAAAAATTTAGTTTATATTTAATTTAAATAAAGGGTTTATTTCAGGTTTCATCTGTTTTTACATATTTAAAATGTCTTCTTTTCTCACATTTCTACAGGTGGCACTAAGCCCTATAGGCCCTCCACTACTTGAGTCTTAGGGGCATAAAATCAAGGAGTTGGCCCCAGGCATCAGCAAACATCAGCAAACCTATTTGTAGGTCAGGCATTTATATAACTTCTAGTTGCCTAGTGTGTGTATATCGTAAAGTCAGCTAAATTAATTTCTTGTTTATGTTGGTGCACTCACTGACATCTTTTGAGTCCCAGTTCTGCACTTGGTGGCTTTGAGGTCACTTTCTAGGTCAGTACTCAAAGCACCTGGGTATTTTGCTGTTCTGAAGTGACATCAAGTACAAAACATATTTTGGTATCTCTTATGGTGTGAACTCAGTGCATATTGGGATCACCACAGACTAAAGATTTTTGATTGATGTGTGCATTGAATATCTGGTCTGGTCAGTTACATATCTCAAGATTCTTAACAAAATCTAAAGAAGGGTCTATAATGTTATTGGTCCTGACCTGACTTCACAACTACACTCACCGCCATGATATGGTTTCCCTCTATATTTTCATGGCAGTTCTAACAAGTTCTCTGCCTTGGTACCTTGACTGCATGAATTTAAGATTGGCTACCAGGTCTCAATGTTTTGCTGTTTAAATAGTTAGATATAACCACAAGTTCTATTCTAATGGTTTCTTTTCTCACACTTCTCACCTGTGGAACTTAAAGCCAATTTTTTGGCTTCCTTCAAAAATTTAAATGCAATATTAGTTCTTCCTGAATCCTGTCTTCCTGAATCCTGTTCTTTTATTGTCCTTTCACCTCACTAAAATCTTCTCATTCTCTTTCCCTCTCAGTAATTCCTTGCATCTTATCAGTATTATCATCTTGCTTGAGATGAAATGATTAAAAAAAAATTCAATTCAATTCAGACCTGTAGTATTCTGGCTTGAATCACACATTACAAAGTATTAAGAGATAAAAAAAATCCTTAGAAACAGGTGTTGAATGTCAATGTAATAGCTATTCTCCTATATGTCAGTGAATATTAGACAATATTGAACAAAAAGATATAAACTTATTGCTTAAATTTTGAATCTTGCACAATCACAGAAAATATTATATGCAAGTAAATAAAGATGGTATATGTTGGAATTTCCAACCAAACTCTTTATTTAATCTAACTGGATTGATCATTCTAGTTCCACATGCCATGCCTTTTCTGGATATCTCAGTATGAGTTATTTCCCTCAGTAACTCAACTCTCCAACTTTTTTTTCAATTCTGCTGTGGCTAGGTATTGAACTCACAACTCTTTGAGTTAAGTCACTGGATTACTTCAACCAACACTTTTATCCACTGGGCCATGTGTCCTGATAAAAGCATTGGTTGAAGTAATCCAATGACTTGACCCAAAGAGTTGTGAGTTCAATACCTGACCACAGCAGAGGTGAACAAAAAAAAACTTATCTAAAGTCAAATAGCAAAAATGTTTTATTTAATACATTTTATTAAAATATGTTAACTTAATGTATTTTAGAAATTCTAGATAAAATACAGAGAATTTGCAGTATTATGGGACCTGGCATCTCAGCCTTTTCAGCATTTGGCACGTTTTCTTATTTATGAAATAATAAATATTAATAAGAAAAAAGAACAAGATATTGATTTAGAGGAGTTAAATGCATTGAAAAAGAACCATATCTAGCTCCAAAAGTGCTAAATTGGAAACTCTGTATGGTGTTTTGATTAGTATGTTGATGTTTATTACATTAAATATTGCTGTCATATCTGGTCTGGTGCTTCTGCTATAGACTTAGAGATTCTTGATAAAATGCAAAGAAGAATCAATAATGTTATTGGTCCTGACCTGGTATCTCAGCTTCAGTCACTTTCCCAGTGCTGTAACATAGCTATCCTCTGCTTTTTCTATAAATATTTTAGTGGTAATTTTTTGGATAAGCTTTCCTCTTTGGTACCTAGACTTTATTGAATTGTGTCACTTGATGTCCTCCATAGCTTGTCTGATTTTTCAGCTAACTGATGATGAGTATTCTTAAATTTAAAAATTTGGAAAACCAATAACATTTTGGCTCTTATATATAAATACTTGTTACACAGTAAAATTCTTGCAAATATCTTGATAAAGTCCCTCAGAAGATGAAAGTGTCAGTTAAGATACATTTTCCTTTAGTCTTTATTCATTATATATATATATATATATATATATATATATATATATATATATATATAGGGTGACCCCAAAAAAACGGGAACTTTTTAACAATCCAATAAAACCAAGAGTGATGAAGAAAAAATATTCATAGTAATTGACACCTTCAAACATGCCATTTAAGAAACAATGATGGAATTTTCATTTTTTAAAAATTACATCCCGTAGATGATGTCCTCCTGTACAAATGCATTCTTGAATTCTGCTGTTGAGATTCCTCATTGACTGCTGCAACATCTCAGCTGGGATACTGTGAATTTCATCTTGAATTCTCTGTTTTAACCCATCCAGAGTTCTTGGTCGAGTTGTGTAAACACAGTATCCCAGCTGAGATGTTGCAGCAGTCAATGAAGGTCATATTGGTTGGATCAAGAACTTTCAGTATACAATGTTATACGTTTCTAGCTAGGATCAGAGTGTAGTATCTGCAACCAATCTCTGGGAATTTTGATTTGAAGTTTGTTATGCTTTTTGATTGGGGAACCCATATAATGATGTTAATTTGGAAGGAAATGAAGATGGAAAAGTAGGTAAATAAGTTACAGAAAAACAAAAGAAAAACAGGTAAAAGGAAAATATATCTATATCTATCTATCTATCTGCCGATCTAGTACTGCACTTACATTCAAATGTCCTGGAATTTTTTTTTTTTATACATAATCCCAAACTGAAATAATTTAAATACTAATTTGCATTTTAAAAAAAAAGCCAAGAACATCATATACTCACTTTCATTTATTAGACATTCAATTGTGTCACTTGGAAGTACTGGTTGCTTGGTCAATGAATGATAAAAGTTTCCTTGTAGAGAAATGGTTGATATTATCATTTTGTGATCTGTGTATGTTTTTCTATTTATACTCTTAATACTTCAGAAAAAAATCTAATATCATTCAGTCATGATGAACAGTTCCACTATCAATGTGGCTCTATGCTTTGAATGTCTCTTGGATCTCAATTGAAAAGTGCAATAGAAGAAACTATTAGCATAGAACTTACAGTTACTTCTAGCCATTTAAACTGTAAAATGGTGAGAGCTTGCCACCAATCTAGTCATGTGCTTAAATTCATAAAGTCTAGGTACCACAAAGCAAAGTTCATCAGAACAATTACCACGAAAGTATTTATAGAAAAGGCACAAGGAAGCCAAGATGCCAGGTTAGGACCAATAACATTGTGGATTCTTCTTTGCAGGAGCACCAGACCGTATGTGGCAGTAAGATATTATATTATATTATAATATCTTAGGGAATATTATCCAGGCAACAGAAAATCTGTTCACTCCAGAATTACTCTAATAATAATTGACCAGGCAACTGAAAGTGTTTCCCCATCTAGAGAAAAATAACTAACTTAAATTCAGCTACTTGGGCTGAACCCATCTGAACCAGCAGGGGAGACAGATTAATCCAACAAAGCATTAGTTTTTATTACAAGGAGGATGTAAGGTCAATCCCTATGCTGGCTAATAAATATTGTCCATAGAACAGAACTTAACAGCAGCAATATTCTAAGTATGGACAAATGGTAGACTTTTAAATATGTAAGATAGATTCTGGCAAGAAAAATTGTCTAGCATGACATACTGAACCAACTTTCTTAGCTGCAGATTTAGTAATTGATTCAATATACTCTTTCTACTTCTTGTCATCTGAAAACATTAATCTCAGAAAGCACAATGAGTTACACTCCTGGAGGTTAGCATCAGCCATGCTGATGGAAGGTAAAAAGAGTTCTTTCTTATATTCAATCTATTACCAAAGATGGTGGAAAAATGGTTGACTCATTTTATTGCTTCAGAAAGTATCCAACACCTTCTATGCTTTATCTTTACAAGAGTCAGATTTGGCCCTAAATAGAGTATTGCTGCCATATTTGAGCTGAATTTGTTCAATCCTCACTTTCCAGCTTTGATAGAGTTTAATATTGTTTATGTGACAATGATATTTTCCACTCTGAAATATCTTTACCACAGATACAATGTTGCAAGCTTGTCACAACTTTATCCCTGTTTTCATAGCAAAAGTTCAAATGAACTCCATTTTTTATTGTGTGAAACTGATCCAAGTAATCTCTTTCCAACTGACAAAGTCTCTCCATACAAGCAGCACCACATTCAAAAAACAAACTCAACTATAATCTCTCGCATTGTGATTTTTATGCCCACCTGATCTCACAAAAAATTTGCACCCACTCTCGCAAATTTTCCTAGCTCCAAGACCATGTCTTTTTTAAATTAAGGTGTCAGGGTGGCCATATTCCTTTTTCCTTTTCTTCACTCATTTTACATGCCAGGCATATATGTGCTCACTTTGCCACACGTGGTAAGTCGTCTTCTTTTCTACAAATTCCACCAGTTCAGACCTTTACAACACCTAGGACATGCAATGCTACTTCCACATAGTTGAATCATTCATGTTTCCCTTGTATTCCAAATATACGAAAAAAGTTCTTCTCAGAATGTTTTTTCCCAAGAACAGTCTCTTAGTAAACTCCTGCAGAGTTGCTTTCCTGCACTCTTTAATCTTAACCACTTCAAGTCAAGGGTCTATTGTCATCTTTCCTCATTGTCCTCAAAATTTTCATTTCCTACCACTGTCTCATCTATTCATATCACGCACATCATTCAGTTTACCATTCTGACTATAAAGCTCTACTTTGAGTGACTCTCAAGCCTTCAGTTGGGTGAAATTTAGTAGATAAAAACAAAAAAGTACTATATGCAATAGACAGGTTTATTGGTGGGGAGTGGTGGTCTCCACAGAAAATCATTTGTCCCTCCAATCCACCCAAAGCTGCCTCTCCACCATTCAAAACACTCTGATGAAATGCCTGACAATAGAAGTTTACATTTGAATATGCTGTAAGATTTCTAGCGTTACTTTGTCTGTTTCAGGAGTTGCAATATGCACAAAAGTATCAAGCATTCCCTTCCAAACCTTCACAAATAAATGACTTGCCAGTTAGGGATGAGCCAGTCTTATATTCTGGTAAGTTACTCACACACATTTTTATGTTGCTACTCTATTTTTTTCATCAGAAAATAAAGCAAGGTGAAATAGATCATATTAATTGACACCTGCATTTTAAAACTGATTTATAAATTTGCAGAATGGCCATTTGCCAGACTAGAAATTGTCTGCTCCCTTTGAAAATGAGTCATACTACCAATGTTTCATAATAGCTGTAACATTCAGTGTATAAAATCCGTATGTCAATGTAATTATTATAGAACAGAAATACTGTATATACTTGTATATAAGCTGACTTCAGGTATAATGTGACCTCTGAATTTTTTTTGCATGAGTTTCAAACCCTACAGAAATAAATTTACCTGTGTATACTGCAACTGGTCACTTAAAATGCATGATTTTTAATGTCTTCAAAAAAATTACCTGTGTATAGTTCAATGCCCTGCCATATTTTTTTCATGAAAAACTGATCATAAAAACTGACACTATATTTATGTATATACAGTGGTAGTTCATTTTCTTTAAATAGATTTTATTTTTCATCTTTCAAAATCAAAACCATTTATTTGAAAATATCTGCTAACTTAGAAGATAATGGATTTATTTTATGAAAATAATAAAATGAAATTTTATAAAATTTATATAGACATATTTATATAATTTATAAAATGATATAGACATGTCTGTTTCTGGTTTTATAGTGAAATGAACTCTGCTGATTGATAAACAGTGGTATGAATAGGGTGAACTTGTTCAACCTATACAGCAAGGCAGTTCTGATAGAATTAGAAGTCCTACCAGGATTTATTATTGGCGACCACAATCTTAACAACATAAGATATGCAGATGATAAGTTTTGATAGCAGAGACACATAAAGAAAGCTGCAAAATCTCCAACAGATGGTAATGAGGAAAACTGAGAAGGAAAGATTAAACATCAACTGCAAGAAAACAGAATGCATGGTTGTTAGCAAAAGGGACAGCCTAACATGCAGATTACAAATTGGAGATAACAAAATCAAACAAGTACAAAAATTTAAATGTCTGGGAAGTGTTTTAACAGAAGAGGTAAAGTGCCACACTGAAATCTGAAGGCACTTGGGATAGCCAAAGGAAGCATTCTGTAAGATAAGCGGAGTATTAAAAGATAGAAAAACTTTGTTAGAAACAAAGTACTGAACTGTTACATGATATCTGTTCTATATGGCAATGAATGTGGGACAATGTCCTCAAAGATGTAAAAGAGACTTGAAGCAACAGAAGTGTGGTTCTACAGAAGGATACTGAGAATAACATGGCCCAAACATGTGAGTAATGACAAAGTTTTAGAAAAAAATGGAAACAAAAAGGACACTTATATTTAATATCAGGAAAAGACAGTTGTAATTTCTAGGGCACATAATGAGGAAAGAGGGCTTGGAAAATCTGATACTCACAGGACAGAATGAAGGCAACAGGGACAGAAGAAAACAATGCATAACCTGCTTGGCAAGCTTGAGTAAATGGATGGCAGAACAAGATTTAGGAGAAATAAGAAAAAGACAAAATTTATTAAGAGCTACAAAGAACAGGAAGTTGTGGAGAGCTATGATCACCTACGTTCTGAGGAGGCATAGCACAAAGAAGAAGAAACAAAGGCATAAGCTGTCTGTCTTTTTTGACTAAAATAGTTACATTGGAAAATATGCAGTTATAATGCTGTTTTATCATGTCCAGTTTTTAAATGCAAAATAAATTTCTCATTGAATTTTATGTTATCTTCAAAATTATAAGTAAAATAGGGTGTTTTGTCCTGAAATTTGAAGAAAGAAGAAGATTAAATGAAGAAACATACAGAGTTAAGAAGAAAAACTCAGAAAAACAAGAAAAAATAGTAAAATGATAACAATATCTCAGTAAAAAATATGGAAAGTATACTCCCCTCTGTGCATGAGAAGTCAGCATTTAAAATTTGTATCCCTGATGAGGTCAATGAATTTGGCAAGTTATCAGGTACCACTACAAAAGAAATGATCAGAGAAAATTCTAGTTTTTACTTTCATATCTACAAATGCTTTATCATTGAAACTGAGTATACTTCTCCCATAAATATAGAAAATTTTAAATATATATATATATATATATATATATATATATATATATATATATATATGACATCACATTTATGAAATGGACAAAGTCCGACAATTATTTTAAGACATCTTTATGTTTATACATAAATTATTATATAATTTTTATATATATATATAATCTCAAAAGGATGTTTTATCCTCTGATGGACTTTATGAAGGTAAATGTAAGGATTTTATTTAGCAACACATATTAATACTAAAAGTATAGATATACCATATATTTCTGTGTATAAGGCAACCTTTAGATAAGATGAGAAAAATACAACAACTTTTCATGAATGTATCCTATACCTGTAGTATAAGGCGACTGCTTATTGATTATATAAAAATGATGTTATTGGAAATGTTGCTACTTACTGTATCTTTAGAAATTGAAAATAAACAAAATAACAAAACCAATTCTATATCATGTTTTTCCTACATGTACTCTAAAAAGGAATCCATTGTTTTGTTTCTTCATATGATCTCTTGCAAATACTAGTGATTCTTCTTCTTCCTCTTCTTTTCCTATATCTAAACAGTTACAAACAGCCTTGCCATTTACTTATACTTCATCGACAATCACAAAATAGTGCTAATAACAGTAGTTGATTTCATTGATATGAGATTATTCTTTGAATAGGCAAAATTTATTATGAAGTTTTGCCAGTAATATATAAGGTAGAAATGGTTTTATTACTTTTATTATCAGTTTATTTGATAATGTGAATCTTTTCATGTACATTATTGGTTATCACACTGAGGCTGCAGTTAGCTTACCAACAAACATCATTTAGAATTTAAAGTTTCTTTTTTAGAATTGTAGTATAAGATGACCCCCAATTTTTAAGGGTAATTTTGGGTATTTAAAGGTCATCTTATACACAGAAATATATGGCATATATAACAGCAAAAAGAACAAAAAAACAATCCCTAATTTAAATCCAACAATACCAAATGGTAATAGAGATCAAACAAACAGGCAGGCAGACACTTTCTTATGTGTGGACATTGGGTGGTGATAAGCTAAGGTAATTTAATTTGATTTATAATTCCCACTTATCCTCAGAGATCCTAGAGCATTTTCCTTACACACAGTTTTATCTCTTCTTTTATCTTAGCCTGAAGAAGTCAAAGAGAACATACACTCTATGGTGAAACACCCGTCATTAATAAATTTTCCCCTTTGTATATAATTTATACATTAAGCTGTGCTAGTATCTTATATTTTTGCATAAAAAGTGTATGAGGGACATTTTGAATGTAATGCCTCCTATTTATTTTCAGGGAAATGACAACAGAGGGAGCACAATAACACTGTTAAATAGAATTCATTTTTCACTGGAAAATACTATTTTTCCACCTTTCCCAGTTGCAATGTGCTTACATCCACTGTTTGGTCTCCACAAACATTCAGCTACTGTTGCATGTTAATGAGAAGAATTCATTGGCACACTTATGCTTCATATGCACTTCCATGTCATGTCCTTCAGCCAGATTGCCACTCAGTTGCTATTTGTAACAGGAAAAAAGTATGGGTTATTGGTGGGAAGGTTTGACCTCTTCTGACATGCCAGCAACATTCACCTCTACCATTAGCTAGTTTGATAAAATAGGAATCATTATTTTTTAATGTTTTATAGAAAATTTGAATACTTGATTTTTCATCAAGTAAACTATTAACCTTACCTAGTGATGGAAATCTGAAATTTAGCTGTTAAATAAACAAAAGAATTCAATTTTAATATCCTATTATAATTATGCTTGTTTTTCACTTCGTTAATTCACAGGACCACTACATTCTGCCAATACCTCATAAATAATGAATTATTCTGTTTTGATCAGGCTGTGGAAAGAGGGGAAAAGATAGTACATGGTTTCAGTAAACAAAAAAAATTCAATTTTAATATCCTATTATAATTGTGCTTGTTTCTCCCTTCATTAGTTCACAGGACCACTACACGCTGCCAATACCTCATGAATAATGAATTATTCTGTTTTGATCACATGGAAAGAGGGGAAAAGATAGTACTTGGTTTCAGTGAGAAAATGAAAGAAAGGCATATAAGAGTGTTTAATATCCATTTCAGTGAAATGGAAAAAGTTGTCAATTTTAAATCTATTCATTTGTACCCACTTCTTAAAATAAAGACCAGCATTCATACTTATGATTGTTATTGCAATATTTTCTTAAAGTTGCTAATTTCAAATATTTAATGATGCAACAGAGGAATTTCTATGGATATTTTAAAGTCATAGAACTTGCCATGAGCTTATTCAATCATTAACTTAAGAATTAAGATTTATCACAAAATTTAAATAGGAAAACTGTGAAATTAAACTAGTCTAATTTAATACTTTTATCTATCGATATAATATAACTAAGAAAATTCCCTAGTCAAGCTCTAAGAGTTTCTGGGGATTACTCCACCTTGTCTGCTAGAATGCCCACCAGGTGGCATTCTATCCAGAGCTATAAAACCAAAGGAACATAAACTATCCTGATTTTGTTTTGTTTTTTATTGGAGGACTTTCCTCTGTGGAGGGGATTTCTTTACCCCTGTAAACTAACTAGTTAATTTCAAACAAACCACACACACACACACACACTGCTAGGAACGCAAACATTTTCTTTCCTTCTTTTTTACCTACCTGTATACACATAAATATAATTTTCTCTTTCTCTTTATTTGTGAGCTAAGTTGTCCTTTATATAAATATAAAATATACATGTAAAATCCTTCCATGTGTTGAAATTCATTTCTTTTCAGATTTCTCAATCTCTTTGTCACAATTTATAAACAACTGCATTATTACAAAGTAGCACCTCCTGCTACAAATTGGTAACCAACTGTAATCACATTCATTTCAAACCTGTTGTGGGTGTCAACACAAATTATTTTTTTTAATTATGAAGCATATGAACATATAAGAAAAAACTTTGTTTTTAACAATTTGGCTTTCATTCAGTAATTCAAGTTTGGTTTATTATGTTTAGCAGCATATCAACTTTTATGGATTATTTAATGCTGAAATCTAAATATTTTGAACATAATTTTATGGATTCAACTACAGATAAAATGTATTGCTGATCATTTGCTTTAAAAATTTATTGTTGGTAATTCTACTATAAATATGTATTGTTGGTATTTTTTATATAAAAATGTATTGCTAGTATTTTTACTATAAAAATCTATTTTTTTACTTTCATAGTGTTTGGGGGTTCACTATTTGCCCATAGCTGGGACACTAACAGGTGCTATTACCCCAGGTCAGAGTGAACCATGGAACAGCAATGAAGATATGGTTCCACTCTCCTCAAAACCTCCACTCTCCCGATCAGAGACTTTGTTACTACATGTAGCTTATTGTCATAGCCATAACTAATTAATAAATACGACAAACACTGTAATTTTATTATTATAGCCTATCATACAACTAAAAGAAAATTTTTCTGGGGATTTGAATGCCTTATTGCTATAAAATGCTTTACCAAAATCTTTACACTATTCTTTGTGATAGATTTTTGGTCTAAATGGATTCATGCTTATTTTTTTTTTCAACTGAAATGGATTTTTTGTAATAAATGTAACAAAAGAGAAAATCACCTACATTGAAAGAGTTTGTGTTTTGTATGTGGTCTGCCGAAGGAAAAATAAAGCACATGAATCTTTTTTTTTTTTTACTGAACTCATTGGTTAATACTTAAGCAATAAATGAAGCTATATTTTGTAAAAGAAGCTTAATTTTTTATTCAGATTGTTAAAGTCCTATTGATTTTTCTAGCAATTTTCTTACCTATCCTTGTTAAATTTATATCACTTTTAATAGGAATCACATTACTTTTTAATATATAAAAATTGTTTTTTAATAATATTCATTTAGCTTTAATGAGTTTATGTTCATTCTTAATTTCAATGAATTTTTCTTTCTTTTATTCTAGATACATTAAAAGTGATGGCTGATAATCAAATACAGCAGCCACGCTCATGTCTATTGAGATCTTCATCAGAAGGTGGACAGTCTCTTTTTGATGTATGGAAGTTATTAGAAGAAACATCAACTATCAGTTCTGTGCCTCCAATACAAGCTACAGGTAGTGATTAATGTCTGAGAATTTTACAAAAATATGGAAATTGTTCTATAACACCTTTTGCTGCTGCATACACCCAGTGATGTAACCATGTTTTAGTGGTCTGGTCCTCAGGGTGTTAGAATGACAATTTAGCCACTGGGCTAACTTTGTGCAGGTCAATGCTGATGCTGGTCCAAACTGTTTATTGGTCACTGGCTGCTTCAATCCACACCAACACTGCCCACACTAAGCAGGAGAAAATCAAAGGTTGTAGTCTTGTAGCGGTGTTTCAAGCTCTGGTGGGTACTATATTAAAAAAAATATCTTCACGCTAAAAAATAAAACACGAGATTTGTGGGGATAATCTTCAATTTGTTTATATAGCTTTTGGTACAACAAAAATTAACCCTTCACACATCAATATCTATAGTGACAGTGGGCCTTGTCTGAACTTCTGGAGTAGCTGGGTTCAATGTTTTGAAATGAGGAAATCTGTTGGCAGCTCATGTGGATTTCAGAGGCACAATGCAAGATCTCAGCCCAAAGTCTCCAAGCTCCCCAAAGTCATCTGCTTATATGGCCCAAAACTGGTATGCTGGGCGTGATACACACATAGCAATCATGTATCTTTCAATACAGGATCGCTATGTGTGTATCACGCATGGCACATAACTGACTGACTGATACAGTTTGGAGTTGGGTGTGGCAAATGTAGACAGAAATTATTCCTGGAGATCTGAACATACACAAAATTTGTTCCAAGTGTTTAGTAATGAGCAGAAGGAAAGACATATTGGTGACAGCAGGTAGATGGTTAACAGGCATCAAAATTGTCCCTCACCCTCCCTACAGTCCAGACCTTGCTCCCTTTAATTTTTGATTCAGGAGCTATTATTTTGGAAATATTGAGAAGATGAAGAAGGCTGTTTCAGGAGTCCTGGACACCTCCACATTGAATGACTTCTATGGAGCCTTCAAGGGTTGCTGGAGTGCTACAAACAAGTGCACTGAAGTCAGAAGATCCTACTTTGGAGGAGATTAGAGTTTTGTACTTCTTTGAAATTCATAAATGCCTCTCCTGAAAAAAAAGTCTCAAAACTTCTAAAAGGCACCTCATATATAAGATAAAAAAGAGTGACATTTTTCAAATGGATGTAACAAAATTCAAATTATATGGTTTACAATCTGTAACTGAAGGTCAGCAAAAAAAAACAGTATGTCTAAAGGACAGTTTTTCCCTTGACACTGCTATTATTTTAACTACCTTCACTCCTTGGAAAGGTTTGTTTTAAAAAGCAAGGAGTAGAATTTTAATAAAACCTAAACAGATATATGATGAAAGTGAATTTATACATTTTCTTTGTTCTTGAGAATTTGCAACAAAAATAATAAACACTATTTATTTATTTATTAGTTTGTTTATTTACACTATTTATTTATTATATTGTTTATTGGGGTGGTTGGCAAAACATCAGCTAAATGCCAAATGGCTCAAACTTTATAAAATGGTAAACAATAAGGATTTCAATATTATTGATTTATAGATTTTAATAATTTTGTAAATGTTTGTAAATGTATGAATAAAAATTGTTTTCATATTTATTTCTTTATAAATTGGTAAATGATAAATATTGCATTGCATTAGTTTTAATACAATTGTATTAGTTTTTAGAAAGTTGTAAATATAAAATTATTCTTGTAAATAAACAATCTAATAAATAAAAAGTATTTAATATTTTTGTTGTAAATTCTCAAGAATGTTTAGGTTTTATTACAATTCTAATAATTGCTTTTTAAAATAATAAACATTGCCAAGGAGTGAAGGTAGTTAAAATAATAACAGTATCAAAGGAAAAACTGTCCTTTTGACACACCATTTTTGGGGGGTGCAGGGCACAAAGTTTAAAGATTGCCTTATGTGTTTCGTATAAAAGTTTCAATATTTGTTAATTAAAATGCCTTTGAATATTTACATTTTGTTCTTTCTAATTCATTTTTAACAAATATTTGCAGAAATTCTGGCTGCTGATGAGGAAGTTAAACAGGCAGAGAAAAGTAAAACATCTTTTGGTTCAAAGTTAAAAAAGAAAAGCCAAGGCGGCAAAAAGACACAAAAACTTAAAATAAGAAATTACAACTTTAAAGATGATGATGCACTCTAATACAAATGAAAAGACTTAAATATGAAAACAATTCTTTATATTTCATGTACAGAAAGTGTAAATAAATATTATATCTATATTTTCTTTACTTCTTGGTGATTTTTTTCATTTTCCTACTTTAACAAATGACAAATTTTGTTAAGTATCAATAATGGAAATATTAGTCATTTCCTTATAAGAAAACATTCAGCATTCATTGACTGAACAGTCAGTGCTATATTTGGCTGAAATTAATAAAATCTTTGTTAAAACAATTTTTCAGGAAAATAGCTTTCTCAGGTCCACTGTTATTACTCTTTCCAGTATGGATGGGGGTTTCCTTCCTAATTTTTTGTTTGAAGTAGTATGGAACATCAACATCTTGATTATATCATTATTTTCTTGTTTACATGTGCTAGCCATTTTAGCTGTTTGCTGCTGTTGAAAGTCCTAAAGTATTGTAATGGAATGTCCCACATTCCCTATTGCCTATGTAGACTGACTATATCAGTAGTAATATATAGTGAGCACAGGATATAGCTGGGGCTTGCTTCGGAATTACTAGCCTGCCACCCGATTCCCTGTCTTTCAGTAGTGTATTCTCTTTTACAATAAACCTCTCTTCTTTCATCTATGTGCATGTTGCTGTTCTTTCACTTAAGTACCACCTTTGTCTGTTTGTAACCTCTTTACAGATACACCATATAGTAATGTGTTTTTTTTTATTTGGTAAATTTTTTTGTGATTCTGTAGCAGCAGGTTCAAAGAAACATGGTCCTCAATAAGTTCTACAGGGTCCATTCACTCAAAGCCATTTTAACTTGTTATCTGAGGAAATGATTGTATACAGCTGAGTTTTAGATATTTCTGAATGGATTTTGTGCCATGCATGACATCCATATGAAAGTCTTGATCTGATGAGACTATTTGAGTTTTTAGGTTTAATGCTTTGGTTTTGTTGGGCAAAACTACCCCTAGCACAGACTATTCTATATTCAATGTCCTTCTTTTCTATTAAATTTGTTATAATTAATTCATATACTGAGCTATTTCAAGAGTTTAGTATTTACTAACTCGACATATTAAATTTTTATGATGGATTCAGAGTAGGTACTATCATTGCATTCATTCCAATTCCAGATCAGATTTTTGAAAATTTTAAAAATAGACTTACAAAGTACAAGGCAAAGAATAAGTAAAAATAAGTGTTCAGTTTATCAAGCAATAAAGAACAACAAAATTTTCTTTAAGCAATGTTAGTGTAGTACTTTCCACCTGGTGAATATCTAGATATATTTAACTTTGTTGCTAAGAGGACTGAACAACTATAAGAAATTTCAGTGAAAATTAGCAGATAATTGATTAATTTGATTTATTTATATCAGCAAAGATTTCAAGGCAAAGATTTAATTAGTTTGTTTTCTTCATGCATATTATTATTATTATAGTTAATTTTGGCTATGACACATGATTGGCTGTAGAAGAAATCTAGTAGACCAACATCTTTATAAACCTATGCTCTCGAAAAAGTAAATATTTCTCTTTCTTTACCTTTACCAAAAGTGCTTCTTTCCAGCGAGTTGTTTTAGTCTTTTTTTTTTTCAAAATATAAATACTTGGACTTTCCTGTCAAAGTTTTATTATTTTATTTCCATCAAATATATGTTACATAAAATTTGAGTCTTATATTTTGCTTTCATTATATATAATTACCTCCTTAGTAGATATAAACTAATACTACACACTATCTTTATGGAAAAAGTGGGTCTCTTTTTTCATTAATGTGAATGAAAAATTTCAGATGAGAGTTCACAACTCTACACTGCAATTAATTCTGATCTACATAAACCTTTCCATGGCAATATAGTATGTGTTGCTAAGGCTACATATGACTTGAATTTAGAGTTGCTCTTCTCTTAGACTGGTTGCCAACCATAGCTACTGAGCCCAGTCTACCCTGCTATTTAAACTATAGCTGGGAGAGAATAGATAGATTTATACCTTTCCCAAGAGTATTTGTGTGAAAGTGAATGTAATAAACTTGATTAGAAGAAAGAAGTTTTAAAAACTTTTTAAAAATATACATTTCACTCTGTGTTAATCACATGGGATGATTTTTTACCCCAAAATTTTTAAAGTACTCATAATTCCTAGTTGGCAACTTAACTTTTTGCTCCCTTCCATTACTCTCTTAACTCAGAAACATGTAATACACGGTGAGGTGCAGTTGTAGCTATCTTGGGAGGCAGTCACCAGGAGACAATCCATTTTCAGAAATCCAAGATGAGTAACATAGGATTAAACTTAATTTAATGATTCTGCATGAAATCTAAAATTAAAGGCTAATTATCTTTAAGCCCACCAACCACTCCTTTTGCTTAGAGAGATGGCTGATAGGACTTAATCTATACTGATTACAGTATTAGTCTTCTGCATTAAAAATTTTGTACATATTTCAGTATGTAAACTATACCATAGTACCAAGGATTATTATTGTTGCTTGGAAAAAGAAGATATGAAAGAAAAGGTATGTAAGAAAACTAGAGGACTGTGGCGAAAGAGAAAGTCAACAAGAAAAAGGGCACATGTATTCTGTACGATATACTGAAGACAAAATAACCAAAATAGAAACAAGTTATATAAACTGTTCAGTGAAAATATTCCTTTTATATGGATTGGGGAAAATAATCGTATACCTCAATTTGTTATGTTGGACTGTAATGTACAGTAGCTTGTAACATATTTTTTTTATTTTAATTATTTCACTCCAAGCAAGGCAATAAAGCCACTAAGATGCAGGGGTTACTGAGTGTGAAAGAATATTAGAAAAAGAAAACATTATTAAGGAGTAAGAATAATAAAAAAACAGGAATTAAGTAGACGGAAGATAACAATTGACATTGCACTTAAATGTTAGAAGATCAAAGTTGACTGGAAAGCAAAAAGCTGGAAGAGATTTCAACAAGCGAGAAGTGAAAAAGATGAAACTTAGCATAGAACTTATGTTTACATCTAGAAATTTCAACTGTAAAATGATGAGCCTTGCCACCAATCTAGTAATGCACTTAAATTTGCAAAGTCTAGCTACTATAGAGGAAAGTTCATCAGAACAATTACCATGGAAGTATTTATAGAAAAGGCACAGGGAAGCAACATTATGGCAGTGGGAAATGACTGAAGTCAAGATGCCAGGTCAGGACCAATAACATTGCAAATTCTTCTTTGGATTTTATCCAGAATCTCTAAATATATAGCAATAGCACCAGACCAGCTATGGCAGCAATATTCAATGCAATCAACAAACATCTAAACACTAATCAGAATAATGTGCAGAGTTGCCAATTTAGCACTTTTGGAGTTAGATATGGTTCTTTGTCAATGTTTTTGGCTCCTGTAAATCAGAACATCACTCATTTTCTTATTAATATTTATGATTTCATAAGAAAAAATGCCAAGATATCATATCTAAAATATGTATTTTAATAAAATGTACTAGATAAAATATTGTTGCTAATTAACTTTACATAAAAAGGAAATGGAGATCAGAATTAAGCAAGTGTGGGGTGCAGTAAAAAAGTGGAAATCAGCTCAAAATAAATTTCTTACAAGCAACACTGGAAAATGTGCTGCTTTAGGGTGCTGAAACAAAGAAGGAGGATTACGACCATGTTGAAACACCAGTTCCCATAGAAACACTGAAATTAAGCCTGGTCAGTATCTAGACGGGTGACTGCTTGGTAATATCAGCTGCTGTAAGCTTGGATGTGTGGGTGGTGTAATGGATAATAGCTTGGAATTGGAAATCAGACAGCTGAGTTCTAATTCCAGTTGGGTTTGTTATATTTACTTACATGCAAATCCTTCTGAGAAAGCTATGAATCCACCTCTTCTCCCTGCAGCTATGAGTTAATTAGTAGGACTTGCATCATTGTTATCTCCCAAAAATTCTTGATCTTTCTCAGTGCATTTAGCTCTTTCAAATCGCTCTTTTTTCTTAATATTTATTTCATAAATATGAAAAAGTGCTAAACACTAAAGACATTGAAAAGATCTCATTCTGGGAGGATTAAATTGATTGGTAACTCTGCTATCTATGAATGATCTAATAGAAAAGATTTAGCCAAATGATCTGAAAAAAACCTCTCATGATTGAAAAGGTAAAACAAATGTCATAAAATCATCCTTTAAGTTTAAGGAAATTGGGCACAAAATCTGTAAATATAAAAAAAACGAATTTATTTTCAAAGAAACATATCTTCAAAATATTCGTCAAATTCTTCCTCTCTTGATTTTTCAGTAAAGTCCCCAGATTTTTTTTTCCAGACCGATTCCTCATCTTCTTTCTCAGTCTGAGATTGAGGAATTGACTCTTCATCTGAAAGGGCCTTTTCTTTTGCAGAATTATCAACTGTATCTTCATTTGCGTCCCTTCCCTTAGAATTATTGCCTTTTTTCTTCTTAGTCACTTCTTTCCTCTTATGATGGTAGTTGAGTTTGTAGGAACAGTCAGGGCACAGTCGGACTTTTACTAACGCATTTTTTTTCTGACCTTCCTCTACATATCCAAAGTTCACTTCCCAGCTTCTTAAACCTTCTATTTCCTCACAAGTCTTATTGGCACATATAAACTGTCCCTTCCCACTTATCACCTCTTTTTCCATCTGCCACCGAAAGGCGACTTTATTTTCTTTGTAACGGCTTAAGTCCGTTATACAATATTCCTTGAATAATTTATCATAATACTTTTTAGCAAGCCGCTTTTCCCATGATTTTTCTTCGTCTTCTTCATCCCATAGAAATTTGTGGTTCTCTCTTATGATATCCAAATCAGTTTTATCTTTAGATGTGTCCCGTTTATAGTCACTCCGGCTACCTCGGTAAAACATCATGTAGTCGTTTATAAATTTTTTATGTCTCGAATAGGCATCCATACTTACAATATGAAATCGTTGAGTTCTTGATTGTTCTTTACAGAATTCTTTTTCTACTTCGTTCTTTTTCGCCAGTCCTTTTCGTTCTTTCTTCTTTTTCTTTTTCTTTGATGAGGATGACCACGAAATAGAAAGTTCGTCATTGTCATCTTCTTCATGCTTTCTTTTCTTCGACTTGTTTCGTTGTTGTCCATGATCAAATTCGCCTTCACTATCAAAATCTGAATCGTAATAACTACCTTTGTGAACTGCAACAAAATTTGTTATCCTGTCTTCAGTCATGATTACTTTTATCGTTAAATTATAAATAACAATTTAAAATTCTAAATTGTTAAATGTAGAAAGACATGTTTTTACGTTTCAACATAGCGAAAGTCGCGACTGAAAAAAAAAACCTATATTTTTAGAGAGAGTTAACTCCCCACGGTGAAAAATATTAAAAAATATCTTATTTAAATAAGTCCGTTCTCCCAACAAGCTATTTCAAGAATTCAAATTTTCTTATTTTTCTCTGTAGGTCGAGTATAGAATTGAACATCATATGAGAACATTCGACCAGGAAAAAACAAACATTTAAAGTTATAAATGACATCACATCAGTCTACTCTCTAGTGGATAAGTGTTGTAGTTTTACTTAGTAGTCGGGAGTTCAATCCGTGGATCAGCCAGTGGAATCCATTGTCTGGTTTAGCAGAATGAGTAAGATTACACTACAGTATAAGTATCATCAATATCACCATTGTTATGGGCAACTTTTTGTCAAGGTTATCCATAGGTGTGTGATAAATTTGAAAGGCATTAACTACCACCACGAAAAGCTGAAAAAAAAAAATTATTTTAAAAAAATTTAAATGTCTTCTTTGAAGTTAAATTTTGATTTTATTTGAAAGAACAGCATAAAAACTACTAATCTATAAAAAAAAAAGAAATAAGAATTTTGCGTAGTTAAATTTTTGATATTTTGAAAATATTGACGCACTCATATTTAATTTATCACTCAACTCATCGAACCTCCGTTATTGATGGAAAATAAAAACAACGAATTTATTTTAAAATCTCTTAAAAATTAAATACTTGTTATGGAAATTTGTTTTAAAGTAAATTAGTAAATTTAAGTATTAATTAACTGATTTTCATAAAAGTAATGCTTACTTCATGCTTAACATAACAAAAATAACGTTTATTTAAGCATGGTAAAAAAAAATCGTCTTACCGTCACCCCCACCCTGCAAAGTGAACAATTGAACATCTACTATTCCTGCAAAAGCAAAGCACATCTAAAATCTAAATATGTATGAAGAACCAAAAGTACTACAATCTAGAAATTAGTATTGTTTATGTTTAAAAATAACCTTAGAACCAACATTTTAGTAATATAATTTTTTAGGATTTTATGAAACAGTAGAATGGATTTTTTAAAAAATTTCTATGCTACAATACATTTAGAAGTAAAAAGAAATTAATTCAAATCTGGTTAAATGATACTCTAGAATTTAATTCCTTTTTATTTTTTATTATTTTCTTATTTGTTTGATGTTATAAAATATTCAATTACACCCAATATAAACTAAATTTTTATTTCACTTTTTGATACCCTCCCAATATGGATAACCGAGGCCATCACACCCTCTGACACAGCTTCTGAATGCTACTGACCCCTAATGTACACACGAGGTATCAAAAGGAGGATTGAAACTGACCCCAGAAAATATTTCCAGAAAGTTTTCTAATAAAATAACCGATTCAGTATACAATTCATTCATTAATGAATAAGTACCGAAAATTTCATTTAAATTGGATATTTCCCTGAATTTTTGTAAATTTTTAAAATTGGGTAGTAATATTTTTGCTTTCATTTCAGAAAACACATCCATTTTTTTAACATGTACAAATAAGAAAAGAATGAATAAAATGTTACAGTGAGATCTAAAAATAAAAGACATTAATAATATTTTTGTATCTTCTCAGAGAATTATTTTGTCAGTAACACTAGCTGTAATGTTTTTCTTCTTAATTTTCAAAGCCCAGCATAAAAATCTTTTCTATAATAAAATTATCTTCAATACTTTAAACCATTAATCCTATTCTGTCAATAAACTTTGCTTTTATTCCTGACCACTGATAATCTCTTTTTCTTGTTTTTCAAAGCGTAACATACAAATAATTTCTATAGTAAAAATTATCTACAATGATTTGCTGCAGTAAAACCATTTGATAATCCTTTTTTAAAAATGTTTATGTGTAACATACAGTTTGAGTGCTGGAACTTGTTAAAAGAAATTTTAAAGGAAATTTCAAAATTCCTTGCTTAATCATCAAATTTTATTTCTCTGCTGCTAGAAATATTTACTTAGTAAATGTAAAAAAATAACTCAAACTAAGCATGCAGTTGTCAGAATAAAGATAAGTAAGAAAAGTTGAAGCCATGTTTATTTATAAATAAAAGTGACATTAAAATACAACCATACTACTTGTTTCATTTTCCCCTCTACCACTAGAGTTTGTTGTGTCACGATTAGAGTCACAAATGAAAGTTTTAATAAATTATTATAATTCTTTTTGTCCCGCCATTACTTAGTATGTCCGTCATGTCCTTCCAATAACTTAAATGATGAACTATTTTGTTTTGATAACGTGTAAAGACAGAAAAAACATATCAGAGATACTACATGGTAAAAAAAAGAAAGAGAGAGAAAAGAAAAACGTTTTGACTGTTCTGTTTTGAATGTGTGAAATGATAGAAAAGACATATCAAAGGCTCCGTTTGATTTCAGTGAAGTAAAGAAAGAAAGAAATGCCCTGCCAATACCTCATAAATAATGGACTGTTCCATTTTGATCATGAGGAAAGATGCAAAAGACATATCAGAGACTGTTTGATTTCAGTGAGAAAAGGAAAGAGATACCCTGTCAATAATTAATGAACTGTTCTGTTTTGATCTAGAGGAAAGGCAGAAAAAAAAGAAAGAAACAACCAAAAAACGCCCTGCCAATACATCATAAATAATGGACTATTCCATTTTAATCATGTGGATTAAAGGAAAAGACATATCAGAGATACCATTTTATTTCCGTGAAAAAAAAGAAAGAAACGCCCTGCCAACATCTCATAAATAATAGACTGTTCCATTTTGATCACAAGGAAAGATAGAAAAGACATATCAGAGGCACTGTTTGATTTCAGTTAAAGAAATAAAGAAAATTCAAATTGGAAAGCTGTGAAATTTTCATGGGTACCACAAGTATGATATGTTTTAGTAAAAAAGATGATTAAACATTCAATTGTTAGAGTGAAAATGAAAGTTTTAATTTGATAAATGTGTTGAAGGTGAATGCCCACAGAACTAGATTGAGAATTTTCAAAGACATTGAATTCAACATTTTCAAAAGGAGTGAATTTCAACACATGGTGGAATTTTACCTATATATTTATATGTAACGGTTATACTTTGATTTCACTAATGCCTCCCTAATTAAAAAAGAACATAATTCTTTAAGGAGAAAATATATTGAAAAACCTAATAACATTATTACCAACTATAAACATACGGCTAAAGTATTACATTACCTCGCCATCTTTCTTTGAATCCATTCTTAAAGAATCTATCTAATACAAAATATACATTCTTAAAGAGGTCACCTATAAATTAGAACCTTCTGACACACCACTGCATGAGCTGACCACACAAAGGTGAATATACCAGAACCCCCATTAGACAGACATACACCCACAATTACAAATACATATTACCATCTGATGCCCACTTAGACAAGAATCTTCACAAACCTACATACACATAGAATTATTTAGGGTTTTAATACATGTGACACATGTCTGACCAGTGGAACTAAGCTAAACATAATTGAAAATACCAGTGTTTCTGTCGATTTGTCTATTTACTCTCAATCTCTGATGAAGCTTTAATAAAAGTGAAACATGTTAGATTGATATACACTTCCTATTTGTTCTTTATTTTATCATCCTGTCAGATTCTGATCCATATTTGGTTTGCATTTGGTTTTTAACTCATATATAGGTTAACTATACAAGAAGAGAGCTCTTATACTTGTGTGTAGTATTGGATTACCAACCCAAAAACAGGTGTGGCAATATTTGAAAGGCCCTCCATTTTTTTGTTTGATTTTTAGATTGGCAACACACATTCCCTTTCACTCTGATAGACACAATTCATATAAATACTTCAGAGACACAAATTGAAGATTGTATTGAACTGTTCATAACTTCAACTTTGTTTCTTTTTTATCCTGTCTTCTTAATAAATTTATTAATTGTTGTTTGAATTCCATGTTTTTACTATTTTTACCCAGACTCGCATGAGTCTGCCAAATATTGTTTTCAGAACAAATGTACCAGGAGGCATAAAATGATGATACTTTCTATTCCAAGAAAAATATTGTAAGCTTTGCTGCCAGAAAATGTGAGTGAGTGTGTTATGTAAATTAAAATCTAGTAGGTGTGTGCGTTAAATAAACCACATGGGTTGGTGAGGCGATTTAACACTTAGTTGGAAGTTTTGAATTCACAGTTTTCCTTCTTCTAGACTGGTTGCCACCCAAGGCTATAGAACCCAGTCTGTCCTGCTATTTACCCATAGATAGGGGGAGAAGAGATGGATTCATACCTTTCCTAAGTGTATTTGCATATAAGTGAATGTAATGAACTTGACTGAAATTTGATCTCACTTTTCCAATTTCACAATCCAAGCTGCGATCAATTACTCCACCATGTTCTATCAAATATTGAATTGTGATCTGCTGTTAAGAAAGTTGGTTTACTGTGTCATGTTAGATAATTTTTTCCCTGAATCTATCTTAGATATTTATAAGTCTACCATTCATCCATGCTTTGAATATTGCTACTACATATGGTCCAGTACTCCTGTTGTATATTCTTAATAAAATCCAAAGAAGAATCAGCAATAGAATTGGTCCTGACCTGACATCTCAGCTTCAGTCACTTTCCCAGCACCATAAAGTGGCCTCCTTGTGCCTTTTTTTTATAAATACTTTCATGGTGATTATTTTGATGAACTTTTCTCTATGGTACCTAGAATTTATGAATTTAAGTGCAGTACTATGTTGTTCAAATTTAGTCAAAAATTACATACTAATACCCTTTTTAAAGATATGAATCCTCTTCCTCTCCCCCCAGCTATGGATAAATAGCAGGACAGACCAAGTTCTATAGCTTTGGATGGCAACTGGTCTATTGCAGAAATGGCAACCTACTGTGGGAAAAAAAATCTGCTTCATCGGTCATGTATCGAAACATACATGATTGCCTAAGTGTGTATCATGCATGGCACATAACTGATTGACTGATTATATTGTCAGCAAAGTTTAAACATTTTACAGTTGAAATAGCTATATGTTGCCATAAGTTCTATGCTAACAGTTTCCGCTATCACACTTCTCGCTTGTGGAACTCTCTTCCAGCTCTATGCTTTCCAGTCATCTTTGATCTTCAAAAATTTAAATGCAGTAGCAATCATTATCTATTGATTTCTTGATTATTCTTCTATTGTTCTTGCTCCTTAATAGTGTTCTTCTTTTTTCTTATTCTTTCACACTCAGTAACCCCTTGTTTCTTAGTCACTTTACTACTTTGCATGCAGTGATATGGTTAAAAAAAAGAAGCTAATTTTAAAATATAAAGTACAAAACCAACCCTTGCGAAAAATGCTTATAAGCAAGCAATATCTTAATAAAAAACTGTATTCATCTTGTTCATGTTTTAACTGAGACCAAAATATTTCAATAAATCTCCTAAAATATGTTTTTGAAAATTCTCTAAACAACACAGGTTGCAATGCAGATGTAAAGAAGGCAAGAAATTCTACTGCTCAATATGTCAGGGAAGCCAAGAAAGTTAAGTCAGATTAAATATGTAATCAATAAAGTGAATGAAAGTGTTGTTGTTTGATAATTACTACCTGTGGTATCAAGGTTTAAATAAAAATGATGAGCATCATTAATAATGATGGAAATTTATATAAATTAAAATTGTATAAAATAAATAAATTTTATAAATTATAACAGACACATCATTAAAATATATTTTATAAGTTCATCAACTTCAAACAAAATAAAAATTATCTTCATTAAATATTATTAACAAAAGATGAAAAACTAAAAAAAAAAATGAAATAAAACAGATTAAAATTTACATAAAAATAAAGTTTACACATTTAAAACTTATATCAAATTATCATTTTACAAACTTTTATCATCTAATATCTATATTAATTAAATACAATATTATATATATATATATATATATATATATATATATATATATATATATATAGGGCTTACGGAGCCTCTAAAAAGGAGTGCACTCCTTTTACTGGAGCATAGGAGAAGAGGGCTCTTTTTATATTCAACCAGAGTAGAGTGTGAGCAGCTCTATTTGGGACTAAAGAACGGGGATTTTTGCACTCAGCAGGGCTCCTTGTTAAAAAATTACTTGAATTTTTTTTTAAACAATAGTTTGTATTCAATGATAAAAATAAAACAAAGGAAAATCTGAGCCAAACTCTTTAAGTTATTTTTTTTAATTATATCTGTGGTAAATGCATGAAAGAGAGAGAGAGAGTGTGTGTGTGTGAGTGAGAAAGTGTGTGTGTGTGTGTGTGTGTATGTGTGTGTGTGTGTGTGTGTGTGTGTGTGTGTGTGTTTTCATTTTCATGTGTAATTATTTCAACTTCTACCCGGGATTTGGTAAAGAGGCAAGTGACTTTGACACCTAGGTTTAACCATTCTGATGTCCGGGACATTTCTTTTAAGTTGCAGGAGACAGTGTAGAAAGTTTTTGATGTCATTTTTTTATTAGATATGTATGTGTGTGTTGTGTGCAAGTATCAGTGAGAGAGAGTGTATAAAAGCTGTCTGTAGATATTGATGTGGAGGAAGAAAGGTTTGAACATTTTTTGTTTTTATGACAAATTTTCATTGCTGAATGAATAAATAAACCAATGTTTTCTTTTTAATTTACTGACAATTTACTTTTGTACACAATTTTGCCATTATTATTATTATTATTATCATCATCATCATTATCATTTAAAGAAAGTTATTAAAAACTCCTATCGAGTTATACTTATTATAAAACCCAGGTTGTGTGTGTGTGTGTGTATGTGTGTGTGTATGTGTGTGTGTGTTCGTTTAGATATGTGGTCAGATTTCCTACATTTTTCAACCGATTTCAACAAAACTTCACTTTTTTTAATGACAGGTAGTGTTTCTTATTGTGTTGCACACTTTTTTCTTTATTTTTACATTCAGAATGCTTTAAAAATTCCATTTACAAGATAATTGTTTATAATAAAATTCTATTCAATCGGTAGACTCATAACGACTGAAAACAATGGTTTTGTTTGAGTTTGGGTTTGACCAATTCATAAAAAAAAAAAACTCAAATTAAGACATGTGTGTCTGTCAACCTTAAACAATAATCTTTGTCAATTTTATTTTTCAGTCTTTATGATGGTCGATACTTGATCTATCTCTTACTGTTACATCCCCGGGCAACGCCTGGCTCTACTGCTAGTAAGAAATATATTTAATTTCCAGGTTTTGAAAATAGACATTTGAAAAAGAAATCAATTAGTGATTATTATAAGGACTCTTCAAACAAATAATGATACAAAAGAAAATACTGGAAAATCTTAGATTTGACAGACAATACAAACTGCAAAATATTTGTTTGATTTCACTAAGTGAGAGAGTTACCGCCCTTTGATTGTAACCAAAACAAACTTTGATATCTAATTATTTATTTTGTAATTTGGAAAAGTTAAAAATAAATTAATAAAGAAAATAAATTACCTTAGGAAGGGCAACATTTATAACAACATCAGTAATGTTGATTATGATTATGATGATTGTAAGCACTTCCGGTCACACAAGGAAATGTTGGGAGCAAAAGAAATCGAACAGAAGTTTTTTAAATGTTAAGTTTACCAAATCCCATGTTATCTTTGTGTTGCTTCACTTTTTCAGTGGCCAGTCTTGTATAATTTACCTTTCCACTCTAAGCTCAGTGGAACATATATGATAAGATAAAGAACAAATAGGAAATGTTAGATTGATAAACATTTCCTATTTGTTCTTTATCTTATTCTGTCAGGTTTCAATCCATATTTGATCTATATATTTGATCCTTAACTCTCTCTCTCTCACACACACACACACACACACACACACACACACACACACACACACACACACATACATATACCGGATGTAACAACAAAATTGTCCAATTCTTAAATTAAGCTTTGAACTGTTGTATCTTAGAAATGATTAAAGATATCTTACTGGAATTCACCAAGGTTTTTATAACACTATTGGACGCTACTTTGAACAATAAGAATCTATAATTACTCTCAAGCTTAATAGAAGAATCATGATGAAATTGATCATAAATGGTAATGACATGTTCATCATTAATTAATCATAGCTAAGGATTGGAGGCTCATGAAGGATTGAAATAAAGTTTAAATAGAAGTTTAAATACCAGTATTTATTTCTAATTGATAAGAACAATTCTGGCACAAACTCAAACTGTTAGGCATTAAGAGCTGCTTTGTCTTCAGCAATGACATCCTCAACCCTCTTCTTGAATGCACTACAAGCTTTTTTAATGAATTCTTCATCCATGTTCTCCACCCAGGTCTTATTGATGGATTTTTGAGGGCTTGCAGGTTACTGTGGGGCATCTCACAAGCTTTTCTGGTCAGTTCATTCCAGATGCCGAAGTCTAAGGAGTTCAAATCAGGCAATGATGGAGGCCAAGTTTCTTTATCCCAAAACCTGTTGACGAACTGAGAATTTTTTATGCCACTATGTTCATGTGGCAAGGAGCTCCATCCTGTTGGAATGTAAATTTGAAGGGATTATTGATCTTGTTGGGGGTTTGATTATCTCTAGCCTCAGAATATTCAGAAAAATCCAGGTTTTTATCTTTTTCAAAATTTGAACGGAGCAAACTCCTGTCAGTTTCTTATTCTTCTCAGACATGATCAATGGCATCTTCTTGCCATCAGAGGCCACACAAGCAAAACCATTACCTTGGCAGGGTTTTTGCTCTTGAAAGTGACATTCATATCACTCTTCATTTGTGCTTTCTTAAGTGTGATACTTTGCTGCGGGTGACAAAACTACACTGACAGATGAAATTTGTTAAAGCAGGATTTTGATGGCATCTCTGCTTCAGAGCTTGACGAAGCTGATCACAGTGTTTCAGTTCAGTCTACTCTCTTCAAAACCCTTTAACTTAATGAAACATGTCTTATGTCACTCCTTTCGGTTTGATGCTTGGGCATCCCAAGTTTTCAGATCAAAGTTGAGATGTTTCAAGTTATCTTTCAATTTGTCTTTGTAGCCTAAGAGTGGATGTCCAACTGAACGCTTTGAGTTTGGTAGTTGTCCATATGGCACCTTTTTTAGAAGCCTATGCTCATCCATTCTCACAACATGACCAGCCTACCAAAGTTGTATCTTTGCTAGAATGGTTTCAATGCCTGTGATGTTGTTACATTTCTTCAATATTTTTGGTTCTTGCCAGTTGAGATGCAGCCACATCGAAACAATAAAGCAACTTTGTAGTGAGCAAGTTGTTTTTGTCCATATGTAAAAATTATAATAAATATATATATATATATATACACACACACACACACACATACATTCAGCTGATTTACTTTTCATTTTTTTCTCACCCCCCTCACCTTCTACATTTTCTCCTTTGCAGTCTCTTTTCCTCTTCTTCTCCTTAATTTTCACCTCAATTTTCATTAATATTATCATATATGTTTCTTGGTCAGAATGAATAACTGGTAACTCATTTCAACTCAAAATGGTCAGGGATTAGACAAATACTACACTCTGATCCTTGTAAGAAAAGTTTGTCATAAAATACAAATAAGTATAATAATAAAAAGACCTTGATTCAAGTATGTCTGGGGTAGATAACAGTTGTCTTCCCTTGATTAATCACTGGCTATTTGGTAAAGGCTGTCTCTCAATATAGATTGTATCACCACTTTCTTGCAAATTAGTACAACAGCTGCTAGGCAAATCTTCTACAAATATTAAATGTCTTCTCTACTATTTATTTTCTGATTGCTTGTTCATTTAAACAGGTTTTCATTGTAATTATTACATCCATCATTTCATTCATTTATTCAGTTAGTAGATTTTGTGGTTCATAGTGACATTCAAGGTAAAATAATGCAATGGCATGCTGGTTTCTTTTGCACCTGGGATGTTGAAGTTACCACATTCCTCCTCTCAGAAGTTCAAGAGGCAAGACCAAGAGTTTTCCTTTTCTTAGACTCATGATTGTATATAGAGGCTGTGCATTGTCAAGACTGCATGTCCCTCACTTCTGCTTGGTCATACTGAAAAAATCCAAAGGAATACAGGATATCACATTTCAGGACAGCTTGGCTGCAGGAGTTGACAGAAAATTATCAGTGTCAACAGCCAACCACCTTTGGGGTTCCACTCCAGGTTTTCTGTTTGGATAGCCTTTTCTGTGTTTTGGATATGACTGCAATGCAGCAGAGATTTCAAATCAGACCTTTACTTCCCATAAATAGACTGGCTTCCTGGGCTGTCAAGCTTCATTTACTTGAAGTAGCTGATTATGAGGCACCAGTTTTCCACGTTTTCCCATTCTTCTGCTTGGAGATGGACTTAGTTGTCAGAGGCTATTTGAGACACATGCCATAGAAGCATTTTATAGACAGTGGGAGCTTGTCCTCACTATCACCCCCAGCTATAACAACCTTTGAAACATAATGTACGTATGTAGATATTTATATATATTATGTGTTTTAGAAGCTTAAAAAAAAATTAATGGTTTTATAAATATATAACATTAGGTAAGCAAAAACACTAGATAGCAAGATAAATTACGACATAGTTCATAAATAAACAAACATAGATATGAAAAATTTATTAATTTTAGAAGATAACAGAAAAAGGAATAAAAATATATGTTGGAATTTATGCCTAAAATACTCAGAGATTATTTAACATACAATAAAATAATTTATACAGCATTTTTGACAGTCAGTCAGTTATGTGCCATGTGTGATACACGCTTAGGCATTCATGTATCAAAAGATACATGACTGACGAGGTAGATATTTTTTTTTCCCGCAGTAGGTTGCTATTTCTTTCTGTGGTAGACCAGTTGCCATCCAAGGCTACAGAACCTGGTCTGTCCTGCTATTTACGTTACCCATAGCTGGGGGGGGGTTAGAAGAAGAGGAATCATACCTTTCCTAAGGAGGATATTAACATGTAAGTGAATGCAACGGATTCAACTGGAATTCAAACTTGGCCCTCCGATTCCTCAATCCGAGCCATTACCAACTACTCCACTGTGACTCTCTGACAGTACTAACACCTAAAGTATCAACTGATGAGAAAATGAACAAGAGTAGAGAGTAGAAAATGTCAAGTTGATAAACACAACTTTAGGTAAGCAAAAACAGAAAGCAAAAATAAGACAAATAATCAGTTGTACAAAAACAAACAAATACCAACACAAAAAATACTGGTAACTGGAGAAAGATGAAATAAACAATAATAAATAATACATATATAATTTCAAATAAATATATTTATCATAATATATTTAATAAATGAAACAAAATAAATAATAACAGCAAACTATATTAAATTATTACATTATTCTAAAAAAAGCAATAGTCACACTTTTCAGCTAAACTCCAAATCTACCAACCCTTGGAGTCTCAAGAAAATGTGTCATCCCTCCTTGAGTTTAGAATTGTTAATATTTATTAATTATTACATAACTTGCTATTAAGGACAGCATGCTCATCTTTGTTGTTATACTCACAACATTTCGGCCATTGCACCCTCTAGCATTCTTCAGGTGACTGTCATATTATATGCTCTGGTATTCAGACCACCATGCTCATCTCGGTTGTTATACTCACAATGTTTTAGCTGGTGTATCCTCTGGCCTTCTTTGCTGAGAGACACATAACCTAGTGGATTAAGGTGTTTGGTAGTGCTACAAAGTTACATTCTTTGATTCAGGAGGAGAAACAAACAAGTAAATAAGACTAGTGTATATTAACTGACAAGAAATATATCCTAAGAATGGAAAAAGGAAGGAGAACAATCAATGTAATTTGATTTAATAAAGGGTTTGGTTTGAAATTCCATGAAATTTACCAAGTATGTAGACAGACACCTGAAGATGGCCAGATGGTACAATGGTCAAAATGTTGTGAGTATAACAACCAAGACGAGCATGCAGATCTGAATAGCAGAGCATATGATAAGACAGATGCCTGAAGATGGCCAGATGGTACAATGGCTGAAATGTTGTGAGTATAAGACCCAACACGAGCATGCAGATCTGAATAGCAGAGCATATGATAAGACAAACACCTGAAAAAGACTAGAGACTACAATGACTGAAATGTTAGTATAACAACCCAGTTGAGCATGGTGGTCTGAATAGCAGAGCATATAATAGGACAGACTCCTGAAGAAGGCTATAGGGTACAACGGCTGAAACTTTGTGAGTATAACAATCAAGATGTGTATGGTAGTTTGAATAGCAGAGCATATAATAATGATAATTTCTTATCTCTAAAATTCCTAAAAAAATGTAGTTATTTTTTAAATCATTTCACCCCAAACAAGTCAGTAAAACCACTAAGATGAAAGGGGTTACTGAGTGTGAGAAAATATGAGAAAAAAATAACATTATTGAGGAGAGAGAACAATAAAGAAATAAGAATTGAAAAATAGAAGATAATGATTGATACAACATTTAAATTTTAGAAGATCAAAGTTGACTGTAAAGCAAAAAGTCTGAAGAGAGTATAATAAGTGGCAAATGCAAGAGAAGAAACTGGACCAAGTTTTTTTTTCTTCACCAAAACCTTGATTTACTTAAAAAATGTGAGGCAGGTAAAGGTTTTAAACACCCAGAACTTATATTTAATTTAATATTTATCAATTTAAAAAAAAATATTGGGGTGGCACAAAAGGGTAGAAGTGGTTAACAATAAGAGTAAGCAATAAAGAAGAAATGTAAAGATTAAAACTTTAAATGTGGAAAAGTACATTTAAATTGTACTAAAAAAAAATGTGTATACACATTTGATGCATCAAATCAAAACATTTTGATAAGGTATTCTTATATCATTAGAACACCTTATCTCATGGATGAAACTGAATAGCTGGAAGAATAGGAATGATAAATATGCTTTGTTCTCAGAGAGGGTTTTATGTCGCTAAGTTGTACACAGAATTATATATACATATTTATATGTGTCCCACACAGAGAAACTATAACAGGTATGCAACAACAAACAAAGTGGAAAGGAGGGGAAAAAAGAGTCTTATATGATAATTCTCAATGGGAACAGGAGCTGCTGGAAGTTCTGTGTTTCTGGAGAATTCATATTTAGGATTCTAGATTTGAGCAAAGTGGGGGAGGCAGATTTAGCCTCCATCTGGGTGAGGCAAGGGCCTTGCTTGTGCTACAAAAGCAACTGACTGACCACTGTTGTCATGCTATGTCACGAAGCAACTGTCACATGACCCATGACCAAAGGAAAATAATCACCTTTTGTACTCCCATACATATCAAAAATTTAAACAGCAAAAGCCTAGATTTAGTATGAAAATGTGAGGTGGCTAAGATTTTTTAAAGCCCATAATTTAATTTTAAAATATTAAGTGGAGTAAACTTACTAAGACTGAAACTTTGATTTACTTTGAAAATATGAGGCAGTGTAAACTTTTTTTAAGATTTAATATGAAATTCTGAGGTAGGCCAAGTTTTTTTTCACCATAACCATGATTTACTTAAAAAATGTGAGGCAGGTTTTAAACACCCAAAACTTATATTTAATATAAATTTGCATTATTTTGAGTAGTTTCATTTTTAAAATTCATTTATATTTATCAATTTAAAAAAAAAATTTACTGGGGTGGCACAAAAGGGTAGAAGTGGTTAACAATAATAGTAAGCAATAAAGAAGAAATGTAAAGATTAAAACTTTAAATGTGGGAAAGTACATTTAAATCATACTAAAAAATGTGTATACACATGGTGTTTGTTGCATCAAATCAAAACATTTTGATGTTCTGAATGTATACAATTGTTTATGCTCCATATAAATCTAGTTGGGTTGACACAAAAAAGATAAAAGTTTGGCAAATTTTTCTTTGAAGTTAAAATTTGAGGGAACATCATTTGAACAGTATATAAGAAGAAAATTATTTCTATTTATGGAAAAAATAATTCAGTGGATAAAAATCTTGATACAAAAATTGTGATCGCATTCTTTCATTTTTGGATACTTGTCGCACCTTAAAAATATTTTCCCAACATGTATATTATATCCAGTTTAGAAGTTTTTGAAACAATTCATTTATAAAATGTTATAGCTTACAGGTTCTAAACCACTTAGGGTAGAATTTGAAGCTAGCAGAGGAGACAACCAATTTTTCTTTTCTTTAGAACATGCCTTTTTTAGAAAGCAGAACAAAGGTTAGCAACCTGGTCATAACAAGAGGTTCACTTACACTCCACATGGCTAACATCCCCCAACACTGGAGAGCTTCAAATTTTAACTGTATTAATGCAGGATTAAAGTTTTAGTTAATTTAAACATTTAGGTGATATAATGTAAAAATTGCATGGACATAGTTTCAGTAAAATATCAGAACCAGCAAATCAAAATTAGCCAATCAAACAGAAGATCAAGAATGTAAAATTGTGTTCAAGTTGAGCCTATCTCTACTGATATAAGCAGAAGAGAATCAGCATTTAAACAGATTGTACTATAGCAACAGAGGAGAAGCAATCACATCCACAGACCAAGAATGACACATCTGCACAACACATTGGCACCGTAAAATTCCACTAACTACTCCTGGGCAAAGAATTTGAC
This sequence comes from Acanthosepion pharaonis, assembly GCA_903632075.3. NCBI lineage: Eukaryota > Metazoa > Mollusca > Cephalopoda > Sepiida > Sepiidae > Acanthosepion > Acanthosepion pharaonis. Next base: position 1,841,999 of record CAHIKZ030001735.1, on the reverse strand, counting down.
ATGAGAACTAATGCTCCATCAATCAATAATTGTATTTATTTGTAAGTACAAGATTTGTATACTAAAACCAAATACGCTCCCAAAAAGCTTGCATGTGAGATTTATGACTGATGCTTGTTGTTCCCATAATGAACTAATTGCTCTGACAAAGACTCATCCTTTTTCTTTTCCACAACACTAGTATTTCGCCTAATAGATAGTTGTTATTGTTTCTTCCATAAATCCATGTTTGTATTTATTCATATTTCTATAGTTAGAGGCATTGCTACTTTAGAGCCAATGAAACAAACTGTAGCTATCACACCCTCTACAACTTAAAAAAAACACACAATTAAATAAATAAGTTAATCTTTAAAAATAAATGATCAGAATATGAAGCCAGGTAAACACTAAGAAGAAGGAAGGCAAAAAAGCTTACTACTGTTGTAGTGGAAAGTTTGGTGGTTACCATTTATTTAATGGTGTTGACAGTCCAAATCAATCCATATAATTTTTTACTCTACAAATATGTTAAGCAAAATGCAAAAACAACAAGAGAAAACAACAAGAAACATTTGTGATAAGAGATAAAAGGAAAAATATTTGATTAACAAGTAATTTTCAATATATTTTTGTAATGAAAATATTTTACAAAAATGTAATGGATTTTTTTAGGTGAAATCATATTAGTTTAATTTATGTTGAACTCAAGTTTGGTGAAAGATTAAATTTTGTTAATGAGTTCTGATTTGAAAGGATGTTTATTAGAATCTGTTATTGAAGATTTTGTAAATTAATTGCAAGAGAAAATTTTACATTTAAGAATTTACTGTTCATATAAGTAGTAAATGTTTGTAAAGTTGAATACAATTTTGTGATCAAAGAAGTTATCTACCATTGATTGTTTTGTGTAATACAATGTTCTCGAATGTTGAGAAATAAAGTTGATTTATTAGCAGTAATTTGTTTAACTTCTGCATAAGGAATTTGGTGAGTGAATGGAGATAGCGTTCACTGGTGAGTTTTGGTGAATGAGTGTGAATATCGTTAAACTTAAGAATGTGTGACGTGAAGTTTAGTTGCAATTTGTTTGATGTCACGATGCTCACTGGTGAGTGTGAATGAGTTTCTGTTTTTATTTGCTTCGGGTGGCTCACAGAGACTTGGCACAAACTTGGATTTCAGTCATGAGCTGTAAAAATTAGTTAACTGTGGGTAGATAGTCACGCCTACTTGTATATGTATTAACCAATGAGAGCTCAAGATTTTTTTGAAAGTGTATGAAGTTGAAAGTGTTCTGTGATCTATTTTTTGCACAGATTATTTTTGGGCATTGGGTAATGTAGAATTTGAATTCTACACTGTCACCATTTACTTAAATTATTTTCATATTTTAATTTAATCAAGCCAAGGGGAATTTGTTCTTTTTTACAATTTAACTGAGGAGGTGGGTATCTGAGCCTAATAATGGTTCTGTATGTTTTTGTTTATGAAATATCAAGTAAGTAGAAATTTTTTGCAACATGCTGACAAGTGTTGAAATCTTCATAATATTTAGTATTGTTGAAATTATTGCCAACATTTTTTGTTGAGATTTACAAACACTGAATTTGAATAAGCTGATTTGTTTGGAAAATACTTTGACAAAAACCCTACTTCACAGTTTAATAATGTCTTTAATTTTATAGGACTTCTTGGTAAACAATATTTTTTAAGAAAATTTCTATTTTTCCTTTTTCTTAGGAATTCTTACTCTTGAGCTTGCAATATACAACTAACCATGCATAAGTATTTCTTTCTAGAGCCAAATTCCAACTTTTTAAAGTGTTTGGTTTTGTGATTTGTTCTCACAAATACAGGGTGAACTGAAAACTGGATTCTTGTATATATAAAAACTTAAAGAAAAGATATGCAAAAAGTAATATTAAATTTTTATTAAATAAATATTTGTTAATTAATCATTAAATTGTTTTTAAAATAGTGGGGGTAATTTGTATGTTGAATAATAAAACTTTTTATGTAAAAAAAAAAAAAAAAACATGAATGAAAATTTATTGTACTAAGCTATGCATTCTAGTAAAAACCAACTGTAATTTGTACCCCCTTACCTGTTTGCACTTCTCCCTAAAATTTGGTTTCAATTGGTCAATGTATGGCTATTTTATATAGCTAGATAGATACTTACATAAACATCAGTTTATATAACTATATCCATCAGATAAGATATTGTAAAAATATTGAAACAATACAGGATTAATATATGATTTTAGAATGAGTGTCAGGTACTTTACATACAAGCAAGTAGAAGAAAAAGTTTAAAAAGAATAATCAATCCCAAAGTGTTTGATATGATGACTAGTATTTTTGTAATGTAATCCTCCTTGTGTATTTGACTGAACTGTCAATTATTTTGACATTTTCTATTATTCAAAAAAATCTAACCAATCATTATGAATTTATTCAAATGAGACCAAATCAAAATGAATTTCTATTGGATATTTATAATCAATAACTAAACTATATAAGTGTGATGTTCTTTTAGTTGGAAGTTTTATGCTGAAAATAACCATTTATTCAATTTGTGCAACAGAATTCCTTTTGTCTTATTCATTAAGTGACTGTAAAGATTAATTTTCCACTTTCTTTTAACTAATGGGCATAAGTATGTAGTACAATAGCATATTTAGTTTAGATACGCGCATGAAAAAAGCTCATATAGCTTACATATTCTGAGCTACGTTGGGTAGCACTTGAAGCTAGCAGGGGGAGACATAGCCCTTTTTTTCTTTAGGGGTGTGTGAACATACCTTGTTTAGAAAGCAGAACAAAGACTAGCAACCCCGATATGACGAGGTTTTCACTCCACATGGCTTACTTCCCTACAATACCGGAGAGCTTAATTCTGCTAAAAAAAACAAATGTTTTTGATCTTCCAGACTACTTTAAATCTAAAGATGTAAAAGTTTTTTTTTTCTTTTTTTTAAAATTGTGTACTTTATTTCTACAAATAAAGTAAATTACAATTTCACACTTAGAACGGCCGGCCGTTGAAAAAAAAAAAAAGTTCGAAAATTAGTGACTCTACTACAAATGTTTAAAAATAGCTTTCAGCTTTAGGCCCTAAGGGGTTAAAAATTATGTGCTAGTTTTACTACTGTTTTCGAAAATGATGGTGTAAAAAAAAAAAAATAAATAAATAACTAAATAAATTAAAATGTTCGATGTTTTTTTTATTTTTATTGTATTGCCTCTATTGATTTTCTTTTACTTTAAGTATTTTTAAAAGAGAATGCTTGTCTTCATTAATAAATAAATTCACTTTACTTTCTTTAAGGAAGCGACCTTTTTAAATAAGAAACATTTTTTTGATTTTTCTGATTTGAAATTTTTTAGGAGCATCATGGTCGATCAGTTGATTTTTTTTTTTTATAAATTCTTTGGACAAATTTCTTTCTTTATTTTCTTCTTAACTAGTAAAATTTTCTGTTTTTTTTTTTTTTTTTTTGTTTTTTTTTTTTCTGCGAATATCTTGCTTAGCTTAACGTTCCTACAACCTGCTAGTTTTGTTTGCTCATGTGAGTGTCTTTTATGCGCATTATTTTGAAAGCTAACTTTGTTTGTTAACACAGATAGCAAATTAATGTTGCCAAATATCCCAAAATTCGTAGAGTGTTAGAAGGGGGGAATATAATACATTTAATTACATTTTATTTACACTTTTTTTTTGCTTGGAAGACAGACACGGATAAGGAAATCGTGAACAACATAGTTTGTTTAGGGGGCCGTTAATGACGTCAGAGACACGTGGTCTAGTTGCTATATAAATTCAAGAGACGCTAGGCCGTCGCCATTTTGAAGGCTGAGGCGAAAAGCCTCTTCAGCTGGTGTAGCATTGTGCTAGTTGTTTATAAAATAAGTCTATTTGCTTCCTTACACAGCCCGTTTGACCCAAAATCAGTTCTCTGCTAGTCTCAGCGTCAACGTAATCCCCCACATGCGGGGGTAAATGACGTTTTTGAAAGTTGCTTTCGCTGTAATTTATACAAAAAGATATCAATTCCTTTTCACTTCAATTGATATTACCTCACCATAAGGGAAAATATTTGACTACGTGTCTAGCCGTTTAAAAATACGCAATTCATAAAAAAAAACAGCATAAATTTTTTAGATTCTATTTTTGAAGCAGATTTTTCTTCTCGAGTTTCTAACAAAAGTTGTACCAGCTTGGACCAAGTGATTTCTTGAATTTTACAAGGCTAGAGAAACAAAAGAAAATCTGTATTTTTAATGGCGCTGTGTGATATTCTAACAAAAACCAAAGGAAGGCTATGACATATTGATACTAACAGCATCGTCACAATTTTGCATCTGCTTCTACAAATATTCGTTTTAGTAGTAGCTGCACTGCTATTTTTTTTTAATACCCATTTAAAACCGAGTCGCTGTTCTAATTAAAACCGTTTAATTCCAACGAACAACTCGGACAAGTTTGTTTCGTATTGTCGGTTCATTTCTTTTTGAACATCAGTGGAGGTTGAAATCGCCTCAAAATCATTTAAAAAAAATGTCGTCTGTGCACTATAAATTCAAAAGCTGTTTACAGTACGATACGGTAACCTTTGACGGTCTTCATATTTCTCTCATTGACTTAAAAAAGGCCATCATTCAACAGAAAAAGTTGGGCAAGTCGACGGAGTTTGACCTGCAAATAACCAATGCTCAAAGCAAGCAACGTAAGTAGATTTTAAATTATTTCTACTTATTGTTATTTTGATTTTTTTTTTTTTTTTTTTTTAAATAAAAACTGTAAAACTCGATTGAATCAGTTTTGTAAACAATCCTAAGTTCATAATTTATCAGTTTGATTTTATCAATAGATCTTTCTTGCATACGGAATTCTTTTATTTGGATTAACATCGAAATTAAAGCCAATTTTTCTCTTTGAAAATGTTTTTTTAATTCGTAATTATTAACAATTCTTAATTAAATATACTGTTTATTGCTTTAGTAATTCATCTACAAAGTTTAAAAATAATTAAGGTTTTGCTTTTTTTATTTTAAATTGTCCGAAACTAGTGTTTTTTTTTTTTTTCTCTCAACATTTTTCTGTACTTATGATAAATTAATGTTTTAATATTTTAATTCAGGTTATTTTGTAAAGTTACGGATTTCTTGGAAAAGTAAACCCTTTTCATTTGAAAATAATTAAACATTTTCTTTTTTAACTTGTTTATTTCATCTGTTCTTTATCTTTTAACATACGTCGTACTTTCAAAATGTAAAATAAATTAAACAAAGATGTTACCCAATGTCTGATGTAGAAGTACCATCAGAGAAAGTCAATATTTTAAAAACATCTTTCAGTTTCGCATTGTTAGCACTTAGTGTAAAAATGTATTTGAAAAAGAAAAAAAAAAAAACGAGGAAGCTTTTTTCTTTTTCCGTTTTGACTGAAATTGAAATCGGTTGAATGAATAGTTCCTTTTTTTTAAAATTCCGCATTTTTCTTGTGATGATATTTTTATAAAAAAGCCTTTCATATATCCACCAATTTTATTACAACATCCCTTTCAATCAGTTTTTTATTAAATATTTTTTAACTGAAATTTTGAATTATCACTTTTCATCGGCGGGGCTGCTTTTTTCTTGATTACCAAGTTTCATGAATTTAGAGAAAAAAAAGCCACGTGATAAAATAGTTACAATGTTACGTTGCTGTAAACTCGAATAAATTATTCAATTTTCCAGTTTCTTATAAAACTGGTTATAAAACCAATGTGGTACCCGTCGATGGGATTTCTGAAATGCTTTTTTTTTCCCCAAATTCTGACTCTCCCATCCACAGCTTTTTTTCTTCCATAAAAATGTTTTTTTTTCTTTTCGAAGAGTTTCAAATTTCAATTAATACTTCCTTTAAAAAATATAATTCATTCAGTTCAAGTAATCGGCTGCTCAGTTAAGACTTAATTTGAAAAAAAAATATTGACAGCAAATATAACTGTTCTTTATAGCTAGGTTTTATTCTGTCACTTTGTTTAAAAGTGGTGATTTAAAAATTACGAGAATTGGGAAAAATTTGAGGACGGAGGTGTAATCGTTTTCCCGTTCAGGTCGGCCTTTCGAATCGCTGCAGTTAATCGTAAATTTGTTTTTAATGTAACCGTTAACATACCCCTCTCCCCCTGAAATGACACGTGTTTTATGGTAAGGTAATGGGAAAATTAAGGGTCCTACGGGTGTTGGTGAGGGAAGAATAGTATGAATGTGTTAGGAAAGTCGTTGCTTTTCTTTCTTTCTTAAACTAAACTAAATTTTTTTTTTCTCGAATAATAATAAACGTGGATAGTGTTTTCGAAGTTCATAAATCTTTTGGAGAGGATAATGGCACAAGTTCCTTTCCCTTTTAAAACACAACCCAAAAAGCTAACCGTAAAAAAATTCCTCGTGTCATCAATTCCTTCCTTTTTTTTTATACTTGTGGCATAAAATCATTAATCAATTTTTTTTTCTATTCATGTAGAAATGTGAACTTCAAACCTAATATGGAATTTGTTGAATGACCAATATGAAGTGGTTTCGCTTTGATTAGCTTTTTTCTTTTTTTTATTATTATTGCTACTTATCTTAGATTGTAAGATTTTTTTTTTTTGTAATTTTTTGTTTATAAGCTTTTTCTTGGTAAATATTTTTCTTTTTCTTTTAAGAAAATTGCCTTTTTGCTGTTCAAACACCATCTGTATAGTTTGAAAATATTTTTTGATAATTGATAACATTCTTGTGGTTGGTAATTTTACGGTAAGTTAGAATTCTGAAGTTAATAAAATTGTGTACAAAATAGGTGGTTTAAGTTTTATTTTTTTTTAACGTTTCAAGCAATTGAAAACTATTTTTCAACATACCAAATACGAAACTTTATTCAACATTTGTGATAGAAATTTCGCTATCCACTGTTATTTTTGGATGCTCACCATTTCAAACCCAGAACCTAATCTGTTTGTAATGCAAATATATCAATTTTTTCTGTTTTTCAGAACGTTTGAAACGCTAAATTTAGCAATACACCCCCTCGCTGTTAACCAGCAAATGTAAAGAAAGAGTATTTTCTGGGTCTGACTAATACAAGGCATAAAGAGCAATTGGATTAATTTGGGTTGAGAAATTGTTTTCTAGGGCTTATGTAAATTAAGGACTCACTCGGAAATTAGCATATTGATTATGCATTTCATTTATGTATAAAATTTATTTTAAAAAAATGTTTACAATCTTTTTTAAGGGTATATCTATGAGGAGGATCTGATCCCAAAGAATGCATCTGTTATTGTAACGAGAGTTCCCATAACTGAACCACAGAGACCACAACCCAGATCGTGGTGAGTATATAAGGAAATCAATGAGTCTAATGATAATGAAGAAAAAAATGCTTTTAATATTTGTTCTTTTCTTGTAAGTGCCATTCAGTAGTAGATGAACATTATTTCAGAAAAAAATTCAGTTAATCACTATCGAGCTTTGTACAATGATCTACTCTTATAGATTTGATTTTTAAAATTTAAAGTTTCAGATTTTCTCAGAAGGCATCTTTATAAAAACTGCTGTGAACTCAAAGGCAGCTGATAATAATACTACTTTAAGCAAAAATAGATTTTAAGATTGGTGTATCGAAACGTCATTTTGAACCACTTTTCAAATATCTATTTTGAATATACAGTGTCCCCTGTATTCACAGTGGGTAGGGACCAGAACTAGCCGCAAATAGATTCCACGAATACTTAAAACCCCATATGCCTTCTAAACACATTTCAGACCCTTTTTAAAACATTTTTGGAAAATAGTTTTGGTGACTATACACTTAGCATAAATTTTCTTTCAAACTTACAAAAACTGTTTTTAATTATGCATAGATCAATACAATCATTGAAAATGCAGTGTAAAGTATGTAAGAAGAACTGTGATGATGCCCCCCAGACTTAACATAAGCCACTTTTAAGACCCCCAGAAAGAACAAAGCCCAACAAGCACTATGGATGATTTGTGTTCATTTTCTTACAATGAAGATGTACAATTCTGCCAGTTTTTACCATAAAAATGTAAATAATTTGTACATATGTTCTTCAGAAAAAGCATTTGGGGTTTCTACAGATAAGTACATATGTTCTAAAGAAAAATCCACGAATGCTGAAACATGGGCATGGGTTCACTGTACCCCATTACTAGATCAGACTTCTCAAAACTGTTTATATATATAATATATATATTAACCTAAGACATGGGGCGGACAAAAAGACAAAACTTGCCTTGAATTTGTAAAATTTGTGCATTTTTATTTGAAAAAAAGTAATATTAATGTTTTTAAAAAAATGATTAAAATAGGCAAAAAGTTTTAAGGTCAAATATTTTGACAAAATACCATAAATTATGATAACTAGAATTATTAGCAATGATACATTGCAGTCGAACATTTCCAAAAAAGAAATTAAACATTACAACATTATAGGCTTAGAATAGGTATCTCCACTTTTTTTTCACAAAAAACAGTATAGGATAATGAAAGGCCACAAATTTAATAAAAATAAAGTTTTATTGTTAAAATATTTATGAAGATGAAAGAACAAAGTTTTGTTCCTTTCTAACACGTTCAAAATTTTGGTAAAAATCTTGTTTTGTTTACATCATTGGGGTGGCATAATAATTACATTGACTTATTTTGTGCTTTTTTTTTTTTCATTGAAACATTGATTTGGAAATTCTTATTAAAAAAAAAAAAATCAAATAATTGCCCAATTTTAATGAAATTTTTGGGACTTATTCGCAAATGAATGAAATTTGTTTTGTTTTTAATGTGTTACCCTCCATTTACTTAAAGAAATTTTGCAGAATACCTATTTCCTGAATTTTTTTTTTTTTTTTTAAAAGTAGGAGTCATTGAAGAATGTAAATCACCCTTTCACTATTCTAACTGAAAATCTGTTCTGAATTGAAAAATAAGTGCAATTATTTAATTAGAAGGGGCTTTTAATTGCTTTTGTAAATAAGTTACATTAAAGACACTATTGTCTGAAGAAATAAAATGAATATTGAATTTTTATGAGCATTTTTTTTATTTTTTTTTATTATAATTTATAATAGCTCAAAAATAGTTTAAAGTTCTGTAATTGCACTATTTACTGGATGTGATATTGTAATTAAGTGGAAACGAAATTTATGAATACAATTGAAAAAATTACTTCTATTTACTATTCAATTTTTAAAATAATTTTTTTCACTTTAATTGCTCCCTTGTTTTTTTTTTGTTTTTTTTTTTCTTCTATGATAGCCTAAACATGTCATTATTATGAAAAGGTAACATGCTTGGATTGAAGAAGATAGAAATTTTTAGATAATGTTAATTAAATTTATTAACTATTAATGATTAAACAATATTTTAATTATAAAAAATCCGTATCACTGTTAATTTTGTTGCTTACTTATCTTTTTTTAATTTCATCTTATTAAATTTTAAAATTAATTTGCGGAAATTTTATAGTACTTCAAATTTTTTTATTTTTTCATAAAACATCAAAAAACATAAGTATTGCTGTTTATAGAATTAAATTTATTGTTACTATGTAATGTATGTGTGTATATATGTTCATTTCATGTAGACATAAGTCTTGCAAGATTTAAATAAACTTGTAACAGTTGTTGAAATTTCCTTTCATCTGCTTTGAAAATATATCTGCACAGAAATTTTTTTCTTAGAAAATTCCCACAACCACCTTATTAAGAAACGGGTAACATTTTCATTCTTAATAATAAAGAAGATTTTTTTTTTAAGTTTGAAGGCAAAAATTGCCATGGATTGCATTAAATACGGGCATTGTGGCATTTTGCTGTGGTTCTGCAGTCTAAATTCCTCCATCTCATATATATGTATGTGTATATGTATGTATGTATATGTATTTTTCAAGAAAAAATTTACTGTTTTAGTTGAAAATCTGAATGCATTATTCATAATGAATTTCAAAACCAAATTTTTCTATTTCAGGCCTCATTATCGGAATGATGAGTACAGAAAAAGTGTATGTACTTTTTAATTTTATTTAATTTTTATTTTTTTATTTTTTTCAACCAATGTTTTTGACTGATGCTCAGATTCCATTCCCTATCAACAAAGATCAAAAGTTATTTGGTCATAATATGTAACCATTATATGGTGTATTTTAGTTGTTTGGATAAGTTTCAATGAACCATAAATGTAATTTTATTTTGTATCAAAATGTGACTTTGCCAATCAAATTTTTTCTTTTAATTTATTTAAGCGCTGTGAAATTAACTTTTAGCATTTTAATTATATTTAAACAAGAACCTTTAACATATGTATATACCCCTACTTAGATATATGTGGCTTTCTTTCAGACAATTTTCTTTCAGGAAATTTGTAAAAAAAAAAAAAAAAATAATGCATGAAAATGTTTGAAGAGTTTTTTTTTTTTTTTTTTTTTTTTTTTTTAATTAAACTTTATTCATTCATTTTGTAAACAGTTTAATTGGATTAGCTAACCTTGCTAATAGTGATTTTAATGGCATTGTTTTTTTTAATGGTTCTACTTATTTTAAAACTTTTGTAAATACTTTTTATAAAATAGTCATAAAATTGTGTTTATCTCTTTTAAAAATAAGTAGTTAAAGCATAACTTCTTTTAGCCAAATTACCTGTTCAGAACCTGAAATATTACTACATTTATGGATTTCAATTTAATTTTTAGTTTAGTTTCAGTTGAAAAATCCCCAAAATCCTGTTTTCCTTAACTCTGTTTTTAATTTTGTAATTAACAAAAATATTCATGAGTACCTTGTAACTTTTCATGAAGATTTTTTGTTTTTCAAAGGTCATATATTAAAATTTGAATTTTACTTAAGATTTTTGTCTCTTTGTGAGCATACTACAAAAACTATTTGCCATGCAACAATGCTCCTATTATGCTAAAGATATTAAACAGTAATATGTAATTGGAGATAAAAACTAGGTCCAATATGCTCAAATTAATTTTGAGCATGACTATATAAATATTGTAACAGGTTATGCTAGAATTTAAAAAAAAAAAATTACAAATCTTTGAGTCTTTTAATTTGTAATCATAAGGAGTTAAAGAAACAAAGGTTCTTAACTTTCTTATAGATTAAATAAAACATGTTTGATTGCTTTGAAATTTAATTTATGTATATATTGGCCAGAGCAGATCTGCTCTTAAAAAGTACTGAAATGCTTTTAACAGAACAATACTGCATTTTGTACATATTTACATTATACTTTTTCTATCTATAAACTGAATATTTTGGTAAAACAAGATAGATATCTGTATGTCCATAAAATGCACATTTAAGAATTCAATAAATGTTGAGAGTAATTAAACAAAGACATATTATAAAGTTAGGATTTTAAAAATGTACTAAAGAACGTACACCGTGATAGTTAATGGCATTAATTTGCAATGATTTCCATATATACTAATTCAACAAGTACTTTCTTGTGCTGTATGTAGTAAATTTTTGACCTTCATAAGTGCTACAGAATCACTATTAAAAATTCAAATGTCAAAAATGTGATAATTTCAATAATATATTTAAAAAAAACAAAAAAAAACAGCTATTAATGAAATTTAGGACTTTCAGAAAGATTTTATTTTTATTTTTTTGCAATTTAAAATACTTGTTGCATAAATTGTAAACAAGGACTTTATATACAATGAGTAAAACAAACATTTTTGGATACTAAATTTTAACAAAAAATATATGCAGAAATTATATATATATATATATATATATATATATATATATATATATATATATATATATATATAAATATATATATATATAATGAAATTAATTCCCTAATGAGATTATGTAATGAGTGTGTATGTGTATATATATATATATATATATATATATATATATATATAATGTGTGTGTGATGCAGTTGTTTCACTCAGTTCTATTAGCATTAGCCATTTTGGCCATGGCAAATATTAGATTTCCTCTTCAGTAATGTTAAGCAAGGTGTTGTATCTTTCCAATTGAACTGTCAAAATGTGTTGCCTTATTTTTGTGTGTTGGTTTTAATGTCACATGATCATTTGTCAGATATCTAAAATCTATTACATCTATTGTGTGTTGCTCAAACTTCAAATTACCTTATTTCAGTTTTCAAATCATTAAACTTTCACACATTAGAGTATCTATTTATTAAAAATACTACAAGGACTCTGGAACAGAAATCTGTTCAGATTTAGTTGTAGCTAAAATTCGTGTCTGGTCTGTTTTCCATACAACAAGCATTTAGTTTTCATGATTGTTGATTTATTAAAAAATAAAAATAAAAAAAATCTAATGTAACCAATATATTATCAAAGTTTTTCCCATGTTAATTTTTCAAAGAAACTAATTCCTCATCCAATGAGGAAATTGTTGGTTACTGAGCCAACATTTTCATAATTAAATCCACGTATTTTGTATACTTTTCATTTTTGAATAAAAAACATTTTTTCTGATGTTGTCTTGTTTTTTTTTTTTTTTTTTTTTTTTTTTTCCCAACGCTTCTATTTGTCTTATTTGAATTGTTATACTACACATATTGATTGACATGTTTTCTGATCTTTGCGTGGGATAAATTGGAAAGATATTTTCACCTGAAGATTATGTCAACAATTTGATCAATGTGAAATTTTGTGTGTAACACTTCAAATATTCTTTGTTTTCATTGTAATGTGTTCACAAAATGAAGAATTTAAATCTTAAAGGATGTAGCATCTCATTTTTGGTGGCACACACTTGGTTTTATTCTGCTATAGGATTTTTTTTTTTTTTTTTTTTTTTTTTAAGAAAGAGGCATGGATTGTTTTTAAAAAAAAAAAAAGAGAATATTATATTCCCTATCACATTTTATATTTGTACACAAACATTATATAGTAACTTTAAATCAGATATTTATATAAATTAATTTTTCTGCCTTCTAAATTAGAGATGCTTAGCCAGTTGCAAGTGATATGTACCAATTGTTTCATGTTTTCAATTTTCTACTTGTAAATGGGCTTGTTGGGCCCTAATTGTAGCTATGGAAGATTTATTGGATTTCTTTTAAAGATATTCACTAGTTAATCTTAGTTGCAATAGGTCTAAACTAATAAAATTGGTCTTTCTAAATGAAGTTCAACTGAATCAGCTTCATAACATGCCTTAATTGTAAAATAAAATATTTTTCATGAGTACAAAATTTGTTTCTCTGGTTATCTATCAGAAATGAACAGCATGTTTGTGTATAGATGCATGTTGGTTCAATGGTCCTGCTTGTGGGCTATGGCTACAGTTAAATTCTTTTTATTATTTAGGCCAATGTATTTGGTCAATTATGTATTTTTTTTATCTCATTGAATGCAACTTTTTTTAAAATTTGATATTGTTAAATATCAAGTGGACTTGATGATTGTATTAGTACATCTCTTTCCAATCCTTTAACACGGTTGACTAATGTTATGTAATTCTTATATAAACAAACTAAAAATGTTTACATTTTGCTAACTGTAGTCAGTATATTCAAATTGAATCTTTTGAATTTGTGAATTTTCCCAATTATATTAATGATTTAACAGTATTTTTAATTAAAGCTAAATATTTGACACTGTATAAAGAATTTTAGTAGTTAAATGTTTAGAGCATTATTTTAAAATTATGCTCTTTCTGGTGAAAGTCTTTTTTTTTCTTTTCCTTAAAAGAAACAAAAAATACATGTTACAGTGATTACCTTTTTTATTTTAATTAAATATAATTTAAATTATAACTTCAGCATATTCTTTCAAGATAGTGAAACTTGTTTATTTTTATAATTACTTGGTCTTTTTCTTGAAGCAGTTTTTATTTTGATGTTTATTTTTATCTTTGTAAAGGCAACACATTTTTTACTACTGTTGTGATTTTTATGATTGCATGAATAATATTCAATTGTAGTCATCGGTATAGCTCATTTATTTTAAATGAAAGTTACTTATACAGCAGAATTCTTTAAAAAAAAAAAAAAAAAAATGAGAGTTAGATTTTTATACTTATTTTCAGTGTAAATTCTGCTCTTATTAACATGTTAAAATTTCTATGGCACATTGTGTATTTAGATCTCTTGCTCTTTACATTGCTTGCTGTGTATCCAGCATTTATTGTTTTGCAATATTTTTGTAACTCCATAGAAATAAAGTCATTCTTCAACACTTACCAAAGTGCGGGAGCTTTTGCCATGTTTAAGCGTACTAGTCATGGTTTATTTCAATGGTAAAAAGCATTTTAGATTACTTATTTGGGAATCTATATCCTTACAGAAATATGCTTTTATGTGCTCTAAGCCATTATTGCTTTTTAAACATTCCTCTCAATATCCCACAAATCTTTGGCGGTTTATTCTCAACCTCTTAATACTTTGATTCCGTTTAATAGCTAAGCTTATTTCCTAATGAAAGCTTGTTCAGTTGACTTAGTTATAAATTTAATTTTTATTTTATTTTTTTATAGAATTTCTACAATTTGATGGCTGACATTACAATTATAATTAGTGTCCTTTTTTTTCTCTTGATAAAATGGTTGTGCTGTTTGCTAATAAGCTTGTAAATGTAACAATATGTTTAGATTACTGAAAAATAAATCTTCCAAGATTCTATTCAGCAGATTTTTCATTTGCTTTCTTTTTAAAGCTTATTAAATACAAAACTTGGTGGAAATCATAAGTATTCAGAGAGTTTGATCTCTGAAAATCTTGAATATTAATCTATTTAAATTTCATAATTTAAAAATTTATAGGACCATTATCAATAAACCATGACTATCATTGTTGGTATGCTCGTGAGTGTGTTTTATTTCATTTTTTTTTTTTTTTTTTTTTTTTAATTCATCCTGCTTGCTGAGATTCCAGTTCCATCCAGTCACCTTGCCTGATTTAGTCAGATGGTTTAATTTCGTTTGAAAGAGAAGAAACATGCATACACACACACACACACACACACACTAATGAAATATTTTGGTGTGGACCTGAAAAGAAAATGCCTTCAGTTCATCAATGAAGTTTAGTCATAAAATCCATGTGCTTCTCAGCACCACTTTATACTATATAAGCATATTTATTTTATGCTTAAATTTTGTTTTGCTGCATAGACAATATATTAAGATTGGATATTTATTTAAAAATATAAGCCTGAATAATAAAGGACAATCAATTTTGATTTATTTTTTTTATTTTTTAAAGCAATATTTTAGTTGATAATGTAACTGAATACTTTGAAGTGTTTTGTTGGTAAGGCAGTATACTAGACAACTTAAAATATCTTTTGATTCATTTCACTTATCGTTAAAAACATTTGATAAGCTTCAGTTTTTCTTGTGTTTTTCTCCACTTTTTAAATAATTACAAAAATAGTCCTGTGCATTATTTTATTTATTACTTTTTAGCAATAGATCTGTCACGAACCAAACCTTTTGAAACTTAGTAAAACCTCCTGACTATTGATTTGATAATATCTGGCAGGTGAAATAATTAATAAAGTGCTTATTTTCTTTTTTTGCAACTGCTACAATTATATATATATATATATATATATATATATATAAATAAATAAATTGTAGCCATTATCCAGATTTTACATGATTGCTGTAGAAACTTAGCCTCTTCTCACTTAATAGTGAGACTTCATGGAAAAATCATCTTTAAATTTTGGTTCAAGTCAAACACTACTGTTTTTAGTTAACTATTTATTCTTAAGATCTAATTTATTCTAGTTAATGCCTTACCAACAAAACTGGGCAACATGGAGAAAGTTTCATGGACTTTAATTATTTAGATCTAGTAACCTTAAGGACTGACTGACGAGGAGCAAATTTACAAGAGGAAGCGAAAACACAACTATACATTTTAAATCTCGGTATTTACAGTCTTTAACAACATGACTTTTTTTTTCATAGATCTGCTAATCATGTTGGTTTATATTGTCATGTCTTGTTTTAATATGGTCTCAAGCTAAACTGTTACTTTTGCTTCTTAAGCTGACGAATGGGGTGTGTGCGCGCCTTCCGGAGTCAGAGCAGCTTAACTCACCAATCAATGTCTTCAGTATATCCTTTTCTCAACAACGAGTGGTTTAAACATTGGCAGGGAGATCAAGAGAAGGGGAAAAAAAATAACGGATGCAGAACTTCAACCTTTGTACATTTTTTTTTTTTTTTTTTTATATTCCCCCATTTTCTCCTTTTATCCTTTTTACAAAGTATATACTTGATACAGAGCTATCAAATTTGTTAAATTATAATGTTTTAAAATTGGCTTTGATTTAATTTGTGTTAAAACTTTAAAAACACTGTCCAATTTTGTTTTAATAGAACTTTTTTTTCTTTATACTTTTCATTTTCTGTTACACTGTAAATACAGATTTAAAAAATTTTCTATTTAAAAAAAAAAAAAAAAAAAAAAAAAATTTAAATTTGGCTTTCATTTTGTTTAGAATTTCTCCCACCCATGGCCCTTCAGATTTATACTCAAGATATTTTAAATAATCTTGCTGTTCACTTCAAGTGAGCATGTTACACCACTTTGTCCTCTTAATAATATAAATTTGCTTTTCTGTTTATAGCCGGATACACAGGACTTTGCTCATGATAGACTCAGCCAGGTAAGTCCCTGCTTTTTAAAATCCTATATTACTACTGTTCAGTAGTTAGTTTTTATGTTGAAGGTATAACCCAACAAGTCCTTCCTTGCTCAAATTCTGTGGATTTTGCTGAGGACCTTTTTAGCATTTGCTTGTATATACATTTAAAAATGAATTGTCACAAGTGACTAATAGGGATGAGGGTGGGAGGGTTCAGGTTTTAAAAGAAATGGTAATTGGTAATCAGTTATAAAATGCTTTTATCCCCTCCTCCAAAGCTAATATGTGAACTTTTTTTTTTTCTTTTTAATTTATAAAATATTTATATTTACAGACTCCTGATTTAGCTAATGCAGATGCATCTGAGGACGACAAAATAAAAGCTATGATGGTACAATCAAAGTTCTTTGATCCATCAAAGTAAGTGAAATCTTTTAATTATAATTTTAAACTTTTCAGTGATTTCTATTTTTTTTTTTTTTTTTTTTTTTTTTCCCCTCTAAATATTTTTTTTTCTCTTCTCTGACACTCTTTGTTTAGCAGTTTTGGCAAAGGCAAAACACAGACTGGAACCCCACCTGTTGGATATGTTTGTTATAAATGTGGTAAACCAGGGCATTATATATATTCCTGTTCTTTAAAAGGCGTAAGTATAAAATTACAAATTCACAAATGTTCTTTTTAACTGTACTTGCAATCAATTTTGAATTTGTATTACTAAATTGGTTGTTAAAACTACTTGGTAATTTTTTTTTTAATTTTTTTTTCTCTTGATAATTGTATAGCTTATCAGCTTTTTAAAATCTTCAATTAACTTACACTTTAAAATTGTTAATTTCTTTAGGATGCCAATATGGTTGATATGAAGATCAAGAGAAGTACTGGAATTCCTCAAAGTTTCCTTACCTTAGTTGATAGTCCTGACCACCCGGGTGCACTTTTGACGCAATCTGGTCACTTTGCTGTACCTACAATTGATGCGTAAGTTTGTTCTTTAGCTCAGATAAAAAATTGTAGCTACTAATATTTGTTTAAATTTTGTGAAGTTTATTTTTAATTTTGTGCTCTAATTTTCTTGAAACATTTCAGTATTGCATACAAACAAGGCAAGAAGGAAAGGCCTCCATTTCTCCCTGATCCAAATCCTGTGAATACAGTTTCAGCTCCTCCTGCACCAAATGAGCTGCTCTGTTCTTTGTGTGGTGAACTGCTAACAGATGCTGTTGTTATACCTTGCTGTGGAAACAGTTTCTGTGATGAGTGTAAGTTTCTGAATGTTGCTTTTACCATTTTAAGGTTTTGCTTATTCAGTTTACATTTAGTTCATTTGGGCAATCTAACTTTATTGAACTCATTTTTCATAGCATAAATATGGCAGATGTGTGGCTGGTGTAAGGAATAGTGGCCCCAGAATGAGGAATTGGTGATCTTTTAAATGATCTTGGGTGGAAAAGTGTGAATCATCTCCTTTCCCTTGTTATAGGTTAAATAGTATGAATTGTATCTGGAAAAATCATCATCCCAGCCCCCCAAAAAATTACAATCCAAAATTTTTATTTTAAAAAAAAAAAAAAAGTGTGTAAAATATATATATATATATATATATATATATATATATCTTTTAAAACATTTTTTTTTTTTTTTTTTTTTTTTAAGGAAAATGTGGTATTTATCACTCTGGAAATTATGCAAATATTACATTGCATCCAATGTGCTTTTTATTAATTACAAATACGTATACCAAACTGCTCTAGTTTACAGTGTGAACATGTCAAAATAGTGAAATACCCTTCCATTTTGATTGCAAATATCTCACTTGCTTCACTGTTGATCAATCTCAAATATGCTCAAGCACAACCAGACTACAGCTTGGCTGCAAGCAAAATCTGTAATCGGTTCTTGGCATTTAAAAAAAAAAAAAAAAAAAAAAAAAAAACATGCGGAACCTCTGTGACAAAGACAACAAATACTTCTGAAAATTCATACAGGAAAGGATTGCTAAAAATCAGAGGCAAAAGAAAGAGTGCCAAGCATGGTAGTCCTGTGAAGTCTATTAAAGATATATGATAAACAGTGGTTTGGATGCACTGAAAGATCAACACTAGTGGAAGTAAATCTCAGCTGGAATTTGCAGCTAATTAATGACAGGAAAATCAGTTGATTCGTCTCCGCAAAATACAAAAGGAAAAAAGAAAAGGCGCCCAATGATTCTGAGTATTTAAACTACTATACTGGTTGTGACACACCTCAGTTGCAGAACAACCATTCACAATGTTCAAATCTTTTCCATCAGGTTAAAACTGAAGACATTTAAAGCACTATTATGAAATATATTTGTTTTCTTTTGTAGTAATTAGTGTCCTGTTTTTGAAGAGTAGAAAATTACATAATTTCATATAATTCTGTTATGCTGTGACGCACAACAGAGAATTGTATGAAATTACATAATATATGTATAGGAAAAGTTGCAAGACCTTAACTGTTGAAATGAAACTTATATTATCAGTCAAATCTGCCCTTCTGTGTCATGTTTTGATGATTCTGCTTGTGAACAAAATTTTCCCAATGTTTAGGCTGCTGTGATGTAAGAATTATTTAGTCCATTGGCATTATATTTCTTTTACTTCAAGACTATATGGCATTACATTTATGACTTTGAAGTCTACATCTTCAGTTATCCACTGTTAAAATTGGCCTCTTGTCCAATAGCACATGAACTAAAATTTTTATGAATTTTTAATTGTCATAATACATTTATGCTAATTGAGTTACAAAGATAAATTTGGTAACATTTTTTTATGGTGTCAAAATCTGTCTATTAAAGATTATTAGTTATATTGAAAATAAAATTTTAGTTTGGGATAGATATTATAAAATTTTGAACTTGAAGTTTCAATTTCTCCAAATTTACTTGTTTTATATTTTATATAATTTCGTGCTTGCCATTTTATACAATTGATAATTTGTCTCTTTTATTAAAACTTGATCATCTTGTCTCCAGGTGTAAGAAATGCTCTCTTAGATTCTGAGGAACATGAATGTCCATCATGTCATGAGTTAGATGTGTCACCAGACAAATTAATAAGTAATAATTTGTTAAGGCAAGCTGTGATCAACTACCTAAATCAAACTGGGTACACTAAAATGAAGGGTGAAATAGCCCAAATGCAACAGCAGCAGCAGAGGATGCAACAGAATCAATTGCAGATGCAACAGAAACCACCAAATGCTCCACAAGTCCCTATGCAACCAGCACAGCCACAACAACAGCAACAACCAGCAGCACCACCGCAGCAGCAGCAGCAACCATCTCAGCCACCGTCACAACCAGCACCACCTCCACAGCAGCAGGCAACATCAAATGTTGTAAACAATGTTGCTGTAGTATCACCCACAAATCCTGCTATACCAGTTGTTAATCAAATTCCTGTAGCTGGAGGACCTTCAGACAACAGGTTTGTCTCTCTTTTTTTTTTTTTCTTTTTTTTTTTTCCCCCTTCCAGTTTTTATCTACAGTTTTTAAGTTGTACAGAAACTAGTTTTGTACAAAAATGAAATATTTGCCTATTGTGTCTTACAGATTATATAAAGTACTTGTTCATAACTTTTTAGAATTTTTATGATTCTGTTTTTAATTGACTTTGTTTTTAGGATTTCATTTTTTTCCTTTTTTAACTTTAGATTGTCCCCAGGAGAGAGACCACCCACACCATTGTCGGATGAAAAAGCTCCAATACATCGGACAGATGAGCCTCAGAAGGTAAGTCAATTAAGTTTCATGATCTAACAGATATTTATGACTTTTATAGAATATAAATAATTCTTAACATTCAACCTCAATCTAGCATTGAAATTTCACTTTAACCTTATATCAGTCTGACATTGGTTTAAGCTGATGGTTTCTTTTTTCCCTTATATTTCAGAGAAAAACTTGTGAATTTTTCAGTGAAATTTACACTTTCCAAAATTCTAGTTTAGAAAATATTGAAAGAAAGCATCAGGAAGACATGGGTTAAAGTTCTAAAGTTAATGCTTGGAAGTCCAGATCTGTCTATAAATCACTTTAGGTTTATTTTGATTAATTTTTATATTATTTGCCATAAATTTTGTATTGGAAGAATCTAAGAATTCAATAGGATGTTGAGATTTGGTATTGCATACTCTTTTTGCTAAAATGAAAATTTGCTTCAAAATACTTATATGAAAATATAGATAAAGATGAATTTTTGTTTTGGTTTTATACCATTGAAGTTGAAATATTTTTGAATGTAATTTCAGTGCTTACACAAAATGTGAATTTTTCAGGGTATGGCCGTGCCGGTATTGGGTTCTCGTAATCGCAATATCAGACCTCTTCATCCAGGTAAGTTATTCATTTTTCTCTATTAGTATATAGCATCCTCTTCAATAAGGACATATGCTTGTGGAATTGCCACATATTTCTATATCTTAGGGGTTTTTTAGAATTTAAATGGAGATTATATTTGAAAGCTTGCTCTATGTGTGTGTGTATATAATATATGTATGTGCGTAAAATATTTGAACCGTAAATACTGTAGGCACCAATCTATACATTCAGATTTTGAATCTAAAGTATGAGTTTGGAGATGATTGTCAAATTAAATGTATTTTTAACGTTTGAAGGATTTTTTTTTTAATTCTTGAACTATTTGAATGTTTCTTGAACTTTTTTTTGAGTTCAGTTATTAACTAAATGGAATGAGTGAAATCATAAACAATGAATGATACAGTTGAGGCTTTTTGTTTGAAGGTTCATTTTAATTTGTCTTTTAGTACGTGAGATACCCAGACCAGTTGGTCCTCCAAGAAACAGGTAGGTTGAAATTAGAAGTTTGACACTTCAGATCTTTGATACAAAATTTAATAACAGGAAAATGGTATTGCTATAATTGATCAAAATGTTTGCAAATTATTTTTTTTTTTTTTTTTTTTTTTTTTATGTATCCTATTCAGAACAATGTTTATGAGTCTTAAGATCAAAATCAGGAAGTACTGTGCTATTGACCATTTTCTACTAGGGTTTTTTTCATCTGGTCTATTCTTCGCATAAACTTTCTCCTGCATTCTGATTTTTTTTTTTTTTTTTTTTTTTTTTTGTTTTATGTTTATGTTGATGGGATTCATGTTATCTGACTTTCAATATCTTTTGACCTCCACCCAGTGCTTGTGGGTGTATTGGAAAGCCTGTAACACCCAACAGCAACATGCGGCACCCCATAAGGTGCAAAATAAAAAAAAAAAAAAATAAAAGTCTGAATCAAAATTGACATGGAAGACTAGCCACAAGACTCTGCAAATCAAAATGTCAACATAACTGTTTATTTACACAAGTAAATGTAACCAATATCAGATTTGACCATCATCATAATTATTATTATTATTAACTTGAAGATAACTGGACCACTGAAATATGGGTAATGTGGTAATGTTTAAAGAGAAACAACACCTATTATGTTTAGTATGCTTATATTTTTTTATTCTTCAGTAGTGCCCCCCCCCCAAAATAACCCCAAAAGTACTGAAATGTTGCTGCTTTATTTATGGGTTACTATTGTCTCGATAGAATTGGTGAACGTCTTCCCCCTGGGCGCAATGCACCATCTCATCCTCATCATCCTATTGCTCCAGCAATGCAGCGCTTATCACAGTCTATGCCTACTTCACAAGCACAGCCACCAGGTTCCTATATGCAAGCAAGAACTTCTATGCCACCTGGGACCATGCAACCTGGATATAGGATACCGACACCTGGTAAATATTCATTTTATAATGGTATGGCATTTTTTTTATAAATGTTTTCTGCACAATTTATTTGTAATGATTTTAAACTTTCAGGTCATTTGTTTAAAGTTCAGAATCTCTATCCAATATTTTTTTATCTCAATATTTGCAAAAACAAAATCTGTAACAAGTGAGGACAAATGACATGAATTATTCAAATGGATAACTTTTCAAGATTTCAGTAACTTAAAGTATTCTGTAAATGTTTAAAAACTTTAAAGTATTCTGTTTTACAAGAAATAATTCTATTTAACTATCACCATTACATTTGCAATTTACATTTTTATGCATAGCAATCTTACATTTGTCTTAATTTGTTGATTGATTTTGAGGTGAAAAAATCAATACATGCATAATTTCAGGAAATTATTTTATTTTTATTTATTTTTTTTTCTAATCCTCAACGTTTTTCATCCGCTTCTTGAAATAATTGATGGTTGAATTTAATATTACTAGGTGTCCCAACTGGACCAGTGATGCCTCCTCCATCTGGTTTTTGCCCTCCACCTATGGCTCCATACAATACAGGACCCCGTCCATATCCAATAAGAACAATTCCTACAGGACCTCGGCCACTGACACCAGAAGAATTTTATCGAGAAAAGAGACGACTTATAGAAGAAGACAAGTAAGTTTTGCTTTTTTTTTTCTTTTTTTTAGTACACTTGTATTATGATTTTAGTGTGGGCTGAATATTTGCAATGATGTATGACCGAATGGAATATTCCATCTGCAATAGACATTCATCCTCACTTAATATTCCTTAAACTTTCTTTCATTTAATTATAAAAGTCATGTCGGTAGCTACATTTGCTGATCCAGTTATGTGCCTCTCGACTCTTATTAACCAATCTAAAAATATTAAGTTTTTAACTAATACTATTTTCATTGCCTTAAAGAGTAAGGATTTAAGCCTTTCTGTATTTAACATAGACAAACCCGATTGAATCTCTCTTAAAAGTGGACACCGAGGTCAACACGTGGTAACATTAAGCTGATGACATTTTTAATTCCTCAGAGAATAGAGAAAGATAGCCTATTATTAGATGGATTTATTTTGCTTCATTTCTAGTTTTTAGTTCAAATGCAGAATTTATGTGATAGGAAGTTATTTTAGTCATTCTTATTTAGCTACATGTGAGATAATCACTTTTAGAGCTGCAATTACAAAACTTACAACTGCTGAGTCTTAATTGATAATAAAATTTGAAATTGGTGTAGATTTTCAGCTTAAATAAGTTAAAAACACTGACTAGCAGAAAATAAATTGATATGCAGTTTTTGATATTTAAAATGAATTTAATTTTTATTTCATTAAATACAAGCATACTTTTAAAATTTAATTCCAAAGTTAATGTAAGAACTGCCAATCTCTAATTATCAATTAAAATATAACTTAATGCTTTAGTTTATTCATTTTAAATTTACCTTATTTGCTATTTTAAAATTTAGAAATCTTGCAAAAATTTTGTAAATTGTAATAAATCTTTACTTTTATTCATTATTCAGAACATTTGAATGTTTATGATTGCAGGATTATATAAAATATTTAAAGTTTTATTTTGTAGCTAATGTCTGTTTACATTGTCATGATGTTGCATGTTTGTAATTAACTGCATTGCTGTGAAACTAATATTAAAACTAACCCTCAGACAAGTTAAATACACTAGTACATAAAAATCTTGATCCATCATTAATCAAATTTTAAACATAAAAATATTGAAGGAAGCAAAAAAAAATAAGTTAATGTTCTCAATGTATAAATAGACTTTCGACAATAACACTGGGGAGTTTGTCTTTAGTCTTTGTAGCTTTTAAAACTTTGATTGGTTTGTTGACCAAAAATGTAGAAAATCAAAGCATTAAAAGTTTTTAATTTTTTTCTCCTGATTTTAAATGATAATGTTTCATGGCCAAAAGAATTGTGAAGTCTTGTTTCTCTGAAGATTTAAAAACCTAACTTGCTATTCTCTCTGTAAGATCTTTTAATTTTGACAAGTCTTATTACTGTATGGAATATTGGTAAATTTTAAATTAATGCTAGTTAAGAAACTTCTAATTAACTTTCTCTTATAAGGATTTATTTTTAACTGGCAGAAATGTCACCAGATTCTTTTTGATTTCTTATTGTTAATAACCACCAACCTAATTGTTTTTATATGCGTGCTCATCTGATTTGAGAACAATGTTGAATATGATAATGTTAATTTTTAATATATTTAGTTAAACAGAATAACTTACATTTGTTGTCAGTAAATGTTATATATATATATATAACATTTCATTGAATAATATAGACATTATGCCTTTTTTATAATAATCCTTTCTAGTTCTCTAATTGGTTTCTTGATAAGATAAAATTCATCAACTGTAGTTTTTTTTTTTTCCTACCCAAATACTTCCAATCTCCTCTTAGATCTTCAGGAGTGAATTACAAATACAGGAAAATATTTAATGTCAACATAAAAATAATAACTGCAAATATTCAAGGCCCTCTATACCAAAAGCAATTGACTAACACTCAACAAAATTTATAAGTGTAGCAGCAATCTGTTGAAGTGCATTTAAAAATATATTTAATGCCATTTGGCATTTCCAACAATTTCTATATATTTTTATATTGGAATGCTTGTTTTGCAAAAAATTGCATAGTTGCAATGGATAAATTTAAAAAATTTTAAATAATTCTAATGGAACACGTTTATTTTTTTAAAAATCACCAATGGCAATTACAATGTTTATTTTTATAATTCATCCCTGAGGATGATCTTGGTAGAGATCGAAAGTATTTAGGTAGGAAAAACTATGGCGCCTTCCTTGATGAATTTCATCTTAACATCAAGAAGCTGATTAGAGAACTAGAAAGGATTATTATAAAAGTAGACATAATGTCTATTATATATATAATGAAACATGTTTGAATGAAGATATATATTTTCATACACACATACACTTTAGAAGTGAGTTTAATTGCAGGGAATCCCCCCAAAAAAAAAGTGTTTGCTTCTGGCTTTGTAGTTGCATAATGCCTACAAGCTTAAACTTCATTTTCATTTAGACCTAATTTGCATTGAGAAAGACTTGCTCAGCCCCTCAACAATGTGAAACATGGCAACACTTAATAACCAAAATTTTATAGCATCACTTGTTTTCAGTGTATGCCATCACTTACAAGCCCACACTTTATCTAATTGTTTTGTTTACAATGTTTCAGCAAATCTTAATATGGCAATGTTTTCGTTTTTTTAAATCTTTTAATTAACTTGCAAATATGGCTAACAATAGAGAGCAACTTTAAATTGATCAAAGATGGCTGAATTAGAATCATTTTCTCTACCGTATGTATTTCTATATTCATTGTTGCTACTCTCAGATGCACGTTTTCTTTTGTTTTCTCAATTAGGTTTTTTTTTTTTTTTTTTTTTTTTTTTTTTGTTGATTTTTGAAATAAGATTTTGTTTGCTTTTGTTTGCATGCTTGCCATAAATGTCATTCTAATGTACAATTATGTGCACTAGGTTTTAATTGAATCTGAATGTGGAGGTAAAAGCAAATATATAGCTAGTATTGTTTTTAAGTATAAAATTGTCTATCAGGGCTTTTTTTTAATGTAAAATAAATGGTAGGTAGAAACTTGTCAAAAAAATTTTTTTTATTAACTCTATGCAGCATATTAATGTTTCTATCATCACATTTGAATTTAGTCACAATTTTTCTGTAGGGCTTTTAATTAATTGCTTTTGTTTACAATCCAAAATATTTGGTTTTACTGATAAAATTAAAATAGTTGCCTGTATTCATTTCCATGCGATTTTATAACCTGATATAACTTCCTTGTTGGATTTGACAATATCTTTTTTCTTTTTTTTTTTTCTCTTTTTTTTTTTTTTTTTTTTCTCAAGTTATTTATATAAGGCTGTTTTATTTGAAATACTTTGGTTTGGGATCAGAACTTGTGTACTTAATTTTATCATTGACACAAGGGATTTGTGACCTCAGGACCTCTTTTTAAGATTTTGCAACATATTTCCACTGTAATTTAGAAATTTTTAATTTCTTTTTGACTAATCTATGATGTTATCTTGTGTTGTCTTGATAACTTAGGCTTTAAGTGTAGTGTTTCTTGTAAAGCATTAAGGGCTTATATATATATATATATATATATATATATATATATATATATATATATATATAAATTTAAAGTGAAAACTTTTTAAAAATTGATATTTGTCTCAGCTATCAAAATTTCAAACTATTATATTTGGGCTTGCCACATTTTAGTGCCAGATGCTTTACAAAACTCTGCTTGTTGAAAGAAAGCCTTTTATTTTCATCACTTTTCAAAGTGACTCAATATATAAAACTTTAGTGAATGTATTTATGTGGGATGTAAGTAGATGGTGTGGGTGTCTATGGCAGACAAAATCATTGTCAGTATGAGGTGGTGTTTAATGGCACAGGTAGGTGGTCACTCCAGTATATTGTCATTCCTGATTTGCAGGAAGAAATCTGATCCGTTTGATGACTTTGCTCGTGAACTAATGGAGTTCCGTCGAGATCAGAAGCGGAGACAAGTGGAACAAAGTTACAGCTTGTCCCCCTCAAGGTCTGTGTTGGTGTTGTCTTTGTACTTGTCTTGTTTTCAATTATTATATTTTTGGAAAAAAAAAAAAAAAAATCAGAAAAAAAAAAAGGAAAAATATTCAATAAAATAATTTACCATCTGTTCACAGAACTAACTTTGTTTTTAAGCCCCAGTTTTTCCTTTTGTTCATTTTTATTTTCGCTTAGAATTTTCAAACTACCCTTAAAATAATTCCTTGAAACCTCTGTTTTGCTTGACTTGTTTTTAAGCTTCTGATCTTTATGTAGAGTTAAATGGAATAAATCAGAGAACCCCCCCTCCCGTGTATCCTAGGTTTGGATTTCATTGTTAGAAAATAGTTTTTCAGCATGTGTTATGAAATGGAAAACCTAAAATTATATTTTGCATTAGATTAAAGTTCTAACCTAATTCTAAAGGATTTTTAATTTTTAGAATACATTTCAAAAAGAGGTAAGAATTCTAAAGCTCAGTTGTGAATCTAAAATATTTTTGTAAAGGATAGCTAGCATCAGTTTTGTGTGTGGATTTGAACACATCTCAACTCTGAAGTAATTCAAATTAACACTTGTTATATTATAATAATAATCATTCCTTGATTTCTCCTCTTATGATGTTCTTGTGGGTGCTTTGATTGTTGATTTCTAAGTCTACTTTCCTACAAATCAGCTTCATTCTCCCAACCATCTTCCTTTGTTTAATTTTTCCCATGGCTTGAATACAATAGAAAATTAGCAATAATCTTTCACTTCAACATTTTTTAAAATTTTTTCTTTTAAATTTCTTTGATTTGTAAAGTTCTTTTGAAATAGGTTCGATGCTTGCATTAATGTTATTTCAAAACAAAAGTTATTTAGCATAATTTGACTGAAATGAAAGTGATAATTAGGTGCAGTTTTTGATGCCAGTTGTAAAATTGTTTGCATTCAGTATTAGAGTTGTACAACATATTGCTTGCAGTGGTCTAGTTCTGTGGACGGTTGATATTGTCTGTGCCACAAAAACTTAAATTGCATCCTTGTTGCTTGTGGCATGTTGCATGGTTTTAATTGCACTGCACAGCTCTACTTAAATAGTTTAAATGATCAACACCAGAAATAAGTTGACCTTTCAGTTGGTACAAGTAAAGAAATTTGCAATTGTACTAAATACTGGTGAAAAATAAATTTCTATTTTGTTAGCTGCAACTTAAATTTGCATTTTTATTTATTTATTTTCTTTCTTGCACTTGTGCCTCTTGGGATTTTCTAATTTCATATCGGCTTGAAATGTTTTTCTCACTTGTTGGTGTTGAACCTCTTTGGGTTTTCTTGTGTTTCCATTTTAGTTTTTTCTGTTAGGAATATTTTTCAATTTAAATAGCAATTTAGACATGTTCATAGGATGTGCTGAAAAGTTCTTGGCCCAACCAAGAAAACCTTCCCCAAAAATTCTGATGTTTGGTCATTTGATCAGATTTAGAGACGTGGATTGAGCTGAGCATTCAACATGTTCATAATTGGCTAAAATCTAGATGATTGTTGGATAAATGTTTTAGACGGCATTTAAGATTTGAAGATGGGTTAAGATAGTATGCTAAGATGAATTTGCTTAGATGACCAACAAGTTTTGACAAGTGAGATAAATTCAATATTATTTTTAATTTTTATATATTATGATGTTGGATATTTCAAATCTGTTTTCTTCAAACATTCCACAGGAAGGTTTCTGTCCAAGCTCTTTTGGTCCAAAACCAAATTTTGTTTAGTTTTTTTTTTTTTTTTTTTTTTTTTTCCTGTTGATTTTTGAATCTGGTTCCAAGACGAAAATTAAAATGCTTTAAATGTTTTCAGTTTATCTTTCCCTATTATTTCAATTTTGAAACTTAAGTTTAATTATGAATTGGAAATTCAGTTTTTTTTTTTTTTTTTTTTTTGTTTTTTTTTTTTTTAACAAAAATTGCTGATAAATTTAAAAAATTTAAATGTTGTGTAATGCTTATCTTGTATGTATTTTTGGAATGTTAATGCATTTTTTGTAGCTGCTTTTTTTTCTCTCCACAATTTTGTCCCCAAAGCTAGTGCTATTATCTCAAATCTGATTTTATTACTTGTTTTGCATACCATGAGGCTTAATGCTGTTTTTTTTTTTTTTTTTTTTTTTTTTTTTATGAAAGATTGAGTTTTTGTTATTTATCCAAATTAGAATTTTTGAATTTAACCTATAATAATAATCAGGTGGCATTCATATTTTGAATCTGGTCATATTATCTGAAATTATTAGCTACAAAGAGCTGTTAAAATTGTCAAAGGATTAAAATAACTGGTCCAGGTTTATTCCTGTTAGTTTCCCTTAACACCATCAATTTCTATTTGTTAGAAATAACCAAATCATAAACACTTTATGACTGTAAAATAAATTTATTAATTAAACATTATGACATTTAAGTTTGTTCAAATTAATTTTTATTTTTTTTAAACATAGCATCTTGCCTACATGATACCATCAAAGGTGAATTTTGAATAAAGTTAAATGCACTGAATGTGATCTAATGACAAACAAAAATCTTTTAGATAATCCAATACAAAAAGAGGATGTTTGATATAATTATAGCTCTTATGAAATCTTGACCCAATATTTCACACCCATTGAAAGCTTGTTTATAGCTTTGGAAAAACCTAACCAAAAATAATTATTACAAAGTGTGTCCCAATCTGTTTATAATTTATCTTTCTTAACCTGAAGGAAGCATTGCCTATATTTACTAAAACATACTGCTATGGTGAGAAAGAGATCCATTTCTATGTTTGGAAGTTAAAATTATACATTGTTATGGGATTGACATAATTATCTTTTCTTATTTTTATAAAATTTGTTTCATTTTTAAAGGGTTAAATAAATTTGATATTGCTTGTTTACCAAACCAAGAGTAATCTTAACTTTCCTTCATTGCACTTTTTTCAGATCAAGAAGTCGATCAAATTCTCGTTCGTATTCACGCTCGTTGTCCAGATCTCCTTATCGGTCAAGGTCCTCATCACGTTCTCGTTCACGTAGCAGATACAGATCATCCTCACGATCGAGAGGGTCATCGAGATCACGATCAAGTTCACGTACGACTCCCTCCAGAAGACGCCGCTACCGTAGCCGATCTCGTACACGGTCACGATCTAGGTCTCGTTCTTACAGCCCACGCAAATATTCACGGTCTCGGTCTCGCTCTTTGAGTAGAAGTCGCTCCCGATCCAGGACACCACCTTACCACCGCTCTCGATCCCCCATGCGTCGAAGGAGTCGAACTCCTCCTTCTCGAAGCCGGGGCCGTACTCGTTCTCCTCTTGCCCCAATCTCCTCTAGAGATCCGTATTATCGAAGAGATTGGTCTCCAAATTATAACCGTGGTATGCGATCAAACCCAGTAAAACGTTATTCACCACCAGAAAGACCTTTCACGAGATATTCTCACTTCTCACCCCAAAGACCTGAAGAGTTCTGTAGGTAAGGGGTTTTATCTTTTCTTTTTTTTTTTTTTTTTTTTTATATCACAACATTAGCTTTTTACTAAACAGTCATGCATAGTGAAAATCAAACTCTCTGCACAAGTGAAGGATTTTTGAGATAAGCTTGTTAATTATTGCACTTTAGCAGGTACCAGCATTTCTTTTGACATCTGCAAAATTGTCTCAAGACTTGCAGATCATCCAGGTCTGTTTTAAATATTTGAAAAGTTGTCAGATAAGCTTCATGTCTATGAAGGTGATGAATGCCATCTAATGTTGCAATTCAACTCTTCCAAACTCAAGAATTTCTGCTAATGTAATTTCTTTGAGAGTTGGAGTAGGTAGAAATTTAGAAAAATGCTGCTTGACTAGCACTTATATTGCTATCTGTCATTTCTGTTCTGTCATTGGGAATTAAGCTCTTTAAAGAATTTTAATTAAATTTTTGTTAGTGATTTTTATAGATATTCACATTTAAATTCTACAAAGACTTAAAAAGTCTTTGTAGAATTTGTTTGAAATATTTTTGTAACATTTTCTTAATGTTTATTTTTCTTGCAGGTTTGATCCTCATGCATATGAAGATTATTATCGAGAATACTTTTCACGGTATAATAACCCTCATGGCAGTGTTGGTACTTACCCTGCTCCTGCAACAGTTCCAGTTGCCACTACAACTACTGCCCCACAGTATGATAGATCTTATTATGACCCCAGGGGACGACCAATGCCGCCATCTAATGCCTCTGTGAATGTGACTGCTGCCAACTCACCCTCCAATAGAAGTCGCAAGGGTCCAATGGCAAGAAGTCCCCTACGCCGAGATAGACCAAGAGAAAAGCCAGATATTAAGACAGCTAAACTAACTGAGCCGTTACCATCTAAACTCAAGGAGAAAAAGATAAAAGTAAAATCCGAAGATGATCTTCGGAAAAAAATGGAACGTAAACGGGATGAAAAAATTGAAAGAACAAATAAAGAGAAAGCAAAGGATCCCCCTCGAGAGGGGGGCATACAGGCGAAAAAAGCTGCCAAGTCAAGTGAGAAGCCTCCTAAAGAGTCTAAGAAAAAATCTGATGTTAAAAAACACAAGCCAGTTGAAAAACCTACACGAAATGTGGTAACAGATCCAGTGTCAAAAGAGGATAACAACCATAAAGAGCCGAGTCAGAATAAAGAATCAGTCTCTGAGAATGTATCTAATGTACTGAAACGACCTGTAGAAACGAGTAGCAGTAATGTAGATGTATTGAGCAATAAAGTGATTCGGCCTGTTCATGTCTCTGATCCCAAAATCCTTGGCCATGCTGCTGACATGAAAACTGCTCCAAGAACTGCATCTGCTAAAATAAAACGTAAAACCCGTCACCAGTCAGGAGATTCTTCTCAGAAAGTTAGCCTTCCATTATTAGATGATTCAGACAAGTGTGGCCCTGCTAAGAAAAGTCGTCGTGAACCTGTACATGAGAAAACTGATGCAGACACTGAAAATGACCAGCATAAAATTCCTGAAAAGGTCCCACGTGGGGAGAATGATATGCTGCTTCCTGCGCCCGAATTGTCCAAATGGGAGAGAGATGATTATGAAATCAATGTTGAACCAATGAAACCTAAAAAGAAACCTGCTGAACGAAAGCCTCTTCCAAGGTAAGTTGAGTCACTACATGATTTCCATATTTAGATCAGATTTTCTGAAAGGTTCAGTTTCCTTGATATAGGATTAGTGATTTTATTATGCCTACAACAACAAATAAGAAGGGTTTTGTGTTAAACCCTTCTGCTGTATGTAAATGTGTCTTACAAAATATCCATGATAAAAAGTTTTGACATTTTTGTTTGGGTTCATGATTTTACCATTTCATTCCCCATCCACCAATCATCAAACAGATTTTTTTTTTTTTTTCTCTCTTTGCTTCATATGTTTAAGTGTTGCAGTTTGTAGCTCTTATCTGGCTGTAATTTATAGTTTAGTGCGTGTGTGGTGTGTCTTTTTTTTTTTTCTTTTCCAAGTCAGTGTAAATGATCAATTGTATAAAGGAGTCCTGTTTGTACATTCCTACAAAAGCTACAATAATTTGATAAGCTTGTTTCTTCAAATTTTATTTTTTTAGATCTGTAATAGAAAGTGCTGAGAAGGCTATTACAGAGAAACGTCGCAAGCCATCCATGATGTCCACTTCAATACCCACTTCACCTAAGTCAAGTCTCTCGTCCCGCAAAGTTTATGTCGATGAGAAAGACAACCGGAAACTCAGCTCTGTACAAATTACAATTCCTGGTGGTGAACGCAATGGGGGCGGCAGTGGTGAAAAACAGTCACGACATGAGACAAGTGAAAAGCGAGGAGGACATAGAGATTCTTCACGTGAACATTCAAACAGAGAACCAAGTGCTAAAGAAAGCAGCAGTAGCCATAAAGTGCAGGAGGCATCCAAATCAAAACAACTATCGGATGTGAATACAAAAGAGAGCAGAGGCAGTGACCGCTTTGAGCGTAAAGAATCAATGGTGGATGAGGCCAAGTTTGTTCCTGACTATGAGGAGTCTGAATCTGGTAGTGAGGCTAACACATCAGATGTGGAACCCGCTGAACAAACACGACTGTCGCCACGTAGGTCAGGCGCCACAGACCTGTCATCTGAGGAAGAGACAGCCAAAAAACATAGCAAGAAATCCAAAGACTCCAGCAAGAAAAAGAAACACAAAAAACACAAGAAACATAAGGCAAAAAAGAGCAAAAAGAAAAAGTCACACAAACACCGTGGAAGCAAGGAGAAGAACGTTGTGCGTGATAACAGCGTCCCAGAACAAGGACAAGTAAGGGATGGGCATGAGAAGGACTTGAGGGAGTTAGTTGACTCTAGAGAGTACCATGAACATCGTGATAGTAAGGTTCGATCCAGAATTGCTCGTTATTAAGAGCAAGCAAGCAAGCAAGCAGAGGGATGCATTACCATGTCATCAACTTGTGTATAGACATATTTCTTCAATCAAATGAGGGAAGACTTTTCAGTTGGCTTGTCATTCCATTCATTTTTCTTTTTTTATATATGTGCTAAAGGGCACTTTGATATTGATTTTCATTTTTCTCTCCTTGGTGTAAACTCCACATGTCAGGCGAGGAAGGCAATCAATATTTTCAGGCTGATGATAAGAACTTTGATGGAAGACTTATTCTAATTTCAGTTTCATTTTATGTGCAATATGCAATTGGGGATTGATGAGCCAAGTGAAGAAAATCATTTGATAAACAGTATTGCTGTTTACTGGGATTTATTCTGTCAGCCTAGCAGAAAAAGTTGTTGGCCTCAAGACAGTATTACGGTGTGGGGGGGGGATCCTTGGTAATGTGACAATAGAATTGGCTTTCTGTACTGTCAATTTGAATGGAAGCTGGTTTGTGCCTGTACAAAATTGATCCAGGTTTTCTAGCCAAAAGACTTTGGCAGATAACGTTTTTTAGGTGGGGGGAATTTCTAAAAAGCTGTGCCTTTTCAGAAATCTGCCCTGATGGTATGAAATTCTATCTCTCACAAACACACACACACACGATGGCAGATAGACCTAAAGAACAGGTTTTGTGAGGGGGCACACACACCCACATGCGTTATGGAGACTATTGGCCAATGAGTGATATTGTCAAGAAAATAATTGGACATTGTGTATTTTTTGTGAGCAGAAAAATCCTTGATGCTTCCAAATAACCGACTCTAGCCTCCTCTTGGTGTGATATCAAACTTAAAGTTAGCTGTGAAGCAAAACAAATCTTCATCTGCCACCAACCAAATGGCTGCATGGTTGTTAAGGATTAAAATGTTTTGTCAATTTTTAACTTGAATCATTTTAGGTTCCAGACATTCTGAAATTCATTCCTCCAAAAGAAATGATGCAAACCAAAAAATAGTGTCCAAGATTTGAAGAAATGACATTTTCCAATATTTAAAATGAGATAAACATTAGTCAGGTGGGTGCAAGGAAGTCTTGTCAAAAGAAAGGGGAAGAAAAAAAAAAAAAAAAAAAAAAAGCAAGGAAAGATTTTTTTTTTTTTCCCCTATATGAATTGACTGTCATTGGAACAAGTTTCATATTAACCTTTTTATTTTGTAACAGTGAGAAAAGAAATCTAATTTGAAGAAAGATGGTTTTTATATTTACAGATTTAAGATTTAATTGCATTTTAAAACTATAATCCCAATATAGTCTTTGGCCAGGTCAATTTACATATCCTAAGATACAACTCTTAAAAGCAAACAGTAGACTTAAAAACTTTGTTCTGTGTGTGCGGGGAAAATTCTATTGCTGACTCAGTCTTCATAGATTTCAGCGAAGTTCTTTGAAACATTGTCATAACTTTGTATAATAGTAACAAGTATATGGTTAACAATTAACTCATCAGGGTGATGTGAGTTTAAACCTTTACTAATAGCCCACATTCATATTAAGGCTCTGGATAGTTTTGAGGATTCAAGTTTTTGGGGGTTTTTTTTTTTTTTTCCTTTAGTCACATGACCATTTACTTTATCAAATTACACCCACACACTACTGCTTATATATTTATCGAGAAATGATTGAAACCTTGTCACAGAACAAAATGTTATGAACCATTTTATTTTATTTTTAACTTAACTAGTTGCTTGTGCTGTTATCTCTACATACATGGGTAGTTGTCTTTTCTGATGATGTAACCTAGTAATGCAAGGTTTTAAAAGAAATGTCAGCATAGAATAATGAATAGTTGATTCATGAAAGAATGATTAAATTTTTATAACAATAATTCTTGTAGTTGTCTTGAATGCAAAGGGATTTAGATAGTTATGTGAAACTAATTTCAAGGGCATTTCTTTATTCTCACTTATTATCCATGCTAACTTGGTGTACTGGTTTTGTACTTTTTAATTCAATTGCCACATTTTTTCCCCCCCCTTCCCAATTTATCATCCCCTGGATTACTAAGCAACACTTGGGGTTTATATTAAACTGACAAGTTGCTTCCTCTCAGTGATGCCGTGTTATTTGTATATAGAGTAATTAATCCAATCATCATCATCGTCGTCATTACAACTTGGCAGGAAATGGTCACAACTCACTGCTGACCTTTCCTGACATCCCCAGCACTCATAAGGCAAAACAAGATCTTGTAATTAATAATAATAAAAATTATTAAAAAAAGTTTTTTTGTTGGTTTTTTTTTTTTTCTGAGGATCAATGCTCGTATATAAAAGGGTTTTGTGCCCCCCCAACCTCTACAAATTGGTAAATAGGATCAATTTAAGTTCATACTGAAAAAAAGAATTTGAATTTTATTACTGAAATTTTTTCCATAATCATGACTAATTGAAATTAATAAACTGTTATACATTGTTTAATAATCCAAATTTTCAAAAGCATTTGCAGATTTTTTTTTTTTAGCTTTGTTAAAACAAGTTTTTAAAAGTTTAGCAGTTGCATAAACATTTCAAATAACATAACTGAAAAGCAAATTTTTTAAAATTTTTAATGTACTTTACATGCTTGTTATACTCTAATCAATCTTTGGATTGGATAAAGTTGGCTTTGAAATTACAAAAAAGGTCAAGACAACTTTTAAAAAAAGTCTGGATACAATGCCACAGATAAGTTTCGAATAGTTCTTTATAGAAATTGTCAGACATTATTTGAATTCCTCATCTCAAAAATGGTCTGATTTTGCTGAAGTAACCATACTCTTCCAATACCAGCCAAATTTCATTGCCTGTAATGAGTTTTAAAACTGGGTAGTTCTTGTTTGAGCTGCAGATTCTATTTTTTTCATTATATTGCTTTGGAAAATAAAATCTGCAACCAATTCAAATTTGAACTTGGAAAAGACATTAATCTGTCTCCCTTTCTCTAGTTTTGGATTAGTGTAGATTGGTTGCCTCCTAAGTGTAGTGAATCCAGTCAGAATGAAAGCTCTGAATTCAAAGGCAATGGAAATCAGACAAAAAAAAAAAAAAAAACACTAATATATTCAAGATAATTCTGCACTAAATATTAAGGCATATGTTTGGTTCAACAGTGTGATGGTTAGCAAGCTTGTCTTGCTACATCAATTATAACTAGTGAGTTTGATCCTTGCTGCTCCATACTTTTGGTATGCTTAGAAAATCACCATTGAGTTGAAAGGAATTTGAAATGATACTGTTTTGCAGATCATGTTAATCTTTAAAACAAGCAACATATGTAAATTATTATTTATTAAATACTTTTGAGAGAAAACATCTGGAAATCTTAAAGCTTTCTAGCCTAATGCCATCTTTGAGACTGGTCAGCAGACTGAGGAATTTGCAATTTTTGTGTTGTCATCCTGTTTTATTCCTGCAGTAAAATAAAGAACCAACATTAACTTAATAGTTATCTTTAAACTGCCAGACCAAAGCAGCTTGAGGTCAAGACAATTTATTATAGTATATTTAATATCATGGCCCTCCTCTCCAAAACCCTAATCTTAGATGTTCATGATCAAAAATAAATTCAAAATATGAAGACATTCCAAAATTTAATCAGTTTTACTAAGTAAATCATTGGCTCTAAAATAAAGACAGACAAATGATTTATTTTTTTAGTTTCCTTTATTTGAAATTGAAAAGGGTAAATAAATGCACAAGATTTTAAAAAAAAAAAAAAATACATGAAAGACTTTACCTGATGCATGTATCAAAGCTGAATTATGAAAATAAACATTACTGTCATCCAATTTTTAGTTTTATTATTTAAGGTTGGGACCAATTAATATTTAACAATCTTAAAAAAATTTAGTTGATGTTATCTGATGAGGGCATCTTTTAATCAGGAAAAAAGTGGACATGTAGACTTGTTTTTTCACTTATAAAGTGAAATTATTTCAGTATGAATCTACTTTAAAATGCCCGAATTATTTGTTTCTACAATTTGGTTGTTAATGTAACTAATGTTTAATTATGTAAAAAAAAAAAAAAAAAACTAGGCTAACTGAAATTGGCCTGAGAAAATATCCTTATATTTTAATTTTTTTTTTTTTTTTTTTTTTTTTGTGGTAGAAAATACCAAAGAAAATTTTAAAAATCCAATGAGCAGTGGTTGAACTTTACTATCTGAACTGAAATATTAGAAACTATGGCAAGTCTGGGTTTAATTAAAATCTTTTTCTTAGTCTAAGAAATGGAAAGGGAGGAAAAACAAACAAAAAGACAAAAAGCTTGCCACTTAAGTAAAATTTGAAGTAATTAAAAAAAATAAAAATAAAAAAATAAAGTCAAGTTGTTCCCAAATGTCATGTAGTAAACATCCCATGATGCAATAGTACAAGATTAAGTACTTAAGGCAAAATATTTGCCTCTATTTTGGCATTGGTGAAGGCTTTAATAAAGTGGAAGACACTTAAAAAAAAATCACACAAACTGCCATGATCTGATTTTTAAGAAAATCATTTGATAGATTTCAAATCTACCACAAACTTCCAATAAAAAAAAAAAAAAAAATCTCGATTTACTTAACCGTAAGAGTGACATCCCCTGAAGATGAGTATTCTCCCCTCCCATGGTCGTCAGTTATGACGTAACATAGGCGTCATGTCATTAAAAAGCAGATCGTTTGTAAGCAGTCTGATTCTCACTGTGTGCTTTATAATTACGGCCATGTGCCAAAACTAAGCTACACTTAGTAAATATCAACAATGATTAAGTAAGCAGTTATCACCGGATAATCAGTTTTGTGCTACAAAAGCAAACAATGAATTTTTTTTTTTTAAACGAGGGGGGGGGGATCACTGGTTTAAAAAAAAAAAAAAAAAAAATTAAGGTTATTTTAAATGCACCAAGGTAATTTTTATCATAATTTAATAGTATTAATTCAGAGTTGGATGGGGAGAGATGGCAGAACTGATGTATAATAATTATAATAAAAACCCCAAAAACCCTCCATACATAGAGCAGGGGGTAGTGGTCTAGACCATCAAGCTGGTGAAGTGGAGGTAGGCTGCAACCTACTCCAGGTTATTGAGATCTAAATTTGTCAATTCCGTGTGCGCTTCTACACAACGGACTTGAGCCAAAGCTCATCTGTAAATTTGAGGCAAGAAAACAATTTTTCCAAATCAAAAGACATTCATGGCAGAAGACCAGACATAATGGGACAAGTCAGAATTCAGTTAGTGCTAATCTTTTTTTCAAATTTATACCAAAATTTTGGTCAAAAATTTATCTGAAAGAAGTTATATCCAAATAATGTTAAAAAAGAAACTCTACAATGAGCATTATATATATATATATATATATATATATATATATATATATATATATATATATATATATATATATATAAAATGTAGTTATTACAGAAGCATACAAGAGAAAACAAAAATCATGAAACTTTTAATCTAGAGGCAAGGGTCATGAGATATATGAGTATGCATTTATATATTTGGAAACTGCAAGTTATGGTATACATAAAAAGGTAGATGTTACTTTATGCACATATCGAAGCATATATGTACATAAACATATGCAAATAGACATCTAACATGCAATCACCTTTCAATAATAAAGACATTTTTCAAAGTTGAGCTAATTTATACTTTCAACATTTCCAATAACATCACAATTAACAGGAATAAATATGAATTTTCTTAAAGCAGAAATGTTACAGCACTGAGTCTGGTATCCTTACCCTATATTGTTACAACTTAAGTTTTCATATTATATACAAGGAATTAAGTACATATTCAGTTTTCTATTTTGATGTTATAAAAAGCTTTTTATCTCCTTAATTCTTACTTATGAGAGACTATTTTTAAATTATATTAACTTCAGTTCTAAAGGACATTACTTTTTACCGAGCAAATAAAAAAAATTACTTGGGATTTATTTTAGTTAATTAAAAAATAAAAACAAAACAGCAACATGCAAGAAAGAAAATATACTTTGCAAATCTTGAGAATATGAAAATTTAAAAAATTCATATTCTTATAGTCACCCCCCCACACACACACACATATGATGAAGGTCCAATATATTTTATGAAGAACTATTTTCTGTTGAAATGAAAAAGATTTTTTAGATGTAATGAAAGGCAGACATTTTCTGGAAGAGAACATAACAGATGCAACATGAAGCATTGTAGAGTTGGATGGATTCTATAAAAAGCTAGTTCCAGAATAATTTCTGCCAATTCTTAGCTTTCCATTCTTTCAAATGACGTGTTACTTTTCCTTTGAATCAATGCTTTTATCACAAATGCAATCAGGACAACAGTTACACAAACTGCTGCTATAATAGCGGCAATTATGCCTGCAAATAGAGAGAGAGAGAGAGAAAAAAAAAAGTCTTAGTTAAATATATAAAACTACATAAAAATAAAATATAAAAAACAGTATTTAAGCCACAGCATTATGGAGTTAGAAAAATAGTTATCTATACACTAGCCTAATACATCTTGACATTCACAA
The DNA here is from genome assembly GCA_903632075.3 of Acanthosepion pharaonis. Lineage (NCBI taxonomy): Eukaryota > Metazoa > Mollusca > Cephalopoda > Sepiida > Sepiidae > Acanthosepion > Acanthosepion pharaonis. The sequence continues at coordinate 1,802,039 of CAHIKZ030001735.1, read as the reverse complement.
AATTAATTATTCAAAGTCATCTTCAGATGAACATTTGCCAATAAGGAATTTGCATGAGGGCTGCAAAGACCATGATGGCATTTTACGAGGAGGAGAAAAAAAAAAAAACTTCCGAAGTTTTGTAGGAAATTGTTGGACAGAAGAAGTGAGGCAGGTTGAGGAACACAACAGCTGCTCTAATAGTCAATTAATTTGCATAATAAATCTTATAATTTGCATTTTTGAAAAACCTCAAAGTAATGTATCAATTTACTAGAGATAAATTATATAATAAGTAGTGAAGTAATCATTGTCAGTGGAAATAAGTGTGATTCGAGGAAAAAAATGAATGGTTCAAAGCACTAAATAAATGGTTTTAACTGAATTATTTCCTGTTTATTTATGAATGTAAATCATGAGACATAGGTAATGTTTCATAAGATTTAAATAGAATTGTTATAAAGAGAACAAGAAAGGATTTATTTACCATGACTTAGTCCACCACAGTTTATTAGACCATCTAGTATTCTTTTAATAAATCCAGTCAGAAAAGCTTTGCTGTCTTCACCACAGGGAGCAGCAGCTCTTTCTACACACCGAGTAAGATCGTTGATTTTACTGAAATGAACAAAAAGAATAAAGTTTAAAATAATTGTTTAGAAAACTGTTACAGTAATGACAATAGCAAAAAAAAAAAAAAAAAGTGAAGGGGGAGGTTGAAAGAAAACAATTTGATATTTACTCGCAAGCATCATCTTTTGTCTGTATGAAATGCGGGCTGTGTGCATAGGACATACATTCTTTCACATTGCTTTTAACAGGTTCTTGATTCAAACAAACATGGGTCTTCAAATACACTGAAAGAAAAAGTTAAAATAAGGATTAGAACATCAGAAGTAAAATATAGTTCTTCTATTTAAAGACTAAAATTTGCCAATATTCACCTGAAGAGGACCAGAAAGTTAATGATTCAAAGTCAAGCAGGGATGTTTATAGGTCATCTTACAATTTCAGACAAATTTTAAATATATTTATATATAAGTACTTATACAAGTTATTTTAAAAAACAAGGATCATAACATTCATTATATATATATATATATATATATATGATCCGACAGTATGAAGAAAAATATACTGAAAAAAATGCGATTATGCTGTTTTAATGTTAACGTCGGACGTTTCGGTCTAATAGACCATCTTCAGGACATTCATAAAACAGACCATATACAATTCAGCAGGAAAAAGACAATGGACATAAAAGCAATACCAATCCAAGCAGATAACTGAAATCTTTTATAAGATCAGCATAAGATTTCAGTTATCTATTTGGATTGGTATTGCTTTTATGTTCGTCTTTTTCATGTTGAATTGTATATGATCTATGTTATGTTTTATGAATATGTCCTGAAGATGGTCTATTAGACCGAAACGTCCGACATTGACATTAAAACAGCATAATCACATTTTTTTTTTGTTTTTTCATTAATATATATATATATATATATATATATATATATATATATATATATATATATATATATATATATAAAAAGATTTCATTAATTGTTAGAGAATTAATGAATTCCAAAAATATACTCGCTCTTTAAGTGACAATAAAATGCACTGTTTGACTTACAAGATTAATGGTTAAAATTAAGAAATATTAATGGTTTTATTTAATGAAATTTAATGCATGGTTAGAACAAAAAAAAAAAAATGTTTTTATTTTATTGTAGTTTAGTCTTTGGGGCTTCAAGAACATGGCATTTAGACTGAATCAGAATTAACAAGTTGCTGCTGTCTGACATTACTATCAGTGTGGCTCAAATGCAACTGAGGCAAGATGTCACCTCAGTAAATAATTTCATATTCATGTTGTTCAGGGCAGAAACCTCAAAATCACTCATTAACAAGTTTGAAACAATGAGATGACCAGCTACTGCAACATCTAATGCAAAAGGTGAGCAGTTGAAAGTTTATCTAATTGACAATCCATTTGGCCCTATATTCCTCACCTATTCCATGCTCTGCATAATGGAGATGCTGATTGCAGATTTGAGTTTTTGGATATGTTCCTTACCGTGATGTGCAATGATGAAACTTTATGGTCAGATAAAGCAAGCTTTAAATTTAGATGTCCACATTAACCGACATAATTGCTCGTAATGGAGTCATGAAAATCTCAAATATGGTTTTGGAAAAGGAAAGTTAACCTCCCAGGAGTAATCAACATGAAACTGTGCCAAAGGGTTGTATTGCTTTGCATTTGCTTTCTTGTATCAAACACAATGAAGAACAGTGAACCATTTTGTTTGTAGTTATTGTTCTCTATAATAAAATTGAAAAAAAAAAAAAATAAATAAATAAAACAAATGCTTTTCCTAATTTTTAGAGAGCTAATGATGGGACTCCTATAAATATTTGCACTATTAATGAGCAGGGTATTTCATGTTGTGAGTAGATCACATGACACTTTTAGGATTTCTCAAAAAAAGAATAAAAAATAAAAATAAAAAAATAAAAAATATCCAAGATGGAGAAATCTGGTAAAAAATAATGACTTTTCCATGTTAAGCAAAATAAGAAATACAAGTAAAATTTTGGCCTCTTTTTTTGAAAGTCATTTTTATTGTGTCAGCTTTTTTTTTCCTAAAAACTTTAGAGATATTTAGATGACTGAACAAGAGATGAATTAGAAAACTTCAATGACATCTGTACTGGTAATATTGGTTATTTCCTGATAAGAAAATATTTGGCATTCATTAACCAAACATCTACCACTGTCATTTGAAATTTATAAACTCTTGCTCTTGAAATGAAATTTTCTAGGTTTTCTAAGTTTTGCATTACCCAAGTTATTGTAATGCCGAATTAAAAGATTATAATTACAGAATATGCAAAATGTGTACTTTTGGGAAGAAAAGGAAAAGTACCATGGCAATAGCAACAGTTCAAAAAACATTAATGTGAAATATGCCAATGTTTTGGAAATAGTTCATTAATAATTTTGTTAGCCATTTGTTTTGTCCCACCCCCATAGGAAAATGAAAGTTCTGCACAGCATCCAGAATAGTATTTCAAAGTTCATTTTTGTTGATAAATTGCCTGCTAGAGTAAACCATTTTTCAGAGTTACACTCAGTCAAACAAACTTCTTTGAAACTCATATTTAGGTAGCCATTAGTTTTTAACCAAGTGTGATGAAGCATTATTGCACTTTAGGTAGAAAAAAAAAAAAAAAAAAAAAAAAATGTGTGAATTGTCATCTTAACATGTAGAACGCTAGACAATGTTTGAAATGTTGGATAACTGAATGACAAAGTAGGAGAAATTGCACACACTGGGGGGGGCGTTTGTAATATAAATACAAGTAACCCTCATCTCCCAACATGCATATATAATACCATAAACAAGGACATTACTTTGGTCTAAAGTCCTTTTAGAAGACTTCATGCATAATCCCCCCCCACACACATACACTGTCATTTGATTACCTAATGTTTGTATATCAAATTCCTGTATAAAGTTTAAATCAAATTTCTCATTTTTAATAGAATGAAAATGGACCGAGGTTACTATGATTTATTATGAAAAAAACAATTTATCCATATTGGGTTTGTTCAAACCCCCAGGCCAATTAAGCTGAAATACTAGGGATTGGGGACTTCATACTATGTCAACTGGATTCCCTCAATCAATTAACATTACCTGGTCAACATTTTCACAGCAGTCTGTTTCCAATCTCTACCCATGTATTTAAAAATTCAGCCTATTTGTTTTTCAGATTTATTAGCTCTCTTCCTACTGACAAATACAGAAATCCTTCAAATATTTGTCCTCAAAAGAAATATTTCTTTAGCTTTTATCTGGATCTGTTCCATGGTCCACATAAACATTTTAACTCCTCAAGACAATGGTTTTCTTAAAGCTTACTCCCCCACCCGTGTTTCTTCAGATGGGATCTAAATGTTGAGCCTTCTTGTCAACATCTGAAACCTCAATTTATATTCAAATCTCACTTCCGCCAGGATTTGAAATTCAAAACTTGAAAGAACCAACCCAAATGTATCATTTCATGTTAGTAAAATCCAAATTACCCAGCTTGGCTATTTGGGTTTTTCATAGCAACTCAAAGTGATTCTAAATGGCCACCAGGGATAAATTCATTTATATGTAAAAGATAAATCCAAAAGTTAGTAAAATTTAGAATTTATTATGAACAGAGAAAAACTGACATGGATTAAAAATTTACTATTTTTTGTCAATGCCTATATGTATATGAGGTTTATATATTAAATTTATCGATTAATTAGCGTAAATAAAAAAAAAAAAATAGAATTAAAAATAAAAAACTCACATTCACGGCCATCTCCACAGATATAACCAAAAGTTTTGGTAAATATGATCTTGACTTTACGAAGTGATTCATCATTACATTTAATCACAGTATCATCATAGCACTGGAAGAATCCTGTAAGATGACTGTAAAAAATAAAAAACAATTTATGCCATAATATACAATTTTACAAATAAGCAGTCATTAAGTTTTAATGGCTTTTACTTTAATTACAACATTCAGATTATTTAATTTCCAAGCCATACTGCTTATTAATTTGAGTTATTTTTCTTCAATATCCAGGTCATTTTATTTCCAATCTATACTGCTTATTTAACAATCATAGAAATGCATTGTAAATAAATGTAATGTTCTTAAGTTGTAATTGCTTATATTCTTATTAACTTGTGAGGAGTTGTTTCTATAACTAGGTTTCATCAAGGGGGGCATGGGCAAATATTTAGAAGAGACTTTAATCTCACAATCTTATGAGAGAATTCCAGCATGTAGCACCAATGGAAAATGTGTGAAGTTGGATAGACAGAACTACTGATCATGTCAGATATGTGCTCTTCCAGAAATTCTAACATTCAGCATAGTTGCAGTATAAACTGCTAATGGTCTGAGTTTTGAACAAATGTGCCTGAACATCAGGAATTGGCAAAGCACCTTAACAGACAGGCATACTAGCTGCCAGCTTATGATATTTTTTTTTTTTTTTAATGTTTCCTAGACATTCTGGCCTCTCCCCACACAAATTTTATTAAATTCAATCTACAGTACTAAGTGTTATATTATTTTAAATAAGTCTACTATTCATCCATACTGTTGCCACATATGGTCCATTGCCCTTACTTATTATAAAACGCAGATTGTGTGTGTGTGTGTATGTGTGTGTGTGTGTGTGTGTGTGTGTGTAATGTTTATATATTGGATCGGATTTCCTACATTTTTCAACTGATTTCAACAAAACTTCACAACTACATAAAATTACCTTGTGGTGGTTCTAACAGCACCAAAAATGGGAAAAAAAACAATTGTTTTTGCACAAAATCAATTTGAAAACACGATTAAGAGAAATCGTGTGAATGAAAGGGGGACAACTCACATCAGGTTAAAAACCCAGGTGGTTTGTGTGTGCGTGTTCGTTTATATATGGGATCGGATTTCCTATATTTTTCAGCCGATAAAACAAAAAAAAAATTCACTTTTTTTGGCCGGTAGTGTTTCTTATTCTCTTGCACACTTTTTTTCTTTATTTTTAAATATTCAGAATGCTTTAAAAATTCCATTTACAAGACAATTGTTTATAATAAAATTCTATTCAATTGGGAGACTCATAACGATTGAAAACAATGTTTTTGTTTGAGTTTGACCAATTCATAAAAAAAAACAAAAAAAAAAACTAATTAAGACATGTGTGTCCATCAACCTTAAACAATAATCTTTGTCAATTTTATTTTCAGTCTTTATGATGGTGGATACTTGATCTATCTCTTACTGTTATATCTCTGGACAATGCTGGGCTCTACTGCTAGTCAGTAATATTATTGGGCTTGATTTAGCTGCTTGCTTTTCTTCTAGAAATACTGACACGCAAGTGACAACCTTCAACCAGAACCTTGAAGGTTCAAAAAAAAAAAAAAAAAAAAAAAAGGATTAAAAACGTGCAATAAAAAACATTAATAATTCAAAGATTTTGACAATAAAACTTTTAAGTTTGGGGCATTTTTTCACCATGTATGATAATTATTTAGAAAATTATATAACCCAGGGATTTGAGTTTACTCAGTAAAAATTCCACAGGGAGACCAACAACAGCATTCCTTGAAAGATTAAGTCCCACTTTGTTTATTCCTCACTTTGTTGAAAAAGAACACAGGTGTGTTTGAAAATTCCTACTTTAAAAAATTTATCTGTGCTTCATTTCAGTCAAAAGGTTAATATGAAATAAACATCAACTTTGATAATATTGGAATCATTTTATTGGTTTTTATCCTTGAAATTTCATTAACCGGCCTATTTAATCTCTAACACACACATTATATATATATATATATATATATATATAACAAACATGATGGAAATGAACAAAAAAAAAAAGACTAAAAGAAAATCAGCTAGACTATAGCTATATACCCAAATCATTTATAAAGAAAAAAAAAATAAATTTAAAATTTCAGTGTCCACTTTTTGTGCACATGTAGTCACACCAATCACTTTAGTTCAATGAAGTTCTAAAGGATGAAAAATGTCACTTTTACCACACATCTTGATGGATTGTCAGTGGTTCTAATAAAAAAAAAAATGTATATTAAAATGTAAATATCATTTCTAATGGTTTTACCAGAAAAATATATTGTAATAGAGATCTATTATATGTATGATAATTTGTTACTAAAATAGTTTTTTTAACAAGATAAATTTTATATTTGGTGCATTATAATTTGGTCCTAAAAGTAGTACAACTGGTTTTACATTGTATTATCCAGGAGTCCTTCAATGACTAACCTTCATTTATAACCGATAACAGAATTGTTCGTTTGTAAAATGAGAATTTTCTTATCAGCCCCTCACTGGACTCAATCATCAATGGGAGCCAAGGGCAAAAGATTTTTTTCTTCATGATCCTTTTAATGGACTTACAGAGAGCTTCAATTTTCTGATATAAACAATTAAGAGTTTCTTACCTGCAAGCATGATCTAACTGTGTCCTATTCCAAGTCGGCTGATTACCTGTAATGTCCTTAAACTGAATTCCTGGTTGCAAAATATCCACACAATCCTGTAATTCATGTTGTAGATTACAATATCCATTTATTCCTGAAGAATAAAAAAAAACAAAAAACACACAAATTGAATTATTTTGCATTGTACTTTTTCTCATCCTAATTTTTACTTGAACTTTAACACATCTGTCAGTCAGCAGTAATCAACAAACAGTGCAGATGGGGAAAAAATATAGTGATTAATACCATAGGATCAAATCTAAACTTAAACCTACCCTTCAGTATTTGTTATTGTAGTATTAGTAGCAACAATGTCTAGATGAAGCTTTGTCAACCATAACTAATTTTTATTAAAAATTCAAAACAGCAACATTTTAATTGTTTACAATGCTTCATTTAAAATTAAGGTACAAAAAAAAAAAAAAAAAAAACCCTCCTGAAACAAATATAATGTTCCTCAGTTAGTAGTATGTTTTATTTTAATTTTCATATTTGTAATTGAAAAAGCTCCTCACAAAAAGCATGCCCCTGCCAGCTAAGTGAGGAGGGAGGGGGAGAGAATCACCCTGGAAATTTATTTTACATTGTTAGATATTTCTGCTTGCACAAAATTTTGCCATAAAAATCATTCATACAAATGCAGGTCATTTAAAGTGGTAAAGAGGGTAACAATGAAAAGATTTGAAGTTGACAAGTTTTTCCATTTCCCTGAAGCAGACATTAAACACAGGAGAGCATTATCACCACCTCTATTATTTTAATATATGCTTTCTTTTTTCTTCCACTAAAACCAAACAGCATCTGATACATCTTTTTGTCAATCCAATCACTACAGAACAGTCCATTACCTATTTGAGTATAAAGTATGCACTGACTTACTAACAGGAGACAGTAGAATTATGATAGTTATGAAACAATTTAGTCTGACACAAGGGTTACAAGTGTGAGGTATGTAGTAAAGCTCAAACTAGTACATAGAAGTTTATGGTCTACTGTTAGACTACCTTGTTAACTATTACTCCACATCTAATATCATTCAGCTTAGTTCCTCATACTCCATTGGGAGAATTGATAGAGCTCTTGTCATAAGTCCAACCTAGATCAAGCCTATCATAGATGCATCTAAAAAAAAAAAAAAAAAAAAAAAATTATTGCATCACATCACTGTCCATTTGGTTGGTATAATTTATTTGGTTTTCTTGTTTCTATAGCAAATTTACTTCCAAGAGACAAGCTTACTTGTCTTCTGCTTTGAACCTACTATTTTGCAGTCACTAAGAAATCAATACAAGCAAGATTTTTATTTTTTATATTACCACAGTACAACCGATCTTCAAAATTGGCAACCACTAGTGTTTTTCACATTTGTACATTTGGATGTGCCTTTGGTGTAACAGAATACGGAATAAAGACCGAGCAATCAGAAAGCCAATTTTGATTTCCAGTTAGGTTTGTTACTGTCACTTATGTACAAATACCTGATGAGAAATGTATGAATATCTTTTCTCTACCCCACCCGCTGGCGATAGGTTGAATAGCAGGACAGACTGTGTCCTAGAGACTTATTACATATGGAGGTCAACTAACAGATATTTGACCCAATCAGCAAAACTTAGATCTAAAACTTATCTCAGGTATATTTCAAAGAATCAAAGCAATTAAGAAAGAATTTGGCACATTAGTACCTTTGTGTCTGGAAGAAAAAAAAAGTGTAACAAAAGGACAGTTTGCCCTTTGACAGATATTTTAACTACCTTCACTCCTTGGCAATGTTAATTCTTTTAAAAAGCAATGATTAGAATGGTAATCAACTTAAATATGACTATTATATTGTTTATTGAATGGCTGTCAAAACATTGTCTGATTGCCAATAGAGTCAAACTTAAAGTTTCCTTATAGTCGGTTCACTTTAATTTAGCAAAAAAGTTTATAAAACTGGATATTACTGAATTACTAGTTAACCTGCTCTTGCTATGAAAAAGGGCACCATTTTCTTAATATTTTTTTTCTTATAAGACTTTCGTCACATTACCAATAATTGTTGAACCGTTTCAGGAGTTGATCTTTTCATTTTGTAACCATCTTGGTATAAACTCATTACCTGACACTACTAATGCAAGAATTTTTCTATCTTGCATTGGTTACATTAAAAGTTACAGATATTATAAACAATAAAAATATATGAGTATCATACAGTAAGTAAATTTCTTACTATAAAAAGTAAGATTTAAATGAGTACCAATGTTTGAGAAAACATTTTATTTAAAAAAAAATAAGTGAAAATTCCTGTCAATTGGATTAGAAAGTTTAAATGTTTCTGTCAAAAATATCTTTCATATCATTACATGATCAAGAGGCTAACATTCAAACAAAAGATTAGAAAGGAAACTCATCAATACTAGAAAAAGCAATAACAGCTAGTGGACTAGAAAAAATAGTTTCCCCCAAAAATTTTTTAAAGATAAAAGTTCTCTGCTTAGTGAATGAACATCAAATGTTTCCTTATAGGGAAAAGGCTAATATCACCATTATGAATCCAGGAGAAATATATATATATTGCTTGGGATGCCCTCTAAATTGACATTCAGAAACAATGAGTAACATTGTCAAGATTGTAACAATCAACTGTAGTATGAAAGCTGCATTTAAGTGACAAGTAATAAAATATACTTGAATGGAGATTAGGTCAATAACAGTCCTTGGAAAAAAAAAAAAAAAAAAAAAATTACGTACAATATCAACTGGTAATGACTTGCTTGGTTAAAGCAACAAAAAAAAAGTATGACAGAATAACCTTTTATAATTTTCTACTAATGTATTCATATATATTAAGTGGACTTTGTTGTCAATCTTGACAAATGACAGCCAACAGTTCAGTTTGTAATTGAACCACTAGGCTATCTACATGTCTAATATAATGTGATTAGATAAAGGCTTGGGGAGGATCAGCCACATTTTATTCAGAAGTGATAATAATGCATCATGAAGTGTCCAAAAAGTCTTCCGCATGATTGAATTGAGGGAAAGAGGGCCTAGTATTGGTTAGCATTAGGTCCAGGAGTTAGAAGATTGAATCAGTTTTTTCCAAAGGCATGAACAGAAAGTGAAGGAAACATAACTGGAATTTAAACTTGGTAAGTTTATTTTCAACACAGACAAGTGTTATATTTTCTGCACATCTATTTTATGTGGGTTAGTAGAATATAGAATCCAAACAAAAGTGGAAAATCTTTTTACCGACAACACATTTTGCCTTCATTTATCAATCAGGTAAGAATGAAAAATTTATTTATATTAAAACTGTTAAAAGGTCTGTTTGGTAGGTTGGCGTCTTTTGGACAGAATGAAAAAGTCTAGTTTTAAGTCCAGCATTTGTCTTTCATTTTGACCTGAAGATGCCTACCAAACTAGCTAATGAAGGCAAATAAAATAAAAATGTTTCATAAAAAAAAACAAATGGGAATTTCAAACCAAATCCTTTACAATGGTAAATTGTTCTAACCCTAAACCCTGTAGATTAAATAAAGTGATTCAGTTCAAAATTTCCTCAAAGTTATCCAGATTGACATTCTTAAAAGCAGGAGTACATAATTGCTGAAATATGATAAATTAAAAAATAAAAATTATATTATCAACATTTCAACCAATGTGACCTCCAGCCTTCATCAGGTGATTAACTTTCAGAGAATTTTGAACAGAACCCTTTATTTCATCTATGGGAATATATTGTTATTCTGCTGTTCATGCCCAGGGATATCTCATCTAGTTCTTAGTACTGCTCCATTACTGCTCAACCCATTTTCACGAGCACACACTGTCTGACCCAGGAATAAAACTTGCAATTACTGTTACCAAATTCATAAACCAATTTGGCTATTGTCCTACAGAACGATTCTGAGTGGTGAACTGAGCTTTAAAACAAAACTGTTGGTTGAACAGATTGAATAAGTCACCTTTGCAGTATAATTCAAGGCAACAACCTGACCGATTAAATGCAATGAAGATTCCTGTTAAGAGGTTAATAGGCTCTAGCTGAGGAGACAAGGAAATTCATACATTTCTCAAGAGCATGTGGAAATGAACAAACTGCCCCATTTGGAGTTTGGACCATTAACCTTTACACCTAATCATCAGTTTAGGGTAACAGTGACCAGTTTCCCCAGACTGGAATGTGACGGTTACACACCTGGCCCAGGGTCGGATCCTTTGGTTACGGCGCCAACGGTGACGTCGCTCCTCCTGGGTCCAAGCGTGCCGCTCCAACCCCTTGGTCAGATGATCACCAGCCTCGCCTTTCCCGACTACGCTTCCAATACCTGGTCACTAAAGCAACTGTACCGATCTCCGGTCTGTCTACCCACGCTGTGTTTAGATCTTAGACAGACGGGACCAGCAGGGATTGGGGCCGATACAAGTTGAGTCCGACGGGGTGGCAAAACACAAATAAAAGAGAAAATAAACTCACGAGACAAAAAAGATTGCTGATGAAAAAAAAAATGGGTAACAACCTTTTATATCTTAATGTCCGTTACATAAAAACAAAATTGTTCTCATTTCCCAACCCGCTCTGTGGACTATGGCAACAAGTTTCTATCACACAACCTAAAAAATTTGGTTGCCTACTCTTTAGAATTGTGTATGTCGGAGTGGTTTGGTTTGACACTGGGGCTAATTTCTATATCATTCGCAGTTGATTCTTCTCTTCGACTTGAGTTGTATTTCTTCTTCTTCGTCGACTTAGGCTGGAAGTTCTCTTGTCTTCGACTTGGGCTGGAAGTTCTCTTGTCTTCGACTTGGGCTGGAAGGATCTCTTGCCGCAACTCAGCCGCAACTCTCTGTCGTCCGAGGTGATCTCTTCTCGCTGCCGTCCGGGGCTGAACTCTTCTGTCTTCGACTTGGGTGGAAAGATTTCTTGTCTGAGGATTCTCTTGCCCGCAAAGGGGCGAGTGAATCGGGCCCGATGCCCGCGTTCAGGCTCTATCCCTGCCCGCGGTCCAGCTGCACTCCACTCCAACTGATTTCTGTCGACTGGGGTCCTGCTTTTATTGACGCCGCAACAAACTGGAGTGGGTCTGTCGGCGTCAGGGGTTTTCTCGATAATTCCAAAAGTCGCATTATTTTGATTTCTCATTATCGCTATTGTTTTCACCCCTACTTCCTCACAGTGCCTTTTGTGGGGAGGTGCACACCATCTCTTAGTCTCTCGTATGTCAGGTGACCGTTTTTTTAGACCAATGGTTCCTGATCGGGCATTTCTTTCTTTCTTTTCTGCAGATCACGTGACCGTTTCCGACCAATTGTTATTGATCGAGCATCCTTTCTCCTCCTTTTGGCGTGGTTACATCGTTCTTGTTTTTAAAAACAAAATCAATTTTGCCTTTTCTGCACGTCTGAAAAATGACAATCTTGGCTTTCTCTCACCTGGGCTCTGTCAACCAGCCCGCCGCGAATTAGTTGTGACTTCAGGAAAGAATATTGTCGCCATCTGTGATCTGAGACAATCGTTTTTTTCACCTCTTGTTTTTTTGTCAGACCCGGCAGTCAGAAAATCTTAATTTATCTGAATTGAAAACATCTTTCACTCGTCAATGTGGGGGTTCTAATTTTTAACAGGTCAGAATCTGTATACCGTTCCACCGGTCACTCCCCTCAACCCAAAAGACACTTTTTCTCTGACTAAAAAAAAAATTTCGTTTTCATTGTTCCCAAAATTTCTCTTTATCCAAATTGATAAGATGTCTTTCTACGGCAAAGTAGGCTAGATGCTTTGACCCGATATCTGGTTTTTCATCAAGCGGCCCGTTTTGATATCATGTCTTTTCCCTTTCTTTCTTTTTTATTATTTCTAATTCTATTCTTCCAATTGTCTTTAAAAATTCGGTCAACATGCTAGCTAAGATATCTTTCTGACTCATGTTTTTTGTTAATGACCGCTTTTTGTATTTCTCGACCTCTCTCTTTTTGCTTTTTCTCTTTTCCTCTCTTTCCCTTCCTTCTTCTTTCCTTAGGATCGTCTAAGTACAATCTTAGTGAATTATTTTCAACTCAATTATTTTCTGTTTTTTAAAAATCAACAACCTGTTTAGTAAACCGAGTAAAAAAAATTAAATCATATTTCTATGAATATTTCTAATAATGCAAGGTGCCACAATCCTCCCCTAACCGATTTGTCATTTACCCGTAAATGACACCTAAACCCAATTACATCATTTAACATGCACCATGCATTTGTCTCATGCAATTCTATTCTACTTTCTAACATGCAAGGGTAATGTTCTTTCCATTTTCTTTTGTTCTACATGCAATGAAATGTTCTTTTCATTTTCTTCTGTTCTACATGCAATGAAATGTTCTTTTCATTTTCTTCTGTTCTACATGCAATGAAATGTTCTTTTCATTTTCTTTTGTTCTACATGCAATGAAATGTTCTTTTCATTTTCTTTTGTTCTACATGCAATGAAATGTTCTTTTCATTTTCTTTTGTTCTACATGCAATGAAATGTTCTTTTCATTTTCTTTTTGTTCTACATGCAATGAAATGTTCTTTTCATTTTCTTTTTGTTCTACATGCAATGAAATGTTCTTTTCATTTTCTTTTTGTTTTACATGCAAGGTAATGTGTGCGTGTGTTTGTAGGTGCAGATGTGTTCACTAGGGTCTGTTCTTCTTGGTCAATGTTTTCCTCTCTGCCGTGGGAGGTTTTCCGCCGCACGTGGTGGTCTCCACGCCAGCCTCCTCCATTGGTCTTTCAGCAATTTCTTCGCCAGTCCTGTCTGAGTAAGGAACACCGCCGCATCTCCCTCTCGAAGTTGCTGCATGCTCACTAGACTGTCGCTTCGCCAATCTTCTCTTACTCTTAATCTTCCATATTATTACACCCCCGATGGCTATAACTAGGAATGTACCCATTACTATTGACCAACTTATCGCGATCTGCTCATCGCTTCCCAAGCTACACCTTCGTCTCCCCAACGCACTTAACTTATCCCTAAGTGATCCATATCGATCTTTTCTATTGGCTTCATTAATACTGGCATCTTATTTAAGGTGACATTAGAGAATCTCTTCACCATCGGCTCCCATAATTCTGTACAATTGACTAAGCCTCTACCAATCATCTCTATGAGTGAATCTTTTTTTCTTCATACCTTTCTTCCATCTGGTAATAGGGGGCAAGGAGATGGACACCCCAACCGCCGAACATCCCATGGGTAGCGTCACCAGGGATAACGGTGGCCTTATTCTTAATGTCCTTGTGGACTCTCCCCCACATACCCTAGACAGGCTGATATGTTTCTGTGTGGCTACTGCCCACACCCGTCTGAAACACTGATAGCTTGTGGTAATGCCGAGTTTGTTAATACCTCTACTTGGCAGATTCTTTTGATTCCTTCCCCCTCCCTTCAAACAATTCTAGTATGCACAGTCTGCGGTCACCAGTTTTATAGATAGGGTTCAACGGGTACAAGTCCCCAGGGTATCATCTCTACACCTTCTAGCTTCTTCAGCTGATAGCAACATGAATTTCGTTCTCCCGAATTTAATGCTATGTAGTCTGCTTCCACCTTGTACCTTGCTATCATTCCCAAACCTTGATCTCTTCTGGGGTAGGGAATGGGTAAGTTTATAACCTGGTATATCTCGAATATACTCTCGCTATCTAGTAACGGGACAGATATCACTACCAATAATCGCCTATTTTCTAACAAGGTCACACATCCAAGGGCATTATAGTACTTCCACAATTCTTTAATCAATTATCCTATAATTCCTTACTAAGTTCAGCTCTTCCCTCCCCTAACTAACCTCTAGCAGACAGAATGGTCTGGTCAGGTGTGCGTGGCGCTCACTCTAAAGGTCGTACTTCATGACACCACTGGTGGCCAATCAATAATTCTTTCCGCCCCCTGTGAGGTGCAGCCCGTGACTCCATCCCCTCCACTCATATCTACCATAGTCAGCCAATAGGATCTTGGATGAGCCAGTGTCGTTATCTGTCGACACTAAATGCTTCTATTCTGCACAGCCCTTTTGTTCTACTGAGATTTGGGGTTCTTCTCCTTCCCTGATCTCATCTTCCGAGGTGATTCCTGCTCAACCTCCACCCTTCCTTCTGTGTTTAACTCCCCGTCCAGGAGGTTTTTTCCCTCTTCTTCATCCCCTGATTCTTCTTTCTGTTTAGAGTCTTCGCCTTGAATGTCTTCAATACCTCTCGACTATGTCTAAACTTCTCCTGTTCTTTATCCTTTCCTTAAGCTGGGAAAGGGTATTTGATCCTCCTCCTCCCACTCGCTGGGCCCTTCGTCCTGTTCAGGGTGCCTCTTTTTAGAGCCTTCGACTGCTTGATTGGACCTCTTCGTCTTTTTCTTCCTTTTCTTCGGACATGGGGTGTGATGGCGATCTCACGGGGTCTTCTCTGCACTGATTCAGTCGACGACTGAACATCGCTAATCCCGCTGAGGGTTCCAACTCTGTCCTTTCGGACTGCTTCGTTTATCTGGTCAAGTCGACCTATCTCCTCATCTTCTTGGTCTTCCTCCGTCTCCATTCCTTCCGGTTCAACCAGAGTTACCTTCCTTTTCCTTGTCTTCTTAGGCCTCGGCTCGCTCATTTCCAGGTTAGCTATTTCAGCCTTCTTCAGATCATTGGCATGAACCCCTCCTCGCTCCTGCCACTTGATCCCATATTACATATGATACTGGGCCCCGTCTGCTCCACTATCCGTGTAGTACGGTTCCCATCTCTGGTCCAGTTTTCCTTCTCTCTGGTGGATTTTATAGTAGACAGGGTCTCCAACCTTCAATTCTACCACCTTTCTTTCAGCATTCACCCTCTCATTTCTTTTTCTTCTGGGCCCTCTTTATTCTTCTTCTGGCCTGTACGAATATCTTATGTTGCTGTTCCAGCAATAGTTGATGATGATCTTCTCCCATATACCTTCTTGGGGGCTTCAGTAGGTTATCTACAGGCAGGACCACGTCTCTGCCAAACAACAAAAATAAGGAGAAAATCTGGAGGTTTCGTTTATCGAAACCTCCGGCCGCCAGAGCCTGCGCCAAATACAAGTCCCAATTTCCAATGTTTTCTCTGACCAACTTGGCCAATACATCTCCCAAGGTTCTATGAAACCTTTCCACTTTAGCATTTCCTGGGGGGTGATATGGGGATGTTTTTATGTGCTCTACATTCAAACCTGTCAAAACTTCTCTCATGATGCTGTTCACATTCTCCGTGCCATTATCTGTTACCAATTGCACAGGGGCACCATACCTAGGGAAGATTTCACTTATTATCAACCCGCCACAGTTCTGGCCTTCTTGTCTGGTACTGCAAATGCTTCAGGCCAATTTGTTAGCCAATCGACAAAACTCACTATATAGTTGTTTCCTTGTGCAGTTTCCCCATATGGTCCTGATACATCCATACTCACTTTCTCGAAGGGGAAGTTTGGTACGTCTGTCTCCTCCAAGGGTGCCATTTCTGTCTTCTGCTCTGCGACTGGCACACTACACAACTTGAACATAGTTAGTGACTTCTCCGTTACAGTTTGGGCCAATAGTACTTTCTTCCTATGAGATCACATGTCCTATCAATTCCCATGTGACCCAACCTTTAGTGGCACTGTTCCAATATCTCTGGTCTTAAACTTTTGGGCACATACAACTTGGGTTTGACTTCTTCATCCCTTCCTGAGAGATAATACAGCCTTTCCTCTATTATGGCATACTTGGTGGTCTCTCCTGCCTTTTACCTTCTCTCTCAGAGCAGCTATTTCACTGTCTGCTTGCTCCTTTTCAATTCCTTCTGTCCAGTAGGGATCGGTTATTATCTGGGCGTCCCTTCTTCGTCCGATTCTAATATAGGGCGATCTTTTAGCTTATTAGAGTTAATTACTCCTATTCTATAGGCTTTATCATCTACTCCCCTGTTCTACCCTTACAGATCTTTCTTCCAGTTGCTTCGGTATTCTTGAGAGTAAATCTGCGCACGTGTTTTCTTTTCCTGCCAAATACTCTATCTTACAGTGGTAGCCACTTAACTTAAGTGCCCACTGTTGAATTTTTTATTATTTGTCCACTCTGCCTGCAATAGGTACTGCAGAGGCTTGTGGTCTGTCTTTATAGTGAAGACCGCACCATTTAAATAGTAGTCCAGTTTTTGGAGAGCATACATGATAGCATATGCTTCCCTCTCTATTACTGGCCACCTCTGTTGTGTCTCTGAGAGCTTATGGGAGAGGAAGTATATCGGTACTTCCTCTGGTATGCCTGGCACTGGTCCTTCCTTATCAGGACACGGCTGGGTAAGTACTGCTCCTACACACTGCTCACTGGCATCCGTGTATAATATCATGGGCTTGCTGAGGTCTGGGTACGTCCAGCAGTGGACGGTTGTCAACTGTTCCTTTAGCGAATCAAATGCTCGTTGACAGTCCTCTGTCCACTTGAACCTAAAGCGTATTTCTTCGTCAGGGCCACTAGCGGTATGGCAATTCTTGAAAATGCCGGACGAAGCGTCGGTAGTAGCCTATAGCTCCTATAAAACCTCTTACCTGCCTCACTGTCTTAGGCTCTGGCATTTCCCTTATGACCTTTACCTTATCCATGTCGGGTTTAATACCGTCTCCGTTTATGACGGCCTAAATACCTAGTTTCTTCCTCAGAAACTGACACTTTGACAATTTCAATTTTAATCCGTGTTTCCTCAGCCTTCCCAACACCTGTCTTAAATGAAAAAGTGTTGTTCCACTGTCTCCGAAAATATCAAGATATCGTCTAAATACGCCATGGCAAAAAGCTCTCGTATCCTCCTAACACTATTGACATTAGCTGTTGGAAGACTCCCGGGGCATTAGCTAAACCCGAATGGCATCACTCTGAACTGAAACAGTCCCAGGTGACACGCAATCGGCCTTCTCCTTGTCAGCCTCATCCAGGGCTACCTGCCAATACCGGACCTCAAGTCCAACGTGAGAAGTACTTTGCCTTCCCTAATAATGCCAAAATGTCGTCTATCAATGGCAATGGCACCGCATAACGGCTTCGATATAGAATTCAGCTTTCTAAAATCTACACAGAAACGGTGGCCGCCATCTTTCTTACCTACTATTACTATTAGGAAGCTCCAAGGAGAGATCGATCTTTCGATCATCCCAGCTTCCAACATTTCCTCTACTGCCTCTTCTACAAGGGGTCTTTTATGTATAGGTATTCGGTAGGGTTTTAATTTCACAGGGGTGGTCTCCGTGTCGATTTTCATTTCGACTGTGTGGGTCTGACCTAGTTCCTTATCTGACTGGGCTACCACATCTCGATTGTTCCTTAACAGACCCCCCACTCTGGTTCTAAATTGATCCGGTGCTAATATATCCTCATCTAAGATTCCTTTTGTTTGCTCTACTAGCTTCCTTCGTTCATCCTCGAATCTCACCCGATTCAGAGTTCGTGGGGAAGTGCTCTCCCTATCTTCTCCCTCTCCTAACCTTTATAGTCTTTTGGGCCTGGTTCACCATCATTATGGGCACCAACTCGGCTGCCTCCACTACCGTTTAGCATAGGGTTACCTCGTTATCTTCTAGGCCCTTTCCTTCTACAGGGACCAACTGCAGAGGTCCTCTCCGTACCTTTTTTCTGACATTAGCCTACCCTTTCCCGACACCGGGTCCTAGGAGGTAACTTTACATCTTCCTCCACCACTATGGTTATCTCTTCCTCTGGTGGGCATCCCAATGGCGTTCTCTGTGGTTTCACCACCAACACAGTAGGATTAAACTCGATCTGGGCCTCTGGCTCGGAGCCAATCTTCTCCCAAGATTGCCTCTGTACACAGGTCGGGGTTACGTAAAAAGTTTTGGGTGCTTTTCACCCTCCCAATCCTCACCGGGAGCCTCACCATCCCTTTTATCTCCAGGGGGGCCCCATCTGCTTGTGTGTGATCTCTATGTCCGCTTCCCAATAACCTTCTCTTCCGTTTCACCCGCCTGTATGTTTCCTCTCTCATCAATGACACAGATGCTCCTGTGTCCACCAAAGCCCTCATCTCTCTACCACCTATCTCTGCTCTACAGGATAGTTCTTTCTCTTCGTTTAGCCCGAAGAGAACACTTGAGCTTTCTTCTTCCTGGGTCCCCACCTTTGGGTTAACCCAGCCATAGGCGCCGGTAGTAATATATCACCTTCATTTTTCTCATGAGGTGGAGTTCTGAGCCCCCTGCACCTGGGCGACCCGGCCGGATCTCTCCCGGTCTCCCATGGCCGTTTCTAAGAATACAGTTTCTTTTCAGGTGTCCTGGCCTCCTGCAAAACCAGCACCGTCTTGCTGGACAGCTTGCCATAAAGTGGCCCGCCCGACCACATGTCCAACATTTTGCTCTTTCCCTTTTTTAACTGGGTTGGCCTTGTGTCTATCCTCGGGGAACCGTCCTCTATTCAAGCGGTTCGCCCACCCACTGGTCCAAGTTTTTATTTCTCTCCTTTTTAACTGGGCCACCCTCCTCTTAATTCTGGGGTGGCCGCTGGCTTTTCCCTGGGCCGGTCTCTTGGGCTCAGCCTTCTTTGTTAATATCGGTGGGGACCCTTCCTCAGCCCGCACCACTTGGCCAGGTGTCCTTTCTTACCACACCTGGTGCATCTGTCCTGATTGAAGTCTGGGGCAACCCCCACCTGTCGGACATTCCGCCCGCCCTGTGGTCCTCGTTCCCACAGGTCCAGCAGACCAGCCTGTATCGACCAGCGTGGGCTTATAAAAAGCCATGCCTGGTCGACCATGCCCTTCTATTGGGGTCCTCCTCCCATAATTCTGCCCGATCCACCTCTTCCTTAACCCTCTGATTCCACACGGGGTTCTTCCGCCCTACCCCCCTTCTTCCAGCCTCCTGACTTGGTATCTGCTTCTTCCCACCCTCTTCACTTTATCCCACCCCCTGGCTCTCCCTGGCCAGCTCTATCGCTGCCGACAGTCTGAGCGGTCCTTCCTTCAGTGCGTCGTGATTTAACACGCTCGTCGTTCAGCGCCTCTACATACAGGTCCGCCAGTTGAGCCTGCATAACCGCATTAACCCTGACCACTTCGGGAATGCCAATGACGATAGCTTCCCGCTCGGGCCCCTATTTCTCCCGGGGTTTCATCCGCAGCTGTGTTAGTTTTAAAAGGGCCCTCATGGCCTCTATGGCCGTACCTTCGTCGGCGAATTCTTTGGTCAGTAGTCTTTTATTTCTTCCCAAGCCAAGCGGGGTTGGTTCTCCAAAGCCCCTCACGAACTCAGACGCTTTTCCCTTTGTGGCATCGTTATGCCAAATACAGGGTTTCTTGGTCCGAGAGTCAGAGATGGTTCGGCTCTTCTCGAGGATTGCCAGCCAGTTTTTAAACTCCCTCTCGCTGCCATCAAATACTGGGACCCTCGGTCCACCCAACAGCTTCCTTAAATCCACTGACAACCCCCGCCCTACCTCCTCTTCACCCCCCCACTGCTCTATCCGAATCATAATCTGACATGTCTACAGAGAAAGACAGTCTATGCAGCAACAATCGAGGTTGGGAAATAAAATAAGGTGTCCTACCTTACAGACGATTCTGTTCTTTCTTTTCCTTTTTGTCCCGGTCGTTCTGAGTTCTGTCTGAATTTTCAGCAACGGCGGTCGATCGTGGTCTTCTCAGGGTTGAAATCCCTCGGTCACTGCACCACTTGTGGCGTGGTTGTCTCAGGGTTGATCCGTTGGTCACGGCACCACTTGTGACGGTTACACACCCTGGCCCAGGGTCGGATCCTTTGGTTCTGGCGCCAACGGTGACGTCGCTCCTCCTGGGTCCAAGCGTGCCGCTCCAACCCCTTGGTCAGATGATCACCAGCCTCGCCTTTCCCGGCTAAGCTTCCAATACCTGGTCACTAAAGCAACTGTACCGATCTCCGGTCTGTCTACCCACGCTGTGTTTAGATCTTAGACAGACCCAGGACCAGCAGGGATTGGGGCGATACAAGTTGAGTCCGGCGGGGGTGGCAAAACACAAATAAAAGAGAAAATAAACTCACGAGACAAAAAGATTGCTGATGAAAAAAAATGGGTAACAACCTTTTATATCTTAATGTCCGTTACATAAAAACAAAATTGTTCTCATTTCCCAACCCGCTCTGTGGACTATGGCACAAGCTTCTATCACACAACCTAAAAGATTTGAATTGCCTACTCTTTAGAATTGTGTATGTCGGATGTGGTTTGGTTCGACACTGGGGCTAATTTCTATCGATCATTAGCAGTTGATTCTTCTCTTCGACTCGAGTTGTATTTCTTCTTCTTCTGGAAGGATCTCTTGTCTTGACTTGGGCTGGAAGGATCTCTTGTCTTCGACTTGGGCTGGAAGGATCTCTTGTCTTCGACTTGGGCTGGAAGGATCTCTTGTCTTCGACTTGGGCTGGAAGGATCTCTTGTCTTCGACTTGGGCTGGAAGGATCTCTTGTCTTCGACTTGGGCTGGAAGGATCTCTTGTCTTCGACTTGGGCTGGAAGGATCTCTTGTCTTCGACTTGGGCTGGAAGGATCTCTTGTCTTCGACTTGGGCTGGAAGGATCTCTTGTCTTGACTTGGGCTGGAAGGATCTCTTGTCTTCGAAGGATCTCTTGTCTTGACTTGGGCTGGAAGGATCTCTTGTCTTCGACTTGGGCTGGAAGGATCTCTTGTCTTCGACTTGGGCTGGAAGGATCTCTTGTCTTCGACTTGGGCTGGAAGGATCTCTTGGTGATCTCTCTGTCGTCGAGGTGATCTCTTCTCCTGCCGGGGCTGAACTCTTCTGTCTTCGACTTGGGTGGAAGGATTTCTTGTCTGAGGATTCTCTTGCCGCAAAGGCGAGTGAATCAGACCCCGATGCCAGCGTTCAGGCTCTATCCCTGCCCGCGGTCAGCTGCACTCCACTCCAACTGATTTCTGTCGACTGGGGTCCTGCTTTTATTGGCCTTGCCAACAAACTGGAGTGGGTCTGTCGGCGTCAGGGGTTTTTCGATAATTCAAAAGTCGCATTATTTTTGATTTCTCATTATCGCTATTGTTTTCACCCTACTTCCTCACAGTGCCTTTTGTGGGGAGGTGCACCCCATCTCTCTTAGTCTCTCGTATGTCAGGTGACCGTTTTTCGACCAATGGTTCCTGATCGGGCATTTCTTTCTCTTCTTTTCTGCAGATCACGTGACCGTTTCCGACCAATTGTTATTGATCGAGCATCCTTTCTCCTCCTTTGGGCGTGGTTACATCGTTCTTGTTTTTAAAAAACAAAATCAATTTTGCCTTTTTTCTGCACGTCTGAAAAATGACAATCTTGGCTTTCTCTCACCTGGGCTCTGTCAACCAGCCCGCCGCTAATTAGTTGTGACTTCAGGAAAGAATATTGTCGCCATCTGTGATCTGAGACAATCGTTTTTTCACCTCTTGTTTTTTTTGTCAGACCCGGCAGTCAGAAAATCTTAATTTATCTGAATTGAAAAACATCTTTCACTCGTCAATGTGGGGTTCTAATTTTTAACAGGTCAGAATCTGTATACCGTTCCACCGGTCCTCCCCTCAACCCAAAAGACACTTTTTTCTCTGTCTAAAAAAAAATTTCGTTTTCATTGTTCCCAAAATTTCTCTTTATCCAAATTGATAAGATGTCTTTCTACGCAAAAGTAGGCTAGATGCTTTGACCGATATCTGGTTTTCATCAAGCGGCCCGTTTTGATATCATGTCTTTTCCCTTTCTTTCTTTTTATTATTTCTAATTCTATTCTTCCAATTGTCTTTAAAAAATTCGGTCAACATGCTAGCTAAGATATCTTTCTGACTCATGTTTTTTATTAATGACCGCCTTTTGTATTTCTCGACCTCTCTCTTTTGCTTTTTCTCTTTTCCTCTCTTTCCCCTTCCTTCTTCTTTCCTTAGGATCGTCTAAGTACAATCTTAGTGAATTATTTTCAACTCAATTATTTTCCGTTTTAAAAAAAAAATCAACAACCTGTTTAGTAAACCGAGTAAAAAAAAAAATAAATCATATTTCTATGAATATTTCTAATAATGCAAGGTGCCACAGAAAGTCATAAGAAAAATATTACAATTTCTTTGTATTATTTAAAATAAGATTTCTATTGACCAAGACGTACAATGGAAAGTGAAATGTTATCAATTGCTATTAGTAGACTAAAATTAATTCACATCATTTTTACTAGAGAGAGAAAACCGATTTTATGGTAATAGGGAGAAAGTGTTAAAATATATATTGTATTTAATGACCAGAGACGTGGTCTCATGCCTTCATTAAGTTTGAAATTATGGTCTCTGGGAGACGCTTGTTTTCTCATAAAAAGAGTCAGGTCAGCAGATGAAGTATATAGATTTCGAAATAGATAGCAAAATTTCAACTGGAAGGCAGATACAGGACCCAGGGGGAAAATCCATTTGGGCTGCTTCCAGGAGAATTTTTAAAAAGGTACTGAAATCTTAAACTAAACTTTGGTAAAATAAAAATGTGTGATAAGTAACCATTTCAAATCTAAAAAAGTCTGCACTTTTTGTATTTTCTACCTTGTTTAATTTTTTTTTTTTTTTTTTTACTTTGCTTTCAAGGTTTAATTTTTGAAAATTGTGATTTTTTTGTCGCGTATATAGTTTGAATTGTTATCCAACCTTAGTTTTTATATAAAATGCACACTAACAGAAATTTCTTTGTAAATGTTGTATTTGTTTTCTTTAGTGTAAATGTTCTTAATTTCAAAATTGTTTCAAGTCTTGTTTGTTTGTGCCTTATTCAACATAAGATTGATGTGCTCTTTTTCTATGTTATGGCAGTGGGAAAGTGACTGGAGATGCAAAGTCAGGGCCAATAATATTACAAATTCTTTGAATTTTATATTATAATTGTTATATAGTGTACTCTTAAGAGTCTTGGACATCACATTATATGAGAGAGTATAAAAAAAAAAAAAAAAAAAAAAAAAAAAAGAAAGAGAGAGTCAAGTGATTAGTCAACTAGTTGGCTACAAGATTTACTTGTGATTCAATAAAATTCAAGATCTAATCTGGATTCCTTATGCATGAAAAATGGATGTTTCTTAACCATATTTTTTATGCCATGTAGAGATGATCATGGCTCTGCACAGATTTCTGTTCATCTGAATTGTAATTTGAGAAATGGAGTGGTTTCCAACTTTCTACATGGTCTTGAATTCAGTCGTTTTTCTAGATTGGCTACCTATTAAGGCTAGAAAGCCCAGTCTACCCTGTTATCGTGTGGAGAAATGGATTCATGCCCTTTTTCAAGAACATTGAAATGAACGCAACAAACTAGGATGAAATTTGAACTTGGCTTGTTGATTCCACTGAACAGAACCATTTTAAATCCATGGTTCATTTATAAATCTTTGAAATATGGGGTGTATAAGAATGTTATGCAATTTTCAAGGAATTAGTTTAAAAATTGTTATGAATAAAAAGAAAATATATATATTATTAACGTATTATTTATTGTGCGATAAATGGTAAATTTGCTTTTTAATGCAAAAACGTATGCACACTAAATCTCTTAAAATTTTTCCAAATCATCAGAATTCCGTGTAAATGTTCATGCTGAACTCAAATTAACAATTATGAAAAAACCTACCGTTCTTGGAGTTATCGACCAAAAAAATATCGGACTTCTTGTTGGTTATTCATCCTCCATTACTGCCATAATGTTCACTAATCAGTGCAGAGTACATCCGGTGGCGCAACCTTAAATTTTGGCCTATTTACTTCCTTTACATAAGTTCGTTTCCGAAATCAATACACACTACCGAAAGCAAAGTAATATTTTTTGATAAGTGTAGTTTAACTTAAAATTAAAAACACAAATAAAACGAAATTGACAAATTAAAAAATAACGGAAAAGCCTTGTTTTTAACTTGTAATTTTATTTTCGAAATTAACTCTTTACAAAGTTTGCGCATTTTTTAATTTGTCATTCATATATTTGACTGCTAGTAGTGATTTCGGAAATCATTTCGGAAATTTACAGTAAAAAGGAGATAAATAAGCCAAAATTTAAGGTTGCGCCACCGGATGTACTCCGCACTGGATTTTTTTTTTCTTGTCGATAACTCCAAAAACGGTAGGTTTCTTCATAATTTAATTGTTAAATTTGAGTTCAGCATGAACATTTACACGGAATTAACGATTTGTGAAAATTTTAAGGTTTTTAGCGCGCGGGTGTTTAGGCGTTAAAAAGCAAACTTACCAGATAAATTTCTTAGGCTAAGAAGAAAAAAAAAAAAAAAAAAAAAAAAACACTTTAGTTTTTAAACTAAAAGACTAAAACCACAAAAATGTTTAATAAACTAACGAACCATAGCTGCTAACAAAATGGCGATTTTTTGAAGTGTTAGTTAAAATAAAAAGAACTTTGCTCACAGGGATTGATTGGACAAGTTTTAACACCCCCCCTTAATATCGTGGGTGTATTCGAACACCCCACTGTTTTTCCTTAATTGGCAAGTCAAATAGCTTTCTGAATACGTTTGTCAAGTAAATTAAATACAAAGAATTGGCTTTTCAATTCAATTTTTCATTTATCTAGAAACTAGAGAAAGAACACAAGAAAATAAGAATTTATATTTGAAATGGGGTGTTTGAAAACCACTAATTTCAAAAATAATTTAATTCATTTCTGAATGCCCTGAAAGTTTCGTTAAAATCCGACAATTTTTTGAATTTTGCAAGAAATCCCAAACCAATGTGTTTTTCCTCGGAAAAAGCGTAATAAAAATAAAAAAAAAAAAAAAAAAAAAATTACTGAGAGGAAAGAGTAAAGACTAAAAAAAGTATGCCAAACATTTTGATGACAAAACTTTGTTTTACTTTTAAGTTTAGGGCCTTTTTTTTCATCATGCTATGCAGATGACTTTTTTTTGTTGTTTTTTAACGCGACTTAGTGGAGATACTTTTTAGTTTAAGTCACTACACAGTAAACAACTTTGTGTTATAAAATATTGAATTGAAGGAGTTTTTAATCTTTAAATTAAATACAAGAAATCAATTTTCATTTGATTTCTCTTCAAAAACAACAAATAAAAATTTCTAAATTATTTTTAAGATTTGTTTTTATGCCATACTTCAGTCAATATTCCTAAATTTCCTATCTACGACCGGGGGGTTGGGGGTGGACAGGAGAAAAATCATTAAAAATATGCTTTTTAATTCATATTTTAAGATGATACGATTTATTAACTATTTTTTTTATCATTTGTCTTCCGTAATGGAGCGTGATACAATACTAAACTGAACTTTAAAATTTTGAAAATTTAACATTTGTTATCTAGAGTGCTTATTGTTGATGGTAATTATGGAAAAGATTTGGAAGAAATACCTTTCCTTAAAGTGCTTTTGCAGATAGTCACGATCTGCAAATGTATCTTTTGACTTAAAAGAAAAAAAAAAAAAATATCAGTCACTGCCTCCAAAAACACTTAGCATGACTAAATCTAAACGATTAAAAAAAACAAAAAAAACAAACGAAAATAATAAAACTTCAGTCTAACTTCACTACATTTTCAGATTTTGAGTTAAGAATAGGAAGAAAAAAAAAAAATTCAAAAGTCTGGCGTGACTGTGAAAGAAGGGAACACATTCGTACATGTTAATTTTTAACATTATTCATAGTTTTTGTTTTTAACTTTAAAATTTTTGTATTAGGCACATTTAAAATACTTTTTTTTTTCTATTGTGAAAAGTTTTCAAAGACTAGTGTTCACTTAATTTTCTCGCCACAGATCGCACGCGGGTTGTTTTTTTGTACAGTAGTAACAGAAGTTTGTTTTACTATCACTTAAGTTAAAAGGGGAAAAAAATGAAGAGCCACTATTGTTAATTCCTTTAATTAGCATCTTATTTGGGATCGAAATTAAAGAAAAAAGACATTTATAGCGAATTTTGTTAAGAAAGAGATTCAGATACTTTCGATTTTGTGACTTTGTCCAATCCACAGGGTGACGCAGGAGCTAAAAAACTTCCCTAGACAAACAAAACACTTTCAGGTTTTTATATCAAGAATCATTCTTTTTTTTTGTCCAACCTGATAATCAAAAATGGTTAATCTGAAGTGGTTGGAGAGGAGGGGGCACTTTCAAGTTTAGGTAAAATTAAAAAAGTGTTTCGGTGACGTTTAGTATTGAAGTGTTAAAGAGTGTCACTGTAAAAAAAAAAAAAAAAAAAAAAAGTAAAAAACGCGCACAATGACTGGACATTGATTGTGCGATGAGCACAATCAATGTCCAGTCAAATTTTTGCGACATTAGGTAATCGTTTTTTTTTGTTTTTGTTTTTTTAAGTCTGTCTTTATTAAAGACAAGTAAATAAATAGTTACTCGGGACATAGGAGAGGGGTAATGTGTCAGAACAAAATATTTTCATTAATTTGAAAAAAAAAAAACTGATTTTCATTTTTACAATTGAATAGTCGGTAAACTAATAATAAAAAAAAAAAAAAAAAGTGACTATATTTGAGTTTTTCATTCAGAAAGTTGTACACGCACAAAAAATAATTTCAAATATTCTTTTTCAAGTAGAAAAAGAACTTTTGTTTACTAAAACAGTGCAAGGTTGAAGAGAAAAAAATAAAATTAAAGTTAAGTCACAAAAATGTTCCCGCATGAGTGCATCGCTTTCAATAGTCTGGTCATTGAGTTTCAAAGACAGATTGTTTATTCTCGCTTTACTTTATCTTCTAGTTTACAAATTTGGAAGTTTGTTTTTTTTCTTGAATTTGGTCTAGAAAATCCTTCCAACAAAAAGGAACTTTTTTTTAAATAGAAAAACGAATTTGGTTTGCAAAATTCTCCTTTTGTGTAAAAAAAAAAAAAATTGACAAAAGAAAAACCCTCAGTTTCTTCACAATGTTGAAAAAATATCGGGATAATACGAAAAGTAAACTTTTATCAACTTTGGAAAAGGGTTTTTATTGTACAATACTGACTTTCTGTAGTTTTAATAAAATGTGTTTTTCTTACAAACAAATTAAATCCACGGAAAGAAAAACAAACCAATCTTCCTTAAATGCGTAATTACTTAACAACTTGATAGCAAAAATTGAAAAAACAAACAGTTTTTAACCAAAAACTATATTTCGCATTTTTACTTACCAACAATTAAAGAAAAAGCGATAGCCACAAGCATAACGGCGCGTACAGTCTCCATAATTCTTTCTTGTAGTTTTTTTTTCTTCTTTGCAATGGGGAAAAATGTCAATCGTCTACTTTACTTAATTACAATATTATCCCTTGTGGTTGAATGTTGTTCGTATAAACAACGAATTATCAATGAACGAATGGCCCCACAACTTATATTTTTAGAAGGCGCGAGCCATGAAACGATATGACGTCAAGGCAAGTCCGACCAATCACAATTTGGGCCAACTTCTTTTTATTTCATTTTTTTTACTTTTTTTTTACATCAAAGAAATTGGACGGGTATGTAATGTATGATGCAGCATATTCAACAAACACAAAATTTTTCATCATCATCATCATCAATTTCATCACTAATCATAAGTAATAAAAATGCTTGTGATGAAATAAAATATCGTAGCAGTAGCGATAGTATTGTAGCTGCAGAACGTTATGAATTCTTATTTGCCCTCTTCTACAATACATCATGAGCTACTGCTGTTGAGTTGCATCAATATTTTTAAAAAGGCTCGTACTGTTTCTGCTTATGACGCAATCGTTTTTGACGTAGTTACAATTTCTTACTCCATACACTCCTTTTAGTCCACACCTTCAAAGTATTTTTTTTTTTTACTTAATGGACCCCTGTAGTGGGCTCGGTATAAATGGCTTGAGCGCCCCAAATAAGTAAGAGTCACAAGAGGCCCACTAACATTTTGGAAATAAATGACGTGGAATCTGACAGGTCAACAAGCGACAAACTTAAAATTAACACAAAATTTATTTACATGGGATACAATAGTAATGATTCGTTTAAAGGAACATGAACAAACAATGGATCAAGTAATGGAGGCAGAATTAAGTAAATCGAGAAATACTGACCGGCTTACTGTGCCTAAATGTTAAAAGTAGAGTTTATGTAAGTTAAGTTGGCATGTAAGTCCACAATTCGAAAGTTCAGTTCATATGTCCAGTGAAAGTGTTAAATAGTTGCTGGTTAAGTCCAATGATGAACCTTCCGTAGTATTTTAACCGAAGTGTACAGTAGGTTATTTGAAGTCTGGACGATATAGCCAAAGAGAAGAAAGTTCTATTTAAATGTCCGGTGATGGCGTTGAGTAGTTGCTGGTTAAGTCTAATGGTTAACCTTCCATAGTATTTAGCCAAAGTGTACGGAGTAGGTTGTTTGAGTCAGGACGATATGTATGCAGCAATTTCCTAAACCAGTTGAGTTAGGTCAACAGGAAAGCCAGGACCTAGTGTAGCCGGAAGTTCAGGGCTGTTATAAGCAGATCCATAAACGCCGATCAACCAGGTAAGTTAGGATGAGATAGAGATGCCAGAAGTAGGGACCAATGAGTGGCCAGAAGTTCAGGGCTGTTGTAAGCAGGTTCATTAACGCCAATCAACCAAAGGAGTTAGGTTGAGATAGAGATGCTGGAAGTAAGGGTCAGGGAGTAATAAAGGCCAGGAATACTGGAGAATATGGGGCTGTGGAAGTAATAAAGGTCAATGGTCTATGGTAGCCAGAAATAATAAAGGGCACATGTGCTGGAAGTAAGAATGGATAGAAAGCCCAACTAGCGTCCAGTTGGCAGATCAAAAATGGGAACGTAACTCAATACATAACCCGACCAAGCGCCTTGGACACAATGGCCAGGGGCCTGCGTTTCTCCTCGTCCTCTGGATATTTATTGTATATAAATATGATTATGGCACAAAGCCGAAAAGAGGAGAATGGGTTGAGGCTGGTCTTCACTGACTATCCTATACCTAGCTAATCCAATTCAATCGTTACAATTTGCGCATTCACCATAAAAACACATCTGTCACCAATCAATCCTCCATACACCATAATACCGCATCCTCTCAGGGGACCTACAAAACCCACCCCATGGCATACAAATCTGATGATTACAAAAGTTTATATACAAAAATTCATGGATTATTTACAATGAGGTGGGGAAGGATGGACCCTGAAACAAACTCAATATCAAATAAAGCAAAATAAACATACATAACTGATATTAGTTAAGGACCGGTCCAACCCTCAGAAAAGACAAGCCGTTGTATTCTGCCCTTGGACAAAAAAAAAAAATCAAGAGAGTGTAAACATTAACTGGTTCTACTGGTACTAAAAATAATTTCTGAGGTGCTACGAAATATAAAAGGTATAAAAATGTTTACAAGTGTATTCAGACTAGGATCGTAACACTGAAACAACTAAAAAGAAATTAGGTTTATGAATCTAAATGAACTTAAATTGAATGGAGTGTGCAACGCAATGAAGAAAAGGGTCAAGGTCATGAAGATATATAATGTCTGTTCTTGATCATGTGGACGGAGTAGCGAAAGGCTACCATACAGTTCACGTAACTGTCTAATTAATAACTTACTTAAACAATTTATTTACAAAAAATTTATTCCGAGATTCATAGTGTTTTAAAATTACTGTTACATTTGAGTTAAATTTTGATTATAATTTTATCACTAAGGTTTAAACTTTAGGAAGACCCTTTTTAAATTATGAGTAAATGTTTTTGAACTTGTAACATTAGTAGACGAGGGATGTGTGGGTAGCTATCAATGCAGATAGCTATCAATGCAGACAATGGGATCGGCGAATCATTAAAAAAAACACCCAGTTTGTTGTATACTAAGGCTTGCCAGACGTTCCTTATATATTGGGCATGTCTTGTATTGCATAATTTTGTTCACTCTCTCGTACTGACTGACCTTTAGATACCCTAAATATCCCGCATTTATTTTCAAATTTCGTAATAAAATATATTTTACTACCTTAAACGGTTCTTGGTTGTAATTTTAGTTTATACTTGCTTTTCTTAGATTCTCTTGATGAAAAAAAACAAAACAAAAATGTAACGAGAAAACTCGTGTTGCAAGAAATTTACACAAAAAATAGCTACACAAAAAATAAAACAGGCGTGTTTATTTCGTTGTTGTCTTTAAAAAATATTTTCAAATGATTTCACTTTTACTGAATTTCTTTTTCTTAGCTTGTATTAAATAATTTTCAAATGATTTTACTTTTACTTTCCCCATAACCAATTAAAATCATTGCTTTATGTTTTTAACTTATGCCTCGGTTTATATCTAGAGAGAGAAATTTAGAAAATGTGTTCAGTATCTCTAATTTTCTCATGTGACAACACTATCCTTGGGAAAAAGTTGATTCCATCTTTCCTACCCGCCAAGTATAGGTTAAAAATAGACTGTCAACCAGTTTAAGTGGGGAGGACTCTAAATTCCAAATTCTGAGAAAACCACTCCACTCCCAGGATATCATGGCAATGAATTCACGGAAAAAGAAAAAGAATTTGTAAAGAAACATGATTACCAAATATTCTGAAAGGATAAGTCAATCCACATGCACGTTGTTTTTGTTTTTGATTTTGTCAACTGCATAGTATAGTAGGGTCTGTTGGGCGCCGTCTGTGAGAAAAAGAGCACAATGACGCAAGTCACTCCACCAGAAATTTGGAAATGGCGTGATGTACTGCTTGGCATTCGTGCCGGAAGCTCCAATACGAACATTTCAGAGTGGTTGGCTGTCAGTCTGAGGACAGTGCAGAGGATTCGGAAAGAGTTTGATGAGTCTAGACTCATCTTAATAGTGATTACGAAGGAAAAACTGACCCTGATTGTTCTGATAAGAAAAGAACTCCCGAATTTGATGGTGAGATCCAGATCATGATTGGCAACGATCCTTTCAAGTCAATCAGGTACACAGGTGTGTCTAAGTTTCTTATTAGACAGATAGTTCATGAAGAGTGAAGACATTCGATATTTCTCATACAAAATGAGAAAGGGCCAATTTTTATTCCAAGAGGATAATACAAGAGGAAAGGCCGCGCTACGAAGCGTTTGAACAAACTCAAGCATTCCCTCCAATCGAACATGCTTTGGTTTTTCTCAAACGAGAAAATTTTCTTCCAGGATAAGATGGTGAAGACACAGAACAACCGTTGGCTTGCTTGGTCCCCAAGAGATGTATTGAGGGTGATGAAAACCAAATATCCAGTCAGCATCATGGTGTCTGGAGGGATCACTAGTGATGGTGACGTTATGAAGTTCACTCAGCTTCCCACAGGGACTCAACACGGAGGCCTACATCAAGTGCCTTGAGAAGGTAGTGCTGCCCTGGGTCAAGAGGGTGGTTGCTGGAAGACCTTATGTCTTGCAAGATGACGCTGCACCATACCACACAAGCGGGGGAACCAAGTTATGGCTGTTATAAATTTCTGCGTCCACATCACCCCTTACATCTGGCCACCTAACTTCCCAGACTGCAACCCCCTTGATTATTATATGTGGGGCGCAGTTGAGTGAGAAACCAAGAAAACTCCCTCGGTGCTGACATCAGTGTCCACACTTCTTACACACACACACACACACACACACACACACACACACATATATATATATATATATATATATATATTGTCATTTAGGATTTCATTAGACTAAAGTGATTTTTTTATGTTGATGGGACTGCATGCCCATACAAAGGAGAAACGACGATGAAATTTTAAATTTATTTTTTTAAACATGTTTTAGGTATATAATCTAACCAATTTCATTTAGTTTCTTTTTGATTTTGTTAATGTTTTCATCACTTTTGTAATTAAATATCCCACATTGTGATAACGAAAGATCTGCCAAGAAAAGAGAAATTTTGTAGGAACCTGGGTGTAAATTTACTGTGGATGATCGATCAATTAAAGCACTTGCTATACATTTTCATTCCTCTCTCTCTCTCTCTCTCTCTCTCTATATATATATATATATATATATATATATATATATATATATATATATATATATATATAAAATTATTTATTTTTAAAAATTATAACATAAATATGTTATAAAATCATTGGAATTCATTCCATATACAATTATATATATATATATATATATATATATATATATATATGTGTGTGTGTGTGTGTGTGTGTGTGTGTGTGTGTGTGTGAAAATATATATAGAAAATATGAAAGAACTGGTTAGGTAAATAATCCAAAGTTCCTTTAGTATTTTTGTTATTATTTAAAAAAAATAGTGCTCGATACAAAAGTAGAGCATAAATATAATTATTTATTTAAAAATAAGATTCCAACTCGCGACCTAAGAGGTCTCATGTTTCAAAACAAGAGCCGAAAACTTCAATATAATTATTTGAATTAAATTGAATTAAAGTAAGCTCTGTTCCATCTTCAAGCGAAATTTTTTTTGGAATAACTTATTTCTGAAATTTACGTGTTTTAATATTCATAATTGAAATCAAAATTTCCATGGTAACAGCCAGGGCGAATTGTTTAAAATAGGTAGCAATACTCCATACTATATATATATATATATATATATATATATATATATATATATAATGGACCCTCCTGTCGATTTCGATGTATGCGGATCCGACAACCTCCTTCAGTTTTTATGTTTGTGTCGCATGTGATATTTCAGTCCCACTAGTGACCTGCATACAAGTCCACATAACAACTAGGATCTCGGGACATAGCAACGGGAATAATTACTGATGCTTTTCACCGTTGTCTTTCGTCTCCTAGACGGTCAATACGACTGATTTCGCAATTTCTGATACAACTCTGACACAAATATCTCCAGATATTTCTATCCAAGGCAACGCACTCGAAGTTAGTATGAGACATATTGACAGCCGAGAGGTTACCCTTAAGCTTCTCTTTATACCTGAGCCACGGTTCTTTGTCCACTGTGAAGCTGGCTATACATGAGGAACTTAGGTATTCTGTCATCACTCATCCTTGCAACATGACAAACCCAGCAAAGTTGTGACTGCACCAGGAGAGTCTCAATTCCACCAATGCTGTATTTCGCGAGATCAATATTGGACACCCTATCATCAAAAGTATAGCCACAGATCGCGAGGTGACAACTTTTGTGGAAAACATCCAACTGATTGATATGGGACCTATATGGGTTCACGATTCTGAACCGTACAACAGTATGATCAAAATGGCTGCTGTATAACGCCTATTTTTGTATCCAATTTGACGAAGTGGCGAAGTTTCCAATATGCACATATTTTCGTCATCAAGAGACGCATTCGCATTGATCTTGCTTCCTCAATATGTAAAGGACTTCACATACTTCAAGTTCTTCCTAATATATATATATATATATATATCATCTTAACATAGGATATTTGTAGATACATGTCAGCTAGCGTATGTATGTATGTGCTTGAATGTAGATGTCTACGTGTATGTTAGTATAGACAGGTATGCAAGTAGATATTTTTAACGTGGAAAACGCATGGGAACACATACATATATATACAAATTCCCTCCAAATCTTTGAAATCACTTCCCCAATGCGAATGCATCCCAAACTTTGAGCCCTGATATATGAACGAGTTTAATACCAATATTTCCGAATTAACTCTCTTTCATTTTACTAAAGTTACTTCTTGATTATTTTTTCACGTTTTCGTTAATTTCTGTGAATTCCCGTCGACTTAAATTTTGGCCGTGTGACCATTAGGATGTAGATCAGCTCATCGGTCTCCCCTTCCCACTACCCAGGCTCTCCTATCTCCATAATATAATTCCAGTAACGGTGCCTTCATCTCCCCATACCTCCCAATAAGTCCCCTATAACATACTCTTTTTCTTTCTTTCTCCAAATAAACAGTATCCCACTACAAACTGATACCATAAACAGTCTGAAAAATCCTGCGAATTTTAAAATTAGAATTCTTAGGTGAAAATGGTCATTCACTAAAGGTATCTTAATTCCAATTGAAAAGAAAATTTGCTCTGTTTAATGGAAATAAACATTGAACGCTCTTTTGTGAGTCAGTTTTAACATATTTCAAATTCTGTTGTGTTAAAAGGACTCACCTGGATTATACCAACGGATTACTACCTATGTAGTTGCGTGGTGCTTAAATGTTTAAAATGAACAGTTGATTTACCCACGACAATTAATGGATTAATGGAAGCTGAGAATGAAAAGGAAACACAGATATGAACAAAAAAAAAAAAAAAAAAAACACACACACAAGATAAAGAATTTATTTACGAACTTACACGATTGAAATTGTGCCGGGAGCTTGTTTTAGGAAAATAAATCAGAAATTTTTCTAAAGTCCGTAGTTTCAATGACTTGTCATGAAAAGGAAATATTCATAAGTTTAAATGATTTGACACAAAATAATATTCAAAAATGTTTAAAAGGTAAGAGAGTTCGTTGCTCACAGAAGGTATATATGATTTGTATACGTTAAAAAAGTAGACGAAGAGAGATAGTGTAAAATACTTAGCTTTCTTGGATTGTTGGAACAAAGTCATTTGAAGTGCCCCATGCTTGGCTAAAAGCCGAGAATATAATTGGTGAGTAATTTGACTTTGGCGAAAATTTAAACGCAGGACACATGAAGAGAAACAAAACTTTTCTCATGACTACAGACACTCTTTTCTCGTTAATATTTTTCCTCCTTTTATTTCAAAAAGATTTCGCATAGATTCGCTACTTTCTTTTCTTTCTTCTTGGCTCAACAGCTAATTTCTGTGAAAACAAGGTTTTCATTGGCCCATAGAAAATTTTACATAGGCTTGCAAATTTGTTTCTGTCCTTTTTGCAGCTCGCCGGCCAATTTCTGTGAAGGCAAGGTTTTCATTGGTCCAAAGAAAATTTCACATATGCTTGCAAATTTGTTTCTGTCTTTTTCTCAGCTCACCGGCCAATCTCTGTAAAGAAAGGATTTTCATTGGTCCATTTGAAGGGGGTGGGCAAAGGAAATTATTATTTTGTACTCACCACACACACACACACATACATATATTGTTAAAATTTGCTCACTTTATAGTGAAGAGTGCTTAGTATCAGGGATAAAGTGTTTATGGATATAGACAGTGTGGACATAGGAATCAAGCATCACTTTCACCTTTCAACAAGATATTCAGACTAAGTTTGAGTCTAAAGATTACATTGAAGCATAAAACTGTTAGCTGATGTTCAGTGTTGATCTTTATATTCACACTGTCTTTATGTCTAGAAAACCAGAAGTCAAAATAGCTACAATTGAAAGACGAGAGGAAAAAAGAGAGATGAGATTAAGGAGTGAGTGTAAAGTGAAAAAAGCAATGAAAAGGACAAATAACCACAACATTCTACAGATCTGTACATATGCTCAAATGGGCACATGGGAGAATATGAACAAACGCACACATACACTATGAAAAAACTTGCACAAATGAAAAATTTGTATAAAAAAGAAAAACTGAGAAGTATAAGCAGTCCATTGTTGATGAGTGGATGAAGTGATGGCCAGAGAGTTCATCTATGAAAGTCAGGATGCTAAAGATAACATCAATCAGCTAAGTGACAAACCTTTTACTTGTATTAATTCTATCAATTTATCTATCTATGATAAAATATAGTTTTTAAGGTACTCTATATTCATGGGTTAATGTGCTCAATATCAGGGATAGAACGCATGTAAATATAAAAGAGAGCATCGAAGTCAACACCCAATGGCGACAGTCTGTTTTATGCTTATACGCAGTTGTATAAGCATGAAACAGGCCATGCCAATTGTGTAAAAGCATGAAAACAACAATGTTGACTTCAATGTTTAGTTATATATATATATATATATATATATATATATAGATATATAGTACCAAATCCGTAAGTGGTAGGGATTATATAAAAATATTAAAAAGTCAAATCCATGATGAGAGGTCAATGTATAATAATGGGAAATTTATATACAGAGCAATATAAATAATAAGGAAAAGACTGAGTTGTGTTTCAGCCAAGAGAGTGCAGGAAAGGAATTTGGGGTCACTTGACAACAAACAGAATGACATCCTAAGAAAATGAGTAAAAATCAGTCACCTATCCTCACATGACATACATCACTAAGTGGAATTTTGGTATTGTAACTTTAGTTTCTTGATGACTTCCAATAACAACGGTCCATGAAAAAAAAAAATAGAATCTCATCATGTGATCATAAGAGATGAGAAATATACCCACAAGCCTATTCTATTACTTGTTGTGCAAGGAATAAGGAAATTTCATCCTGGAGATCCTGGGTCTATTTGACTATTTAATGGGTAAAGGGTAAAGGAATATTGTACTCAAATAAATACAAAGAAAACATTTTACTTTATCTTGGATGAACTTCAATTAACCAAGGAGAAATTGAACATAGACATTATTCTTATATTTTACATTGTGGAAGAAAGAACAACCAACTTTTGTAAACATTCTACAGCAACTTTGTCTCTCATTACGAACATTTGAACTCCAAATTCCTGAAGCACAAATATTTGAACTGGCATCCAATAATAAAATTTCCCATATTATATATTTTATATAAAATTTACTTACAAATGTTGATCTTTTGTTTGATGTTCATTGGTACCTGTTCATGTGTCCCTATTTTTTTTGTCTTTGAACCTGGGGTTTATATATTTATATGCTGTGAATTCATAACAATATATATATATATTCCAATGTGGGATACTTCATAATAAAATTGGTAAAAACAAGAACAAAAGTAAAGGAAAATTGAATGAAACTGGCTTGACTACATGTTCAGACATGTCTAAAATTTAAAAAAAAAATTTTTTTAAATTTAAAATTTAAGTATTCTTATTTCTACAACATTTTCTATCAATGCATAATTATAATCAATATTGCATTCGTATATCTCCGCACCTGTTTTTGTTGACGAAATTATCTCTATGTATTACACGCATGTATAATTCCATCAAGAAAACATTATTTTAGTTCCATGAATTCCCTTTAGAAGAAAAAATGCCTTATCCAGAATTTTCCCACTTTGTCATCCAATTGCTTAATTTTTTGAGAAAATGAAAAGTAGTATCAGTGTCTGAGAGAAGAACAAGTTAGCAATGTGTAAGTTGAAATTTAGATATCTTATTCTCCCATATATATATATATATATATATATATATATATATATATAATTAATACAAGTAAAAGGTCTGTCACTTAGCTGATTATTGTTTTCAGACCCAAACCTAGAGTTTTGTAGACAGACCTGTCTCTCCACTCATCAGTGGGTATCAGCAATTTACTGCTTATACTTCTTGATTTTTCTTTATATCTCTATCTAAAAAAATCAGGATGTGTGTGTGTGTATAATGCATGGACGGCCGCAATTTTCGACGGATTTTCAACAAAATTTACATGCACATGCTCTAAGTTAGTGGGAATGCAAGGACTGACTTAGCATTTCCCAACTCCCATCAATAGTGGAAATAATCGATTTTTTCATACTTCTACATCAGTTTTCATGTAGTTTGCGGCCATTTTGTACTGGCCAGAGTGAGAGCCTATAGCTGGCTGGCATGAATAGGCAGGAAGTTTCTATTGGCCAGCATGAGAGCCAACAGCTGACTGACACAAATGTTAACTAGCATGCTAGCATGCAAAAAGAATTGATAGCTGCATTCATCACAAGTGGGAAAAATTTAAATCTGCATGGCACTTTACTCCAGTTGGCTCATTCGCTTGCTTAAACTCAACATTGATTCTGATTCCGCAGAACTGGGTTGGGTGTGAAAAAGTATTCCTTGTTAACATTCTTTTTTCATTCGGTTTTTCCAGTTACGAGTCTTTTTTTAAAGCTGATCGTTTTGTGTTCATTTTGTTTAGTTCTTTTTCGTAACAGATTTAATGTTAAGTATAGAGCTTAGAAAAAATTCTCAGTGTGAGATAGGCAAGAAGTAAGGCATGTAGTAACATCAGCAAAGGCAAGGAAGGGCAAAAATATTTTAAGTCAAGTGATAGCGATTGCTGTATGAGTCGTACGATTTTTGAATCAAGCACGGGCAATGCCGGGCCATGCTGCTAGTATGTATATATATATATATATATATATATATATATATATATATGGGCAGTAATCCTTCATTTATGCATGTTTAGTTGAATATATATGTCTATAATATTTTGTGTGTTTTTTTCATTTTTTTTGCTTAAAATTCTTTTTTAGTACTAAGCAATTAGAGAAATTGTCCATGGTATTTATTGTTCTGAGCACTTTGTACTTATACATTAGGAATTTCCACCAAGATGGGGTTGTGTTAATTTTCATTGTAACATGGATTGTGAATATATTTTTGTTTTATTCCCTATACATTATTGTGTGAGTGATATTTTTGAATAGCAAAAATTAACACGCCTTTGAAAATAGCTAAAGAATTAACCGAAAATGCTTTTGAAAATAAACAGTATGCATCTCTTAAAAAAAGGTAAAACTCTAAACCCCAAGAAGAATTAAATAAAAACTTACAAAATATTGCTTGTTTTTTATATTTAACAAAACAAATACACATATGCATATATATATATATATATATATATATATATATATATATATATATATACCACTGTTCCCTTGTGAGCAGGAACCAATCTTAAGTCACTCAATGTAACATCATTTGTAACAGTCAAACTGAATTTTTATATGTATTTTTTATTTTTTTTTTAGTACATACATTAAATAAGGTATCTTTCTCGAGAGGGAATATATAATGAAGTATGTATAAAAAAATTAAAATACACATAAAAATTCAGTTTAACTGTTATAAATTACCTCATGTTGAGTGATAGAATTAACCAAAATCATTTATATAAACACACAAAAACAATATATATATATATATATATATATATATATATATATATATATATATTGTGTGTGTGTGTTTCATAGAGATTAAAATCATTATCATTTGTATACCTCAGCATGAGCACATTTACTTCAGATTATTTGTGAATCTTTTTGACCTTGACTGAAATATTTTTATTTAACACCATTTCATTGCTGTCATTAATAAATTCCTTCTTTTCTATTTTTATTCAGTTTAGAATATTTTCAAACGTCTTCATCTACCAGTTTCAAATTCAATATGGAGGCTGTAAAATACATATGACCTATTTTTATTATTAAGGATTCATCTACAACTCCCATGTAGTAACTTATTGCATCATGTTGGTTGTGATGGTGATATGCTTTACAAGATTGCCAAGTCTGTTAATGATATTATTAGAGCTAAATACTTTGATATGACTCTTGGCTATTAAGCATATGTTGGCCTCCACCGATAACATTTGAAAACGTGCTGGGAAAATGTAGAATAGTGTGAAAGTCTGAGAGAAGAACTAGTTAGCAGTGTGTATGGGGAAATGATGGTGGATATAGTGGCTGATATAAAAACAATGAAACAGGATTGAATTTATGAATACAAATTAACAATAACAGAGACATAAATAA
This sequence comes from Acanthosepion pharaonis, assembly GCA_903632075.3. NCBI lineage: Eukaryota > Metazoa > Mollusca > Cephalopoda > Sepiida > Sepiidae > Acanthosepion > Acanthosepion pharaonis. The sequence goes on along the minus strand of CAHIKZ030001735.1, from coordinate 1,761,515 downwards.
GATAGAAATTGTGGAGTAAATAAACTCATACAGACTGATTGGAATTAATAAAAAAGATATATAAACGGTTAAAATAGTGGTATAGGTAACAAATTAAAAGAGAAAGGCACACAGACTGATAACTAAGAACAGATTTTATGATGCAGCCAACTGAGAACAAACTAACACAGAGTAATACATTCTGTAATGGATAAATTAACCCCTCCCCCCCAAAAAACGCAATGTTATGCTTCACTGAATTGCATGCAATAAAAAGCCTTTGATGTTTATTTGTGAAAAATTAGTAGAAATTCCCCAAAACTTTGTGAAAATGATGCCAGACAATTGAGATCCTATCATTCAAATTTAATTTTATATCAAAAGAACAATTTTCATAATATAATGTTTTCATTGATAATTTTAGTGCACACATGCACACACACACAGATATATGCACACACATATGACTATACATAAATACACACACATATATATAAATTAATAAAATATAGTTTTTAAGAAATGCTATATTTATGGGAAATAACTTTTCAGTATACAGTACAGAGTGTATGTAAATATAAGCAGTGTGGACATAAGTATCAATGTTGGGTGGTGACAGTCTGTTTCATGCATAAATACTATCATCAAGGCTGATAAGTGTATGAGTGTGTGTGTGTGTATATATATATATATATATATATATATATATATATATATATGCCTATATTTCTGAGATGTGATATTGTAACTATTTACACTATTTTCATTGTTCAAACTTTATCTTCATTTATCTTGTCTTTATCATCATTGTCAAATTCACAACATTTTGATTGTTGTATGCTATGGCCTTCTTCAGTTAGAATTTCAAACCGAACCCATTATTCTACCCCAGTAGACTAAATAAAGGGTTTGGTTTGAAATTCCAATGTATTTTATATGAAGAAGGTTGAAGCATTGTGAATATAACAATAAAGATGAGGACAACTGTTCAAACAATGTAAATAGTGTAAATATATATATATATATATATATATATATATATTATTATTTTTAAAAAACAAGTTTCCCATGATTTTTCTCAAACACTCATATCTGCTTGAAGTGTATCTTAATGTAACCAAATGATATCATATATTATGAAATGGACTAAGTCCGACAATTATTTTAATACATTTTCTGTTTATATATTATTTTTATACATACAAATATTTAAGTAAATCCTCTGTTTATAATAAACAATACTAACTACATTTACTGGCCGGAATGTCTGAGAAATTTCATAGAAAATATGTGTCTTTTGACAAGAATTGAACCTGTATCCTACATGGAACCCTCATATAGCCTGATGTGCTACAAAGGAAACATTTGGTTAGCTAAATGATATAGCATGTCAGGCTATGTACTTTTGGTTTTACATTTTTGTATGATGTTTCTTTTACTGTTGGCTTTTTTTTAACTATGTAGTGTGTATGTGAGTGTTGCTGAAAATCCATTATTTTTAGTGCAGAATTTTTCAAACTGTGGATCCTGAGCTTTCAGTGGGTTGTGAAATAAATAAAATGGATCACAGCAAAAAAGAAAAAAAATACGCAAGTGGGAACAAAGTGCAGAATATAAACAACTGTAAATGTTGCACAGTACTCATAAATCATCGCTAGTTTTTTTACCAAGTTAAGCTCATATTATATTTTATTTTTTAAAATATAATTATATATATATAAATATATATATAAATATATATATATATATATATATATATATATATATATATATATATATATATATATATATATATATAGTGTCTGTTCTCATTGAGTTTATGTATACTGTTCATCAAGTTCTTTGTGGGCTGAGTGACGTCAGTTATCTGTCACAAAGAGACCTCACACCAAAACTTAGCTGTGAAGGTTTGCAGGTCATTTGTCTTTGTGCCATTAAGGTTGTGGAATAATTCAGTTGCATCTAAACTCTCATTAAATGACATTTTTTTTTCAAATATTATTTACTTTACTTTTGTAATTTCCTTTAAATTTGTTTTTTTGAAAATAATAATTTTATATTCATACAAATAGATACATTCAATTCCAATATCTGCAAATCATAATAAATATAAATTATTGATGCTAAAGAAATGAACCTAGTGAACACAGTTTGTCTTTGATTTATTACACATTGGGTTGCAATGTAAAATGTTCTTGCTGTGAGTCACAGTAAAAAAAAAGTTTTCAAAAATGCTGTTTTAGAGCTCTTTCATAATCTTTCTCGGCTTCATTGAAAATGGTTTTATTGGAAGAATTGTTAGATAACCTATGATTGCTTCTTTTGTGGTGGTTCAAAGATGTCAGTATGTAAAGTAGTTTATCATTTGGTTTTCTATATGACGAATATATGCCTCTTTTTAAGTTGAGTGTGATATCTAAGAGGTCTATAAAACTAGATCTACAAAAACAAACCTAAAAGAAGTGGATTTTAGCACACCAAACTATAATGCCAGAGGATGTCACTCCTCAGGTTTATGAGACATATACAAATTATCATTGCTTTTATGAAGGCAGAATCTGCATGTATCACTGAACATAAAAGAACACCAGTTGATTGATTCTCCAGGAGACCCTTGTATAACATCACTGGAGTGATATTGGGAAAGGGTTGTGGTATAAGTGGAAATGTGGTTACCTGTTGTCTTAATATAAGTTGGGGGAAGCAGGTATGGTTAAGCAGAATTGACAACATTCTCAATAACATTAAGAAGAGGAAGAAGAAGAAGAAGAACAACAACAAGGCAAGAAATATAATGTAAGGCAATGCAAAGCAACTATAAAGCAGTAATAGAGTAAAAAGTTCATAAAATAGTATTCCCACACAAAAGGGATACAGTCAAGTTGTCATAGCCTTCTGACTTCAAGAAAAGAAAATATGTATAAAACTGAGAATTGTCCAGTTTTATTGGTTAGAAAGAAATCCCAGCATGCATCTGTAGGATTTGTCCATAAATTTGAGGAGGGGGTATATTTAGCAGTCATTCCCCCAAAATTGAAACCAACATTATAAGTAAAAGATTTATGTTGACATTCCTGCAGCCGTACATGCTCTGATATGTGCTATAGATATAATTTAGCCTACTTCTGCTGCCTTTAAAATACATTAATCTTGGCAAACATTTGTGTGACAAAGCAATCCAAAAACTACTTAGGAATGTTCATTAAAAGGGCAAAAAGGACAGGAAGTTGTGAAGAGCCACATCCTGAAAGGACAAGACATATAGAAGGAGGAATTCTATCTAATACACAGACTTTATTGGTTCTTCAAAATGATATAAGGATATAAACAGGGTGCGATGGATAATTTGTCATCAAAATGACACAAAAATGAAAATAGAACTAACATCTCATTTTAACAGATATATTTACCAAAATTACACAAAAATATTTTGGAAATACTAAAGAGTAAATTTATTCAATAAAATTGCCAGATGACTTCAGAATCTCCTGCAAATCTTTTGGACAAGTTGGTGAATGCTGCCATAATCCTTGTCTTCAGTTAATCTTTGGTGTTACAAGGAGTTTTGTTGGCCTCTTGCTCAACTGTGGGGAGTTACTCTTGTTTACTCCTCCCCTTCACATTGTGTATTTATATATAAATAATAAAGTGTTAGAAAATCATTTGGCATATATCACCTGAGGATACTGAAAGTTTGAAACCAAGGTAACATGATTGGCTGGTCTTCTAATTTTTTAAATTTAAATGCTCTCCATCTTAATTTTTTATTTTATTTTTATGTGTATTGAGCACTTTTTAATATAACTGGTTCTGAGTTTAATTCAACTCTGACCAATAACTGTTTTATAACTGTTATATTATATATATTTTATATATATATATATATATATATATATATATATATATATATAGAGAGAGAGAGAGAGAGAGAGATAGATAGATATTATATACATATGTATATACAGGGTGGATGGGTAAATTATCACCACTGCAGAGGATGTGAAAAGAGCTGTATGAGTCTAATGGTGATTATGAATGTACAGCACCTCGGAAAACTCAGTCTGAACGTTCTGATGAGAAAATAACTCCCAAAATTGTTGGTGAGGGCCTCAGACTCAATATAGTGGCCTACATGAAGTGCCTTGAGGAAGTAGTGCTGCCCTGTGTCAATAAGGTGGCTGCTGGAAGACCCTATATCTGGCAACCGGACTCTGCACCAACCCACACCAGCAGTACCCAATCAATTTCTGTGAACACATCACCATGTTAACATGTCAGTGTTATTTTCATTTTTGCCTAGTTTAGATTACAATTTATCCATCGCAGCCTATATATATAAGATATCGCACATTGAGTGCTAGTATTAAGAAAATAGTACTTGATGCAATACAACAGAGCTATTAACTATTTATTAATAAATATACATATTATTCCTCACTGGAAGCATGAATTGGAGTTTCATGCAAAGTGCAATCTTCCAAATTAAAATAAAATGAATACATTGGATACAGAACTAATACTCTCAGTAGATGTCTAATCAAACACTCATGTGGCTTTAGCGTGATACAAAAATACTTAAATACTCACACTTACCTCTCCTTACTCATAAGAAAAATCTTCATAAACAACATAGAGTTTATAAGAACAACTAGTTGAATTGGAAGTGTGGAGAAAAAGTTTTCAAAAAGTTCTGTGCATTAAGTAAGTAAACATACAAATAGGAACTAAATTAGTTATTTAATTTATAAGATTATTTTAAGTTTCTTTCATCATAAAAAAATTAATAGAAAATAAAAACAAGTTGGGATAAATATTTAAATTAAAATAGAAACGGAATTTTCTATTCTTTCATCAGTGGGAAATCATAGACATCAACTTTGAAGCTATACACTGGTTAGAAATAATAGATGCCATTTGTGAATATGTGACCACTGAAATATTTTCACATCAGGAGTCATTGGTAAATGAAACAAAATTACAATTGCCTGATCTGCTTTCACATTCACACGGTGAAGAGCAGTTAAATTAACATCAGAATCATAGTCTACTCATGATGCATAAAAATAAGTATCAAGATTTGCTTCAAACAGTTAATGGCTCTCGAAATGACATGGAGAATACTAAGAAGACTCTGACACTATGGACACCCACATAGAGGAGAGGAAGATTTGATTTTATCTAACTCTCAAGTATTTCTGTTTTATATCTAGCAAATAGGTTATTTAAAATTTCCTAAGCAGTATCCCCTTTGACTGAAGGGGAACAGGAAAGTAAAAGAGTGAATGAGGGTTTTTTTTTTTTGGAGGGCAAGCAATAACTAACTGGACATCAATTATTCCAAGGTGTTGGTTTATATTAACAGTTATAGAATCAGGGAGTCAGTTCTAATCCACCTTTGTCCATCATGTGGTTCTGATGCCACCTGTTCCTATTGACAGTCCTATTTTGGGGTTGTATAGATGAGAGAGGAGTTGATAGGGAGAAGAGCTGATCTATGAGACCAACATCGCAGAAGCTGTCCCAAGTGTCACTTACCTATCTACCTTGGTGAAACTCTGAATAAAACATCTAAATATAATATTAGAAATGGGATTTGCATTCTCATTTTTCAAAATGGTATTTATTTTTCATCTTCAGTACTTTATGAGCATGCAGCATAAGTCTGCTAGCTTACTCACTAGGTGGCATTCTATTCAGGATTATAAAAGTAACAGACAAAACCACTCTTTCTCTTTTTACTATTAGATGTAGTAGCAAAAACACAAGACTTCTCTCTGGCAGGGGGAGAGTGCTTCACACAACCACATAGCACCACCCTGAGAAACACACGCGCACACACACACACACACACACACACACACACACACACACACACACAGAGACACAGATGTATGACAGCTAAGTATATTATTATCTTATCATTTTTTGCAGAAATATAATGTTCTCTTTCTTTTCATTTGTGAAGTATGTTGTTCTTTATATCAAGATACATAGGAAATCCTTCTATGTCTTGAAATAATTTCTTTTGAAAGATTTCATCCCCATCAGCAATGAGACATAACTCCATTTGCTACAAATATAATACAGCATGCAATGGCTAAATTGTCATCTCCTGCAACTCTTCTGGATGGTCTCCTTGTTTAAGTTGGTGAATATTGCCATAATCTTTGCCTTCAGTTCATCTTTCATGTTACAAAGAGTTTTGTTGGTCTCTTGTTCAAGTGCACCTCACATATAATAATCAAGGGGGTTGCAGTCTGGGGGGTTATATGGCCAGATGTAAAGGGTGTTGTGGCCACATCTTTTATTAATTGAAAGAATTACATTGATTTTGTTTTCTTTTTTCTATCATGAGCATTGGTCAAGAAATAATGCCTTTTCAAATTCAATTAGTTAAAATTCTTAGGGTTTAAACCATAAAGTATCTAGAAGTACAGGGGAAAAATTGTTAACTTCACTTTTCCTACTCACAATTCTCTTTCAAAATAGCTACCCTCATGGACAGATGTAAAAAAAAATATGTCATAGAATTTCTGTTTTTGAAAGGATAAAATACTGCAAACATTCACAGGAGCTTTGTGAATGTTTATGTAAACATGGTAAATGGACAGATCATCATCATGTGTCAACAGCAGTTGAGATCATGGAGTCCATAACACTAAACCAGACCTCCTGGTCCTTCATCCCCAAGTCCTGCCTACCAATGCCTGCATCCCTTGAGATGACATCAGGGAATGATAGTTTTCTGCCCCTGGTCAGGTTTGACACAGGCTTCCAGAGTAGGAGGGAGGAGACAATCTCATTCTCGGCATGATGGCAGTGGCCAGCAAACTGTGCTCAATGAGCTTATATGAGAGAGGAAGCACAGACAAGACTGCTGTAGATTTGGTGGATGGCATTTCCAAGAGAGGTTTTGAGATCTCATCAGAAGACAGGTGTAGGTTCCATCCAGATGTTTCTCCATGCCTTTAGAGAGTGTCCATGTCTCTGAGTCATAGAGTAGAATGGATAGATATGAAAGCAGTCAAGAACTTTTATTACATGGGTATATATGCCTTCATTCAAAAGTGAAATAACATTGATTGAGAAGGAAGAAAACTGTGTTGAGGACCAAATTTAGAATACTGAGATTTTTGGTATGCTTTATTTGATTCTACTACTAAATCTATTTGAATTTAGAACAGGTATTTCTTTTTGGCTGACTTTCACATATTATCCTTACGAGTATAACACATATATTTAGTCCTACCTACTGAACTCTTAAGTACAAAGCCTTCCTGTTAATGTTGTTTATTCTCTTTTCATGAGTCATACTACATTACACACACACGCACACACACACACACACATGCACACATGTACACATAATAAACACACATATATAAATATATATGTATAGGAAGAATTGGTGAAAATTCCTCAGCCCAACCTGTTTCCTAAAATCTGACACAAATGTCCAAACATATTTTTGTGAATTTCTATTTGGTCAGGCTAATCACTTTTTCCCCACACACTTATTGCATATGTATATGTATGTATATGCATAGATATAGAAATAGAAATAGTATGAATATAAAAATCAACACTGCTTTGTGACCATATCTGAAGATCACTTGGAGTGTGAAACTACCAATCACCTACCAATGTTGATTTCTATATCCTCCAAGGAAAGAAAGTATTAAAATAATAGAAATTAAGAAGACAAAAGATAACAATTGACATTGAATTTATATATATATATATATATATATATATATATATATATATATATATATATATATATATATATATATATATTAGCAGCATGACCCGATGTTGCCCGTGCTTGATTCAAAAAATCGTATGACTCATACAGCAATCGCTATCACTTGACTTAAAATATTTTTGCCCTTCCTTGCCTTTAAAGGAGTGCCCTTTGCCGTGCTGATGTTGCTACATGCCTTACTTCTTGCACTGCAAATTTTTTCTAAGCTCTATACTAAACATTAAATCTATTATGAAAAAAGAACTAAACAAAATGAACACAAAACGATAAGCTTTAAAAAAAGACTCGTAACTGGAAAAACCGAATGAAAAAAGAATGTTAACAACAAATACTTTTTCACACCCAACCCAGTTCTGCGGAATCAGAATCAATGTTGAGTTTAAGCAAGCGAATGAGCCAATTGGAGTAAAGTGCCATGCAGATTTAAATTTTTTCCACATGTGATGAATGCAGCTATCGATTTTTTTTGCATGCTAGCATGCTAGTTAACATTTGTGTCAGTCAGCTGTTGGCTCTCACGCTGGCCACTAGAATCTTCCTGCAGATTTAAATTTTTTCCACATGTGATGAATGCAGCTATCGATTTTTTTTGCATGCTAGCAAGCTAGTTAACATTTGTGTCAGTCAGCTGTTGGCTCTCACGCTGGCCACTAGAATCTTCCTGCCTATTCGTGGCAGCAGCTATTGGCTCTCGCTCTGGCCAGTACAAAATGGCTGCTAACTACATGAAAACTGCTGTTGAAGCATGAAAAAATCGATTATTTCCACTATTGATGGGAGTTGAGAAATGCAAAGTCAGTCTTGGCATTTCCACTAACTTGGAGCATGTGCATGTAAATTTTGGTGCAAATCCGTCGAAAATTGCAGCCGTGCATTCGTTACACACACACACACACACACACACACACACACACACACACACACACACACACACACACACACATCCTGCCTTTTATAGATAGAGATATATATAAATGTTTTGAACAATAAAAAATATTGAAAAATTATAATTTTCAAACACACTGAGTTTTATATTAATATTTTTTTGTTTTCTTATTTCAATTAGGTTCCTCAACTAGTTTTGGCCAATTTGGCCATCATCAGGAAAAAAAAATACCTGCTTGTTAGTAGCAGTGAACTACAGGAATGAATGACTTTCTGAATAAAATGAACTTTATCAGTAGTTTTCACTTGTTTTTTTTTATCATTAATTTTGGTCAGTCCTTGTGTTGGTGGCTAGATAGATTCTGAATTTGATTGGTCATTTTGACAGTTTTATTGGTTCCTGGGAAGTGTTAAGTTTGTGTTAAGTGTATGTTATCATTTAGTTCTTTGGGGGTGTGCATGATGTGTGTAAATGTATATATTAGAATGGGTGTATGTATAAGTATGAAACCTCAACACCTCTGCAAGCATGTCTTTCTTGTGTGCATGAGAAATGTGGGTAGGGCTTAATTTATGGTGTTTTATATATATATATATATATATATATATATATATATATATGTATATATATATAATTAATTTATAGGGTTATATATATATATATATATACACATATATATATATATATATATATATATATATATATATATGTGTGTGTGTGTGTGTGTGCATATGTGTGTATATATATATATGTGTGTGTGTTTGCGCACATGTGTATATATATATATATATATATATATATATATATATATATATATATATATATATAAGTATATAATTGGTATATACGGAATGAATTCCAATAACCAACAATTACTATTCTTAAAAGAGTGCTCAATACAAAGAAGAGCAGATATAATTATTTATTTTTAAAAAAATTTATAACATAAATATGTTATAAAATCACTACAAAAATAGCCATTTTGTTTCAACACCCTCGGTATCTTATCAAGTGATGATGTTAAAGATAAAATAAATGGTTTTAAAAGTTTCAAATTAATTAATGATCCTTCGCTAGGGGAAAACATTGTTACAAAAGCTAGAATGACCAATCAAAATCCAAGTATAGGAAGATTCAAAAGCTTGACAACAAAATCATGTTATAATAGCTATTCAGATCTTTAAAATACGGGTAATATTAAAAAGAATTTATACTAACCAATAATTATAAAATTATATGATAAAATTTGATATTAAAATTAAAAACTGCCAATTTTAAAATCCAAATTTAATCACTATTAAGTTTAAAAACTATAAAATTATTGAGAAAAGAAAAAATACATATGTTATTCAATTTATTTCTTCGTTGAAATTAAAAACACAATCAGATTATAATACATAAGCACCCAGACATATTTAGATATATATATATATACACACAAAAAAGCGACGAGACAGGAACATCTCCACAGCACTTTATGAAAAAAGGAAACGGGGAAACCAACACCTACACACACACAATTAAAAGTGAATGCATTCTCCATACACATAGACACCGATAAATACATGTACACACATCCAAAGACAATGACCTTGACAATCAGATACCACAACCAATGAATATTTAAGACTTAAAGTATCATTAAATAAATGCTGACCACTTATTAAAATATAACTTAAGCGAGCAAATATACAAAGATAAAAATGGTTAAAAATAATATTATTTAATATATTAAAACGAAAATTCAAAAACCACAAATATCAATAAAAATATATTTTAATCATATAAGTTGATAATAGTTTCATTATATATTAGGCGAAGAAAAACAGGATAAAAAAAAACTACAGAAATAAGTGTACTGTCATATGTATAAACATATATACACATATATACAAGCAGCAGCAAACACAAAGTAACACACATATACATACATACATACATACATACATACATACATATACACACACAGAAATACATACATATAAATATATAAACATAAACATATACGCACATATACATATCTATGATAGCAAGTACACATACACATACATACATATAAACATATATACACACATATATACACACATTTATGCACACATACTCACATATATAAATATATGCACCAATATAAATACATGCACCAATACATATATGAACATATATACACACATAGATTAACTACTGTGGCAGTAATGACATACCAAAGTTTCCATACCTACACATACACACAAACAATCTCATATATAATAGGTGTCAACACACACATATACATCCACAAACATACATATATATTCACAGACATACATATCTACATATAAACATATACATAAATATATCTATCTATAATAACAAGTACCAATATATACGTACATACATATAAATACAACAACATTCAACCAAATGCATATATAAACGTACATACATATACATACATAAACATACATCCAAATACCTGCGCACACCAATATACATATACCCTAACATACACATATAAACACATTCATACAAACAGAAATATACGTAAATATAAATTTCCATACACAATAAAATAGGATACATACAAATATATACATATATACACACACATGCATACACACACACACACATATATATATATATATATATACACACACACATACACATACACACACACACATATATATATATATACACATATATACAGTGGCACAAAGCCAAAATTAGGGGGAACCCTGTGAGTAACAAACTCACTACTCAGTCGCAATTGATCTAGCGAGCCAAGCTTGCCAACCATTATACCTCCTCGAGGTGCTTATATATATATATATACATATACATATATATATATATATATATATATATATATATATATACATATATACATACACACATATATACACATACATAGACATATACATACACACATACACAAATACACACACATACACATATACATCAACATTTTTTAACCTTTTCTCTTCTCATCTTCCACACCCACTCACCTTATATATATATATACACACATATACACATATACATCAACATTTTTTAACCTTTTCTCTTCTTATCTTCCACACCCTCCCACCTTATATATATATATATACACACACATATACATACACATACACACACAGATATATATATATAAACCCACATATAAATACACTTATATTCAAACCTACACATTCCTCAGTGCAAACACACTAACCTACACATAAATAAATATATACACATATACATTGACACGAATAACACTATGTAGGTAAACAGTACACATTTATATCGTCAGTATGACCATCAGGCAATAAAAATACTAATCTATTAAAATTACAGCTACATATCATTATCATTTAAAGTATACAACCCCTACACTAAGTTAAATTTATAACAATGTTAACAATTAACTCTAAGTTCATATCTTTGATTTAAGAGATCAGCCTTGTTTTTAAATCTAATGATTTCAAATTTTTCGTTAAGGCATAGGTAACATGGGGCATATAGGGAGTTACATGTCCGGGCTTTCTTAATCAATTTCCATTTAACATTAGGTGTTTTATTCTTTTCTTTTAGACTCCAAAAATACTTGGATAATGAAGTCATGTACCTATATTCACTGTGATTAAAAGATTGCATATGCCCCCGCCAGCGTTCCTTGAATGTTTTCATGGTGCTACCAATGTAAAATTTCTTTATATTTGGATTTTCAATTGTTGAAATAGTACTAAGATAGACTACAGAAGTAATCCCACAGTTATTTTGTAGTAGACAATTATTTGGATTCCTACAATTATATAAGTTGTTATTTGTGTTATTATATTTAGTATTGCAGTTAGTAACCTGTTGAGTAGTCAAGCCTTTTGAATCCCTATACTTGTTAAAGACTATGTTGTTATGTTTTTTTAATTATCTTCTCCAGGTTATCAGCACAACTATAGCTTAATTTAAGGGTATTAGGATTAAATATTTTACTAAGTGGGTTAGTTTCAGGGTTGGGGAAATATTTCTTGATGAGGTTTAGAAATATATGTCCTAATTTAGTTTTAACCATTATATTGAAAGGGGGAGTGAACCAAATGATCTTTCTAGATCTTCTTTTCTTATTATGGTTGCAATTAACAGGGTTTTTATATTGAATAGTGGTATTTTTGTATCCACTATTTTTGAGTGCAGAATTGTAAAAATCACGATCTTTATTAAAAACATCCTTGTTAGAAGAGTTAGCGCTAATTCTAAATCCAATGGACAAGGGTATGTGTTTGATAACTGAAGGGGGATGATTAAAATCTGGATGCACGTATTGGGTTGGAATTAACCTTCACATATGGTTGGAAAGTGTTGTTAGCAAGGTCTAGGGTGACGTCTAGAAAATCCACTTGTTTAACATTAGTAGTAACTATTGTCCTAAGACCTAAATCCTTAAATACCCTATGGATCATTTTACTAATACGGTCTACCTTAATTTTAGTGGAGTTTTTAACAACTAATAATCCATCATCTCTATACAATCCTACACTATCAGAATCTAAACAATCGAAGGCACTTAAATTATACAAAAGAAATAATCCAACCAGGTCAGAAGCTTCAGCAGAATCCAAAGAACCCATGGAAATGTCAAAATTGTTGTTGCAAGTCTTTTTGGTCCACTGTTCATCCTTGTAAATCAGAACAGAATTTCGGCATTTCATGATAATGTCAACTTCACTCTCAGAAATAGTAGAGTATTCCCGGGCGAAATCCAAGGCCAAAGTGAAAAGATCCTTCGATATAGAGGGATAATAGTCGATAATATCGAACTGTATGAAAGTACATTTTCTCTTATATTGGATGTTGTTAAACCAGTTGATAACATCAGCTGTGTTAATCCACTGTAATAGTCCAAGGGTGTTTTTTATGGAGTGGTTGATTCTTTCCAAGATAGTCTTACTAATTCTACCGATTTCTGGTCTAGTAGGGTTTATAAGTCTAGTGGATGGCTTAGTTTTGGATTCAGGTTTATGGTCTTTTAACAAGACATAGGTTTCCTTAGTTTGTAGTTTACTGACCTGATCACTAATCTGTAAATTATCAGTAATTGATTTACTGATACTGTTAATCTTATTTATTTGGTTGAAGTTACTTGTATCAATTTTTTTGTAGCTTCTGGTTAGACTATCTTTAACTAAAGTATCATAATCCTTAGGCGATAACTTATAAAAGTTAGCCGTTTTGTCGGATTTAACATACATATCACCAGATTTATTAATATCTTTGACAATACTTTCAAGATGTTTTTGGAAAGCATTTTTATACTTATAGAAGGTTAATCCCTTGACAGTATCCATTAGTTCATTTTCAAAAGCAGATAATTCGTTAATAATTGGTGCAGTTTTTATCCATGATATAGTAACACCTTAATACACGAACGGAACAAAATAGATGAAAGAAAAGGAATGAGAAAAATTATATACAAATATTTACATGTATTCCACACCAAGAAACTATAATACATGTGAAAATAATTCATATAAATGACATATATTTAGTAACTGTCAACTTCTTCTATGTACCATCTCCATACAGGATGTGAACGATCATGGCTCTCCACAATTTCCTGTCTTTTGTAGCTCTTAGTAAATTTTGTCATTTTGCTATCTTTCTTAAACCCTGTTCTGCTATCCATTTAAACAAGCTCGTTACGTAGGTTATATGCGGTTTTCCAATATCCCTCTTACATTCAATATACCCTTTGAGTGTCAAATTTTCCAAGCCATCTCTCTTCATTAAATGCATTAGAGAAATTTTAATTGTCTCTTTCTGATGCTAAGTATAAGTGTCTTTTTTGTTTCCATTTTCTTTAAAACATTTTTGTCGTTCATATATTCATAGTATTCTTAGCATCATTCTGTAGAACCACATTTCTCTTGCTTCAAGTCTCTTTATCTTTGAGGAGAGTGTTCAGCATTCACTGCCATATAGGAGGAATTATGTTACATAACAGTTAATTTTTATTTGTTTTTAATGAAATTTTCCTATTTCTTAATACTTACCTTTTGGAAGGCATCTTTCACCATTCCAATGCTTTCTGTCCTCTGCAAAAGCTCTTTCCAGATATTTAAATTGTTGTGCTTGCTTGACTTTGGCCTAATTTGTAATTTGAATATTGGGCTGTTCTTTTTAATAAAAACCATACATTCTATCTTCTTGAAATGTTTAGGCCTTTTTTCTCTCTTTCCTTCAATACATTCTGTAGGAGTTCTTGTAGTTTCCTTTCTATGTCTGCTATCAACGCTATACCATCTGCATATCTTATATTGTGGCTGACAATAATGAATCCTGATAGGACTTCTAATTCTCTGAGAACTGCCTCACTGTTTAGGTTGAATAGGTCCAGTGAGAAACTCTTCCTTGACTTACGCCCTTTTGCTGCAATTACAGCTGCAAGTCTTTTGGAGCATGTCTCTACCAACTTTGCACATACGCAGACTGAAATCTTTGCCTATTTTTCTCTAAAATAACTCAGTCTGATTGGATAGAGACCATCTCTGAACAACAATTTTCAATTGCATCTCCAATACAAAAAATCAAAAAGCAACATTAAATTCTTACATTAGCTACATATGGACCACACTTTCTTTTAGGTTGATTTGTCAATTTATGACTAACAAATTAAAAGAGACATGTTCAGCTAAGGATGTATTACATATAGCACTTGGCAAATGAATTAGGCTTTTATTATTTTTTAAGATGTTTAATTTGATTTTTAATTATTAATTTTAATATTATTATTTCTTCTTATTATTTATTTTAATATTATTTCTCTCACAATGAACAGACACACACACACATTTTATATATATATATATATATATATATATATATATATGTAAGCAAATATATGGATATAAATCCGACAGTATGAAGAAAAATATATACGGAAAAAACAAACAAAAATCCTTATATACAATTATGTTGTTTTAATTTGGATAAGTCTTGTTCTTATGTACATCGTCTTTGTCATGTTGTATTGATAATGTTATAATTTATGAATATGTCCTGAAGATGGTTTATTAGACCGAAACGTCTGACATTGACATATTAACATTAAAACAACATAATTGTATATAATGGATTTTTGTTTGTTTTTTCCGTAAATATTTTTCTTCATATATATATATATATATATATATATATATATCATCTTGCAGCCTCAGCCGAGATTGAACTCACCAATACTTTGATTGGTGTAGTTCATAATCTTGTCAAATAGCTGAATTCTTGATGCTTCGCTAGGGCTATCAAGGGTGTTTTTTATTGTGACACCAACACTAAATGGATTGCCAACCAAGGCTCAGAGAGACTCCATTCACCCTCCTCTAAGAGCAGGTTTGAATTCAGAGTTTTCCTTCTCCTAGACCAGTTGCCATCCAAGGCTATAGAACCAGTCTGTCCTGCTATTTACCCATAGCTGGAGGGAGAAGAAAGAAATTCATACCTTTCCCAAAGGGTGTTAGCACGTAAGTGAATGTAATGGATTCACTGGAATTCGAACTCAGCCCTCCGATTCCTCAATCCAAGCCGCTATCCATTACTCCACCGTGCCTTATATATATATATATATATATATATATATATATATATATATATATATATATATATATATATATATATATATATATATATATATATATATATATTTCAATCTTTCTTTTAAAAATCTTTTTTTGCTAAATATGACAGACAAGGAAAATTTTATTAATTTTTTATTTATTTTTGCCAGTGTTCTTACATTTTTCTGTTTGGTGGAAGTAAGGGAGTACAAAACTTGTCCATATTGTCTACTACATTTAGCCATTTTCAAGTGGGTTTTGTTATGGTGTTAGTTTCTTTACAGGTTTTGACTGAGTGATTTGTGTGGTTTTTGAAGACTACTTTTTTCTTTTTATGTGTTGTGTCCCTTCAGGACATAGGCGATCATGGCTCTCCACTTCCCCCATCCGTTGTGGCTCTCAATAAGTTTCGTACTTCTACTAACTCCCCCAGACCACGTTCTGCCATCCACTTGCTTAAGCCTGCCAGGTATGTCATGCATTGCTTACCGTTGTCTCTTTTTTTCTTCTATTCAACCTGTGAGTATCAGATTCTCTAGGCCCTCCTTTCTCATCACGTGTTCCAGAAATTTCATCTGCCTCTTCCTTATGTTAAGTATAAGCTTCATCCCTGTTTGCATTCTCTCCAAGACCTCATCGTTGCTCACACACTCACTCCATGATATCCTTAGCATCCTTTTGTAGAACCACATCTCCACTGCCTCCAGCCTCATCTTCATCTTTGGGAATACCATCAAACATTCACTGCTGTATAGGAGGACAGATGTCATGTAGCAGCTCAGTACTCTTTTCTTTGTCACCAAAGAAATCCTCTTGTCTCGCAGTATTCTGCTCAGGTTTTGGAATGCATCCTTGGCCATCCCAGTCCATCTTTGGATCTCAGTGTCACACCTACCATCCTCTGTCAAAACACTTCCCAGATATTTTAACTTCCGCATATGCTTGATTTTAGTGTCCCCAACCTGCAAATCACATTTTGGGCTCATCCTTTTACTGATGACCCTGCATTCTGTCTTCTTGTAGTTTATGGTTAGTCCTTTCTTCTCACTCTCCCTTGCTACCTTCTGTAGGAGGTTTTTTAGTTTCTTTTCCATATCTGCTATCAGTAATGTGTCATCTGCGTCTCTTATGTTGTTAAGATTGTGACCACCAATGATGAATTCCAGTAGGATCTACAGTTCTCTCAGAATTGCCTCACTGTACAAGTCAAATAAGTCCAGTAAGAAGACACATTCTTGCCTTATGCCTCTTTCTATTTTTGTATATTTGCTGAACTCATCCTCAATGCTCATGCATGCCGTTTGCTGCTAGTATAGGTTCTTGATTATTCTAATATCTTTCCTGAATATCTCAAGGTTGCTGAAGAGTTCCAGTAGATCCTTGTGGCATACTTTGTTGAATGCCTTTGTGTAGACTATAAAACATAGATACATATACTTCTGCATTTTAAGCATAAATATTACGTTCCTTATTCTAGTGTCTTTAACAAACCTGCATTGTTCTTGTCCTATCTCTGTCCTGATTCTGCTGTGCACTCTATTCATCAGAATACGGATGATGAGTTTTGTTAATAGCTCATTATTATAGGCTGATTGTTCAATGGAGTTCACATTCATTTGCGCCTGGTTTCTTAGGTAGTGCTATGAAAATAGATCTGCTGAGATCTTCCATAATGTTCCCACTGTTGTAGATTTCATTTATTATTTCTGTGATCTTGTCTAGTCCAAATTCATCTAAGGCTGTCAGCATTTCCATTACAAATCTGTCTGGCCCTGCTGCCTTGTTTCTGTTCAATTTGGCCAGTGCAGCTTCAACTTTGGTTTTTAGAATTTTAGGTTCATTGGTACTTCTGTGTATTGCTGGTTGTTTTCTTTTGTTATGCAAGAGTTCCCCAATATACTGACTCCAGTGTTGAAGAATTTTTTTCCTTTTCTAATATGAGCATTCAGTCCTTTGATTTTAAGTAGTCTATTGACGAGCATGTCTGCTGTCATATTAATTCCCTTATTTGTTCATGCATATCTCCTTTGTTGATGGTACTCAATCTCTGTACTTCTGCACATTTTTTGTTTAGCCACCCTTCTTTAGCCTGTCTGCATTTGGTCCTTATTTCACTGTGTAGTTTTTTGTATTCCATTCTGTATCTTGGCAGAGTTTTCTGTCTCCTTTGCATCATATCGAGAATCTCATCAGCCATCCATTCATTTTTCTTTTTCGTCCTTTCTCCTTTGGGATGACCTCATTTGCTGATATCACTAATGCGTCTGATAGTGAGTCCCATTTCAAGTTTCCATTGTGTCTCTTCACATTTTCTGTATATTTTTCTTTCAGGTACAGCTTGCAGTTTGTTGTTTTGCAACTTGGATGTTGTATTAGCCTTCTTCTACTAGGAGTGTTTATTGCAAGCCTTTGTGTGTTGGGCATAGTTGGATGTTGAGTGAGTGACTTTCTATCTTTAAAAAAACTTTCAGCATGCCATGCCACTCCCATTGTAAAACAAGGTGAGGTTGATGGTGGGAGAGATGTTTGATGTTTCAGAAATAAAAAATTAATATATATATATATATATATATATATATATATATATATATATATATATATATATAAATAATAATAAAAAAAGGCTTAAACACTAATATTCCATGGTCATAATTTATTCCATTGGAATCGTAAATACAATCCAAATCATCAGACCTACAAATTCAAAAAATTTTTTCTGAAAATATACATGTATGGGTATTTTTTTTTATATATATTTTGCATATGTATGTATATTTTCCACTAATATTATCTATATATATATATATATATATATATATATATATATATATATATATATAGTCCACACAACAGGCAGCTTCTAGGCTAGTCACTAATAAATAATGAGTTAAAAGATAACAATCAACACTATGCAATAGCTACAAATAACTGCATTCTGACCCACAATTATTTCTACTCAATAGCATTTAGAATAATTTGAAATATAACCATTTATGATTACCTAATAACAATTATGATAATATAATAAGCAAGAACAATCAGACATTGCTACCCATAATGCCCCATGGACTAGTATATATAGTCGAGTCACTACACAATAAAAATGGCCTGAAGTTGGTGTTAAAGCATGAAACAGACTGTTGCCACTCTGTGTTGACCTCAATGTTCACTTTTATATTTACATGTTATATCCTGGATATTGAGCACTTTATACATATCAATATAACATATCTTAAAACAATGATTTTATAATATTTATATATATATATATATATATATATATATATATATAGAGAGAGAGAGAGAGAGAGATACTAGCTGTAGGACGGCTCTTGATTTGGCATTTATCACAATAGGTAGACAGGAGTAGATACAATAGGCAACAATAAACTACAGGAGAATTGAAAATTGATCATTTCATTAATATTTAAGCTTACCCTTTAAAAGTTCAATGATAATTCTTCTGCTGACACTTAATTTAAAGATAATTTGTTGTATGTAGGTCCTTACTTTCCATACAAACAATTATTTCAGTATCTGTCTATATTTCTGAGATTTTTGTACACTATTTACATTATTCAGACTACTGTCCTAATCTTTGTTGCCATTTTTATCACAACATACTGTCCTTCTTCAAGTGGTTGGAATGCCGAATTGAACCCTGTATTTCGTTCACTGGGGTAGACTGTTCTAGTTCTACATGCAATGTCTAATGGATATCAGTTATCAGTTATCTCCTGTTAATTCCCCTCTATTGAACTCACAGTCTTTGGGTCCTGTCACTGAATCTAACTAACACCTTTATCCACTGTGCCATTTGTCCTTGAGGACATGTGTTAATTGAATTTCTGGGTATTATAAACCTAATGTCTTCAGCAATCATTTTTTACCAGTGCTCATATTGCAATTTTTGCTGTTATCATTTAATGTTTTTACCAGAGCTCATATTGCAATTTTCGTTGTTATTATCACTTTTCTCTGGCACTACTTATTACTGGTTCCCATATTGTATTCATTTCTATGCTTGGTCGGCTCAGGAGATTTTTGTGGCCTAGCATATGTGCTGATTCCTTAAGTTTACGAATTTTCCAATGATGTTCTTTGTCTATTTCAACCTGAGGGTGGTAATCTCCATTTTCTCTCCATATGTGGTCAGCCATGCCTGATTTTTCCACTTCTCCTCATGTTACAGCTTTCTGGTGTACTTGAAGCCTTACCTTAAGGGGGCAGCCTGTCTCCCTTTTATATTTCTTTCTGCAGCTGCACTGGATGGCATACACACAGTCTTTAGTCATGTTCTCCTCTATGGGAGGGGTCTTACTCAGAAGAGATATCTGTGTTGTCCAGCTTTTGAAGGTTGTCCTGATGTTATATGGACCACAAATCCTTTGTATTTTCTCTGATAACCCCTTGACATAAGGCAGGCAGACTGTTTTCTGAGTGATGTTGTCTTCTTGTACCCACTTATCCCAGTTTTGGGGGGCTGCTGCCATGTACCCAGGGTAGTTGTTACATTATAGGGTACTACTTATACTGACCAATTCTTTGTGTAATGTCTCTGGGTTGCCACTTATGACTTTTGCTCAGTGTTGTAAGCAGCGGACAATTCCTTTCTTTATGCTGTATGGATGGTGGGAGTTGAAATTGAGGTACTGTCCAGTGAATGTCGGTTTGTGGTATACAGATGTCTTGAACACATGCTCTGTTCGAGATATTAGGACATCCAGGAATGAGTGTGTTGTTACTCTCTTTCTCCATCGTGGACTGTATCAAAGATCTTATTGAGTTCACATGGTCCAGTAGAACTTGAACATCTTCCTGGTGTGGCTAGAGTATGAACTCACAAGGACATATGACACAGTGGATAAAGGCATTAGTTAGATCCAGTGACAGGACCCAAAGAGTGTGAGTTCAATATCTGGTTAAGGCGGTGGAGAACTTGGAGAGGGGAATTAACAGGAGATAACTGATAACTGACATCTATTAGACATGGCACATGGAACTAGAACAGACTACTCCAGTGAGCGAAATAAAGGTTTGTTTGACATTCCAACCAGCTGAAGAAGGCTGAAGCATACAACGGCTGAAACATTGTGATAAATATGGCAACAAAAGTGAGGATGATAGTCTGAACAATGTAAATAGTGTACATAAAGCCTCATCTCAGAAATATAAACAGATTTTGAACTGTAGTATATATATATATATATGAACAAAAATAAGAGGCAAAACTATTCTTAGCCGATGCATTTTGTCCTCTGAGCAACAAGGCAAATGTAGGACTTATTTTGTTGCATGTGTTTATATTCAAGAGCAAGGATGCCATTAGACTATCAAGGCTTTTAAATTTGAGAAGGTTCATGAATATTCATCAGGTGGTTGAAAGGTCAGTTGCAACATGTTGGGGACATAAAAGTGCTATAATTCAAAGTCAGGTACAACAAAAGTAAGCAAATAATATAATCAAGAAATATATATATATATATATATATATTTTGAATTAAAGGAATATTGTTTAAATTGTGATGAGATTGTTATGGTTTGGGATGGACATATGTTCTATACATCCTCAAACACATGATGTAATGGATTTAACTGGGTCTTTTTTTGATTTTTAACATTGGATGTGCACATTGGCTTGGGAAAGTAGTATTTCTTTCAGGAAAGGTGAGATTAGAAAGAAACCATGGTGTAGATTTCT
The DNA here is from genome assembly GCA_903632075.3 of Acanthosepion pharaonis. NCBI lineage: Eukaryota > Metazoa > Mollusca > Cephalopoda > Sepiida > Sepiidae > Acanthosepion > Acanthosepion pharaonis. The sequence continues at coordinate 1,739,619 of CAHIKZ030001735.1, read as the reverse complement.
ATTTTTTTTGACATCCTTGCTCTTGTATATAAACACCTGAATCAAAATAAATCATACATTTGCCTTGATAAAGTCCCCCAGAGGACAAAATCCATTAACTAAGAATAGTTTTTCCTCTTATTTTTATTCATATATATATATATATATATATATATATATATATATATCTTGTCTTCTTACTCATTGTGTCCATTTAAAGATACACTCTATCTGAAAATAATTTACAAATACCATATACTTCCGCATATAAGGTACCCTTTAGATAATACAAGGTCAAAAAATAGCAACTTTACATGAATTTATCCTATACCTGTAGTATAAGATGACTGCTTAGTGATTATATAAAAATGATGTTAATGGAAATGTTGTTACTTATTGTATCCTTAGAAATTCAAAATAAATGAAATAACAAAACTAATTCTATATCATGTTTTTCCTACACACGTCCCCTAAAAGGGAAACCATTGTTTTGTTTATGTTTCTTCATATGATCTCTTGTGAATACTAGTGATTCTTCTTCTTCTTTTCCTATATCTAAACAGTTACAAACAACCTGGTGTACTAATGGCCATTTACTTATACTTCATCAACAATCACAAAATATCGCTAATAAGAATATGATAGTGTATGATAATAGTACATTCCATTGCTGTGAATACAATCATAACTCAATGTTTACATTTTCCCAGCTGAGCTTGCATGAATACAAGCTGATTTCATTGATATGGCATTATTCTTCAAATAGGAAATTTATTATGAAGTTATGCCAGTAATATATAAGGTAGAATTCGTTTTATTACTTTTATTATCAGTTTATTTGATAATGTGAATCTTTTCATGTATGTTATTGGTTATCGCACCGAGGCCAAGGTTAACCTACCAACAAACATCATTCAGAAATTAAGGTTTCTTTTTTAGAATTGTAGTAGAAGATGACCACAATTTTTTAAGGGTGACTTTTGGGATTTAAAGCTCAGTGTGTGTGTGTGTGTGTAAACATATATATAAAAAGAGAAGGAATTCTGATGGATTTTATCAAGGGAAAAGTTTTTTTTTTTGCAAATAGGAGTAGATAGGTTCACCTATTGACCAGTTTACACTTCTTCCCATCTTTTGAACAGAAGTAGAGGTTTATCCCTGATTTCATATTTAAGTTTAGGTTTCTGGTTTCCTCTTCTAAAGTCTTCTCATTTTCTTTCATCCTCAGCAACTCCTTGTGTCTTTGTGGCATTATCACCTTTTTTGGAAGTGAAAGGATTAAAAACAAAATGTTAGTTTTTCTTTTAATAAGTGTGACATTCTTTAAATTGAAGTTGTGGTTGAACTTATTTCTGTGTATGACTAATGCATTTAATAAATTGTTATGTATCTTATACATAATAATTATTCAAATGCATTAGTCATACATGGGAATAAGTTTAAAGTTTGAATACAACTAAAGGATCCATCACTTATTAAAAGAGAATAACTTAGACAAAAAATTCTTGAGAATGCTGTTATTGAATCTTACCAAAATATAAATCTGCATCCTGTATTTTGTTCGAATATCTCCTTTCTTAAAAGACATACTTTTTTCCAAAGTCAACATACATGACTATAATTTTTTTAAATTAGAAGAAAATGGTTAATTTGAAAACATATTATTTAAAATATATAAATTAATTTCACAAAATAAAATAAATAATTACATTAAAAAAAATTTAAACACCTATAATATTTTATCACTTTAATTAAATTGCATCATTTAACATTCTTCATACCTTGACTTTTAGTTTAGCCTAATATATATTTATAAATATTCTTAAATTTAAAAGTTCTGAAAAACTAGATATTTTTACTTCTATTTATAAATACTTGTTGCAAAATAGAATCCTTACATTTTCCTTGATAAAGTCCATCAGAGAACAAAATTTGTCAACTAAGAAGTGTTTTCATTTCATTTTTATTCATGTTGTCTTTTTACACAGACAGACTTGCTTGGTTATTATTTTTCCTCTATTTTAAAAACAAAATATTTTTGATAGCGTCTGTTCCAGGTAATTAACCTAATCTATATTTTTCCTTCTATTTCCAGTTAATCAAGTATAAATTACTTTGTAATATGTTTTTTATTTATTTTTTTACTTTGCTTTAAAATGAGCACATATTAATAAATGCCATTTCATGTATTAAGTAATGCCACTGCAAATTATTGCATATTTAATTCTTTCTAAAAATGTGTCACCACATTAAGACAACACCCAGAAATTTGGATTTTGGAATTTCTTCTCATTTTACTTTCAATATATGGTAATAAATCTGATGACTATATATGAAAATTGCAAGATTGAAAATTATACTTTATATACTGGGTGTAACAGCAAAATTGTCCAAATCATGTAACAGCTTAATTATCCATCCCACAAAATGTTTAATATCTAAAAAACACTAAACTATTTGAGTTTCTTTTTTTACAGGTTTTCTGATAAGATGTTAAACCATCATGACACAATGTGTCATAAGAATCACTGAAAAAACTTTGAGTTATTCATCTAAAAAGAGAACAGGTTAAAATTGTTTTGTTTCAGACCCATTGTCTTCTGAATGGAGCAATGGTGAGAGGATCATTCAGGCCTTGAGAAATGGCATCAACATACATACTTTGGCTTCCAGCTTCAAAGTCCATTCAAGAACCATCAAAAGAATGCTGAATAAGCTTAAATAAGAGGGAACAGTAGAGAGGAAAACTGGATCAGAAGGTCACAACAGGAAGAGGGATCATCATTTCAACTTAGAGCTAAAGAGATCAATTAGAAAAGATCCAACTCAATTCATAAAACGTTTGGCATGTGAGAGAGGAGTTTCATCTATGAGAGTCCAAAGAGTAGTGAAAAAAAACTTGAAAATGAAATCGTATGTGAAACCTGTGGAGCACCTTGTTACTCCAGGATAGAAAGTTAGAAGGTTAGAGAGGGTGAAGATCATCTTGAATAAGTTAGAAAATCATCCTGGAATAATATATATATATTAACTTTATTTCAATACTTCATGAGCCTCTGATCTTTAGCAATGATTAATTAATAATGAACATGTCATTTTTGTTTAAGATCAATTTCATCACAATACTTCTGTTAAGCTTGGAGGGTAATTCTTATAGCTGAAAGTAGAGTCCAATAGTGTTCTAAAAATGTTGGAAAATTCCAGTAAGATATCTTTAATCTTTTATAATATACAATGGTTCAGAAACTTAATTTAACAGTTGGACAATTTTGCTGTTACACAATTTGGACAATTTTGCTGTTATACCCAGTATACTAGTTCAGAATTCTCTCTTTCAAATCTTAACTGTTTTCATTTAAAATACTATTAGAAATATATATTCAGTTTAAATATATGTTATGTGAATGCTATGAAAGTTAAAAATAAAAATGTTGATGTCTGTGCAGGAGCTCTGAGCCTCATATCCAGCTCACAAAACAATACTCTCTTACAATTTGTAAGGAGCCAATCACAAACATTGCCACTGAAGAAAAAGCATAACAAAAAGCGCTGTCATGTATCCAACCTGACTGCTTCAAAGGACGCCCTTGTGACATTCAAGGTCAGTTGCAGGGTAGGCAGCAGAGTAAGCAAGGCAGAAAGCTATAGGAACCACCAATTGCTTTGGTCAAATGACCCAATACAATTTTCAATATCAGGCCCTTCTGACTCCACCATCCTCCAGGTCGCTTCCATTGCCCACAAAGAGACATTCCACCTTGATCCCCTATATTGGCAACATAAAGAATTTTATTTTAACAATTCTTGCCTTTTTTTTTTCTGTCTAACTTTGTTGTTTCATTTGTTATCTTGGGTGCCATATGCAATATTATAATGCACAGATGTCATAAAAATATTTTTTCCTCCATTTTAGTTTCATCCAAATTGTGTGTTTATATATATTTGCATATGAGTATGTATATTTTAATCCAATGACAGTCCTAAAAATGCTTATGATGATATCATGTCAAAACACTGGTTCCTGTACGATTACCAAAGTTAAGCAACATTGAGTATGGTTAGTACCTAGATGGGTAGGGGTGCTTCCTAAAAATATTTTTCAAAAATTAAAAAAATAGCTTTAAAAAATAATTCTATATATTACCAAATAGTTTGATAAAATCTTTTTGTAATTATTTGATTTTTGGAGGTCTAAAAAATAAATGTTTCTTTTTATTTTATGGTTTCCAGCTTTATGATTTTATTGCTCATTCCAGGGTAGGAGTTGTCCAGAATGAGTGAGAGAGAAATGTATTATTACAATATCTTACTTCAAACTTAGTGAAATTGTGTATGTATGTATGTATGTGTATCTGGATATTAAATGGCACAAGCACATGTAGGTACTTGTGCAGAACACATTGACATATACATTATATGTAAAGTCACCCTCAGGCAGTGTGTGATGGACAGAGCATCTGTGCTTCTTTTATAATGTAGAGTGGATATTAAATTTATGCATGATTGTGAAAAATTAATAAACTTATATAAATGGGATTGACAGCTTTTTGTTTGCATCTTCCAGGTATACAGTGGACTCTCACCATAGACGAGCCAAGCAGACCTTTATGGTTTCTGAGCCCCCCTGAATGATGTTCTGCTAAGTTATGGTACTGTATTTGTATTATTCATACTTAAGAGGAAAATTAAAACAAAACTTCCACACTTCTAATTTAAAAAATAAGGGTGCTGGGATCTGCCTACCCAGGTTTTCATTGCTATTGGACTATTGGGATTCCAAGCATTTAACAACATCAACAACAACACATCTTTTAAATGAAACATATAAAAGGTTATTCCCTGAAGGAAAAGTAGAAGAAGAACATCAGTTGAAATAACATTTATATATTTTTTTAAGAAATATACAATAACAATAAAATGTTCAATTTTCCTTGCATTTAAGTTTGTTTTATCAAGTAATTAAGTGTTTGTGGTGTAATGTGAAATGTATGGAAACTTCATGACAGTCAGCCTAATATGTTTGTGAGTTCATAGACAAGGCTTTAGTCAGCAGCTGCTGGCTTATCTCTTCCACAAGTGTCTGTGTGTATGCACATGTAGATCGAACAGACTGCTGAAATTGTTTTGAACATCGAGAAGCAGTATGCTTCTATTTTATATCCATAAGGGAGATCCAAAATTTGATTTCACACAGAGGTGTGAACTTTTTGAATACAAGGTTTTCATTAGTTAGAAAATAATTTCACACTGGTTTGTGAAAATCTTTTTCTCAAATTTGCAGGAGTAATGAAAAGAGTTATTGTTATTTTCTAAATGGTCCCAAAATAACAAACTATAGGTCTATGTCTGCCAAGTATTTTGGTGGGAATTTACTTTCATAATTATTGTTCATCAAACAAATATTCTGATGGGATTTTATTGGTTGAAAAATATATATAGAATTTAATTCCTATAGGGGAAACCCTAGTCTGCAGAGAAGAGCTAAAATTCATGAAAGCTTAAATTTTAATCCATTTCTTTAGATTCAGTACCAAGGAAAATATAGAATTAGAGGTCTAGATCATGATTTTCAGATAAGTACAAAGAAAGTTATATCAAAAACTGATACAGGCTGTTCAGAAAGTTGTGCCCTTTTCTAATTATACTTTTTATATTTCAAATTTCACCCCAATATGGTTTTAACAATGGAAGAATGTGTATTGTTTCTAATTTTCATTCATATTCTCTTCCTGTATTCTATATTGAAACATGTCTGTTAATAAAAATATAAGTGCATAGTGACTTTCCAAATACCCTGTATTTGGCACCCAGCATAAGGTGCCAAAAACAGGTAATGATCATTTTAATGCATGGAAGGAACTTAGTATCCTTTAATCATAATCTCAAGAAAAATTTTATTACATATTTCAGATTTAAATTGTTTTAACATTTTGGAACTTACATTAAAAAAAGAGATTATTCAAAGTTGGAGAATTTAGACAAAAAAGCAGTCAAAATATAGCAAAAGATTTTGTTAATTTCACCAAATCTTGTTCTGTAGGGCCACAAAATGCACTTGATTTCAGTCATTTTTTAAAAATTTTGTTGAGATAAACATGTCTGCCAATTATGACATTCATTTCAACAAGATTCCAGTGTATAAAAATTTTATTTTTACTATTTTAAAAATGTTAGCCTTGAATAAATGTTTAATTGTCTAGGTTGTTTTTTAGTACTTGTTTTTTATATTTTTATGAAGGCCAGACGGTTTGTACAAAAAATTGTTACACTTGTATATTTTTTTTGGTTCAGCAGATAAGACCCACCAAAATTGTGAAGGATCCATTCATATTTATGGAAAATTATTTTTTCGTATATACTGACCAATGAGAGATTTAATCTGAAGCCCTACTAAGAACCTGTATGGGCAACTTCTGCGAGCCTATTTTTCCAAATAAATAGAACTTAGGTCAGTGGATGAGGGGAGAAGATATTTTGACAGAAATGGGATAAGGAAAATTAACATCAAAGGACAAAAGACATTTGACATCAAGAAGAGAGCATCAAGAATGCCCCGGTCACCAGCCAACTGCAGAGAGCCTAAAATTCTTCTGCAGTTGGACAACAACGAATGAAAAGAATTCAAAAAAATTTTCCCAAGTACAGTGTGAATTTAAAAGGGACTTTTCTAAAATTACTATATGTCCCAGAGATACTTGTGGGGCAAGTAAAAGTAGGTGTTTTTTCATTTTTTTCTGAAAGGTGGTGGCACTTTTGTCTTTTTCTGCATTCTTGAATTTGTTTTCTCTTTTTGTCTTTGAATCTTTGTCTTTTCCAAAAATGTAACCCTTTTTATTCATTTTTTGATGGTAATCCTTCTTATCAGAAATTGTTATCCTGTTTTAATCAATGCACAAAAGGAAATTTTGGGGCAAATTTGTATTTGTAACTTTTCTCTTTACTTGTTCAATAATTGTTTTTCTTTGAAATTTTATGCAGTGATTGAGCATTCTTTTGTGATTTGCACCTATTTTGACCTCAAGGAGAAGAGAAGCAGGAGTTCTCTTTTCCTTTTTTATTCCCATTAACAAGGTTCTTGTGTTTGGCACAAGAATTTAGAGTTGGTAGAGTGTTAAAATTTCTATAAATGACTTTCTTAGCAAAAAGAAGTAGAATAAGTAACTATCCAGAACTTATTTAAATGTACATGATTAAACACATATAAATTTTGATTAACTTCAAACGATCATAACTTGACAAATACTTGGACTTAGGACAAAGTTAAACCAATTCTGAAATCCTGACACTGTCTACTTTTAGACTAGATATAGTATATATCACTTGGGAAATATTCCAAAAATGTTAAATGTTTGCTTGCATAATAGGGTAGTAGTTAGAATTTTGTACAAACTCATTCTTTTCTCAATCAGCCATTATGGTATGCTGGAAAGAAAAATATTTTGTGGAAATAACTGACGGTGGTAGAAAAGAAAATGGATGAAATAAATGAACGCTATTCCCAAAGGCATTTTTTAAAAGTGAAAACAAGAGGAGTCAGCCAAAATGCAAACCTGTTTTGCTGATTCACTCTTCACTATTTCACACTTCTGTACACATGAATTAAATATGCTGAAAAATGACACATCAACAGAATCTATAGATATAACTGCTTAAAGGATTCTTGTTGTTATTGCTTATAGAGGGCATGGATTATGAATACTTTGAATGTCCTTGATAATCCTGTTTCATTTTTTAAAGAACAAAGTCCACAAACAGATTTATTTGCCCTCAGCAGTGGTAGTAAGAGTTTGAAGCTATACACATATTTGGGTCCATAACTGTACCAAATAACAGAAGTGACACCTCTTAAGGACTATCAACAGCAGCAGCAACAACAACTAAAATGAACAGCACATGCAACTCAAAGAGAAAATAATAATATATGCAAGATGTTGACATTCCACACTACTTCAAATAAAAGATTAGGAACAACATCCCCAAAATCAATACTCGAAAGAGAAATAACAGCTACTGGAATTGAGAAACCTTTTTTCCTGAAAAATTGTTTCAAGAGAAAGATTTTATAAATTTCAACTGGAAACAGTACTGGCTATTCAGTCAATGAATACCAAATGTTTCCTTTTAGGGAAACAGGATAATATTAACATTATCATTACCTTATCAGAAATAAGTAGAGGGGCAATACATATTTTGGATCCATCTAAAAAATAAAGAGAGAAGATATACATGTTTTTGATCCATATCAGAAATAAAGAGAAAAGTTATTCACATATTTGGCTCCATGTGAAAAATAAGGAGAGAACCCATACATGTTTTGGGTCTATTTAAAAAAAATAAACAGAGAAGCTATACACATTTTGGAGCTATATAAAAAAAAAAAACAGCTAGCAATACATATTTTGGGTGCACTTCAGAAATAAAAAGAAAAGATATACATAAAGTTAGATTCATATCAGAAAAAGGAAAGAAGTCAAATGTATTTTGGATCCATATGAAAACTAAAGACAGAACCTATGCACATGTCTTGGTCTATATTAGAAATAGAGAAGCTATACATATTTAGGAGCCATATAAAAATAGAGAGAGCAGCAATAAACATTTTGTAGCCGTATAAAAAAATAAAGAAGTCAGCTATATTCATTTTGGAACCACATAAAAAAAGAGGGTGGCTATAAACATTTTGGAGCCATATAAAAAATAAAGAAGGTAGCTATACACATTTGGGAGACACATACAGAATTAAAGAATTTAGTTTGGTTCATATCAAAAATCCAGAGAGAAGCAAAACATTTTATAATCATATCAGAAGTTGTGAGAGTTAGAAGTTATACATATTTGTTTCCATAGAAATCAAGAGAGAAGCTAAACACATTTTGGGTTTATGTCAGAAATAAATAGAGAAGCTAAACATGTTGGGTCAGAAATCAAGAGAGAAGTGATACAAATTTTATGATTGTATCAGAAATTTAAAATTCTCAAAGCATTACATTTTTTCCTATCCACTTTTCTGTTATGAAATGTGATTACCTTTCTATTTTTTCACTCCAACAATAGTTGTTAATTTTGTGTAACATATTCTGCTTTTCCCTTACAGCTTGGACACTTATATAAGCTTTATACCTTTGGAAAAGTATGAATGCATCTCTTCTCCCCACCACCCCAGCCTTGGCAATCAGAAAGAAATGATTACCTGCTGCAGGAAAATCTTCTGCCTCGTCAGGCATGAATCAAAAAAGACATGACTGCTCAAGTGTGTATCACATATGGCACTTAACTGAGTGAGTGATTCAATCATAATATGAAAAAAGATTTTGAAAAAAATGATTATTTCTTAGAGAGGGGGGTGTCTCTGTAGGAATTCTTGCATGAACATCAACCAACTGTAATTTCATTTAAAGTTGCTGAAACTACACCACTATCTTTCCCAAGAAGTTATGGCAATTCACAGATAATAAAGAATTGGGATCTATAGAGAGTTATGATTACCAATATCCAGAAAGGGCTATATCAAATAAGTAAAACCTTGTTCATAGCACTAAACTGAGGGCATGTTAAGGTGAGTTATTGCATCTATAGCATAAAACTGAGAATTTACTATGATGATTTATTGCATCTGATGTATATATATGTATATATATATATATATATATATATATATATATATATATATATATATATATATATATATATATATATATATATATATATATATATATATATATATATATATAGCTAGCCATTAGTATTCAAAAATATCCGTCTACTAGAGTGGCTAGTCAATTCCTATTGCAGATGCTTGCTCAGGCACATTGGTGTTTATTCAACACCCACATCTGTGGTTTATACTGCAACTATGCTTAGTTACTGTTTCTGGGAAAGAGCACGTTATCTAGTGTGATCAACAATTTGAACAAGGCCAGCACGATGAACCCCTCACCCATGATGATTTGTGACTTTGTGCTAGCACAGATATTGATGGCACCCAGATCTATGCAATTTCACTCACAAGACTTGGGTCAACCCATGGTATGCTTTTCAGGCATTTTCCAAAGGCGCTGCATGCTGGGATCATCCCCTCTCCTGTTCGATAACATCAGGAAATCTCCTTCCTGACAAAGCGACCCTGATGAGATTCAAACCTTGGTCTCATGGTCAGAGTATGAACATTCTAACCACTCGGCCTCATGCCTATTCATTTGATGTAGTGAACAGGCAAATAGCTTTTGGTTGATTTTGGTTTGTGGCATATCAACAACTATGGGTTATTTAATGCTGAAATCTAAATATTTTGAACACAATTTTATGGCTTCAACTAAATATACTCTGATCGCAATTGTATGTCTTCAACTACAGATAAAATGTATTGTTGATCATTTTTTTATTAAAATATACTGTTGGTAATTCTACTATAAAATGTATTGTTGGTAATTTTACTATATAAAAATGTATTTTTATACTTTCCTAGTGTTTTGTTTTTATTTGAGGGTTCACTATTTGCTCATAGCTAGGACTCTAAAAGATGCTAACACCCCAGCTCAGACTGGATCTGGGAATAACAACAATTAAGATGTGGTTCCACACTCCTCAAAACCTTCAATCTCCTGAGCAGAGGCCTTGTTGCTGGTTGTAGTTTATCATCATATCCAGAACTAATATTATTTGACTTTTATGTGTGACAAAATGGAACCAAATCATGGCTTAGAACAGCCACAAATTAAAGTTGATGGTAAATAATTTTATCTGGGCCAGGTTTTAGGACCATGTAGAAATTAAACTTTAGAAATGAGAACTTCAAAATCTCTAGACAAAGGGAAGTGGAGTAAAAAAATAAGTTAATAAAAACTTTTGGGATCAGATGCCACTTGGCTGGAAGTTAGGAAGTTCTGGTCATCGGCGTATAAAAGTAGAATCACAGTTAAAATGGTTAGGTTTTCAAGCCACTTGTTGGTGGAGGTATAAGAGAGGTGGAGTCAGAAAGTCACATGTCATGAAGTAAAGACAGGAAGTGTGGTGCTGGGTGAGATTCAGCTTGGTCTCTAAAACCTGCTCATGCACCCTTTTACTTCCTCATTCACCTTTGGTCAAAGTGGATGCTACTTAAAAGAAAAGAATCATCTGCTGTTTATAAAATAAAAACACTTGAAACTAAAATAAAACAATATCTTCTACGTTGGTGTCCATGGTGTCACAAGTTCACAAATAGTTCAATTTCTGTACTTTATTTTGATATATCCGGTTTCTATCCGGTTGTTCAGAAAATAATGTCCAATTTTAGAATCAACTTTTATTTATGAATTAATATATTTAAACAATGTTTAAATTAGTTAAAATCAGAACATCTGTACATTCTGCAGTTTCTGCATCTTATTTACAATGGAATATCTTTTGGCTTAAAAAATTGTGAAAATGCTTGAAAAAGTGGTCAGTAGTGGGCAAGAGATCAGGGAAATATAGTGGATGTGGCAAAGTCTCATATTTCAAGTCAGTGAACTTCTGCAGTGTCATCCTGGTAACATGCGGCTGAGAATCATCATCAAGCAGAATTGGACCACATCATTTTGCTTAACTGAATGTGCATTTCATCTAGTTGCTGTGACAGTAAACTTCGGCAGTGATGATCCTTTGTTTACATTTCAAAGAACTGTAATAGATAACGACAATGGCCGACCACCAGTCATCATAATGTTCTGTTGGTACAATTTTGGTTTTGAAAAGTGTTTGGCTCTTTCGTCAGGATCAAAGCCATTGAGATGATCGTTTACGATTGTCATTAAGGAATTATTTCCCATCACAAGTCATTATTCAATCAAAAAATGGATTATTTGAATTTTGCAGATGCAGCATAAAACATCTTTGATTTTCACTGAGTTCGTGTGGAACTCATTTATCCACTTTCTTCCCCTTGCCAATCTGCTTGCAATGGTCCAATATTGTTGGAAGGCTGACACCTATTATCTGAGACATTTCTCTCATACTCTGTTATGGGTTTTGTTCAACTAGTGTTTTCAAATATTGACTGTCAATTGCAGATGGATGTCCTCTACCACCTTGATCTTCAAGACTCCTATATTCACTGCAGAACTTCAAAAAACAGCACTGTACTGTACCCATACAATTCAGTAAAGCCACTAAGACACTAGGGTTACTGAGTGTGAAAGAATAAGAAAAAGGAGAAACTTTATTAAGGAGCAAGAACAATAGACGAGTAATCAAGAAGACAGTAGATAACGATTGATATTCCATTTAAATTTTTGAACATCAAAGTTGGCTGGAAAGCATGGAGCTGGAAGAGAGTTCCACAAACAAGAAGTGCAAGAGAAGAAACTGTTAACATAGGACTTACAGTTACATCAAGCCAATTCAACTGTGAATTGATGAGACCTTGCCACCAAGTACAGCACTTTAATTCATAAAGTTTAGGTACCGTGACAAATCGTCCATCTGAAAAATTACCATGAAAGTATTTATAGGAAAGACACAGGGAAGCCACTTTATGGCAGTGGGAAAGTGATTGAAGCCAAGATGCCAAGTCAAGACCAACAATATTGCTGATTCTTCTTTGGATTTTATCCAGTTTCTGTTCGGTGTCCAGAAAATAATGTCCAATTTTAGAATCAACTTTTATTTATGAATTAATGTATTTAAACAATGTTTAAATCAGTCAAAATCAGAACATATGTGGCAGCAATATTTGAGGCATGGATGAATGGTAGAATGTGAGATAGATTCAGGAGAGAAAGATTGTCTAGCAAGACACAATGAACTTTCTTAGCAGCAGACCTAGCAATAGGTTCAATATAATTTACCCATTTCATGTCAGCCAAGAATATAACCCTGCGAAGTTGTAATGAGTCACTCTCATGGATGTTAAGTTAAAGAGATTAAGAATATAATATATTTTTCATTATAATAATATATTAGAACATAATTAGAGGGTTTATTCTAAAATTGGACATTATTGTCTGAACAACCTAATACTATTTTTCAATGTATACACAAGTATTTCAGAACAAAATCTTGAAAGAGATTGATATAAAATTAACAAAGAAGACAATTTAATCATTAAGAATGAGTAATATATTTTTGTGTAACCTTTATAATAATCTATTAGAACACAAATAAAAGGTCTATTCCAAAATTGGATATTATTTTCCAAACAACTTACCAATTAGCATTTTGTGCTGACTCTCTTGTTAATAACCATAAATGCTGTCTGAATTGCTGGAATGAGGAGTTATTGTTGTTGATATTTTGTTTTTTTTCCAGTCTTGGAGAAAAGGAGGGATTACCTATCTTTGAAGAAAAGATGGGCAACACATATTGAATGGATTCCCACTATAGACATGGACAAACATTATTTATACACAGACTAATATCCTCATCTTTGTTGTTATCATTACCATATTTCAGTCTTTGCACTCTCTGGCCTTCTTCATATGCTTATTGATCCTGGTAAAGTTAAGGGAATTTTGAACTGAACCCTTTGTTTAAGCACTGATATATCTTGTTCTCTTTTGATACAGCTCAGTTATTGCCCACCCTGTTTTCAATGAGTCTAAGTCAGCACTACCTGGCCCAGGAATTGAACTCACATTTACTATGTCACTAAATTTGTGAACCAAGGCATTAATCCATGAGGCTGTTTTCCCATGTTGTTAATATTTTTAAATTTAAATGTTTTTAATGTTTTGCCCAATTAACAATTATACTTGTTACATTTCCTTTGCAATGACTGAAATGAAATTTATTTAATTCTTCAGCATTTAATATTGAAATGTGTAGTTTTAATTTATTGGTAAAAAAATGAACACTTGTTATACATGTTAATAAGTTTTGCTTAATCTGAAAATATTTACTATAAATATACAACTATCTTTTGTGTTTACATTTTTTGTCATAAGTGACCCAGGATAATGTATATATCGTTTTCGAAATTAATATTTTCTAATTCCCCAAAATCCAGAGTATATTTTATATTAACCAATTCGACATGAGAAAGGTGATAATGCCACTATGACACAAGGGACTACTGGGAGTGAAAGAGAATAAAAAAGACTTTAGAAGGAAATAGAAACTCAATCTTAAACAAGAAACAAGGGATAAGCCTCTACTCCTGTTCAAAAAACAGGAGATGAGTTTGATTGATTGATTGGTTTGTTTTTTATGGTTTATCAATCTGAGTATGTTATTTAAAACAGAAACATATTTTAAGATTATATTAGTTTGCAAGTGAATATTGTATTAACATTTTTTGGGACATAATAATTTTCAGATACAAGTTTTACTATCTTACCCATAGATGGAGGAGAAGAGGTAGATTCATATCTTTCCTAAGGGTATTTGCTCATAAGTGAATGTAATGAACCTGACTGGAATTCAAACTCTGTTCCCTGATTTCTCATTCCAAGCCATAATCTATTACACTACCTGCACATCCAAGCTTAAAGTATGCGCCATTCCTAAGAGGTCACCCATCTCGGTACTGACCTGGCTAGATGTTGCTTAACTTTGATGATCATACAGAAACTCGTGTTTCAATGTGATGTTGCCATAAGCCCATTATACTACCCACACATCCTAACTTATAGCACCTGGTATTCCCAAGCAGTCACCCATCTAGATACTGACCAGGCTTGATGTTGCTTAACTTCAGTGATCCGGTGGGGTAGAGTGTGAACTGGATGATAGGCAAACCTAATTCCAAAAACCCCAAGTATATTTTTTATTAATACTCATTAGCTTCTTTTTATTTTTATTTACTGTATTTTATTTATCCTTATTTATTTATTTTTCTGTACTTTTAAATAAAACCTACAGTAAGTTATTTTTTTTTTAGAGAGAGACTAATCAAGTTGCCAGTTGGTCACAACCATTATTAGAATTTACAAGCTGCATTATTATTCTGTGTATGTAAAAAAAATAGGCACATTATCACGAAAAAGAGAAGTCAAGCATAATGAAAATTAAATCAAATATATCAAAATTAGTTTTAATGAATCCATATTTTGTGCGTATACAAGAAGATATTATTATTATTATTATTATTATTATTATTACTCCAGTAGCGAGTTATCGGCTAAAAATAGGGTTGTAACTAGCAGGCTGTGATTTATTTAAAATATTGTGGTGCAAGTTTCTGCAGAACCAGATGAAGAAAACAAAAGCCACCCAAAACGGATCCTGTCTGCGGGGGATGCAAGATTTTCTCCTATTATTGATTTTATTTGCTTCAGAATTGTGTTCAGTGCTCCAGTACATTATGACTCATCGCCTACTAATGCTGTTATGGCTACTTCAATGTATAATCAAACAAAATGGTAGTTAAGTACCTCTTGCAGCCATTTAGACATTATGGACTTTTTTGTTTTTTGTTATAAAGCGATCAACAGTTTTCTGATTTGATGCTTAAACCAAAAAACATTTTCTTCATATAACAGAAATTGACTTGGCTAAGCCACATCTGACACAATCAGATTTCCTTGTGCCTATCTTTTTTATGTGTTTGATTGTTTTATTTATTTTTATGGTTTACCAACCCTTTGTGGTTTGTTTAAAACCAAAACATAGTTAAGATTGTAAGAATAATTTTTTTATGAGTGAATATTGCATTAACAATATTTTTGAGTATAACAATGTTTTTTCTAGACAATAATCTACTGTTTGACCCATAGCTGGAGGGAGAAGATGGATTCATACATTTCCAAAGGCTACTTGCATGTAAGTGAATGTAATAAAGCTGACTGGAATTTGAACTTGGCTCTCCAGTTTCTCATTTGAGCCACTAAGTATTATACCACCCACATATCCTTTTTTCACATGAATAAATGTAACAAGAAATTTAGCATATTGGATTATGAAAATCAAAATTAAATAATCAAGGAAATCTATGTTGGACAATAATTTATATATATTTTGTATATAATTTATATATATATTATATACAATAACATTCTAGAAGCAAGGTTACCTAATATTTGACTATTTGTAGATTTTGACTAAAATAAAAATTATATATTTTATGTAGAAGTTATGAGAAAATCCTGACCCTTGGGATCCTAAACCTGCATCAGCATCTCCCTCATTGCATTTACACTAATGTGGGAGGGGTGCTGAATACTAACATGAGTGTGACTTTGTGCCGTTTTCTTTTTGCTGGCCTTGTATTACATCCTGTTGATATAGCTCCATTAACTAACCTACAGTTTAGGATCAATGTATAGTATCTATTCTGCCCTGTCCTCTTCTTGTTTTACGATGCCAGTTCTTGACATCATGCTTCTGTCTTTGGGAAATTCATAATGTGTGATGAAATGAACCTAGTCTTATTTTTTTTTATTTGACTGATTTGTTCATTTTTTACAGCTTATCAACCCTTTATGGATTATTTAAAGTCAAAACATATTTTAGATTGTAACAATAATTCTGCTTATTTTTTTGCTGAGTGAATATTTTATTAACATTTTTTGAGAATAACTATAATATTTCCAGATACCAATCATACTATTAAACCCACATCTAGAAGGGAAATGAATTTATACATTTCCCAAATGTATTTTACATGTAAATGAAGGTAACACACCCTGGAAGTTGAATTTAGCTCTTCAGTTTCTCATTCTGAGCTGCAATCCATTATGCCACCTACACATCCATAACCTTGTCCTGGGAAATCTAACAATATCTCCCTCATTGTGAGAATGTTGGAGGATCCTGACACCAGTGTCTGTGGGTAATTTTTGTCTTTATCTACACCTGTACATGTCAATCCCCCACATTTAAGCTGAACTTGCTCTTCTAGGAAAGCTAATGAATACTAGGATCAAAGTGTAGTTTCAGTCCCTGGCAATTCTGTTTAGGATCAGAGGAGTGTAAAAGAAGTTTCTTGACTGAAAAACAAAACATTTTAAAATATAATAACCAGTAAATGAAATTAGATAATGTTGAAACAGTGGTACATTATTGACCTTAAATTATGACAAATTCAATTAAGAAAAAAAATAACTTGTTTTTAATTGGTTACTGATTATGTTATCTAATGTACTCACGGCAAAGTTGAATAGATGGCTGTATCATAGATATCATGTATCTATATAATTGGTATCAGAACACATACTGTTATATTATCCCATTTGTCTGCTAAAGAACTTCTAATTACTAAATGGCCTTGCTCCAGCAATATTTAATAAAAGTACACCAATGTCTTATTCTTTTCACTCTTTTCCTATCAGATGCTTTAGAGATCAAATGTATCTTATTCGTGTGTGGGGTATTTTTGGTCACCAACAAAATTTATGTCACACTGAGCATAACACAGAACAGTGCAGTAGACCATATGGTCACATGGAACACAACAAAGGATAGTTCAACCGACCTTATATCAAATTGAACAAAATGCAGACTAGTACGCAGCTTAAAATACCCTAAGCTTATATTTTTATACACATGCATATTTAATAATTCTAACAAACCAACAAAGAATGGTTCTCAGATCTAAGATTTTCACTAACTTTCATAGGAATTCACACATGTATGTACAATAAGAACATCTCTACACATACTGTTTCATTCACTCCTCTTGCATTTTTTCAATTTACTTTGCTAAGACAATAAAACATCTTCTTGTTAATTGTTTGTATATTCATACTTATACACTCTTTTTTTACAGTAACTCTATTGGATCTACCATATTATTCATTAAAATATTACTCAACGGGGTCACTGATTTAGTTGAGAACATGTTAATATCAATATATATCCTGTAATCCGTTAATATCAATATATATTGTGGGCACGTTGGTGAGTGGTTATAAGGTTCACTTTCTGACCATGAGACCTGGGTTCGAATCTCAACATGGTTGATTTGTCAGGAAGGAGACTTTCTGATGTTATCGGCCTGGAGGGGGGGGAGGCAATCTCAGCGTGCAGCACCTTTGGAAAGTGCCTGAAAAGCATACTATGGGTTGACCCAAGTCTTGTGAGTGAAATTGAGCAGAGGGAATACTTGGGGTCATTGCTAGCTGTGCTAGCATGAAGTCACAAGTCATCATGACTGAGGGTTTGAGTATTGGCTTTGTTCAGATTGTTGATCATGCTAGATAACATGCTCACTCCCCGAAACTGTAACTAAGGTCTGCTCAGCATAGTTGCAGTATAAACCACAGGTGGGTTCTATGGGTGTTGAACAAACACAAATGCGCCTGAGCAAGCGTCTGCAATAGGGATTGGCTAGCCACCCTAGTAGACAGGTATCCTCGAATACGAGTGGCTAGCTATTATCATATATATATATATATATATATATATATATATATATATATATATATATATATGGCACAGTGGAGTAGTGGATAGTGGCTCAGATTGAGGAATCAAAGAGCCGAGTTTGAATTTCAATCAAATCCATTACATTCACTTACATAGTGGCCCAGATTGAGGAATCAGAGAGCCAAGTTCAAATTCCAGTCAAATCCATTACATTCACTTACATGCTAATACCCTTGGGAAAGGTATGAATCCTCTTCTTCTCCCCACCAGCTATGGGTAAATAGTAGAATATACTGGCTTCTATAGCCTTGGATGAAAACTGGTCTAGGAGAAGGACAACTCTAAATTCAAAACCTGCGGAGGGTCATTTGGGGACCTTGTGGCATGTAGTGCACCAGGTCTCTGTATTCGGCCCTTCAAAAAGTGTGGTTGGTTCTGCACAAAGCCTTCACCACTATAATCAAATCATATGTGCTGGTGTCTGGGCTGTCGGTTCCTAGGAACTGAGCTGCTTTAGCCTCATACGTCAAATATAATGAGAGAGTTCACCTATATACACACACATATATATACAAGCTTCATTAAATATGATAGACAAGATTAAGTTTTTTATGTAATTTCTCATATGATATAATTATTTCTTTTCAACAAATAAATTATACAAAAACTGTCCAAATGTTATATTTTTCCGAGTGCTTTCAGCTATACATTTAGCCATTTTCAAGGATGAAATATATTAATGGTTAACTGGAAATAGATTCTTGAATGGAACCCTTATTAATAAAAGCAAAAAAAAACAACACTCAGTAATATCAACTATGAAAATGAACATAATATGTTGACTGTGTTTTGAAAATGAAACATTCTATAATACTAAAGACATACATACAACAATCTATTTCCATTTTACATAGCAGTTACTTCCCATGATTCACTGATGATATTTTGATCTGTATTATTCTTTTATCTGTTGTATCTCTTCAGAGTGAGTGACCATGGCTCTCCACAACTTCCTATTCTTTGTAGCTCTAAGCACTGTTTGCCATCTTACTGTCTCTGCCAATTCTTGTTCCGCCATCCATTTACACACACTTTGTATACCTCTGACTTCCTTGCCTTCATTTATCCCATGAGTGTCCAATCCAAGTCCTCTTTCCCTCATTATGTGTCCCAGAAATTTCCATGGTTTCTCCTTGATTCTTAGTACAATTGTCCTTTTCGTTCCCAAATATCCTTAAAATTTCCACATTGCTTACATGTTCTGGCCATGATATTCTCAGCATCCTTCTGTACATTTTAAGCCCACTCTCATACATTACATTTGTATTGACTTGCCCCTAAAACTAGATTTGATTTTGGTTTGTTTTGTGGCATATCAACCTCAACGGGTTAATGCCAACAAGATTTTTATTGCTGGTAATATTTTTTTTCAAAAATGTATTGCTGGTAATAATTTTTCTTCAAAAATTTATTGCTGATAATAATTTTTTTACAAAGTATTTCTGGTATTAAAACCTATTTTTACACTTTCATAGTGTTTTGACCCCAGTTTAGGGGTTAACTATTTACCCTAACAGGTCCTACCACCCCAAGTCATAGTGGACCTGGGAACACCAGCAATTAAGAGGTGGTTCTATGCTCCTCAAAACCTCCTAATCAGAGGCCTTACTGTTGGACGTAGTTTATTTTCTTACCCAGTATGCAGGTGTAGCTTATCGTCATACCCAGGACAGTCAAAAACTAGGTAGACTTGTTTCAACTTACCTCTGAAACTTGACTGACTTGTATTGACTTGCCACTGAAACTGTTTTAAAAGCAGAGCCACAATTCTATAAATATCCCTAATCACCAACTCAGTGACTGTTTCTTCATTAAAGAAAGCATTCTTACAAAGCTAAGCTGTGAATCTGTATACTACATTCAGTACATGTGTACTTTTCCAGTTCATCACACATTGCATAACACTTTGTAAAATGTTAATGTTTTGCCAAAATAAAATATTTTATGATATTTTTTTATTTCACTATTATACAATTTTTATTATATTACATATATCTTTATATCATTATTATTTGATTAGATTTCTTTTTGCAGGTCATTTAAAACTAGAAAATATTTTTAGATTCTAAGAATCTTTTGGAGATTTTTTTGATAATGATTTAATGATATAAGTCCTAATAAAAATAATATAACCTATATATATAAAGTTGTATCATCTGTCTGTCTGTCTGTTTGCTTGTTATTGAACTCCTCCCCAACTATATATATTCTGAAACTACATTGCCCAGTGTACTAGGATAAGTATATTTCATTTTGATCAAAGGGGGGACCCCGACACACACACACACTGAATTTTTCCTTTGATTTAAATTAAATTTAAATTTGAACAAAGGAATGACTCCTATCCAAAATATAGTGGGAGAAAGCCAGAAGATGGAGGTCACATCAGCAAGATCATTGAGTAATATTGAAATGCATCATTTTTCTCCACAAATTATAACAATAATTTAAAATCAATCACCATTTTCTTACAAAAAAATGTGACATGCAGCAGGACATGGGTAATTCAGCTAGTATTATAATATAATAATAATATTATATAAATAATAATCTTACAGCCATATCATGCTGAAATATTGGTTCTTGTATGATAACCAAAGTTAAGCAACATCAAGCCTGGTTAGTACCTAGATCACTTGGTAATACCAAATGCTGTAAGCTTGGATGTGCTGGTGATGTAATGGATAATTTCAGTTCCAATTTCAGTTGGGTTTGTTATCTTCATTTACATGCAAATAGCTATGGGAAAGGATATGAATTCACCACTTCTTTCTCCCTAGCTATGGGTTAATTAGCAGGACTTGTATCAGTAAATCATTATTATCTTCAAAAAAAGATTCTTACAATCTAAAAATATTTTGTTTTTAAATAATCTGTAAACAGTATGAGATTTACCTATAGGCTTAGCAGGATGAAGCCTAGGGCCTCAAAATCTAGGGGGCCTCCCGCCAAGGTGTATAATATTTTTGATATTGTCACAGGCCTTTCTTACACATGCTGTCATAATGCATTGTAGACTTTAAACAACCCTTCAGTAATTTTAAACATCCATCATCATCCTCAGCTTTACTCAAATCATTTAATTCAAGATTCTTCCATTTTCCTCTACTCATGAGAATGGGGGATTTGGAGGGGCCTCACAAATGAAATAGCCTAGGGCCTCTATTCATCTAAATTTGGCCCTGCCTGCAAAAGGTTGATACGCCATAAAAAATCAATCAATCATATATCATTATAATATTGTATTACTTTTTATTATATAGTATATTATTTTATTATATATTATTTTTATTTTATTTTGTAATATAATGTCTTTATCATATTATTAAAAATATTATAAATTATTATTATATTATTTTTTGTTATATTATTTAATTATATTATATTTTTATTATATAATAATATATTATTTATATTATATTATTTTTATTATTGTATTACTATATTATTTTATCATATCATATTTTTCTATTTTGTTTGTTATATAAGAATTTGCTATTTTCCAAGAATTTCAGGAAGTTTAACTTTATATTTTATAAATAATTTTTGATTTTTGTTCATTCACACAAGACTTTTGTATTCAATGTGGACAATACATGTGTTAAATAATGATAATAAATAGCAAATAATTTAGAAGAATTTCTTAAAACCAATGTCTATATCTAAATCTTCCAGGAAGTCTGCTGCTGTAGGCTGGTACCTCTGTCTGGTAAAGTTAAAATTAGGTTATCCAAAAATATGCCCAACCCAACACTGGAATTCAAGATTACAAGATGCAGTACAGTTAGTAAGTAATTTGGAAATAAATACTAGTTTCATCATATCTTTTTCTATTATTATGCAAAGTCGTTTGCATAATTGTTGTCAACTGTTTTTTCCATTTCTTATATTTTTTTTACCTTTTATTTCTGACATTTTCACCTCCTTTAAATACTTCTTTTCTTCTTCTTCTTTTATGTACCATGTCCCTTCAGGACATAGGCGATCATGGTCCTCCACATCTTCCTGTCCCTTGTAGCTTTTAATAAGTTTTGTTATTTCTCACAAATGCTGTTCTACCATCTATTTACTCAAGCTCATCAAATATGTTACATGCTACTTTCTTATGTCACTCAATTTGTCCTTGAGTATCAGATTTTCCAAGCCCTCCTTCCTCATTACATGCCCCAGAAATTTCAACTGTCTCTTCCTGATGTTAAGTATAAGTTTCCTTTTTGTTTCCATTTTCTTTAAAACTTTGTTGTTGCTCACATGTTTGGTCCATGGTTCCTCAGCATCTTTCTGTAGAATAATATTTCTGTTGCTTCAAGTCTCTTCTTCATTTTTGAGGAGATTGTCCAGCATTCGCTGCCATACAGGAGGATAGACATCACATTACAGTTCAAAACTCTTTTCTTTGTTTCTAATGAAATTTTTCTGTCTCTTAATACTCTACTTATCTTGTGGAAAGCATCTTTGGCCATCCCGATGTGCCTTTGGATCTCAGTGTTGCACTTTCCGTCCTCTGTTAGAACACTTCCCGGATATTTAAGTTTTTGTACTTGTTTGATTTTACTATCCCCTTTTGCGGATAACCATGGATTCTGTCTTCTTGTAGTTTATACTTAGTCCTTTTTTCTTGCTTTCCTTCACTACCTTCTGTAGGTGTTTTTTTAATTTCCTTTCTGTGTCTGCTATCAACACTGTATCATCTGCATGTCTGCAGCTAAGCCTTCTAAGTGTTTGTCAGTGATACTTATTTAAATAAACCCAGACGACTTTCACTTTACAAATTGGATTCAAGAATATAACAATTGTGCTTGTCCCTGTCTTTATTAGTTTGCACAACCATTATGTTCTGCCAATACCCAATAAATAATGGACTATTCCATTTTTATCATGTGGAAAGAGGGGGAAAGACACTTGGTTTCAGTGAGAAATTACAAGAAAGAAAGAAGTGAAGATAAATGTAGAGAGAGAGAATCAGATTAAGCTAATAAGAAAAGATACTACACTTTGATTTTAGCCAAAAGGTTGAGAAGTGATTGTATTTTCTTGCCACTCCACATTGGCAGAACATGAGACAAGGTCAATTTAATGTAAGGAACCCAAGCACATGCACTCAGGCCAGGTCCAAAAATAGCTCAGCTCTTGCAACCATCAGCTGTGCTGGCATCGGTATTACTAACGATCCCAGTACCACTATAGTGCAATTAAGCAGTTGTTTCCCAAAATATTTTCAGTTGTGCTTTGTCTGCAGACAGAGCCACAACTGAGAGATGAAATGTAGTTTACCCACCTAAGGGCAGATACTACACTTTTATCACAGCCAAAATGCCGCTAAAATGTAATGTGCTAAAAGTGACATTTTTTCCAGAATTACTGTTTATAATTATTTAGATATATGAGGAAAAACAAACCAGTTTTAAAAGGATTTTAGAATATGGATTAATATAGAATTTTAACAAATTTAAGGCAGGTAAAACTGCTCATAAAATGTGATTAATGGAAGACTAATTATTTGCAAAGAATAATTACTTGAATGTCTTCTTAAAGCAGAATTTTTAGACACGACTTTGTGACTATGTTAGGTGTCTGACTACATTATAATAATTCCATAAAACTACAGGTAATTATCACAGACTTGGGGTTAGTTGCTGAGGGAAATGTCTTAAAGTCAGGCTAATAATACCAGCTTTGAGTTCATTTATTCCAAGAAAGAATCAGCCTTAAAATCTGCCATCTCTCCTGTCACTAAAGTAGAACTTAAGATTAGCAACATCAACAAAGTTGCATTTCTTATGAAAGCATTAAAATCTTGTTAATCGTTGCCATATGAGGTTACTTGATTATTTTTTGTGGCTATACAACTGGGTGAGACTAACCCAGATTTTCATACTGTGATTCTGTGAGATGCCAGTTACTGCAGGATCTGTTTTCAGCAGAGGCATTTCAACCGGAACAACTAGGTACATTTTCATACTTAGATAACAAGAACCTGTAGGTGGAAAGGTTTCATTGTACTAAACGGTATGCAGTGAGTAGTGCCACAATTATGTTTTCAATACATTTTTCATCTTCATTTAAATTTTTTAACCCTACTGTTGTTTTGTATTTGGTTAGAAAGTTTCAGTTCACTTCTTATATTAACCAGTTCATGGCTATATCATGTTGATTACCAAAGTTAAGCAATATTGATTCTGGTTAGTACCTAGATGACTGACCACTTGGGAATACCAGGTACTTTAATCTTGGATGTGCAGGCAGTGTAATGGAAAACAGCTCATAATTGAAAATCTGAGAGGTGAGTTCCAATACCAGCCAGGTTCATTATATTCACAAATACATGCAAAAAATATGAATCCACCTCTTCTCCTCCCAACTATGGGTTAAATAGTAGGACTAGTAGAAGTAAATGATTATTATTTTCCAAGAAATTGTTACAATTTAAAAAAATATTTTCTAGATTTAAATAGGCTGGAAAAGGTTGATAAACTGTAAAAAAAAAAATAAATAAAAATTCTTATATTGATAAATCTTGGTTGTCCAACATCTTGTTAAAAGTACTTACTTGCTTAGATAGCTCTAACCTTGACATTCACAATTGTTATGAAACAGTAGCTGTTATTCTTGTCACTTGTCAATGATTGTGATATTTTTACAAATCAGAGTATTTCTTTTGGAAATGTTAAGATAGAATGAGAGTCAATTATAATTTATTTCTTTAGTCAAGAAAATATTGTCTTCATTCAAAAAAAGAATGAAATGTTAACAATTTTATCCTTAAAACTATTTGTGTAATAATAAATAACTAATTGTGGTGGAAATTGAGTAAGTAGAATTATTGTAAAGGTCAAAATGAGTTGAACGAAAACTCATTAATGCTGAATTAGTTTTCATCCAATAACAATTAAGAATGTGTGGATAGTGAAACAGTTACCAGAAAGTGTGTAAAAGAGAGAGACCATATGTAAATATAAATATAAAAGTGGACACTCAGGTCAAAAGCAAGATGCAACATTTTGTTTCATACTTGCATGCAATTATAAGGCCATGTGTGTTGGCTCAAAAACAAACAAATAATAATATAACAAATAAACAAAAAATTAAAATAAATAAATAAACAAATTAAGTGATGTAATAGAATAACCTATCATCCCCATGAGTAACTACACTATAGGTAGTAACTACCAATAAGTAGCTGTAAGTCAACGGACTACAGAGACTAGCTGGGATCTGTTCCAGCTGTGCTGTTGAACTCTATGCCTTCGGGCAGAGAGGAACCCAGACAAGGCTATGCTGAAGGGCAGAGTCTCGTCCAGAGAGGTAGACAGACCCGATCCTGTTTATGTGGGGTTTATAAGGAATTTTTGGCCAAGCCTATGGGCTCGGATTACCCCACATTAAACTCAGCCTTCTACCACCTGTGGAAGGTTGGTAAATATTACTAGCTGGGATCTGTTGAGTACAACTCAGACCTATGTGAGAGCTACCAACCTTCCAATAGTAGCACTCACTATTGGATTGACTTGTGATGACCTTGTGCATAACTGTTACCTTTATTCTTATTGTACTGGGTTTTTTTACAATAAACCTTTACTTATTTTATCCACCTTGTTTTTCAAGTATATATTCCTATTAGCATGGAATATAACATTAAGTAAGTAATAAATTAGCAAATTACAAATGCACTGTGACATCTGTTAAAAATTCTCCTGACTGAATCCAATGGACTACCCTGATTCACTTGGAGTTCTTTATTTAAGGAATCTTGCATAGTTCATTTGTGTTACTGGGGGTGTGTTATTTACTCCACAACAACCTCACTTTTTTTATTAGTAAATATTTTATTTTATTTCTTAGTATTCACCACCTCCTCTTTCTGGCAAGTTCACCAATGTACTAAACTTTGTATTTCTTTCGTTTTGGGTCAACTCTAATTTTTTCGTACGTTTCCTTTTTCTGGTAATCATCCTTGTACATTCAATGAATTCCTGGAGTGTTGGTATGTCAGAGTATCATACAGTACTTGCATAGGTTCTTCCTTTCTTGCAAACCTTTTGTCATTAAACCTTTTCTTTAACTGATTCCAATGCTTTTTGTGTTCCCATTTTTTTCCTTTTATTGTAAATATCATTTTCCCAATTTGTGAACTTATTACACCATCTTCCCACATTTCTTTTCCATTTTTATATACTCGGAAAAATACTTTTTCATCAATTTTGAAAAATTTTGTGTCCTTTTTGTTATCCATTCTTATTTTTTTTTGACCTGGTAACAACTTGTTGAGTACAGATTTAATATTTCTTGCTAACATTAATTCTGCTGGTGACATACTTGACAGTGTATTGAGATTTAGTGTTATCCGGTATACTCTAAAGAATTTTTGTAATGCTTCTTTGCTCACTTTTTCATTGTTTGCTTTTTTCAAAACTCTCTTAAAAGTACCCATAAACCATTCAACTTGTCCATTTGACCTTGGGTGATACAGTGGTGTAGTAATTTGTTCAATTGAGAACAACTAAAAAAATATCTTTAAATTCACTTTAACTAGTTGTTTTTTGTACTTATAAATTTCAGGCCACTGAGTAAAGTTATCCACTACTACAAGATAATGTGATCTGTTTATTGAACCTGCAAAATCCATGTGTAGTCTTGACCATGGAGTATATGTCTTTGGCCAATGTTGTAATTTTGTGGTAGGTGATTTTGCTGCTAGTGCACAACCTCTGCAGGCTTTTATGAATTTTTCAGTGTCTCAATCCATTGTGGTCAAGTATGCATAACTTAATAAGAGATTTAATCCTTGAAATTCCTCGGTGTCCACTATGAAATTCATTTAATATCCACTTTTGTAATATGCTAGGTATTACTACTCTTTGTGAAAACATCAGTACTCATCATGCAGAAAATAAGTGTTCAAGTCTAGATTGCATTCTAAAAATTGTCTATCTTTCTTATTTTCTTTTAGTCATTTTTTTATTTTTTTTCAAAATAAACATGTTTTGTTCTGCTTTTACTTTTATTTGTTTCAGAGTGACTAGTAGTTCACTTACTACATTGCATAATATATTTTTAATTTCTATTTCACTTTTTAATGCTGCAATAAAAGTGTCTTCAAATGGTTCAGTATTTTTTGGTATCAATCTTTATAAACCATCAGCATGTCCTAATTTTTTGGATGGTTGGTAATCCATCCTGAAATCGTAATTTAATAAAATGGTACCCCAGTGGTGTAATCTATTTCCTGTATACGTAGGAATTCCTTTTCTTGAACAATAAATTAATAATAGAGGTTGATGGTCTGTCTACGAAAACTCCATCCATGTATAAATTTGTGAAATTTTTTAATTGTAAATATGCCTCTTTTTCAATCTGGCTGTATTTTTTTCTGCCAGTAGTAGTGAAAACAAAGTATGTGAGACAGCTTTCTTGTTACCGTCATCATAATTATGTAGAATTATTGCTACTATACCGTAGTCACTGAATACAATTTCTGCTTTTGGATTATAGTGTGTTAGTGATAAGTCTGACATTAGTATTTTCTTGATTTCTTCAAACATCTGACATTTATCAGTCCAGTTCCACTTTATGCCTTTTTTAAGCAAATTGTTCACTGGAGTTCTCAAATTCTGCATATTAAGTATACAAATTTGATAATAGTTTGCTAATCCCAGAAATGTTTGTAACCTAGTAATGTTTGTTGGAGGAGACATATTCTTAATTGCACTTGCCCTCAACAGATCTGGTTGATAACCATTTTGTTCAATGATTTGTCCTAGGTACTTGATTTTAGGCAAAAACAATTCACATTTTTCCTCATTGAGTTTGAACCCATACTCTCATATCTTTTAGAAAACTCTTTGCACATGCCCGATATGTTGTTCCTTAGATACACTTTTAATTAATATATCATCCAGATAAGCAACTGTGAAATTGCAATCTGCAAGCATAGTATCGCTAGCTTGTTGAAATATAGCTGGAGCCACATTTATTCCAAAAGGAAATCAGTTGAACTTATAGAATCCCTTATGTGTATTTAGTTATTAACTCTCAATATTCTATTTCAATCTGTATTTGCAAATATACTTCAGAAAGATCAAGCTTTGAAAAAAATTTACCAACATTTAAATTTGTAAAAATTACCTCTGGACTTGGTAATGACTAGTTTGGTTTTTCTAAACATGTTTAATCCTGTTGAAAAATCTAAGCAAAAATTAAAAGCTTAATACAAATCATGCTACCAAAACTTTTTACCATAATTAAAGATATTTTTTGTGCATCAAAATGTTATATTTTTTTTAGTATGATATCTCATAATTGATTATGGTTAAAACTAAAAGGTCACGTGTTTCAGGGCTTGAAGCTCCTTGACATATAAAGGTCTTTGGCTAATCTCACTCTCAGTTATTAAATTAAAAATTAAATTGAGATAATAAAATTATCACATTTACCAATTTAAGCAATTAATAACTGAGTGAGATATTTAATTATTAATATAATAATAATTTTATTAATTATTATCTCAGTTATTAAATTAAATATGTAATAACTTAATGTAATATCAATAATTAATAAAATTATTTATCATTATCTTAGCTATTAAATTGAGGCAGTGCACCAAAATAATAATAATAATGATAATAAAAGAGAATATGCTGAAAAAGAGAAAGAAAAGGTGCCTTCCAGAGAACCAAGATGTTAAAAATGCTGTAAAGACTTTGAATTGTAAATGCTAAAAAAAATTAATTTAGAA
The DNA here is from genome assembly GCA_903632075.3 of Acanthosepion pharaonis. Classification (NCBI taxonomy): domain Eukaryota; kingdom Metazoa; phylum Mollusca; class Cephalopoda; order Sepiida; family Sepiidae; genus Acanthosepion; species Acanthosepion pharaonis. The sequence continues at coordinate 1,710,584 of CAHIKZ030001735.1, read as the reverse complement.
CATGAAATACAATCTTTTAATAAGTGTACAAAGGATATCAGGTTAATAATAGAAAAATACTGGGAAAATAATAATAGGAACTTTTAGAAAAAGAAATGGATTTTGACACTTTAAGAATCAAAGTTAAAATAATAAAGGATGTTTTGATTTAGAATTTATTTTTGAAACCAAACTCTCTGTAGTTTACAAAGAGTGGCAGAGTGATTACTAGCGAGGTGATAACAATAGAGTCTTGTTGTGGACTTTGGAAGCCAATCGGTGAAAAGTAAATTGTTTACTCTCAAAAGAGTGAAATTGTACTTTGAAATTATGTCAGTACGTTCGCACTAGAAAAACAAATACATCACCACTTCTCTACATAAAGAAGCAAACCAACCGGAAGAGAGGAGAGTTTTGGTTTGGCTATCTTTGAGTGCAGTTGAGCTGGGTGGAGAGATGTAGGAGATTGAAAAGGAGAGTTTTGGGTTTGTCTGCCTTTGTATGTAATCGAACTGCGTGGAGTGACATCAGAGATTGTAAAGAAAGCATCCACTGTGTGCTGCTGAATGGGAGGCAAAGAGCGAATTACTGCCACTAACATCTAGGTACCACTACTCCTGCTACTACGAATACTACCACTACTATTATGTCTACTGAGTACAGGAACATTGAAGGTTTTAGCAATTGCGCCAAGAACAGGCCAAAAGGGGTTAAATGAAGGCCAAATCTATCCTTACCGAAATTATTTGAAGTATTGTGTTTGGTTATTGTTCACATTCAAGAAACATTCAACCTTGTGCAACAAGAATTATTTTTATAAAAAAAACTTTTGTCCTTTCAAAATCAAATTGACTTGGTTATTTATTTTTTCTGTTAATCTGATTCTCACCCGACGAATTCACAGGTAGACCAACGGAGAGCATTCGGATTTCTACAATCTGATGACCACTGTTCAAGACCAAAAAAATCACAATGTGGCTGGAGGGTGGCTTTGAATTGACATTGGGAACCAGAGACTTGTGTCTAACCTCTAAAACTTCGACCATACCAGACCAACAAGTGGGGTGAGGATACAGTGTTACAAAATAATGAAATACCATGATAGAGGTAACTCAATAATGTAAGAAATTTTTATAGCATTTTAAATTATAATAAGAAACAAAAAACCGTAATGTCAATTTTGGTGCACCGTACTAAACCTGTCAACACATTCATCCATCAAATTATCGATGGAGAGGTGAAAATAACAATTCACTGAGGTCAAGAAATGTTTGTCTAGAAAATTTTATGCTATAATTAAGTGATATTTGTTTCAAAACAGATTAATTTAACTTTAAATTTGCTATTTTTACGAAAGTAACGTTTTAGAAATGTATATCTTATTTTAGTGGGATTTTCAAAAAAGAAAAAATAAGTTTTGTCTAAATTTCTCTAAAAAAGTTAAAAATGGCCATTTAGGTTGGTTTTTCAGAAGAATCGACTAAAAATCATTCAAATTTCTATTTGAAATACTCCACGGTAATTTTTTCTGGAATTAGGAAATTTAATCCTTTAGCTTTCAACTGAAGCTGGGAGAAAGCTCAAAAGTATTTTTCCTTTATTTATACATTTAAACCTTAGGCATACTGAATTTTTTGGAGGTACCAACTTTTAATTAATTAATGGACACGAGTTAAGCCATGCCAAAGCGATTGAGAAGTCATTGGTCGGGTGGTAGCTGTAGTAGTGGGCGCAGGTGAATCAGTGAGAAAGGTGGAGAAGTTACTGACTAGCATCTTGGTTGGTATAATTTTTTTTTCCTTTCCCTGTCCACTCATTCATGTCACCCATGACAGACTTTTTTTCTTTCCTCATAATCTTAGTTCCCCGTTAACAGTTCTGACAAGAGGGGACGAAACCGGTCGACTGGTGTGTGTTTTGTTTTAAACTTATCATGGCCTACAATATAAAATTTCTAGTTTTTAATGCCTTAATATATATATATATATATATATATATATATATATATATATGTGTGTGTGTGTGTGTGTGTGTGTGTATGTAAAAATTATATAGAAAATAGGAAAGAACTCGTTAGGTAAATAATCCAAAGTTCTTTAGTATTTTTGTTATTATTTTTTAAAAAACAGTGCTCGATACAACAGTAGAGCCTAAATATAATTATTTATTTAAAAATATGATTCCAACGCTAAATAAGAGTTCTCATAATTATATTGAAGTTTTCGGCTCTTGTTTTGAAACATGAGAACTCTTATGTAGTGTTGGAATCATATTTTTAGATAAATAATTATATATATATATATATATATATATATATATATATATATATATATGTGTGTGTGTGTGTGTGTGTGTGTGTGTGTGTGTGTGTATGTGTGTGCATACAGATAAAGATAGCTAAGAAAAAGGAAATAAATGTATATCTATGTAGCTTATTCTGGTGTAAGTAAGCCAAGTGGTTTGGTTGAAATTAAGAAGTCGATTCACCTTATTGCTATTTCCCCCAATGGAAACTGGATACATCTGCTTCTTAGTGCATTCTGTAACTGGCCATGAAAAAAAAAGAAAAAAAAAAAAGAAAAAAAGAGAGTGAGCGTGTCAATCTTTTCCTTTTATACTGTTTATTAACATGCCACCTATCGGGCGTTAAGCAAAGTCTTCTAGTAAACAAGTTTCATCCAACATTTACCTCTTTTTGGTGGAGTTTAATGGTTCCTGCATTTTAGAAGCAATATATCATGATGTGTACGTACAGATCTGTACAAAATTTTGAAAATTTTCCAAAATGATGCATTTGACAGTTGACCAAGAAATTCGTCTGGCCTTAGTCCCAAGAAGAATCTTTGAGTTGTTGAAAATATCCCCTTCGACTCATCCAAAAGAACAGCAGTAGTTAACATGGGTGATTGGCAAAGATTTTGAGGAATTAAAAGAGAAGCAATAAATATTCAGAGACTGTTTTTGATAGTTTGGATTTCATTCAGGCTTTTGGTGGAAAATCAATTAAAATGTTAAGAGGAAGTTGGTTGAAGATTGCTATCAAAAATGTCCTTTTGATTATGAGGCATCCTTCATTTCTCATTACTGCATTGGAATTATTCCAATAATTCAGCTCAAGTTGATAATATCTGATTTCAGCTGCTGTTTGCAAATAAAACCTTTGTGTCATTCAAAATCGAATATAATGAAGCAACCATAGTCAAAGCCTAAAATGATATTCGATATTATGACGTCTAACTGAAAAATATTCAACCATTTTGAATAACCCGAGAACTGGTTGCACGTCCATAATGTAACTTGGCAATCAATCAGAGCAGGCTTTATCGTGTATGTGTGAACTATTTTTGTGGTGGAATTCAGTCAGCAGTGAAAGGTGACTGAGTGTACTAATGTATTGTGTGACCTCTATATCAACAGAAAATAGGTATCAAGTTTTACTTGATACTTAAGAAAGCTTTGGGGAAAGATTCTTGATGAAATAAAAATTGGGTACCAGCACTTTAAACTTGTTAGAAACTCTATTGTAAATATTCTGGAACAACTTCGACAAGCAAAACATCCGAAAATGATCCACATTCTTAAAGGGCTCCGAGAATCAGGACACCCAAAAATGTGATTCGCACTCTGGAAGGTGTTATAGACAAGCGTATGGTTGCAAGAAAGAAATACGACAACAGCAGAATTAGATTTACGTGGTTTATTTCAACAGGAACGTGGGGGTTTGGGACAGCTACCTTGTGGTATAGTTCATAAGCCGGCTTCGGATCTAGGTCGATCTCTCATAGTAGTTCACACATGTTGACGGTAGTTGATGCTCTCCTGCTGTCAGCTGCTGACCGCTCGGCCTGGCCACCTGTTGACTGCCCGTTGAACTTCCGTGTGACCCCTTTTATAGCGTTTTTTATGGCTTAACAGGCTCGAAAAACGAAGCGAGTATAATTAGGAGGGAAGCATTTTTATTGGACGAAAAATAGAACACTTTAAACATAATTTTATTTTTCGACAGGAACTCGTGTGTCGGGAACATTTGTAAACAAAGATAATGGTCATTTTGTGACGGGGCTTTGTCCCGTACACATCCGGCTCTCGCTCTTGAGTATTTGCCTGTAAATCAGCCGAGATATGTCTTATTTTATTTTATAACAAAGGCATAAACTGTTGAAAAATGCAAAATAAATCTTTATATAACACAATATAATAATAGAGAAAGATAAGGTAAAAGTTAAAGTTTCATGTATAAAAGTCCTGACGTATATAATTCAGGCTCTGTCTATATTTCTGAGATGAGATATTGTAATTATTTCCACTATTTACATTGTCCCGACTATTGACTTCATCATATGCATGACGTTTTGGACGTTGTACGCCATAAAGAGTTGTAAGCAGAGGAAACAAAAACGTGGAGAGCTGAGTTACCAAGGAGAATTAACTGAAACTGAGATATCCAAAGGCATGACACGCGGAACTAGAACAATTTACCCCTGTGAATTGTTCGAATCGAAATTCCAAGAAATATCACCTGAAGAACGCCGGGGCGTATAACGACCGAAACGTCGTGAATATGGCAATAAAGATGAGGACAACAGTCCGAACAATGTAATAACATTGTAGATTTTTCTTTGGATTTTATCAAGAATCTCTAGATATATAGTAGGAGCACTAGACCAGATGTGGCAGCAATATACAAAGCAAGGACGAATGGTCGACTTATAAATATGTAAGATAGATTCTGGCGAGAAAAATTATCTAGCATGATCCAACGAACCAGCTTTCCTAGCAATATGCCTAACAACTGATTCACTATTCTCTTTCCACTTCATGTCACCCGAAAACGTACAAGAAAAATGAAAAGAAGATAGAAACGAAGTAAGATCGTAACAGCATTAGATTACCAGTTTGTTAAAAGGATTATCAGTTTGTAGCGGTTTTGACTCATTTAAAGGGGGTATTATCATGTGCTAGAAAGAGATATATATTCATATGGTGGGTTGTTGAGGAGATATTATTATTTGCGCTTGAGGTATTTTTGAACAGGAGATAGTGTTATGGTAGTATTGTTTTATGTGCAGTGCGACACGTGGTTCGGTTGGGAATAAGAAGTCCCCCGGATGGGAAATGAGATATGTTGCTAGGTTTTGTTATATAAAGTAGTATATAAGGAATAGATTTAATCCTTTCTCGCTCTTCAATCACAAAATGTCCTATTGACAAGACGTGTCTCGTTTCCCCTTTTCTTAGTCCAAAGGCGTACCACGTCTACAACACATTGCACTATATTCTGTTCGAAAAAAAAATCACCACAATAATATCTCCACAGCAACCTATCATATAAATATGCACCTATCTCCAACACAAGAAACTATTCCGTTCAACAGAGACAATGTCACTACAAACTGATTATTCTCATAACAAATTTTTAACTTGATGCCATTATAAATTTCAAAGAAACACATTGTCATTTACTTTCTCGTTCACAGTAGGAGGTGGGTAGTTTTCCCTTTGTCTTTTCTACAAATATTTTCATGGCAATTGCTCTGATGAGCTTTTTCTCTTAGTTCCTCGACTGCGTGAATTTAAGCGTGCTACTAGATTGGCAGATAGTTCTCACCGTTTTACTGTTGAACTAGAGAGATGTAACCATTCCTTCTATTCTAACAGTTTATTTTCTCACACTTCTCGCCTGCGGAACTCCCTTGTGATTTCTTGCTTCTCTTTCGCCTACAAACTTCAAAATTTTAAATACAACTTCAATCGCCATCTTCTGTCTTCCTAAACCCTTTTCCCTTTTTGTCATTTCCTCATTTTCCCTCACTAAAGTTTTCTCATTTACATTCACCCCCCTGCACCCTAGTGGCATTATCGCTTTTCTGAGGGGGGGATGATTTAAATGTTTTTTGAAGAATAGAAGCTTTTCTCCTTTTTTGAGTTATCTTAAGACCCATGTTTTCATATAAATAGACGGGATTCAAGGAAATAAAACAAGACAGGGAACGATACAGATCAAATTGCAGATGTAGTACCTTAATAAACCTAATATCAGCAGCAGCCCTTAATAATCCTAGTATCAGCAGCAGCCCTTAATAAACCTAGTATCAGTAGCAGCCCTTAATAAACCTAGTACCAGCAGCAGCCCTTAATAAACCTAGTATCAGCAGCAGCAATGGAGTTACAAAAACAACACGAACCTTTAAAGTAACTCTCTTCCAGGTTTTCCTCCTTTCGAACTATGTAGCATGAACTTTTCCCACTGAAGCAAAAGGGCTAGGAATACTTCACACTAAAATACATCCACACAGTAAGTTACACTCAAAGTCAAATATATTCATTAACATTTCGTTGTGTGTGCAATTTACTTCCAGGAAAAGAAACTCTTGCCTTAAACTTTTCTTTTGTTAATTTTGTTTAATAAATGTTATCTTGCATTGCAATTCAATTTGTCTCTTATTTTGTGCATGTAGTCTTATTCACCGCCATTATTTCATGTAATGTAAAATATTATCGTAAGAAACCTTACACATTAATTATCGAAGTAGCCAAAACACTAAACAGGGAAGCCGAAATTAAATCATTAAGATGTGAAGAAACAATTTTAAAAAGCCAGTCCGGAAGAACGACAACCACTTACAAAAGTTTTAAATATATTAAAGGATAAGTTAAAAAGATTACGAAGAGCCGTACGGACCAGAAAACGCAGGAAAGTAAAAAGCAAACAACGAACAAAGTTCTCGGATCCTTTCGGTTTCTGCAAGAGACTGCGAGGAGACAAACGCAGCGAGTAGCTGCAACATAACAATGAAGAAATCGACAATTACCTCCAGGAGAATTCACAAGATCCCCTAAAAGTAAAAGACATAGAACTGGATTCTAATGACACTCTAATTAACCTCCATCAACCGAGTTTGACATCAAATACCCACTTGGAAGGAGATAGTCAAATCCGACAGGTCATCTTCTGATGGAGTGTCATATCTAGTATATAAAAGATACCAAAGTCTCCTAAAACACGAGTGGGCTATTATAAAAACGATTTGGAGTAGGAATCAATTACCTGTGAATTGGAAACGGACGGACGGGTAGGTATCTCGAAAGAGGAAAACACAAAGTCTTTCAACCAATTCAGAATAAAATCGCTCTTGAACATCGAAGGCAGAAATTTCTTCAGTGTACTGGCAAAACGTCTGAATTCGTTTCTTAGAAAAAACGAATATATGGGCATATATGGACATATATGGACACATCAGTACAAAAAGGGAACATACAGCTGTCGTAACAAGACAAGAAAACATGAAAGATTTGTTAACCTTTTGTCTAGACCTGACCAACGCATATGGCTCATTACCTCACAGAGTGGCATTATATAAACTAAACACCATGTACCCATCGAAATCATTGAGATCTGATTATGAAATATTACGAAAATTTCAAGATAAGAGTCACATCCAAAAGATCGTATTCAAACTGGTACTTCATAGAAAAAGGAATAATAACGGGATGCACGATTTTGCCTCCTAGAAAAATCAGGCGAAAAAGATTGCAGAGGACCAGTATGCTTAACTGGCATTCGACAACCCCTTCTCCCCACCAAATATGAGGACGATCTCACCGTAGCAACAACAACAGTAATCAAAGGAAGATAGCTATTGAAGTGACCGGAAGAAACAAATCAAGTGGGTCAGAATTCAAGCCCGAAAAGACAAGATCATTAGTAATCAAGCGAGGCAAAATTCAGAATAAATGAGGTAACGATTCCAATTTTATTCTAGAAACCGGTTAGAAGTCTCGGAAAGGTATTCGACCACAGTTTGAAGGACAACGAAGTGATATGAAAGCCGTAAAAGACCTGTAAATCATGACTGGGAAAAAGTGATAATTCATTTAAAAGACCACTTCAAAAGCAGGATCTACAAACACACCATCCTGTCAAGAGTAGTGTGGCCCATTATATAAAGTCCCAATTACGACAATTAATAAACTGTAAAGGAGGGTAAACAGATAAACATGGTTGGAAGCATTGCCGGTACAAGGGACTCGCCTCCACCTCGAATCTACTCTACTACGTCTTAATTTTCGTAAGGCAGTATTCATATAAAATACAAATTTTATTGTAACCTAATTATAAACGGCATGTTTATACACATACAAAAAAATTCAAAATTCTTTTTAAAATACAGGAGTTGCTAAATTGTATTAACCTTTTCCATTTATGATTAGTAAATATAGTTTTTAATAGCAATATCACATATCAGATAAATTAATACAGAATTTTAAAAGAATTAAAACTTTATAAATTATTCTAATTAATTTTTTAAAAAAATGAAAACAATCCTTATAAAATCATTCTTCATCGAAAACATTTTTTCTTAAGACAATAATGTCCATAATATATATTATTTATATAAGCAATTAAAACAAAGCTTTTCTAATTAACCCTTTTGCCTGAGCTCCTGGGTCAAAATTCGCAAATAATTGATATGTAAATAATATTTCACGCGGGTAGATATAAAAATAGTTACACGTATTTATCCACCGTTCAACCGGTGATCAGGGCTCAAAGGGTTATATTTTTGGTACTTTTTAGAAAGTTCAAAATTTTGGTAGAATCTTGTTTTTCTTGCGTCAGCGGTGAGAGTGGAGGGAATTTTAGCGTCTTTTTTACGGTGAAAAACATTGATTTGGAAATCCTTGCAAAAATCAGATAATTGTCGAATTTTACTTCAAGGTAAGAAAGAACAAATATATGGCGGACGATACCGGAAATTGTTTTTTTTTTAATTGATTAGGAAGAAATCCCAGCAAGCATTGAGAAGTTGTCTATAAATTTTGGGAGGGGATGTTCTTAGCAGTCATCCCAAAGCGATTTTTAGGTCATTTCGACTTGGTAAGATTTTCTCACTAGATCAATTACGACTGAATAGTGAGTTCGATTCTCACTGGGTACCCCGTGCTTTCGGCTTTCTGCCACATCTAAGGTACGCATCATTTCAAAGCGATTGGCACCAACGGAACGTCATTGTCTAGCGAGCGAATCAGAAAATAGATCTCTTCCCAACCAGGATATAAAATTGTGGACCAATCAGAAGCCAAGCGGTAGTTTTGAAGCGGAACAAGATAGAAAATCAGCCTAAATCAGAATCGACAAATTAATTTTTTAGCCATTCTCCAATGCTGCTGTCATCCTAACAGACCAGAACCAAAATATGACACACGCACGACTCACTCAGTCTCTCATAGGCTCATAGCTGCCGCCTTACATAAAGCATACGTACTTCCTTCACCCATTTTAAGCAAGGCGACTGCTACATTTGAATATACTCTCTCTCTTTCTCTCTCTTATGTATTTACATTTTTGTAAGTACTCTTAAACCTCCAACTTTCATTCTATCCTTCTGTATATTCAATTGTGTTATATAAAATTTTATTTTGTATAACACTATGTGCATTTTCTTTTAATCCTTAAACAAAAAAAGACCGTGATGGGAACGAAGTTAAACCTCCACCGTGCATTTCCATCTCCCTATTCCACATTCTGCAATGTAATGAGAGGGTTAGTCTGTGTGTATGTGTGTCCGGCTTAAAATCCAAAACTACAATAGACCCTTAATTAAATATATATTCTGATTAAGGAAGATTTTGATTAACAATTTATTCCTGTATTCTAAGCGAAGATATTTTTTATGTGAAAATGTAACAAAATAGACCGATTATTTGAGTAGTACGCAATATAACTTGACGTCATTCAGTTTTTAAAAATAAACAGTAAGTGTCAAAGTAGGTAGAGTGTAGTAATAATTAATGAATGAATCGTAGGATATTCTATATTTTTGTTATTAGAGAACAATTTATTTATTTATTTTATATAAAAAGATAAATATAAAAAATCGATACGGTATTTCAAGTTTTATTGTTTTTATCTTCAGGATAATTCCCAAATTAAAACAGTGAGGTCTAGAAAGAATCACTGAAAAAAAAAAGTCTGGAATGGTATGTTTTTCAGCTGAAATATCTTAATTTATTTATTTTATATAAAAACATGTATAAATAGATACGGTACAATTTCTCATTGACAGGCCCCAATTAGTTGTGTTAATTAAATGCACAGGAATTTTAATTTAAGTACCACCAAAAAAATGGATACGTTTTTTCCCGTAATGAAAGCAAAAACTCGGCACGCCCTGTTTTAAAATATTTGCCAAAAAATCAGGGAATTATATCCGATGCAAACAACATCTTCAGAACTTACGTTTTATCTTTTTAGTTGGGTTCGTTAATTTAGGGATTTCTCACTCACGACACGGGAACACGTCTGTTTGGTTTATTACCAAGTCCGGAATACAGCAATAAAATAAGACAAGTTTGCTAACCATTGCACCACACCGAGGTGCCCAGCAAGGCTCACTAATGACCCACCATTACTGCTTAGCTTAACACATATAACTCCATTGCTGGGAATATTTATTAGTTTGTTTCTTTTATTTATTTATTTTTTTTTTTTGTAATTTAATTCTATTATTATCTTTTTTTAAAAGTTTTTTTTTAATGTTCCTGGTTGAAAAGGGGCACTTACCCATAAAACTTATAAATAGTTTTTAGTCTTTTTTTCTTTTTTATGTACGTAATCATTTAGGCGTTTTGGTCTATTGATGACACAATCTCTCCTGGTCTGGTGTATTCTGAGACTATTTGTGTCATTTGTATTGGAATCCTTTCTGCTGGGATTCTCATTTCTGTTTCCTTCATGACTATTAGTATTATGAAATTGAAATTTTGTCGATGGAAATGTCCTTTCCATCTGGAATCCTCGTTCCTCACCAACATTTCGAATATGTCGCCTGATATGACGGATGATTCCAGAACCTGTTTGAATGCTGTATCATCTCCTATTCTGGTGATCAACTGTTGTGATGATCCCTGTAGTGTGTCAATATTTTTCATGAGTGGTTTTTAATTTTACTCTCATCCGATCGCCTGTTTTGAGAGTCTTGAATGTTTTTTAGCATCATGTTTTCTGTCATAGTTCATCCAACTTTTCGCTGAAGAATCTGCCTCTCTGGCTCGTTCCAAGTCAGGCCATTTCGGATTTAGTCTGTTTGAGTGGCTTGATAGTACCATCCTTATTTTCTTACCCATGACCAATTCCGCAGGACTTGCTTTTGTAGCCATTATCGGTGTGCTAAGGTGTGATTAGTCATACCTTAGCACACCGATAATGGCTACAAGCCAAGAAAGTATCTGGTTGTTGTAGGAGTCTTCTTGCGATTTTAACTCTACTTTCTGCTGCTCAATTCGCTTGAGGAAAGTGAGGACTTACAGTGCTGTGTGTAAATCCGTATTTGGATGCTAAGTCACTGAAGCTTGTGAACTGAGTTTCATTGTCAATTATCACTTCATTTGGGACCTTCATCTGGTAAACATTTGTACGTTTTGTGGCTTATTGCTGCAATGCTTGCTCCTATGTCTATTTTAAACTTCAGGTGGCTACCAGAAATCTTCAAATTATTGAACCATGGGTCGAGCGTGTTATTTTTCTCTGTGAGTGAGCCTAAAACATATTCCTCCCTGATGTCGTATTTTATTTCCCGAGCATTGCTTATTTTCGTCTTGTAACATATAGCGAAGTGGTTGAAACGGTTGCATTTCTTACAAGTTTGTCCCTTTGCTGGGCGCCGCCCCAATCATGTAGCCAGTTCTATTTGCCACATTTTTTCCTAAATATCTTTTCTTCTAATTTCGGTGTGAGAATATTTTTAAAATTTCCCCCTTTCGTTCAGGCTTTGTCGATATTTTTTTTTGTCTGCCTTTCCTCCTTTTTCTTGTCAGATTAAAAATGGTGAGAAGATACGAACAAATCATTTGTTGGTAACTTCTCATCATTTTTAATTTTAATGTTTTGTCGAGAGTTTCAAGTCTGGGGTAAAAAACTGAAGGCATATAATCCTTTGTCCTGGAAGTCCAATAATGAATCTGTCCTGTATTTCTTCGTTCTTGTTAGCGAAGTTACAACCATCTGCAAGTTCATATAATGCTCTCGCAAATGTTGTGACACATTCTCCGGGAAGCAGTGTTCTCAAGCGAAACATGGCCTTTTCGTGGGTTCTGTTCCTCTTGGACATGAAATGATCTTTGAATTTCATCATTACAGTTTCGAACGTCATTTTTGTCTATCTTCTTAGAAAATGTAACTGTTTTTAACACATTTTCTGCCACTTTGGCCATACAATATATTAGGGAACTTATTTGAATTAGTCAAGTTTCCAAATACAACTTATTATTCTTTCGAAACTTTTACGCCAAGTCGTAAAAAGTCAAATGTTTTTTTTGTTTTTGTTTTTGTTTTTGGAAGAAGAACCTCAGCTGGATCTAGCCACTTCTAACAACATGTTTGATACATTTAGAAAATCCAGTTAATTAATCCTTAAGTTTACTAATAGACTTTGAAACATCTCTCTGACAAATATTGGATTTTAAAGAGAATTTTATATATATTCTTTACATTTTTCGTATACAATGGCGGTTCGGTGATGTCGGACCTCCATAAACCTAAAAGATATTTTTCCTCTAACGGACGAATGTAGTCAGGATTAAGCCCTTAGTTAACTTAAACATTTAGACGCCGTGACGTAAACAACGCGTGGATGTAGTTTCAGTAAAATAACAACAGGAGCAAATCAGAATTAAGGATTCAACGTTGGCTAATCACAGAAGATCGAGAACCTAAAATTGTGAACCTATCTCTACCGATGTAAGCTGAGGAGAATCAGTATTTAAATAGATGGCAGTATAATGACAGATGAGAAGCAACCACATCGACAGACCCGGAACGACACATCTGTTACCTGTACGACACATCGACGGCACGAAATTCCATACACCACTCCCGGACAAAAAAATTTGACACGAGAACTAGCGATCCACCGTACGAGTTTCACATACTAAAAAAAAACACTAAAAGACACTTTCGATAATCTTACACTTGTCATTTATGAGTGGTGCTTGTCGTTCCCACAACGAACTAACTGCCCTGACAGAGACCAATCCTTTTTCTTTTCCACAGCGCCAGTGTTCCGCATAATAAATTGCTGTTATTGTTTGTTCTATAAATCTGTTTTCCGTTTATTCAGATAACGAAACAAATCGTAGCTATCACACTCTCTACAATGAGTCGATGCGTGACTAAAAAGCAATAATGCTTTTAAAATGCCTAAAACGTTTATTTATATAGGGAAATTAATTTTTATTTTAATTTAGGTTAGCCGCCGACCATTATCTTTCAAAATTTTTATTTATATAGAATGTGACAAAAATGAAATTGTAATGAATATTGTTCATCATGAATTTCTACATTACATCTTTTTAATCATTTCACCCCAAGTAAAGCAATAAAGCCATTAAGATGCAAGATGTTACTAAGTGTGGGATAATATGAGGAAAAAAACATTATTAAGGAGAGAACAATAAAAGAACATTTTTGAAAATCAAAGTTTACTGACAAGCAAGAAGCCGACAGAGAGTTCCACAAGCGAGAAGTGCGAGAGAAAACCTGTTAGCATAGAATTTTTTGGTTTTATTTTTGTATAATACCCTGGCAACTCTGGGTAGCCCTTCTAGTTTAAAATAAAGAAAACTGTGTTTTCCCTTTGTTTTTTTAGCTTTTGTTTTTGACTTCACTTTTTCAATCTCCGTCCAGCCAATTTATGTCCAATTTCTTTATGAAACGATGCTGCTCTTAGACGAAAAAAATATTTAATTCATATTACATTGATATTATTATTAGTATTTATTACACATTCATTATTATTATTATTATTATTATTATTATTATTATTATAATTATTATTTATTATTGCGGTCCATCAGTTCACGTACCTTGGCTCCACCATCACTGACAACCTCTCCTTAGACGCAGAGATTGACAAGAGAATCGGGAAGGCAGCCACAACACTTGCGCGCCTCACGAAACGTGTGTGGACCAATCCTAAGCTATCAGTGAAGACCAAGATGGCAGTGTACAACGCTTGCGTCATCAGCACACTGCTTGGACCACGTGCGCCAGGCAAGAAAGGCATCTGGACAGCTTTCACATGAGAAGCATCCGTTGAATCCTGAGAATAGCGTAGCAAGATAAGGTGCCCAATAATGAGGTCCTGTCTCGATCAAATCTGCCCAGCATATTTACACTGCTCAGACAGCGAAGACTCCGTTGGTTGGTCCACGTCCATCGCATGCCAGACGGTCGCATCCCCAAAAACCTCTTGTATGGAGAGCTGGTCGCTGGAAGGAGACCCGCCGGGCGGCCACAGCTGTGGTACTGCGATGTAGTGAGACGCGACATGAAAGCTGTGGACATCAACCCAGAGTCCTGGGAGAGCCTGTCAGCCATACGATCCGAATGGAAAAGAACCCTGACCAAACACCTCGAGTCAGAGGAGGAGAAGCTGACACAAGTCGCCACGGAAAGGCGGGCCTGTAGAAAGCAAAGTGACAGCTCCAATAGACCAGAGACAGAAAACACATGCGACCTCTGCAACAGAGATTGTCACTCTCGGATCGGCGTCTAGAATCACAGACGTCGATGCTCCACCCATGCAGACAACTTGGATGCTCCCTGCCTACACTTATTACACAAAGATTGAGTTTCCCATACGTTAAATATTTTATGAAACACCAAACTCGTTGCATGAAAGTCTACGATACTTGCATACACATATTTATAAAAGAATTACACTTATTTTAGTTTTAACCTCATGTTCATAGATAAAACAAGAAAAACCTGTATCTTGTCAGACTTATTTTTCAAAGAGTGATTTCAGGTTTTATCTTTAGGAGTGGCCGATAATTCCCAACACTGAATGTTAGAAAGAATCACTGGAAAAAGACAAGTCTGAATGGTATGTTTTTGAGTTGTAATCTGACTTCAGACCTGTCAACCTAAAAATCTGTCAAGGGGATCATCACTTTTGTAGCGATGTGTGGACGTTTTTCAGTAAACATTTAGTGACTTCTGGTGCATGTCTCGCAAACAAGATTTGGCGGATTCAGGGATTTTAAACAAACAATTAATACATGTCTTAAAAAAAATAAATTACATTAATATGTACACATTTGAAAGGAAAGAAAAATACATTAAAAACTTATTAAGAATGTGCTTGTTTGTGTGTATTATATTGTAGAGGGCCCGTGGCGGTTACGGTTTTTTGAGGGTTCATGGCGTGGCTGTCATGTTGTTGATAGAAGTCAGACGTAGAAGAAACGCAAGGTTCAGATACTCCTGCCCGCCGAGCCCAACTACATAAAAAGGTTGGACTTTGATTAAGCCCAAAGAAGAAGGAAAAGAAAGCAAACAAAACAAGACCGATAATATATGTATACACAAATATATATTCATAACAAGTTACAATACAGGGAAACAGTACAAAGGACGAAGTGTGTGTGAACATTCTGTATGTGCGTGCGTGTGTGAATATTGTGCTTAGCGTGATTCCACGCTATTCCTTGTTAGCGACTACATTTCGAGGTTGATAGTTGAAATCCTCTAGGAATAAGAGAAATTTACCTCAAGGTGTTAGTGCACAGGCCTGAAAGGAAAAAAAGAGATCGAGGTGAAGGGTCAGCGGCTATTTATAGCCAGGAAAGAGAGACCCCTGGTGAAAGGGTTACGAACTGAAGGAGGAGTTAACTCCGACAATACCCCCCACCAGATTAAAAGTTGTAAGGAAATGAAAACTTTTAATATGTAAAGAAAAAGGTTCGTTAAAGTCTGAATATTGTTCTTGTGGGCTGAAAAGAAAATGTGTCAGAAGTGTGGTTGAGATGCGTGATTCACGAAATGTGCTTGTGTTGTCAGAGTGTAATCGTTGGAAATGTTTTTCGAAGCAGTGAGTCGTCCGAAAAAAAGGTTTGAAGCATGGGAAGCAAGCAGTGGAGTGAAGTTGTCGCCACGTGGTGTAGGAAAAATGAATGCGCGCGCTTTTTGAGTTTCAGAATGGAAGAAGATGCGAAATGCTATGACCAGTAGCATGTGTTGGAAGAAAGCGGAATTTGCAAGATTAATAGCGACGAATTACGTGCATGCAAATCCTCAGTGATGTCTCATCGTAATGGAACAGTGAGTCGTCCAGTGAGAGTTGTAGAATCATTCCAATGAAACTTGTGTGTCGCTTCCATGTCGGAATCGCCAGTTGTTTGAGAATAAAGTGCAGTGGGTCGCCTTTAGTGGTTCGGAATCACCAATCGTATATAATGGAACAGTGAGTCGTCCAGTGGTTTGGTTCACACGTTATCTGTTTCAGTCCAGAAGAGGATAGTGTTGGTTGGTAGAAAAATGGCGTTGTTTTTCGTTCGGTACTGCCTTAAGCATGTGTGCTGGGCGAAATTAGGTCAAACGTCGCCGAGAGAAAGAAAGGGTCAAGCAAATACAGACCAGTGGGGGAAGAGTTCAGGTTCGCCTTGAATAGTAGTAATTGTTGTTTTAGTGTACGGCGTGCATTTTTCAATGTTTTCCCTATTTGGCTCTTTTTTGTGAAGGTGTGTATAGAAGAAATTGTTTGTTTTTGTACATATATATCGTCTTGTGTGTGTTTTTAGCAGGAGTGGAAAAATCACGTCCAGGTCACCATTTGTAGAGGAGCCGTTGGGTGGTGATGTTGTTGATAGAAGTCAGACGTAGAAGAAACGCAAGGTTCAGATACTTCTGCCCGCCGAGCCCAACTACATAAAAAGGTTGGACTTTGATTAAGTCCAAAGAAGAAGGAAAAGAAAGCAAACAGAACAAGACCGATAATATATGTATACACAAATATATATTCATAACAAGTTACAATACAGGGAAACAGTAGAATGGACGAAGTGTGTGTGAATATTCTGTGTGTGCGTGCGTGTGTGAATATTGTGCTTAGCGTGATTCCACGCTATTCCTTGTTAGCGACTACATTTCGAGGTTGATAGTTGAAATCCTCTAGGAATAAGAGAAATTTACCTCGAGGTGTTAGTGCACAGGCCTGAAAGCAAAAAAGAGATCGAGGTGAAGGGTCAGCTGCTATTTATAGCCAGGAAAGAGAGACCCCTGGTGAAAGGGTTACGAACTGAAGGAGGAGTTAACTCTGACAATATGCACGCGTGTATGTAAGAGTTCTTGTAAACGAAGCTGTCTCAGAGGGGACGTCCTTATCTACGTATTGATACATCTTGGAGTAAGAAGAAGAAAGAGGAAGACAAAGGAATTGTTTACCTTTTTATAGAGCTTAATCGGTGCCACTTAATGCGTTTTAGGCGAAATCATGTGAGGTATCCCACATATCATAAAACCTTGAGATTTAGAGCTTCTCGAGAAAAACAGGGAAATTTTTACCAAAATATAGGGAGATTTTTACAAAAAAACAAAAAAAAAAAAACAAAGGAAAAAGACGAATTTCCAAAACATCCCGAAAATACTAACTTTAAAACACCCATCTTCAAATTCATGGCAATTATTTTCAATATGATTTTGGACCAACATTAAATTAGGTACCTTCGCTAAAAAATTAACATACATGATGAAAAAAATGCCCAAACTTGAAAATAAAGTGTTTTTCTTTCTGTTATTATAAAGAGGAGAGGCCAAATTATTTTTTAAATTAAGAATTAAATGGAAAAAAAAATTTAATTAAGAATTAAAAAAATATTTTAAAATTTTTGTTTTTTGATTCTTTTTAGAGCATTCGAAAATTTAGTTAAAAATCTTGTTTTTCTGGCGTCAACGTGGGGCTATAAATTTTTATGGGAAACTTGAGCGTCTTTTTGCGATGAAAACATTGATTTAGAAATTTTTGCAAAATTCAGATAACTGCCAGATTTTAATGAAACTTTCAGGAATTATTAAAAAATGAATGAAAATACTTGTGAAATGTTTCTTGTTTAGAAAATCTTCTTTTTTGCATCTGTTACCCGTACTTAATTAATTTTATGACATTTCATGAAATTCTTTTTGTAATGCTTATAAGATATAAAATCCAATATCTTACAACCAATAGGTGAAGCACAAATAGAAACGCCCACACATAAATAGGATCAGAAAAAAAAATTTCCAAAAGTTTGTTTTAGTGATAAAACTTTTGTAATTTAAAAAAAAAAAAAAAGATCCAAAATTAAAATTAGTGGTTACTGGAATGTGATTGGACAGTACATTCATGGGCTATGCTTCCGACTACGTCCGTACTTTTGAACTCCAAATGCCCTGGTCGCTGGGTGCTATCCCGCGTAAACCGAAAAGCTTTCGTTTTGAGACAATCACGTGATCAGGATATATATACACCGATTTCGGTGGCAATAAAAAACACACAGCAAAAACCCAGTCAGCAGCTTTACGTAGATCACCTGTCGATGACAAGCAGTTGGATCTGTAAAGACCCGACCAGAATTCTCTTGTTACGATGACAACACTTCACTCAGTGACGACTACACACCATTCAAAGGAATATTCACACAACTCAAAGAAATATTCATAGTCTTGGAAAAAAGTAAGTCATCTATCTGTATGGCTACTTCCTTTTGGAACCACCTTAAGCAGATTTTACATATTAGTACTCACGCACACATGCGTATCTATTAATGTGCCCCCACATACACACATTCACTCAGCAGCCACACATACACTCCCTTAAAATGTGCTTCAGAAACACAAACATACAATGTTTACCATGTAAAAACAAATGCTAATATTTACATAAATATATGATTATTTCAATCTGGTTTTCCTTTTTTGTCTATGTAAAAAATTAATTTCTTCGCGTTATGTTGTACTTGTAGGCACGACACCTGGATTTAAAATTTTCACTTTTAATCCGGGTAGACTGACCGCACAAGTCTAATGTTTATATTAGTCATAAGGATATGTGCTTGAAGAATCTAAATCATTTTTTTTTTGTTAAACAGGACCTCCAGTTACAGAAAATCTGCTCTGAATCATAAAATACAAAATTCAATAAAACTAAGACGTTATTTAATTAGAAAAGTTTTCAAATGATTTCATGAATAAAATAAATTATGGACGCTGTTGTTTTTACGCTGAATGATGAATTTTTTTACAAGAATTGTCTTCATTTTTTAAAAATTTTAATTAGAATAATGTATATGCTTTTAAATCTTTTAAAATTCTGTATTAATTTGTAGGGGTCAAGTGATAATGTTAATGTTATTAAATAAAAATTAAATCGCAATACACAGTTATGGCAATGTTCACTGGACACTGTTTCGTGCAAACGAAGCTTCTTCACTTACAGATTTTGTGGTTATTTAAGTATGAAGACGTATCTTGTAGTGCCGATCGTGACGTCTCTGCAGAAGATAGGTCCAGCAGCAACTAAAAAATCTTGCGGAATCACATGTGGAACTCCCTTCCGATCTCTTGCTTCCCTGTCACCTAGATCCTTAAAAAATGCAACGTCAGCATCTTCTGTCTTCCTGAATTCTTTTCCTTTATTGTCCTTTTCTCCATTTCTCTTTACAAGTCTTCTTATTCTCTTTCATTCCCTCTAATCCAATGCATCTTAGTGGCATTATCGCCTTGATCTGGCTGAAAATCAATAAAAACAAAAAAAGGGCGATAAGCCATTAAAAAACAAAAAACAAACCAAGAAAGAACGTGTGAATACTGAAACGGTTACTGGAAAGTGAAAACAGCGTGCCGAATCTGCTGCATTCACTTCATACAAATGAATCTGTTTTTTAAAACTTCTCCCCAGCTGTGGGTTGAATAACAGAGTAGATCTTTGGATGGCAACCAGTTTGGGAAAAAAACCAGTCTCAATTCCATACCGTGGAGAAAGCAACCAGAAACCATTCCATTATATTTGCCAAGAAGTCGTGGCAATTCACACATATTAAAGAAAAGGAAGATATGGAGAGCTATGATTGTGCTACGGGGTCGGGTGTGTATTGTTAATATAAATTACCCCGTGTTACGTGATTAACAGTTGATAAAGGATTCTTTTCCATTTTTCTTATACTGAAAATGAAAATAAATAAAACGTACAACAATAAAATACAACAAACAAGACTTTGTGACACGTGTTGAAATTCATTAATGATAAGAATATGTATTTTCGTAAATCTTATTTAGAAAACTGGTTTTGTATTTGTTAAATTTTCTCGGTCTTATTGTTTCTTTTTTATCTTTTAAAATTTTATCTTACTTGCTTATAATCGTTCCGAAAATTTTGTGGTTAAGGGTCAACTCTGGATTTTTACAGAACGAAGAAAATACGTCTTGTTCAGTCTGTGTCGTTACTACACACACACACACTCACACACACACACACACACTCTCTCTCTCTCTCTCTCTCTTGCTTGTGATGGAACGGTTGCATCCCTTGTTTCAAACTGTCACTGGCGACAGTGGAAAAGCTATTTTTATAATTATGAAATTTTAGATTTTTAATTTTTTTTATAATGAAATATTATCATCATGAACCAACAGTTGCATAGCGCATGAAGGAATACGGAATTAGAACAAAGAAAAATGCCAAATAAACTTGTTTATATATGTATCACACAGGTACCTTCATGAAATCGCCAAGAAAGAGCATAGCATGACGAAAAAGCCGCCAAACTTGACGAAAACAAAACTTTATCGTCTAAATGTTTATGTTATTATTAAGAGGAAAGATCAAAGTATTTTATTTTTAGGGGTATTTTTTTTACATTTTTAATCGTTCCTGGCACGTCCAAAATTTTCGTTAAAAATCTTTTTTTTTTGCAGTCAGCAAAATTGATAGATAATCAATCATGCCAACCATTTCTTTCCATTTTATAAGAAAAAATGAAAATCTCAGTTTGAAATTCTTTTAAAAATCAATTAGAATTTTTTCAAAACTTATTTTAAGAAAATCAGAAATTATAATGTTTTATTTTAAATACTTTGAAAAAAGCATTACTTAGTTTCTGCACCGAAAAGATGTAGTTTGAAAATAAAACAAAGCAGGTCATAACATTTCGCATTTGACAGGAGATGAATGACAATTTCATCACGCATTGACAGCTTACGTGAGGATAAGTTTTTCTACAGAAGGAAAGAAGTGAAATTATTTAGATTTAAGTGAACAAATTATACCTCGTTATTTTTAAGCAAAACTTTCAGCGCTTTAATTTTTTTTTGTAGTTAGCTTTCACATTTACGTTTACGATGCTTTATGGAAAATATATTATAAAGAAATTAAAATAATACTGTTGAGAGTGAGATTAAATTTCATAAGTGTTATGGTCCGGTTCCTTGTACCACGGTGATAGTCCAAGGTAGAACCAATAAAGAAGAACTCGAACACGTATATGGAATAACACAAATATATTACAAACAGGAATATATACAGAGAAGTAGAAAGTGTTAGTACGAACAATCAGGTTTAGTAGGGAGAACAATGTAGTCTCGACCAGTATCATTGTGTCTTGTAGTAATTGTCTGAACGCGACTGTTTCGGACTGCCTCTGACTCGACTGACTTACTCGCTCGTTCTGACTGACAGACTCCTGACGGACTTCTGACGGACCTCACTCCAGACTTCAGACTGAACAGTATTTAATCCCCCACGCCACGCGGGCATCATGTGGCACAAGGCCGGTTTAACGTGGGATCTCCGAGCCCGTGGGCTCGGCCAAAAACATGCCCTTTGAACCCGTATAAACGGGTTCAGTGTCGGTTTACCTCCCCGAAAGAGACTCCGCCCTTCGGCGTAGCCTCGCTCGGGTTCCTCCCCGCCCGAAGGCAGAGAGTTCAACCAATCAGCCGGTCAGCCGGTCGCCGGACTTCAGACTGAACTCTCTGCTTCCTCTTGAGGCGCAGTATTTATTACATATGGAATAGTCCATTATGTTATTATGGGTAAGGTCCCATAACACCCTCCTTCCGAAAATTTTGCATAGCAGGGTTTTTTTAATATCTTTTTTTCTTTGGATCTATTTTCAAAGGTTCAGTAAATTTTCATTTTCTAGACGATTTTCTTAGTTCTGGCATCATTTACGGTCTTGTTATATCGAATGTGTCGAAAATCATATCCAATACCTCTTCTTGGGGTGGACTGTTAGCATCCTGTAACGGTCTCTTCCTTATTTGGTTTACGTGTCTTCTGTGTGAGAATTTTTTTCCTTGAACTCATATTGCCAATTCTTTTCTCAATTATCCCTTGTTCCCAGCAAGAGGTATTATTTTTGTATGCCTTAAAAAAAACTTTTTTCCCCTGGGAGGAATTTTCTTTTTGGTGTGTAGTACTGTGTTACTTGTTTTGTTTTACTTGGTAGAAATTTATCGAACGCTGATCTGATTTTCCTAGCAAACATGATATCTGCTGGTGATAATGCTGATGGTGTCGCATTATTTGGCGTTATTCTATATACCTGTAGGAATTGCTGTAATGCTTTCTCCGTAGGCACATCGTACACTTTTCGTAATGCTCTTTTGAGAGTATCCACGAATCTCTCTGCTTGTCCATTTGATCTTGGATGGAAAGGCGGGGATTTTATATGTTTTACTTGATAGATTTCGCAAAACTCTTGGAAATCTGCTGACGTGAATTGAACAGTCCACTACGCCAAACCGAGCGAATAGCTCGTGGAGGAAATTTATGGTCGTTTCTGTAGTAGGATTTTTGCACCGAAACACCTCCGGCCATTTACTGTAGCTATCAACTATGATTAAATAGTAGAACCCGTCAATTGGTCCTGCATAATCTGCGTGTATTCTTGACCATGGACGATCAGTTTCAGGCCAAGGCTTATGTATGATTGGCGGTGCTTGAGCTGCTGAATTACAACCCTTGCACATTTCCACCATTTGAGAAATATCCTGGTCCATATTCTTCCGATATACATAGCTTCGCATTAGCGACTTCATTCTATTTTTACCCGGGTGTCCTCTGTGGAAATCCTTTAGTATCCGTTTTTGTAAAGTTTTGGGGGTTACAACCCTTTCGTTGTAAAGTAGCACATTATCGCATAGAGAAAAGCTGTCCGAAATTTTCTCATTTTTTCTGCTATTTTTGCTTTTGTTTCATTAATAAATTCGTCATTTTTGGCTTCATTTTTTATGTCTTACAATGTGACTGGGAGGTTTCTGACTGTACAACATAGTTTCCTGGCACTGATCTGTCCACTGCCAAACTTTTTCTTTCTTTAGCAGTTCGTTCAATGGTGCGCGAAGTTTATGCATTTGAGGTATGAATTCCTGGTAGTAATTCACTAATCCAATAAAACTTTGTAGTCCTGTTATGTTCTTAGGAACTGGCATCTTTTTTATTGCTGTAGACCTTTCAGGGTCTGAACGTCTACCTTCTTGGTCTATTATATGGCCAAGATATTTAATTTCCTTCATGAAAAAATCACACTTATTTTCTTTCATTTTGAATCCGTAGCTTTGAATTCTCTTAAACACTTCTTGTACATGTCAGTGTTGTTCAACGCTTTCGCTATTAATCAATATGTTATTGTGTATTCTAGTCCTGACAGCATCGTATCCATTGTCTGCTGTAAAATAGCCGGCGCTATTTTAATTCCAAATGGTAGTCTTTGGTATCTGTACAATCCCTTGTGTGTGTTTATGCATAGTAGTTTTGAACTTTCTTCATCGACTGGAATTTGCAGGTAGGCCTCATTTAGATCAATTTTTGAAAAATATTTTCCGCCATTTAATTTAGTGAATACTTCTTCAGGACTAGGTAAAGGATAATGGTAGTCCTTTATTGCTGCGTTCAAACCTGTAGAAAAATCAGCACAAACTCGAATTTCTCCTGATTTCTTTTTAACGTAGATCGTCGGTGCGGCCCATTTGCTGTACTTTACTTTTTTCAATATGCCCGTATTTTCGAGTCTAGATAATAATTCTTGGTCAATCCTTTCTATTGACGCAAACGGTACACTCCTTTTTTTCTTGAAAATAGGTTGAACGTTATCCTTTATTTTGATATTAGCTGCCATTTTCTTGCATCTTCCGAGACCTGCCGAAAATACTTCGGGGAAACTCGTTTTTAGTTTCCTTTTAATTTGTCTGCCTCGGTTGATAAGCTTTTTACATTCTGGCAGTAGGTGCTAATAGGTAGATCCCACAATTCGAATTTTTGCATCCAGTCTGTCCCAAATAGATTTTCGGTATTTCTTAAGACGTACATATTTAGTTTTTTCGTCATTCCGTTAAATGTTACGTTTGGGATTATTTCACCTTCGAATTTTATCTTTCTCCCCGTAACTGATCTCGCAATTTTATCCGTTTTTAACATGAAAGGTTTGTTCAGTTTTCTCCATGTTTGTAGATTTATGATAGTTAAGTCTTAAGATTATTGTAAATTACAATTACAATAACCATTCCGAAGTGAAATTGCTCCATGGATCACTAAAATATTACTGCGGACCCCCAATTTGCTATTTTTTATGTGGACCCGCCATTAATGTTACACGGACCCTCTGGGGTCCATATGGACCTCGGTTGAGAAGCAATGATCTAGAGTTTCAAAGCAGAGTTTGATTTTGTCCTTTTTAAACTCATGGTGATAATGAAGATGGCGATGACGGAGACGGTGATAAGTGGGGAGGGATTCTGATGATAGGAATTTTCGTTATAGGAAGAAAATCACAGAATGTCATCAAATCTGATAAATTGAGAAGAAAATATAGATGATAGCCACAAAAGAACTTGGTCTGAAAATCTTCAAACCCCTCTTTGTTTCTCATCATTTGACAGTGATAGAATTTAAAAAAAAAACTTAACAGATTTCGTATGTATTGATATGAATTTATGAAATCAGAAATTGCATTGTTTTGTGAGGTTTGCTTATCACTGGCAAATCAAAAAGCAATATCTGAAACGTATCATGAATTGTGAGGAAAAAACGATCATTGATAATGTTATAAAATAAAATAAGACATAACTCAGCTGCCTTACAGGCAAATAAACTAACATACTCAAGAGCGAGAGCCGGATGTGAACGGGACAAGGCCCCGTCACAAAATGACCATTATCTTCATTTACGCATGTTCTCGACGCACGAGTTCCGGTCGAAAAATAAAATAATATTTTAAAGTGTTTCTATTTTTCGACCAAAAAAAAAATGCTTCCCTCCTAATTATACTCGCGTCGTTTTTTGAGCCTGTTAAGCCATAAAAAAAAACGCCATAAAAGGGGTCACACGGAAGTACACCAGGCTGTCAACAGGAGGCCAGGGAAGAGACCTGTCATGGTCAGGATGAGCGGTCAGCAACAGTCAGCAGGGGGAGGGGGAGCGTCAGCGTCAGCGTCACCGAGTGTGAACTACTATGAAAGATCAACCCAGACCAGAAGCCGGCTTATGAACTTTACCACAAGGTAGCTGTTCCAAACCCACACGTTCCTGTTGAAATAAAACACACCGCGCAAGGGCTCCGCGCAGCTTTCCGGGTTTCAAACATACTCCAAATTTTCAATTAATAAAAATAAATAGCCAATAAAACCAGCTCCCGCCAGTAAATAAACACAGGATTCTAAAGCCTACGCACACGCGCGCACACACACACGCGCAAAACAAAAAACAAATATTCATTCAACTCGACAGAAGGACTGACAGCAGTAAAGAGACACGAGTTAACCTCAGCGTCCTGTCTTTCTCATCAAAGCAACAGCAGACCCCCTTTGATCTTGTCTCCCAACTCCACTTTCTCTCTTCCTCAATGAAAGACTATTCATGTTCTTTTACTTAGTCAAAGAGAAGAACTTTCTAACTTTCATTTCATAAGTAATTACAGTTAAAATTTGTGTATCCTACGTTTAAATAAATATTTTATTTGACCACGCAACAATCTTTCTCTCATTTTTTTTATTCAAACGATGACCCAAAGAATCTTTCTTTTTGTGGATTCCGGAATGAAATCCGGTCTCAAATGAATGACAAACGCAGGAATGAAATATAGCAAATAAATGTATTGACGTAATGATACAATTAGAAATGCGGTTAGTAGCAATAATAATATATATACAGTCTGGGAAATTCAGTATCGAAGTATGACTTCCTTCTGAATCTACATGCTCGCAACTGTGACTCCTACAAAGCGGTTACCTCACACTCTCACTCTCACTCCCTCACTGTATCACTCCCGGGTATTCACCGGCACCAGTACAAGTACACAGAAGACAGATTTTATATTTAAAACGGCAATCCTTGTTCCAATGTAATCCTCCACATCGATAACATGCTGATGAGGTGGTGGCTTATATTTGCTTTGATTTTCGTCATAATTTGTCCTGTATGTTGTACTTTTTCTCTTATTATAGAATTTTTTTCTTTCCGGGGAGGGTGAGAATCTTTTTTCATTATTATAGAATTTTTGTTTTCTTTCCGGGGAGGGTGAAGAACGTAGACTTTTGTTTAACTTACGTATATGAGATACAGCTGGCTCCTCAATGTCCTTTGAGTCTTTCTTTACACTTAGGCATTTCTGGCAATTTTCCGATAATTGTTGTAGTATTAGTCCAGGTTCATTTTGTAATTTTGAAAGCATTCTTTTGCGCATTTCACTATCTTTTGTTGAAACTAACCCTTGAACAAATATGAGACACTTGAAATTGTCCGGGGTTAATTCCGCTAATTTGAAGTTGTTGCAATGTTTATTTACAATTGCGGCAAACGTGGAATAATCTTCATTATTGCCCTTTACCAGGTTAAGGCATTTCCACCTCTTATGGAAGAGTGATGTTTTTGGACTGAAGAGTTCTTTAAGACATATCACTGCTTCGTCAAATGTTAATTCGTTCGTCTTTTTTGGCAAGATATAATCCACAAACTTTGTATATTCTTCAGTTCCTAATTTTCTAAGCAATAGATGTAGCTTTTTTGCTTCTGTCCAGTTTTGACAGTCAATGTTAAAGATGTCTTCATGTCTTCTGAAGTAATCTCCGAAATTTTTATCCTCATCTAGAGAATATTTGAAAATCTCTATGGTATTCCACACTGCGTCTTGCGAAAAAGTTGCCTCTTTTTCAATATCTAATTGCTTGTTACCTGCTACTTTCAATATTAGTTCCTGGAACTCTATTTGTCTTTCTTGATTTTCCTTCTGCGTTTGTAGCAATTGCTTTTGCCATTTTTCTTCCATTCTTTCTTGTAGCTGTAATTGTTGATCATTTTTGTATTTTACCAGTTCTACCAAAATATTTTTAAAATCTTCCATGATAACTCAATTTTACGTATTTTTAATCCTCGTAACCCTTTGTCGTCAATTTGTTGTGGACGACGAGGGAAAATTTTTTTGTTGTTTGTCCTTTTGTGTGAGTTCAAATCGCTCGTCGCTAATTTGTTGTGGACGAAGGGAGGATTTTTCTATTTCTTCTTCTCGTGTGAGTTCGAATCGCTCGTCGCCAATTTGTTGTGTATTCCGGGATGAAATCCGGTCTCAAAATGAATGACAGACGCAGGAATGAAATATAGCAAATAAATGTATTGACGTAATAATACAATTGGTAATACGGTTAGTAGATCCAGAAATGCGGTTAGTAGCAATAATAACATATATATACAGTCTGGGAAATTCAGGATCGAAGTATGACTTCCTTCTGAGTCTACGTGCTCGCAACTGTGACTCCTACAAAGCGGTTACCTCACACTCTCACTCTCACTCTCTCACTCCCTCACTGTATCACTCCCGGGTATTCACCAGCAGCAGTACAAGTACACAGTGAGCGAGTCCACTTGTATAAAAAGGGGTGGATCCCTTAACACTTTCCGTAATACTAGGTCACATTGTCATTTGTATACATTTGTGGTTAGTCTCTCTTCAACGTTTAACGTGTGTAATAGTAAGTTAACTTAGAAGTGTTCCGATGACAGGATATTTGTATCGTGAGCAGGGAGATATCATTTTTACATATGGCTGCGCGAAATAAAATAAAATATAAAACTGAAATAAACAAAAAATAAAAAGAATTCAAATTAGAGTAAGACATTTGCACTTTTCTTTAAAACCCTTGTCTCTTTCTTTCTCTTTCCGTCTCTCTGAACTTCTTTCTCTCTCTATACTTTTCTCAACATACGAGAAGGCAAAAAGAGGGAGAAGAAAAGACTGAACTCAACCGAAAAACGCCGAAAGCTTGCAGGAACAGAGCCTACTTGTGACTGTAAAATATCAACAAATCAGGGAAGTTCCACGCGTAACTTCCGTTATTAAAAAATGAGAAAGAAAGGAACGCCGGAAAATAAAATAATTTTAGCCGACCAAAAAAATTCACACAAAGAGACTTTCGATGCTAGCCGAAACCAAAATGTCCCGCTAGAAACTCGGAGTCTAGTCAAAAGGTATATTAGCTGACACCTTGGCTAGAACCAGAGGAGGCATGCAGCAGAAGGCAGCAGAAGAGACGGGGAGAAACTAGCCATGCGTTACGAGTGAAGAGGCAATTAAGAGTTCATCTGTTGATGATATTTCTGCACTGCTTAGGGCCTATAAAACACAGTAGATTAACACTGACCTAGTTCTAAGATTACTACTATCTCTATCATGGTCTGACATCAAACTACCACTAACGGATATTTCTTCAGACTGCTACCAATATCCGCCTTATCAACGAACTTTTTGCTACGACGAATACCAAATGACTCACTCATTACCCTAAAGAAAATAAATAAAAATATATTATTTATATTAACTGTGAGCCAATGAGTATCAAAGTGACATTTTCGAAGTGGATCACTAAATGTATATATAAAAAAAAAAGATGGAAAATCAACCTGGACCAGAATCGATAAATAAATTTTGTTCATTCTTCGGTGCTGCGTCCATTGTAACATACCCAGTGGAGATACTACATTTGTACGACTAGCTCTCGTCTTAAGATGGCATTTGAAAACATACACTCTTTCTTTGTACACCTTTTAACTAACTTTTATCTAAAACATTTGAAAACGTATATACTTTCCTTCACCCACTGTTAAGCAGGCGGCTATTACATTTGGAGGCATACATGCATACACACATATACATATATATATTTACTTCCGCTTGCACTGTCTCTGACTCCCCCCCCTCTCTCTCTCTCTCTCTCTCTCTCTCTCGTATGCGCTAGAACTTTTACTCCTGAACTCTTGAAACTGCAATGTTCACTTTATCATTCTGTATTATTATATTGTCTTATGTGCAATTTATTTTGTATTTATCAACGCTCCAAACCTAATACCCAACTCTAATATATCGATATATGATGGAAACAGGCGTTTTCATAAGACAACGTCACACGAATTCACCATAAGCAAGTCTATGAAAGTGTAGCGGACCGTTGGGTAATGAGTATGTATTGTAGAAGAACATATGTGGGTAGAATTTCCTGCTAGCCGGTCCAACTACATGAGAAAGTTGGACTTTAATTAAGTCCAAAGAAAACAAACAAGACCGATAAATATATGTAAACAAATATATGTATTAATAACATGTTAAAGATTACAAGCACATGGACAGTTACATGGACAGAGTGTGTGTGGTGAATATTATGTGTGTGTGGGAAACGCTGTATCTGTGAGAGCTCACATCTGCGAGGTGGTATAAGACCGAAGGTCTGAGGAAAAAAGAGATCGAGGCGAAGGGTCAGCCAGTATTTATAGCCAGGGGAGTGGGACCCCTGTTGAAAGATTAAGGAATTGAGGAGGAGCTAACTCCGACAAAGGTTGAAACAATATTTAATTTCTAGCGACCAATTTCTGTTTTTGCGGCTATCAGCTAATGTTTGTTTGCTTTTTTAAATAGTTTACAAGAAGACAGAAATCTACGAAAAATTTGTTTATCTCATAATTTATTCGGCGTGGGGGGATTAAGGAACTGTACTAAGCTGTTTTACTTGCAGTATTCCCAGTGCTTCCTCTACCCGCAAGCAGCCCCAGAGTGGCACACAAACTCAAAGTGTTCGATATTAATTTCCTCAAACTTTGCAATGTTTTCAACCTTCAATTTCTAAATGGTAAGAGGCTTTTCACGATAAACAAGGTCTTTCATCAACCCTCAAAGAACAAAAACTAGAAGTGTGAAGTCTGGGGAACTTGCCAGCCATTCAATCGATCCACTTTCCAGGAAAAAATCATCAAGCCATTGACAAAAGAATTAAGAAAATTAATAATTTGCAAGGCAAATATGAACGACATGGCATCCTAGAATCTGAACGCTATTTTTGACACACAACTAATCATATTTCGATGCTTGCTGAGAGAAAGAGGTGGGGAGAGGGAGTGTTCTGAAACAAACAGCTCAACCTGCAGTTTTACCCTAGCCTCTAGGGGAAAATATTGCTTGAGGAGACGGGTCCTCTGGAATTGGACATAAAAGCTTTGTAGCTATAATAGTCCAATCAAATGCAAGGTCGGAGAGTAGTTTTTAAAAGAGAAATAAAGAGAGCATAACGAGAGAGAAGAGAGTGCGAGAGCTGAAAAAAGTGAAGAGAGAATTAAATGAACAAGTAGAGAAAGAGTTACAGAGCAGATTGTCTCTCGGAGAGAGATAGAGAGTGATTCAAAGGACAGATCAGGAGAAAAGAGAGGGAAAGATACAGAGTGAAACAAGAGAAAGGAGAGAATGATCTGGAGGAAAAGAAACGGAGATGAAGATAGTGAGGGTGGAGTATTTAAATAAAGAAAAAAGTATAGAATAGAAGAAGAAAAATGAGAAAAAAGAGAATAGAATAAAAAAAAAGGGAGTGGATCATGAGAAAAGTAAAAGAAAGAGAAAGAATAAAACAAGGAAAATGTGAGAGTGGATATAATACATTACTCGTTCCATCCTTTCATTGAACTCGGGTTGCTTACTGTTGTTGGTTAAGGAAATTTCCATCAAATTTGGTCGTGTATAGATTAGGCTATGAATACATGGGGGACAAAACTCTATACGTTGCTAGTAGGCATGTAATGGTTCGTAATTAGTAGTAAATTCAATCCTCATTTGGGTGACCCTTACTAAACTAAGCTTAGTAAATAAAGGTACCAGTGATGAAAGCTTTCATTCCTGTTAGTGGAACTTCTACCCGATTGATCATGTCTTTAGGGGTTTAGCGGTACTCACCACACTTGACCAATTGCGGGTTAGTGAGGACATTTAACCCATTGTTAGAAGTTTTGAATTCAGAGTTGTCTTTCTCATAGACCGGTTGCCTCATCCAGTCTGTCCTGTTATTTATCCATGTAAATAGCAGTAACTAGCGGGGGGGGGTCCTGGGAGGGAGAAGAGATGGATTCATAGCATTATATGGTTATGGTATGAATCCGTCTTGCATGTAACGAAGTCGACCGAAATTCGAACTCGGTACTCTGATTCCTCAATCCGAACCGCTATTCATTTACTCCACCAAGAACATAACTTACTAAATATCATCTTATTCTATGATAATTATGAAACATAGAAGACAAGGAAATTGAAGAGCGAGATTTAAAACCGAATAAGCTGAAACTGTTACTTGACATAAAAGAAACCTGATTCTCAGATGAAAAATCGAACATCTAGTGAAGCAGCAACTCATAAACCAAAACTTTCGACAAATGAATTGAGGAAAATGTTATGCTTGCGATAGCAACTCTCACTACCCTACACGCAAGACCCTAGGGTCTCGCTGGCGGGCAGCCGATGGCAACGCCAGCGGTCCTCTGATGGCACCCTCTGGCGGGACAACAGTGGGCCACTAGCGGTTCGCAAATGGTAATATTGCCAATACGAAAACGCTGACGGACCGACGGCGGGCCACCAGCAGTAAACGCTAGTGGCATACCACCCAATGGCTTGCGTGTAGGGTAACAACTTGATAACTGAAGGGAAGCTGAAGGGAAGCATTGTAACCTTTGTTCAGGTAAGTGTCTAGATTATTTAGGAATATTTTAGTCTTTAACGGCTCCTTTTAAGAAAATAAAGGAAATGGCCAATTCATAGGTCTCTTTAACAGCATTGATGTAACCAGCATCCTCTGATTGGTCAATAGACGAGTCAATGACAGCCCAACCTTGTTTCTACTTTGGCGGACAATTTAGAAATTCACTTTTGACGACTGACCCTGGATCAGTAAAAATGTACCGAGCTACTTTCTGGCCAGCAACAAAGCGAAAAGGTCATGTATGTACCATTTAAATAAATATATCTAATTATTAGATATATGTTTATATATTTGATTTTCATGTTATTTTAATTCCATGTTTCTTTTCGTGTGGTCCGTTAATAGAAGTGGACCCACATTATGTATAATTGTACGGTGTCCACAAAGAGTTGAACGTCCTGAAGAGAGTAAAAATGAATATACAAACAATTACGTACAACATATTTTATTGCTTAAGCAAACTAAATAGAAAGAATAGAAAAGGAGTGTGTGTGGCGGACTTCACCACATTAATTTAACTTTAGATTGGGAAACAGGGCTGACACAGAAAAGGATAAGCAAAAGACATTGTTACACATAAAATATGTATTTAACAAGATGTACAATATCAAACAACGATGTGAAAGAAAGCATGCATTTAAGTAAGAAAAGGTTGAATAAAACAGGAGTTGTCTCTCTTTAACTGTTATTTTAGTATTTCAAAGTTCAGTGAAATAATGTTCATGAGAGCCTCTTATAATGACTATTCTTAAAAGATTTGCCGTGTTAGAAAAGATTATGTGAATATATACAAGGTATGTTCAGCGTGTGAGTGGTGTGTGTGAGAAGGTTGGCATTATTCCAAAATTTTAAGATAATTATTAATGTCAACAACTGAACACAAATAGTTATTAATTTAAAAAAATAGTAATTAATGTATAATTTTAAACTTATTAATTAATAGAAAATAAAAGTAATTGATATTAATAAAATCATAGAAACAAATTAAAAATCAGAAGAGTCAGATTCGCTAGTCGTAGAGAGGATCTGAATCAGATATCTTCAGATACATCTTTGCTTTTTATGTCTCCATAATATAAAGCAACCATTTTATAGCTTTTTTGTATACAATGGTTAATCGTTTCACTAGTTATATTTTCAAGTACTCCCTTTAATCTAGCAAACACTTAACTGAACTTGGTACTTGAACTGTATTTTCTCCTAATCTCGGCTTTTGTAATAGCCCACACAATTCTATAGGTTGAAGATCAGAGAGGTAGGGAGGAGTAAAAACCACTCGATGTCCATATTGCACACAACTGGTTTGATAAACAACTGTATGTCATTTTGAATTTTATCTTATAGCATTGATTTGTTATAATTATTAAATATTGATATTACAATTTTGGTAATATTTTATTAATTCACTTTTTTACTTGCTTTTTTTAGGCACATTTTCAGGAAGACACTTGTGGTATTTTGCATTGTCCAATATGATCTGACAATTTTTATTTCATGTTCATCAAATGTCTTCAATAACTTAGAGATCCATTTAATGAAATATTGGCTATCAAATATGCCGTGATAATCCCGAGTCCTTCCACCTTTATATACTTTGATGAAATGTGCTAATTCATAATTCCATCTCAATTGTTCTAGAACATTTGGATCTCCTATAATAGCTGCTAAAATAATATCTGCGTCCTCCTTTATGCCATCTGATAGGTTCTATCTAGCTGGTATCGTTAGGGTCATATAATGAATCTAAGTCTAGAATTAGTGTGATGAATAAAGCTTTCATTTAGGTAAACTCTCCTCAAATTATTATCAGTAATTTTTAAAATCGCGCACCAATCTTATTTTTTTCGGGTAATTTAAAATCCATCTTACTTTTTCTATGATTTTTTGTATCCGAATTTTCGTAAGAATCTTTGTGTAATTCTTAAGTGTGCCTTAAATTTTTTTTATCAATTTCATCAAAATTAAGATAGCCACGACTTAGAAGAAAAAACATCACGTCCTTCGCGACAGTCCTTGTTTTTGATAATTTTCTGTCTGTAACAAATGAGCGTATTTCAAATATTGTATCATGTGATATTATTCCTTTCATATCAGGCCTTTTCCATGGAATGCTAACAGATATTTCAGAACGGTCACAAAAATTCATCCAGTTTTGATTAACAACATTTTTGCTATCATTTAAAAGATAAGCCGTTCGTTCATTTGGATCGACATACTTGACTTTTCGTCCACTACCAACGTTTTTTTTTATTTTCTGCTCTAATTTTGCTTTAAACTAATATTATGCCCAATTATTCTTCTTAACTTATAATAGAACTTGTCTTCTTTCTTTAAGAAATTCGCTACTTTTTCATAATCAGTTTTAGATTTATGTTCATTCATTCTAATACGTTTTACTATTATGTGTTGAAAAACAACTTTTTTTTTGTCAGATTTTTAGATATTATCCATAAATACATGTACAAGAATGTCGTTTTTGATAAAAGTTTAAAAATAGCCATAAACACGTAAAATATGCGTATATTGTGCAAAAATCCTTTCGGCTCAAAAGAGTAGATCAGAAGCCGATACAGTAAGTGTTGCGATACACTGCCTAGTCTCGCGACCCAAAATTCAGTCAGGAATCAATTAATAAGAAGAGAAAAAGAGAGCCGCGGAAAGGCCACCACATTTGTATCCTACATTATTAAAGCATTGTCACGACATTTTTCTCGATAAAAGACATTCAGAATGTTTTTTTTATTTAAAGGATTCAAATATCTTGTTTTATGATTTTTTAGTCAAATTTCATATTTTATAATTTTTTTATTGTAAATTTTATTATACAACAATAAATGGCATTCCTCCTTCCGTTTTTTCTTTTCCCTTTACGTTAGATAATGTAGGATACAAATGTGGTGGTAGGATACACTGATCGGTAGGACACACGTTAAAGCGGCACCATTTTAAGTCATGTAATTTTTGTTTTGGTTAATTACAGAAACGTGAATAAGCACAAACATGAATTTATACAACAAATATAACAACTGTTTATTAGGCTAGCGCTGTGGAAAAGAAAAAGTCCCTGTATGAGGTTCGTTGTGGGAACGGCAAGCATATATCATAAAACACACGTATAAGCTTTTGGGAGCGTATTTGGTTTTAGTATGCGAAGCTCGTACTTAGAAATAAATACAACTAATTATCGGCGGAGCGTTAGTTCTCGTGTCAAATTTCTCGTCCAGGAGTAGTGAATAGAATTTTACGATTCTGGTTTGTCATTCCTGGTTCATCGATGTGGTTGCTTCTCCTTTGTTGCTATACTGCCAGCTGTCTAAACGCTAATTCTCCTCTGCTTATATCGATAGAGATAGACTCAACTTTACACATAGATAGACTCAACTAGACACAATTTTAAATTCCCAATCTTCCGTTTGACTGGCCAATGTTGAAGCCTTAATTCTGATTTGTTGGTTTTGTTATTTTACTGAAACTACGTCCGCGCGTTGTTTATGGCGTCTAAAGTTAACTAAAGGTTTAACCTTGGCTACACGAATACATGCAAGGGAAAATATCTTTTAGGGTTTTGGTGGTGCAACAGAAATAATGACCATTGAAAATGCAACATAAATCGCCATTAACAAGATGTACGATGTATGATCATTTAATTCATTACGAACGCTCAGCAGTTTATTACAGTTGCAAATCACTAGCAACAAAATATGTCTGTGTATCCAGATGAAATCGATCCTTCAGCTGAAGTCTATTACTGTAACCATATAGATATACCCAACAATGAACAAAGGATTTTTTTTAAATCAATCAAAAGAAAATTTGGCAACAATGAATGTGAGCTGATATTTATTGATTCTCCTGCAAGAATAGATACATCGTTCCCACTGAACTTGCTACTCTCCTATATTCGCAAAATGGTTGAATTGTGATTGCCACAGATTCAAAAGTAAACTTGGCAACAATGAAGGTGGCCTGAGATTCACTGATACTCCTGGATGAGCAAATAGAGCGTTCCTGATACTCTCTTATTAAAATTCTTCATGGATTGCGGCTACACATTTGAAGCTTGGACACACAGCTCATACTCGCTTCAAGTTTCCCATTTCTTTCAAATCGACGTCAACCTGCCATATATCACTTCGTGATGCAACTAGACGCTTTATATTTGATACTCAATTATTTGCGTGGGATGAATCTTCAATGTGCCATTGACATCTTCTGGAAGTTTTGAATAGCATGCTTTCAAATTTAATGAACATCTTCTTGGAGTAAATTATGAACATTGAATATTATTATCTGGTTTGGTGCTTCTGCTTTGTATCTAGAGATTCTTAATAAAATACAAAAAAAAAAAAAATCATCAATATTATCGATCCTGACCTGGCATCTTGGCTTCAGTTACTTTTCCACCACCGTAACATAACTTTCATGTGCCTTTTTCTACAAATATTTTCATGGCAATTGTTCTGATGAGCGTTCCTTGACTTTATAAATTTAAGCACAGTACTAGATTGTGCGTTGTGCTTTAATGGATATCGGCTCGGAGTGAAAATTCGGAGAACCGTGTTCGAATTCCAGTCGAGTTCCAGTCTAGTTAGATTCACGTATGCACAAATACCCTTGGGAAATCATCTCTTCTCCCCCAGCTATGGGTTGAATAGCAGGGCAAACTGGGTTCTTTAGCCTTGGTTGGCAACAAGTCAGAAAGAAATGGAAACCTACTGTGAGCAGAAAAATCTGCTTCGTCAGTCATGTATCGAAAGATACATGATCACCCAAGTGTGTATCATGTATAGCACTTGACTGACTAGATTGGCAGCTAGGTCACGTTATTTTACAGTTGAAATTGCTAGATGTAACCGTAAGTTCTATGTTAACAGTTTCTTCTCTGGCACTACTCACTTGTGGAAATTTTCTTTCGGTTTCTTGCTTCCCAGTCAACTTTGATCTTCAAAAATTTAAATGCAATGTCAATCGTTATTTTCTGTTTTTTTAATTCTTGTTCTTTTATCATTCTCTTTCTTTAATATTTTTTTCTTTTTCTTATATTCTTTCACACTCAGTAATCACTTAGTGGCTTAGAGTGAAATGATTTTTAAAAAAGAAGGAAAATTATTAGTCCTCCGCAAAGATTTTTTGGCAAATTTATCCAGTTGTTCACCAAGTTCAACGACTTCAAATTGTTGAATGCATGAAAAGGTTTTCCATTTGGAGTCAATGTAAAAGTTTTCAACTCCAAACAAATATGGGAGTTCTTAAGTCATAGAACAGCAATAGTTTTTTTTTATTTGAATCAATTAAAATACTATGTGAACTGGTTGAACGAAGGATTTCAAATACTATTAATTAAACACCTGACGAAATGCTATTGGGATCCTGTCCTTTCTAACAGCGAATTCAAAGAAGACTTGGTTCACCAGTGATGAGCTGAAAAGAAAAGAAGACAAGAATTGTTACAATATAATTCTTTGTGTTGTTGATACAGAGGATCAAAAAGGAATGTCTCTTTGTGGGCAAGGGAAACAACTTGGGGGAAATAGGGCCTGGAGTTGCTGCATTTATTGGCTAACCAAGGTCACTGGTGGTGACATCAACAACTTGCCCATTAGCTGCGACTACCTACAGTGTCATGAGCAGCACTCTTAAAAGCAGATGGGGTGGATCATGTCTCATTGTTTTTTGTCATATTTTTGCTTTAGTTGCAGTGTTTGTGATTAGCTTCTTTTATATTGTATTATATATATGAGGGGATTTGTTTTGTGAGCTGGATGTGACACCCAGAGCCCCTGCTCAGCAAGCAATTTTTTATTTTTGGTTTTGCTTTCTTAGTGTTCACATCCAACTGACAGGTTTTGATGTAAAGTGAACCAGAAAGAGATCTAGTTTGAAGTGGAATATAGCACTAACAAGTGTAATCATATTCCAAGAAGAGACTGAAAAGTGTCGACTCGTTGGCAGGTGGCAGACGAGAATCAAATTATTCCATATCCTACATATTTTTTACATTAACTGAATATGAGGTCTACCTCCTCACATCATCAAGATCAAAACAGGAGTTCCAGTAAGGCTTCTCTGAAACTTAGACCACCTGGCTGAGGACTCCGGGCAGTGCTTTGTGATCCCTTGCTATCTTATCAACATTTGTATTTTTTTCTACCTACATTTATAGGCCTTAGCACAATTGATTATTAGTATTAAAGTGTTGCAGGTCGTATATTGGCCTGCAAACAGATATTGAATGACTAATGACAACAAACAAAACGAAGACTTGAGTTATAAATATATTGCCAAGTTTATTTTTGTTAACGAAAATACATCAATAAGAATAATGTTACAGTGCTCTAGGCAAAAATATCTCTGCATGTTCATGTAGAGAGTGAGAAGAGCATTCTTTTGAGAAGGACATTTTTGGGCTGTTGTTGAAAAGTGTTACCCTGAAAAGGACAGTTTTGTGATCGCTGAAGAGCATTGCTATGAAAAGGATAGTTTTGTTTTGTAGACGCTGAAGAGTTATGTGCTGAAAAGTGAAGAGTGTTTTCCTGAAAAGGACAGTTTCTTTGGTGCAATGAGGGAGGTGTAGTTTCGGGCAGCTACTCCCTGGGATTGGGCACCTCTCAGTTTTAATTTTCACCAGCTGTGTTTCTCTCTGCTGACAGAGCCACAATTGAGTCACACTCTACCCAAAGATAGAAACACAACCAAGTCACCCTCTGCCTGAAGACAGAGCCGCAACTGAGAGATGATAATCTTTCCCAAGCAAGGCCTGCAAAAGATGCCTTTTACTTTTACAATGATCACTGGTTAAGCTATTTTTTCCAGTTGATTTTTGAGTGTCAACAGGATACGACAAAAGGATGAAAAATTTTAAGATTTTGACATCATTCTTTTTTGCCAAATCTGTGAATTTGTTTCACTCATGCTAAGTCTAAAAAAAAACACTACATAAAATTCACTACTTTTTATCCATAAATTTGAAAGCATTAAAATTCTCCAACTTTTTAATAAGAAAAATCTCAAGTTAATGTTAAAAATTGCCACAAAACATTGTTGATTTATTTAAGATGGAATGATCTATTATGTCATGTTTGATAATTATATATTTATTTTCAATTTTTCTAATTGAAATGTTCATTTATATTGCATATGATCCATTATTGTACATAATTAGATTACAATAGAATTTATATTTTTATGAATACCCCCTTATGAAAATTGAGATGTAGTAGAGTGGTGGCCCCGTATCATAGATTTAGCAGGTGTCATAGATTTTGTGGGGGACACTGGCTCTGAAGAGAATACACAGAGGTACTGCAGGGGGAGCCCTCCTTCAGGGGTCTTGGGCTTAATATTTTTTTAAACTGCCTTGCATAGGCTTTCATCTGTACCAGGTAAGTATTCAAATGTAGCAAATGCCAGCTTTCAGAAAATATATATGCTTTAGTGTCAATGCAGGACTGTTTACACACATATAAACATACATATTTACTTCATCCACATTTTAAAGCTGGCATCTGCATTCATGTAAAGAAACACTCTCCTGTTGGGTTACTCAGTCAACAGTGAGATGCTATTAAGTGAGCTTTTGCATTGTGTGAATATTGCATTCAGAAAGACAGTGCACCTGTCAATTCTTTATGCCATACGCAGTTATTGGTAGGGGGGAGATTGCATCATCTAACACCCCCCACATAGCTCTGATTTGATTTCTTCTAACTAAAGTTATTGTTGAACAGGTGATTAAAGACCATGAATGAGACTAAGGAGAACATTATGAGGCATCTGATGGTAATACTAAATAGGACTTTGTAGAGGGTTTTGAAAACCAGAAGAGACACTGAGGTAAGTGTGTGATAACCCAAGTAAGATATGAACTCCCTTTGAATAAAAAGAAGAAAAAAATGGTTGAGGTTGTTGATTTCAATTCCATTGGGTTGCCAGTGGTTGGTAGACTAAGGTAGTTATTGAATGTCTATATGAAACCATGGGTTGTGCATGTATCGTATTTCAGTTCTGTATATGTTACAATGACCGTATCGATCTATTTTGATTTAGGTTGTTTTTCCATCTTGTTATATACATATGTTGAGATCCATTGCTAAAGTGCTCCTTTGTATCCTGTTTGGGATGGTTTCTGGTTGGTTGCCTAGCAATTCTGAATAAACGCCCAGTTTTAGAAATGGCCAAATTTTAGTCTCCTTGCTATTAATTTCTTATTTTTTTTCTATCACTACAGGTTCATCATATTATACTTTGTCTCAAAAATCTCTTCCTGATTCACTCTACATCAAAACTTGTTGGCCGGATGAGAACGCTATGAAAGAAAAAATTTTAAAAAGAGAAGTTCACTCTCTGTGCATGAGCATCCAAGTATCGCATCTGACTCATAAAACATCAGAAACTGTTGAACGTTGCCACTCAAGTCAAAACGCAACGGCAAAAATATTGAGTCATATATCCATACTGACTGCTTAAAAGGACTCACTCAAAGCCATTCACAAGGTCAACCGATCTGACATAAGTGTCAACACAAAATCAGTAAACCACCATCCCACCCCTGTTCAAAATCACACTCCATGGTCCACACCTGTATGCATTAATAAATACAAATGATAAAAAGCAAACAATACAAAAGAAAACAGGACAGCCTGACAAAGAGGATGGAAGAAGACTAAGAGAGTTGGATAGGGAGAGTGGATCAAGGAGAGTATTGTTCATGTCACTTTGGTATTACCAAAGAATGTGTCTGTAAAGAAAAAAGACAAATTTGAATGATATTTTTGTTCACTCATTTAAAATGATTATCTTTATTTCTATCTTTCAAAGCTAACAGGTTTAAGCTTTACAATTGAGCATTTTAATTATTGATGATAAAATTATAGCTTCATGCTAAAATAATATAAAAATTTAACTTCCTACTAAATCTAATTTCTTGTGCCAAACACAAAAATTTAGTTGGTAG
Organism: Acanthosepion pharaonis; assembly: GCA_903632075.3. Classification (NCBI taxonomy): domain Eukaryota; kingdom Metazoa; phylum Mollusca; class Cephalopoda; order Sepiida; family Sepiidae; genus Acanthosepion; species Acanthosepion pharaonis. The sequence continues at coordinate 1,669,836 of CAHIKZ030001735.1, read as the reverse complement.
AAATAGAAAGCGAAAAAGAGAACACATGCTTCTCTTCTCCTTGAGGTCAAAATAGGCACAAATAGCAAAATAAGTTTCAAACACTATGCAAAATTTTAAAGAAAAAACATTTATTACACAAGGTACAAAAAAGGTACAAATACAAAAATTGCACAAAAATTTCCTTTTGTGCATCTATTAAGACAGGACAACAATTTCTAATAAAAAGGATTACAATTTATAATTCTGAGCCTAAAAATATATACATATATAACAATTTTTACACAAACCGACTGTGGCCTTCTTAAAAATAAATTTCTCTTAAAAGAACATGTACAAAAAACAAACTGACTGGACAATTATTAAACATTTTTTCAAGACTAACATTTTTAAAGTAGTAAAAATAAAATTTTTATAATTTATATTTTACAAATTTTTCCCTTATCATAGACTGTAATTTCTTAATGTTAATTAATATTTCTTAATATTCTTAAATATTAATACATGTATAAAACAATATTATACATTGATACAAGACATTGTCTCTTTTTTTTAAAAAAGTACATTGTGACAGTTTCTCACAGAAAACTAAGATTCTCAAGCATTGTGCTATATTTTCCCGGGTTTTTATTCACTTTCAGGGAAAAGAGGAAGTATTTCATACACTGTCACTTAGATCTTTGAAAATTTCATATTTGAATTAGATTTTTATTCAATGTCATGTGATGGATTTATTGAACTTTTATTCACTTATAGCATATGCAAAAAAGTATCCAGTTATTTTTAATATGTTGCTAACCTTATTACTGAAACACTAAACACTCTTCTGTTGGATGCTATTAAGTGAGCTTAACATTGCATTGGAGTAATCGGAAGCATGGTGGCGTAATGGATAATGGCTTGGATTGAGGAATCACAGAGTCGAGTTCGAATTCCAATCGAATCCATTACATTCACTTATGTGCTTATAATACCCTTGGGAAAGATATGAACCTCTTCTTCTCCCCCCCACCTCCCAGCTATGGACAGACCAGGTTCTATAGCCTTGGATGGCAACTGGTCTACCGCAGAAAGATATGGTAACCTACTGCAGGAGAAAAATCTACCTCGGCAGTCATGTATCAAAAGAAACATGATCACCTAAGTGTGTATCACGCATGGCACCTTACATACTGAAGAAAATGCACCTGACTATTCTTTGTTACATGCAGTTTTTTTGTCTTTTATATTTTTAGCAAAACATTGCACCATCTAAACCGCCCCCCCGCCACCTTGACACATAGTTCCTATTTTGTTTCTTGTGACTAAAATTGTTGTTGAAACAGTGATGACCGTCTATGAGATTAAGGAGAACATTACAAGGCATCTGATGGTAGTCCCTAAAGAAGACTTTGCAGACTGTTTTGAAAACCTGAAGAGACACTGAGGTAAGTGTGTGATATCCTAAGTGAGATATAGACTTCTTTTTTTTTTCCCCAGATTTGAATAAAAAGAGCAAAAACAAAAAAAATTCTCCCTTACCCTGAGAGATTCTATGAAATGAAATTACTTTTTATTTTTTACAGTAAGGTTCCCCCTGTACAAGGCCCAGGGGAGCACTCGATATAGGGGGTTATGTTAAGAGATAGTTTATATGAATAGGTGGGGAAGATAACAGTTAACTCTGGACTTGAACAGGTTAAGATTGTAGTGATCAGGAAAACATCCACTTGGGAATCCATTCCACAGTAGTTTGTGGGAAGAAGCTGTTTGAGTGGAACTTACTTCTTAATACAGAGGGAATGAGGGTGGTTTGTTACTATGTAAGTGGTATGGCAGGTCCTAGCCATCAAAGTCAGGCCTGGTGGAAACAGGAGATGCAGTTTGTCCTCACACTTTCCATGGTAGTAGTAGTGATAGAGCAGTGAGAGACTCACCACATCCCACCTGTGAGAGAGAGAGGTTGGAGTGTGGAAAATAATTCTTCCCCAACAAGGACTCAGAAACAATTTTGAATTCTATCAAGAGTAGAAAGTGAGGTTTGGGCAGCTCCTGCCCAAATATGGCAATAATTCTCCATTATTGTCCTGATCTGGCTCTTAGAGGATAGTAGGAGATTACTGGAGCGGTACAGGTAGCTGATCTTTTTACCTGCATCTTTAGCAAAGGAATTCCACTTTTATAGAAAAGATTCACCCAATACAAGCCACGTGTGCCACTCAAGATAGAGGGTTACTGTTTAAATTGTTATGATGAATGAGATATGTTATATGCAAGGTCAGATTATACTTTAGGCTAGTACAGGCTGCAGACTAGGGTCCCTCATGTTTTATGAAGCAATGATTTTAATTTTCTAGATATCATAATTTCTAAATAGTCTATAAACTGAAATGTTATCATTATGACAAACTCATATTTATTTGATCATTCAGGAAGCAAAGCAAAGAAAAGAATGTTTTAATTGTTGTGTTTCAAGTAGATAACATGTTTGATTTTAGTACAGGAATTTAAATCTTAGAAATTTTTAGCAGTGATTTTATATTTTTAGCAGTGATGTTTCTAGATGTTATAACTTCTAAATAGTTTCATAAACTGGAATGATATCAAGATGACAAACATATTTATTTTTATTCTTTTATTATTATAACACTAGTTATAAATTTTTTTTTTTTTTACTATGGTTGTGTTGAAATTTGTGCCAATTAAGTTTGCAATAAATAGTAAAATAATGGTATTTCTTAAAGAATATTTTTATTGACAAACAAAAGATAACTATTCTATTTTATTTAAAGAATTTGCAATAAGTTTGCTTCAAGCTATGTAAAATATATCAAAAGTAAAATTATTCAAGATGATAGACAGTGGCTCCATCTGAGAATAAGTCCTGTAATTTCATTAGCCCTTGTGTTCCAAAAATAATTCGACCTTGCTTGTGGGTATGAAAAAGTTGTTTTAGAGAAAATGTAATATTTTCATTTGAAATAGATAATAATATTTTAATAAAATAATTTAGTTAATAATAAAAAATTTATAACATTTATTATAGCATTTAATGGACTATCATTTAAAGATATTTAGTTTATGAAAATATTACATTTCATTATTATAAATTAAATATATCTTTTTAAATATGAAATAAATGCTAACAATTAAGACAAATTTTCCAAGAAGATAAAGGGAAGCAACTCTTGTTTAAACAATTTGAAGAAATTTAAATGTTTATCAAATAACATTTGAATAAAAATTAATTTAACCTAATTTCCACCTAAAATTCCTTTAATAATTATAAAATTAAAATAAAATCCAGTATTAATTATTGACTTTAAAAAGTTCGGTAGTAATTATAAGTTTCTACCAAAAACCATTTTTGGGACGTGGAAATTAATGTTATTGTTACTCTCTACTAATAATGCAATTAGGGAAAAAAGGGAATGCTGGCCATCCTGACAGGTAAAGAGGAGACTTGAGACAACAGAGATGTGGTTCTACAGAAGCATACTGAGAATGTCATAGCCAGAACAATAAGCAATGTGGAAAATTTAAGGATATTTGGGAACGAAAAGGACAATTGTACTAAGAATCAAGGAGAAACCGTGGAAATTTCTGGGACACATAATGAGGGAAAGAGGACTTGGATTGGACACTCATGGGATAAATGAAGGCAAGGAAGTCAGAGGTATACAAAGTGTGTGTAAATGGATGGCGGAAGAAGAATTGGCAGAGATAGTAAGATGGCAAACAGTACTTAGAGCTACAAAGGATAAGAAGTTATAGAGAGACATGATCGCTCGCACTCTAAAGAGATACGGCAGAATAGACCAAAATCGGGTCATCAGCGAATCAAGGGAAGTAACTGCTATGTAAATATTAACTGAATACTTGCAAAAAAAAAATACGAGGGCGGGCTGAAAAGTTCATAGGCTGACTATGAAGGAATGATGCTAATATAAAAATTTAATTTTTATTATTTTAAAAAATGTTATAATCGTCTAAAAATGTATAATTGTCTAGGTTGTTTTTACACGTTCTTTTGAGAGAAGTGTATTTTTATGCAAGCCAGACGGTTTGTAAACATTGTTACAATTCTGGCTCAGTGATTTAAAACCTGTCAAAATTGGTGAAGGGTCACTTCCAGTTTATGGAAAATTATTTTTTAGTATATACTGACCAATGAGAGACGTCTCAAGCTATAATAACATCCCAAATAGTGGGGCAGGGATGAGCTGAATTTTTAAAATAAGTAGAGCTCAGGGCAGTAGATATGTTGAGAAGACTTTTGGACAGCAAGGGAACAAAGCAGGTAATCAACATCAAAATGGCATTTGACATCAAGAAGAGAACACCAAAGAAGGCAACAGTTACCAGCCAACCACAGAGAGGCTTTGTTCATGCAAAAATTCTCCTGTGGTTGAACAGCCTAAGATGAAAAGATTATGAAGAAACTTTCCCAAGCAAAAATTGTGTGAAGTTAAAAGGGACTTTTTTCAAAAAATTGCCGTGAAAGTAAGTCTTTTCGTTTTTTCTCAAAGGTTGTTGAACCTTTGTTCTTTACAGCCTTCTTATATTGTATTCTCTTTATGTCATTTACAAAATCCTTATTTTTCCAGAGCTGTAATTATTTTCCACTTTTCATTGGCAATCCTTGAAATTGTTATTCTGCTTTATGCAGTGCAAAAAAGGAAATTTTTGTGCAAACTTGTATTGTCCCTTTTTTCATAATTCTATAAACTGTAAATAAATTTGATTTTCCTTTTAAAATTTTTACGCAGTGGTTTTATAACCTGCATTGATTATTGTGTCTTGCTATTTCTACTAAATTTTGTATTTGGCACAAGGACTTGGATAAAATTTTTATACTACAGCTGTGAAATTTTGCATGCATTATTAATTTCAACTCTTCTTATTAATAACTGCATTGTTTCTTTCCAGGTACCAAGATGGGCTGAAAAGTTCATAGGCTGACTATGAAGGAGTGATGCTAAAGCTGTGAAATCTTGCATGGATTAATTTCAATTCTTCTTATTGATAACTGTGTTGGTATTGCTATGAGTTTGAATTTGGTATCAGAAGGTTTTTATATTAAGATGGTTAATTTACGAGCATGTTCACCATATTAATCCGCAACAATAAAACAAATCAGTCACAAGGCAATTGAATAAGAAACAGCGATTATGAGATTTCAATAAAAACCACATGCATTTATGTACAATTAATATACAATTTGAAAACTTATAGTTTTATAATGCAAGAAATTGATCATTGATAAATTGGGTTTCTTATTGATTTACAGTTCAAAATTGTTCAAGTGTTTAAGAACTGGTCAAACAGAGTAAAAATGGAAAAATATTATTTACACAGAAATTTGTGTAGTTTGTATACGTGAATAAAGTAGGAGTTTGTATGCGTGAATAAAGTAGGATTTAATTGTCTAAATTCTCCAGAGTTGTTTACCTTGGATTGTTCTGTGTTTGTTTAAAATACAATTTCTATTTTAGTAGTGTGTAAGAACACTTTTCTTAAAAAGTTGTAAGTGAGATGTGAGAGATTATGTTGATGTTTGAGTCAGCAGTTGACGCGCAAAAAGTATCTTAAGTCAAAGTAGTAACACGCATGGATTTGTGTGGCATCTCTCTGAAGTTTATTGACTGACTGGGGAATTGGGTCGAGATGATCCTTTTTATTTGTTTCTGGAAACCAAAATAGGCTCCAGTGAACTGGGCGCGAAAATAGTTTTTTGATAATTGTTAAATGTTTCGACGAATAGAAAGTCGAGACTTGCAATGTGAGGTGTTGATTGGTTAAAACTGATTCTGATGGAAGAGTGTATTTTATCTCGGAGGTGAGTATGAAATATGGACGATTCTATAACTGCGTTGTTTCTTTCCGTGTAAACTGACATCTGATGTTTCAAAGAAGACTTCAAAAGTAACTAGTAGTGACTTCTCTTGGATGGACAAAATTTGGCATCGTGATACTATCAAGTACCTGCAGACAATGTGTTTAGCCCCAAAAGACATTCATGTTGACATGGTTGCTACATTAAGGGATGATACTCGAGCTTTATCAATAGTGCAAAAGTTGACAGCTGAATTTTGTAGGGGAAAAGAGAGATGTGAAGATGACATAAGGTATAGATGTGCTGAAATTGCCACCACCAAGGAAAACATGGATTGTGTTCAACACATGGTAATAGATAACAAGTGATTGACTATAAATCAAATAGCTAATGCAATTAACATATTCCATGTGAGATGTGAGAATATTCTGAACAATGAACTTAGCATGACACATTTTCTTACACCTGATCAAAAGTGCACATCATGGGAATATCTGACATTGTGGCAAATCTATCTGGTTTTCTTGAATGTTTTTTTAACCCAGGATACATATTGGATTCATCATTTTGAGCCAGAGACAATCTATTAAGTGGAAAGACACCACCTCACTTGCTCCAAAAAAGCTAAAATTGTTTTATCTACTGGGAAGGTGATGACCTCCAATTTTTGTGATTATCTACTATCTTCAAAAGGGCCTCACCATCAATGGAGAGCGCTATGCCAACTTGTTGAGGCAGTTACGAAAAGCTGTCAAGATCTAACACCCAGGAAAACTGAGGAATGGGGATTTATTTCATCAGGACAGTGCTCCAGCACACACATGTCCTTGGTTTTAATGCCTGCTGTGCATGACTGTGGTTTTGAATTAGTTGCCAGCTATGAGCAAATAGTTAATCTTCACAAACAAAAACAAAACACTATGAAAGTATAAAAATACATTTTTATAGTAAAAAAACTGGCAGTACATTTTTATACTAAAACATTACTAACAATACATATTTATAGTAAAATTACTAACAATACATGTTTATAGTAAAATGTACTATAAATATAATTGAGTTCAAAATATATTAAGTTGAACCCATAAAATTGTGTTCAGAATATTTAAATAAGCCATAAAGGTTGAGATGCCACTGAAAAAAATCATTCAACTAACCTGCTATATAGGGATAAAGTGTTGCTGCCAACACTCGATTTTGAACATAGATTGCCAGTGAGTAAACACAGGCGATCCCATTATTGAATTAAGTAGACTACGTGATCATAGAGGAAACACATATATGTAGGAAGTCGTGTTATGTCTAAAAGATTTGCATTTTATTCTATCCTCTATTACTATATGGACTGCTATTCTCTATTCTATTCACTATACTATTTCTCTATTTGGATCACTATATGGGTGACTATTTTTGAGTGAGTATTATTGAACAAGTACTATTAGTGCAAGGGATATTCGATGGCATCTGACACCAGTATTATTCAACAGCGTTATTATAGTTGTATCTGCAATTACAAAGTCTCTGCTACAACTATCATTACAAAAGTGACAACAAGTATTTGTTGGCATCACAAAAGCAGCAATGAGTGTCATTGACATCACAAAACAACCAATGAACCAACATCAAAGAACTTTTTCATGACATTAATCCTTATAATATCGTACAATTTCTTACAGAAATCAAACTACTCAAAAATCTAAATTCAGCAAAAGTACAATATAAAACACACATATCACTGCCTTTAGTAATTATGTTCATGCAAACATGTCTATTCATAAAAGCTGAGTATCATCTACCATGTTTTCAATTGTGTAAGTAAAATAACATCTCATATATTTATTACTTCAAAGCTCTCAAGAAAATTAAATTTTCACAGTAAATGGCCCATAAAGAGTTGACATGTCTTTAAACAAATCAAATCAAATCATCAATCTACTGACTATCATCCGTTCACCAGCATAAAAAAAAAATCACTTGGCTGGGAACCAGTATCGCAGTGATGATTACATCATATTTTGATGAGTTTTTTTGACCAACAGGATGAAAGCTTCATCACCAATGTGAACCAGCACCAATGGAAGAGGAGGACTATGTTGAAAAATAAACCTTTATTTGGTGACATTCCATGAGAGTATCTTGGTCAGGCAATGAACTTTTTAACCAACCCTTGTACATTGTTCAGGCAGTGGTTTTTTTATAAAATTCATTTTTACAAATGCCCAGAACCATTCATATAAATAATATATTTAAAAAAAACTGTGAATAAATGATGAGAGGTAAAACATTTAATCTTTTACACTGAACTAAAAATATTTAAAATTTATATATTTTTTCTTATTTTTTTTTAATCATTTCACTCCAGGCAAGGCAATAAAGCCACTAAGACATAAAGAGGAGTTACTGAGTGTGAAAGAATATAAGAAAAAAAACAATATAACTACAGAAATTAAGAAGACAGAAAATAACGATTGACATGATATTTAAATTTTTGAAGATCAGAGTTGACTGGAAAGCAAGAAACTGGAAGAGTTCCACAAGCGAGAAGTGCAAGCAAAGAAACTGCTGTGTGTCTTGCTACCTTCCTCAGTAGAAAAATGTGCTGGAGAAATCAGTTTAGTCACCTATAACCTGACCTATTTAGCAGGTACTACTGGGTTACAGGGTACCAGAAGCACATATATGTGATATAAGATTGTTACTTTTTTTTCATAAATTCTAAAATAGAAAAAAGATAAACAACAAAAGCTTTTTTTTTAATATTGTAAAAAGTTTTTAAAGTTTTCACAGTTTAGAAAAAAAAGAAGTAATGACTAATGTCTCTGTTTTTTTTTTAACATATCCCCAGTTTTATTTAAAAAATAAATAAATGAATAAATAGACACAATTGCACTTTTATTTTGAGGGTCACTGGCCCGGGTGACAAAAACACTAGCAGACAACACTGTTTTTTTCGCTTTCATATTTCCCATCTTCAGGTCATATAACAGTTCATTTTATTCAATGATATTTACATCAGCTAAAAGAGAAAGGATTGAAGTTTGAAAAAAATTGTTTTGAAGTGAAAAAATTATTTTTTAAATAAAAAAAAAGTGATTTTTCTCAGAAAATTGGCCATAATTTTTTAATGCAAACCCCCGAGTGACATTTTTCACAGCCAAATTGAAGATTAATTACCAATGAATAATTCCATGTGTAAACAATAGCCACCTGGATCCTATAACATGGCCCGAAAACTTCTAGAAGTTAACTGATTGAGCGAAAACTTGTTGCGTATAATTATGTTTTCCACAGTCAGTTTCCATTATTTCATCTTGATGTTGTCATTTTCGGACAGCCAAGTTATCAAGGATTCAGGAAAACAGTTTGGCACAGGTTTGCTTTGAGAACTTTGCATTCTATGAGAGGTTTTAAAATGTTACTGACGAATGTAAATTTTCGCTGAATATTTCATTCAAGCGCCATCTTGGATTTTCCTATAGGACAAAAACAAACAGCTGACATCAAATATAACTCTGTCTGTGCTGATTCTCCACATAAGTCAAACCTTGAGAAAGAAAGCCATATTCAGAAATGAAGCAGAAAATTCTAGATGGCAAACTCTAGCTTGATGGAGCAAAGATGAAATCCTAATGTTAATGAGAATTGTTGGAATATCAGAGATTAAAAGATCTGACATGCTTTGGAAGAATGGAAATGTATGCAAATCAAACCAGTGTCACAAAAAAAAAGACTGGAAAACGGGTTACAGAAAGAATTGATTGAGTTGTTTTTTATGGTTTATCAACTCTTTGCAGGTTATTTAAAGCCACTAAATATTTTTTGATTGTAAGAAATAAAAAAAATAAAATCTATTAATTCCCTTATATATATATATATATATATATATATATGTATATATATCATGGACTCTTACAGCATACATTTGTGTGCTTCTGCCTATAAGTTGGGAAGGGGGGAAGTATTTTGCAGTCATTCCCTGTGGAGATTGGAACAAACAATTATTGATGAATGATCTCATCTTTGTTTTTCCTATCACATTTCAGTTGTTAAGCTCTGTAGCTTTCTTCCGTTGATATGGATAACCTTTAGAAATTTCAAAATGAAACCTTTATTTAATCTACAGGGGTTGATTGTTTTCATTCCACTGTCTATATCTGGGGATATCTCATGTTGATTTTTAATTAATAGTTCTGTTTCCACTGAATATGACTCCAGGAACTGAACTTACAATTATTTTTGACTAAGTGGATTAAAATGTTAGTTCATGAATTGGTGGCATACTAATCGTGATAAGGATATCTCACCTTAAGTAACTGTCTTTTTAGTCTGACTCAGTGCTTGTCATGTTCCTACAAATTCTGAATATATTTGTATTATTTGGTCCAGGCATTGAACTCACAATTGTCACCAATTTAATTTATGATTTCAAATCAATGTTTTTATATATATATATATATATATATATATATATATATTGTGTATTTGGTCAGCAATCCCTCTTTTTTACAAGTTCTATTAAAAATGAGTGACATGGTACTGCAGTTAAGGTTTTTATTTAATTTTTCTTAGTTTTTATTTTTTCTAAGTTTTTTTTATTTAATAAAGCCACTAAGGCACAAGTAAATATGGGTAGATAGCAAGACAGACTGGGTTCTATAGCCTTGGGTGGCAACTGGTCTAGGAGAAAGAAAACTGAATTCAAAACCAGCCTGGAGGCAAAACTTGATGAGCAGATAGGGGCTCTGGAGCCTTGCAAGGCAAACTATTTAGGGGCAGGTCACTCTAAAATATAACCTGCATCCTTGCACATCGCTTATCTCATGGAAGCCTTTGCACTAGAAAACAGATGGCGGGCATTGGACAAGAGAGTGGGACTAGGAATGCACAAACATTTCTCACTTAAATAAATTTCAGGTGCAGGTCATTCTACAACACTAGATGAATCTTCTACTCTCATGAAAGGATTCATCAGTAATGTGTCGATGGAATAGTCATATGTTGGCTCATGACGTGAGAATCAATGATATATATATTGATATATATATATATATACATATGTATGTATATATATGGTGGATTCTCCTATCATAAATGATAAATGATGGCCAGCGTTGGATTGTGCCTTTTGTTTTACACTTATGCATGCTAGCAGGGGCTGTTGTGGAGAAAATCAGGTAAGGGAAAGACATATTTCATTTGTGTTTTCTTAAGTGTGATACTAGCCCAGCCTTGCTGCAGGCAACAAAGCCACACTAGCAGATGAAATTTGTTAAAGCAGGATTTTGATGGCGTCTCTGCTTCAGAGATTGATGAAGCTGATAACAGTGCTTCAGTCTATTGTCTTCAAAACTGTTTAACTTATTGAAACATGTTTTATGCCACTCCTTTCGGTTTGATGCTTGGGCATCCCAAGTTTTCAGATCAAAGTCAAGATGTTTCAAGTTATCTTTCAATTTGTCTTGGTAGTGTAAGAGTGGATGTCCAACTAAATGCTTGGAGTTTGGTAGTTGTCCATATGGCACCTTTTTTTGGAAGCCTATGCTCATCCATTCTCACAACATGACCAGCCAACCTAAGTTGTATCTTTGCTAGAATGGTTTCAATTCCTGTGATGTCACATTTCTTCAGTATTGTACTATTCTTGACCTTGTCATCCCATTTTATATCACATATGGCACAAAGACAGCACATGTGAAAGGTGTCAAGTTTATATGTTTGTAGTATAAGTTTCAGCGCCATTTTTTGACTATTAGCTCATTATCACCAGTTTCTTTATTATTATTTTTATTCAAAGATTCTTTTAATAACATTTGGTGTGATTTTAATTCTTTTACATTTTCTTTTTTATTAATTGTAAAGTAATGCATTTCAAATTTGTTGGAAAAACAATTTCAATTATAACGTTATTTTGTTTTGTTTACTACTAGTCAATTTGTTTCTATTATTTATCTTTCAATTATTTTTAAAAAACAACAACAATTAAAATAATAATAATAATAAAATATTCTAATATATTTGATAATAATTTTATATTTTTCATTTTATTTCATTATTATTACTTAAAATATATATAGCAATATATTGGCACATTTAATGACGAACTGTTTTATGTGTATATATATATATATATAAGCAAATATATGGATATAGATCCGACAGTATGAAGAAAAATATACTGAAAAAACAAAAGATTTCAGTTATCTGTTTGGATTGGTATTGCTTTTATGTCCATCATCTTTTTCATGTTGAATTGTATATGGTCTATGTTAATTATGTTTTATGAATATGTCCTGAAGATGGTCTATTAGACCGAAACGTCTGACGTTGACATTAAACATTAAAACAGCATAATCACATATTAGGATTTTTGTTTGATTTTTCAGTATATTTTTCTTCATATATATATATATATATATATATATATATATATATATATATATATATATATATATATATATATATATTCATAAACATACATATTATCCCTCACTAATAATATGACTCAATGAGGGATAATATATTTATTAATATATAATATATGCTTAATAGCTCTGTTGTATTACATTTAGCACTGTTTTATATATATATAATATATTGCACAATATGTATAATATATATATATATATATATATATATATATATATATATATATATATATTAATATATTTTATTGTTATATGTTATTTATATAAAATATATCAAAATAATTGTTGGACATATCCATTTTGTAGTGTGTGACACCATTTGCTTACATTTAGATATGCTTTTAGGAGATATGAACGTTTGAAGCAATTCATGGAAGATTGTAGTTTAAAAGCGGTAAAATCGACCTTGGTAACCAGATGCTCTTCTGTATAGCATGTCAAGCTATATGACAGTTCTGTGAAAATTTCTCGGGCATTCAGGCTGGTAAATGTTGTTAATACTGCTTATTATAAACAGAGCATTTACTTAAATATTTGTATCTGTATAAATAACATATAACAATAAAATATATTAAAATAATTGTTGGACTTTGTCCATTTCATAGTATATATATATATATATATATATATATATATATATAGATATATATATATTCACTGACTGTGTATGAAGTCAAATTCAAGCATACAGATAAAGAAACAAATTTTTCAATGTGGAGCATATCAAAGAAGATTGCAAGTCTCTAATTAAGTAGATCTCATTGTAACAGGAGTGCTTGGAAGAAAGATTTATTCTCCCATTTATGCTTCTTCTGTTATGGCCAATATTATATCCATGATATAATAACACCAATATTTCATAGACAGAACAGAATGGCTGAAAGGAAAAAAATTGAGAAAATGCTTTGTTCTCAGAGACTTTATACTACTGAGACATACATAAAACTATATATATATATATATATATATATATATATATATATATATATATATATATATATATGTGTGTGTCTCATGCAGAGAATAATATATCACATATATCTACACAGCAATGCAAAGTGTAAAGAGAAACAAAAAAGCAAGAGTCTTACATATAATATTGAGATACTCCATTACCTGGAGAAGCCATTTTTAAGGTTCCAGATTCAAATGGGTCAGATTCATCTATGTCCCAGGCAAGGACATATTCCACAAATGGGAAACAGTGAGTCTTGGGCTTTCCCAAATTGGGGACTGCAAGCTGGAGTTTCAATCTATATCTTGGAAGGATATATTCCCAAACAGAAATGGCACCATGGAATTGTAAGCTGCAGGGGAGGCAGATTTAGATTTAGCTTCAGCCTAAGTCTGTGCCCTTTGCCCCAGGCTAAAAGAAAACAACATTAGGTGGTGAATGCTAAAAACGAACTGATAAATGACTGTTGGTTTCATTGCTGTATAGAGTTACATCATTAAGTGGCCATTATGTGACTCACATGATTTATCTCCACCAAAGAAGATAAGCACGTTCTTTATTCTTACATTTAATACAGACAACATAGCAATAAGAAGAATCAGTGTAATGATATATGAGACACTATGGTGTGTTGGTGGCAACCATCGAGCAGTTTATTTTCTCCAATTTGGAGATATTGTAGCCACTGATGTTCTCTGAAGATATGCATAGTAAAGTGTGATTTGACCTAATGAAACAGACCACAACTTTTTGGATGTGGGTAGTCAGAGGGTATCAGTTCTGGTATCTGATAGAAAACCTTCATATCTGTCAACCAAATGTTTCTTTGTTGGTTTCTTTATAGCAGACAACCAAAATATCAGTTTTCAAAAATCAAAATACCTGCCCAGAGAAATATTCAGTCAAAATACAGGTATGTCACTTACTCTGGTTGCTAATGCTGAGATTGGAGACCTCTATAACTACAATTCCTGAAAAATGGTAAGCAGATGTCATGTGCTGATATCTTGGAGTGAGAGGAGTTAAGTAGCATCTTGAAATTAATAGCAGATAAAAATCATGAAAACAAGAAATGATTTTACACTTCAATCTCTCAAATATAAGAAAGAGAAATCACTCCACTATCTTTCTGTTATACTCTGCTTCAAATTATTTCTCTTTCTGATTCACTCTACATGTTGGCCGTATGTAAACACTAAGAAAGCAAAAATAAAAATAAAAAAGTTACTCTCTGCACAGGAGTTATGGGCATTACATCCATCTCACAGGAGAAATTTCCTCCAAAAAATATAAAATACAATATAAAATATGGAAACAATTGTTGCAAATGGGCAAATTGTCAGCGTTACCAGCAGTGAACTCAGTCAATCAATCTGACACATGTATCAACTACAGATCTTATCAATTCTCTCCCTCCAAGTCACAGTCCAAGACATTTCACTCATATCTTCTGTATCGGCAATATAAAGAATTATATCTGAATAATTCATGTCTTTAATTTTTGTCTCACCAGCAGTACTTGTTTTGTTTGTTCTCTCATGCTACTATACATGCGTTTATAACACTTCCCAAGAATGCAATGAGAATTCACAGATAATAAAGAAAAGAGGAGTTGTTATTGCCTACATTCTAAAAGGATATGGTATTTTTTTGGTTGAGCATACTTAGCCCTTTCCCTCTCTCTAACAGAAAATAATGTTCATTGTAAGCTGTTTTCATAACATTTGGTACAGAGAGATTAAAAACCCTTTTGTCGAATGTTTCTTGCATCAAAACTTCACATTATTCTTTTGGACAAATTTGTTTTCTACCTTGTTTAACAATTTATATATTTTTTATTTCATTTTAAGAATTTAATTTCTAGATCTCTTAACAAGTCACTTACCTGAACATATGCGATTAATTACTAATTTAATTAAAATCTGTGATATAGAAATTGTGTTATGAGCATGGTATTGTGGTAAATTATTTGAGTCATTGACTGTGTTTCTCAAAGTTAGTGTTACGTAATATGAAGATCAGTACCTTCAACCAAGCATATTGCTTGCAGGCTACATTTTCTTTAGTTTTATGTAAATAAATAATAGAAAAAGAGACATCCACTTTCTTCTTAGGGACTGCACACCTAAAGAAGGCTATAGAATGAATTGGCTGAAATGTAGTGGTATTAACACATTCAACAGAATAAATGAGTTCAACAGTTCAAACAGTTTTTGAAATGATAATGATTCTTATCAGCAGTACAGAAAGTTTGGTAAATACTTTTTTTCAAGAAAATATTTATAGAATGCAAACTATAATGCATTACAATTCAAATAATTATTACCCTTTACTTTAATATAAAAAATTTTATGCTTTGAGTAGAAACTTTTTTTATTTGAAAAGGTTCTTGATCAGAAGTTAATTGTAATTCATGCTATAAAGATGCACAATTTTAGGTGAATAAATTTGTATTTATCAATATGAATGACTAAATATAGTTATTTTTATACAGGCTTTTTAGAACTATAAGCTAACTATATTGGTACATCAATATATCTATAGCTTAATGATGAAAAACAAACATTTATTTTTATAAATATAAAAGAATAAAAACAGATATTTTTATGCAACCTTCTCAGCTCTATATGCTGATGATGAGGGTGGGCTGAAAAGTTCATAGGCTCTCTTTGAAGGAGTGTTGCTACAGCTGTGAAATCTTGCATGCATTAATTTTAAATCTTTTTCTTCATAACTGCATTGTTTCTTTCCAGTTAAACTGACATAAAAACAGAAACCATTTTTTATAAGTATGAAAGAATAAAAGCAGATATTTTTATGCAGCCTTTTCAGCACTATATGCTAATTACATAGGTACATCAAGAAGTTTTTAGCTTTATAATAAAAAAAGAAACATTTGTATTTATAAATCATCTCATCTCATTGTTGATCATGCTCAAATATTTATCACAAATCTACTCCATAATTCCCAATCTGTCATAGCTTTTGGTAGCTGGTCTATTCTCAGTTTTGTATCTGCAATTAGTTGGTCAATGTATGCAGGGACATGCTCTACATGGTACAGCTCCCCACATCTATGATATGAGCCCCCTCCCCCATTCTACTACATCTCAATTTTTATAAGGTAGTATTCATATAAAATACACATTTTATTGTCACCTAATTATGTACAATAATGGATCATATGTAATGTTAGTGTACAATTCAACTCGGAAAATTGAAAATAAATACAATGTATCTAAATACAAATTAGGGACATGTCATAATAGATCATTTCATCTTAAAGAAATCAACAATGTTTTGCGGCAATTTTTATCATCAATCTGAGATTTTTCTTGTTAAAAAGTTGAATTTTTTAACATGTTCAACATTATGGATAAAAAATAGTGAATTTTGGTTTTTCTTTGAGATTTAGCATAAGAAAAAAAATCATGACTTGGCCCAAAAAAAGAATCCAGAATAACATCAAAATCCAAAGAATTTTTCATCCTTTAGTAATCAGTTGTGTTTAGTTTCCTTTGTAACATATACAAATGTAGGTAGAAATATAAGCAAATGTTTGCCGGTTTGGGGAGTAGTATGCACCAGCTCTGGATCTATGTTCAGGCTGTGCATCCATTATGAAAAAGATTCCACAGTATGACTTTGTGGGTAATTTCCTCCTTCCTAAGTATCCTGAGAGCCATACCATTCTCCCTGCAATGGTGGTTGTTATTTTTGGTAGATCACCAAAGAGGTTTGCATTTCTGATGTGCTGACATCATTTGATATTTTGTGCCCTTCTAAGCAGTTTTTGTGTATACACCATCTACCTTCTAAATCTACAGTGAGAGTCTAAGATATATGAATATGAAAGAATAAAAACATTTTTACATTGGCTTCTCAGTGCTATATGATAATTACATAGATACCTCAATAAGTCTTAAGGAACTTAATAATAAAAATGGAAACATTTATGAAAGAATAAACTTATTTTTATGCAGACGTCTCAGCTCTATATGATAAATACATCAATAACCAGTCTGTAGTGTAAGGATGAAAATAAAACATTTATATTTTTGCAAAACAAATATTTATTTTCAACATAATCTCCTTTGTTAATGCACTTAATCCAGTGGTGAATCTGTCAAATATTCATCCTATGTATGAACATCAATAAGTTTGCAGCTTAATCATAAAAAAGGCATTTATTTTACAAAGCAAATATTTATTTTTAAACATAATCTCCTTTGTCAATGCACTTAATCCACTGAATATTCATCTTCTTATTTATTCAGTTTTACTTTTACATGGAAATTATTTATTGTAATTTTTGAATAGGATATTTTAAAATTATTAAAAATAAATAGTGACAGAAAGAATGATATGAAATTAAAAATCTGAGATCGTTTTTTCTTTAAAAATCAAAGAAAATGGACCTTTTTTATTCTTTATATTGGTACTTAAAAATTTTATATTTTTCTTGTCATAATTGAACGGTCATAAAATTTCTTTTTGTCATTTTATCTTTTAGGTTAAAAATGTGTTTGCAAAAAAAAAAGAAAAAAATTAATTTTACGTAGTGTCGATTTTCTCTGGCAAGTCCACCCGAATATAATTCAGTTACTGGCCAATAATTAAGAAGTCAGTTGTGAGTTGAGAAAGTGACGTAAATTGATCAGGGGGAGATAACTCTCAAATGTGTCACGGAAATTGTAAACATTGTTAAAAACAAATTGTTATTTCAACAACAAAGAGAAACTGCATTAACAACAAGTGTTGGTTATTCTAAAAAACGATTGTTTCGGGTTTTTAAGGACATTCTGTAAAGGTTTGTGGATTGCTGCTACTTGCAGTATTTCTGCTATAACCCGTTTGCTCTCTTGAGATATTTAAATCGTGTTTAGAACAGAATGAATTCTTAGTTTATCGATGTTGTTGGGTTTTTTCACTCCATCGAGAAAGCAATCAAATTACAGAGAAAGGTCGTTTTATTTTGAATCATAAAAACGATTTGCAAACGTTTTTTAACGTCTTTAACAAACTGTAATTTGTTTAGTTGTTATTCTGCTTATCTTTTGTTATTACTTTTTAGTACGGAGAATTTAAAATTCTACTTGGTAATTTTCCCGGAAAAAGCAAAGGTAAAAAAAAACTCTCGCGAATAATTGCTCTGTATTGAGTTAAAAAAAAAAAAAAAAAAAGTAGAAAAATACAATACTTAATTTGGTTTTATTACGTATATTAGTCTAACCTGCTTCTCATTTTAATTTACAATCCAAAATTTAATTTTATCTATGTTGTTATTCTTTAACCTCATAGACATTTTCTTTTAAACAAGCAACTATTTAAGAAGTGAGTACTTCTTTTGGATTATTTTTTAAAAACACATTGCTATATTTCTTGTTAACGTTTCCATCAGGAAGTGAAATATAATATTTGATACAATTATTGACTACCAAACATACCTAGCCTGTCTGTATTTCAGTACCACTAAATAATACCAATTTTTATTTTTAAGCACCATATCGAAACTTTAGTAAGAGTGAAGCAGAGTAGTACTAAATGTATACGACTACCACAAGTACCAATTATCGCGCAAAAACGGGTTCAACAGTTCTCCCACTGTTGTTATGGGTCACAACTTCTCACCCTACAATTTTTATCAGTTCTACTTCCACGGACAATGTCTTTCGTTACAGTAAATTGCCACATTTATACTCGCATCTACATCATCACGAAGCTATTTTAGCTGATTAAGTAAATTAAATCTTTTCTTTATTTGTGATTCACGTTGTTCTTGTACTTTTCAAGAGAAGTACTTACAACTTCTGCAATATTTGCTGTGGAGGGTCCTCCTAAGGGATTTAAGACAAATATCCTCTGTACGAGAGAGCTGAAGTGCAGTATATAGTGATATAGTCTCTAACTTGTCCACAACTTGGTTCGTTAATTTCCCCAACAAGTGTTTTTTATCTTTGAAAAAGAGACACACTTATTTGCACAATTATGGATCTCCAGGAATTGTTTACCAGCTGTAAAATTGGAGACTTGGAGAAAATAAAGTAAGTTGCCCTTTTTTTTTTTTAAAAGTATTTTTTTTTAAGTATTTTTTTAGTAGGTTTTTTGTCTTTGTGTGTGTCTATTATTTGTATGTCAAAAAAAGCTGTTAATAATGCAAAGTTTAATTCAGAAAAATCAATAATTTCATTCGAAAGTTCACCTGTTAGGTAACTTAGTAATATCGATCCTGATCAATCATTTTAAACAACACTTATTCAGATAATTGCAATTACCTAGTTTGTTAATGAACCATGCAACATTAATTACAATTACAATACATCTCTAATTGAATGAATTACATTTAAATCATTAGTTTAAAAAAGTAGTACTTTTTTAAATTGTTTTTCTTATCCAAAAGTACATTTTTTAAAGTTCTCTCAACAGTGTAACTAACATTCTATCATAAAATAATGAATAATAAAAAAAAAAACCCAACTCCATCACTATTCCAGGTGGTACTGAATCTCTCAGGGGAAACCTATCATTATCTGAGATAAGCACATCTCATATACTCGGGGAAAACTCTCCTCAAATCTCAATCAACAACACCTTTCTAAGTGAAACTTTCATTTACTTCACCACGTCTCAGGTAAAAAGACTTGTTATTGTGTAGAGAGTAAATCAGAAGAAATTGGTGAGAAAAATAATACAAATAAAAAATAAAATACAATAAAAAGATAATAATAAAAAAAAGAAAAAAAAAGTGGTTTATTAAAAATGTGGTAATTAAAAAAACAAAATTAATTTTTTGTTTTATGGCCAGGCCAACAAGTATTGGAAAAGAAAGAAAAATAAAAAACGTTTGGAAACAGGAAACTTCCTTTTTTGTTTTTGACAAGAAAATGTAAATAAACAATTCTTTTTTGCCACTTGACTAAATTCAGAACGAAACTAGTTCTTGGGATGTCAACAAAGGTCTTTAAATCTCCATGGTCATTTTGTCATGTGTGATTTGTTGGTAATGAAAGTGTAAGTAATGCGTAAAATAAATACAGTGACTAAAAGGTTTCTTCTAGTTTTTAAAATTTGATTATTTAATAGTTTCCCAATTGTAACTTTTCTGTTTGTTTTCTTTTTAATCTTGAAAAACGAGTGTAGTTAATTTTCAATATAACCTGTAGGTTTGAAAACAGTTTCTGTTTATTATTAGGTTTCGTTTAAGCAGTTTATTATTAGGTTTCAATTAGGCTTAAGCAGTTTATTATTAGGTTTCGATTTAAGCAGTTTGTTTATTATTAGGTTTAAAGTTAAGCTAAAAATTAAGTTTAAGTTAAAACTGTTAAAGTGATATTTTAAGTTTAGGTTTTTAAGCAATTTTTTTGGTTTCTAAGTCCTAAACCAAAAAAAAAAAAAATGCTTACGTATTTGTTAAAATTAAAAATATAATCATTTTTTTTTTTAAATACATAAATTCATAAATAAATGTTTTTAAAAGTCTGCCAAAATATGATTTTTGTTTACTTTAAATGATTCGAAGTTTATACAAAAAAGATTATTCTTCGTATTTTTTATTTTTTTTATTAGTCATCTTAATTTGTTTAGTTATAACTGTTATTTTACTTTGGGGTTTGATGTACTTAACATTTTTAACAAGTACTTTACTTGTTGATTTTCTTTTCTTTTTTTTTTTTTTTTTGGTTAATTTTTTTTTTTTACTACTAGTTGTACATATTTTTTTAATTTGTTCGGAAGACACAAATTATTTTATTTTCATTATATGGAACAATTTAACATTACTTAAATAAATTTCAATTTCATAGTTTATCTATTTTTCTTGATAATAAAAAAAAACAGTTAAAGATCAAGAAAATAAATCAATAAAAAATATTGTCAAAAAAAAAACAAAGAAAAAAGTTACAATACATCCATCCAACCAAACCAAATTATTGAAGAGTCTGCATTGCATTATTATTATTCTGTAGTATTTTTTGATCAGAAAAACATAAATAAAAATGCTATAAAAATGGACTAAGTTCTAAAAGCTCGAAATGAAAACAAAACAAAAACACCACATGTCTTCGTTATTGTTGACAGCAGCAGTATCGTGATGTGGATATTATACAGGAGATCGAAAATGATAAAAATATTTTTATCCCGCTAGATTTTAATAATGTGTTTGATTTTATTTGGAGCGTTGCACGTTTGGGCTACCATAGACTTAAAAAAAATGGTGACACTGTTTTTAGTAAACAAAATCACAAAAATATTTTTTCCAATAAGTATTACAGCATTACTTATTTAAAGTTCCTATGAAGAAGATAAAATAATTAAAACGAAGAAAAGCATTTTCTCGTTTACTGTTTTTTTCAGTGTGTATCGACATTGGAAGGTATGTGATCTTACTTTGGGTACTGGCATGTAAAAGCAAGAAAGCGTTACCCTCCAAAAAATTATTGGACGAAAAATGTAAACATAAAACCACTTTAAACATCCAATATTTGTTCTACAGATACATTTCGACATCACTTTAAGCATTGATTAACTCGAGTTTGTAAACGTAATGCTTAGCTTACGTTTTGCTTACATAATAAAAATAACGTTTTATTTACATACGGTAACTTGTGAGGTCAACAATGATAACTTTCTACTGTAGCCCGTTCTTAAAAAGCGGGCGAAATACGAAACACCAGTAGTGCAATAATGAAGAAATTGGTATTTATGTTTGAAAATAATTTATCTTTAACTTATATAACCAATTGTTTTAAGAATATAATTTTTTATCCTACACTTTTATGAAACTTAGTAAGTAATTCAATCAAAGGTAGTAATTCAGAATTACTTCCTTTTTGAGCATTTACCAAAAATAATCTAAAAGTTGCTCAAATAAAAAAAAAAATTAAAATCCCTTTAAAAAAAAGGTTCACACTCAAAAATGGTATTAAACTTGACATTTTTCAATTCTTCAAACATGTCTTCATTTAATGAAAAAAAATTATGAACAGCAATGGAATGAATTTCAAAATCATACTGAAAAATTACAAGTAATTTGTTTTAAAAATATTAAGTGTAGTTTTTTTTTTCTGTGTGTTATAATGAGCGCATAGTTGCAAAGGAATGAACAAACAAGTATTAAATTTCAACAACGTGTATTGACCAATTTTCAGAATATATAATTGTGTGAAAAGGTAGCAAAATTGTTGATATGTGGTTCTTTAGTTGTCATTGGTAAAGGGAGTTATTAGGTATAAGGATCTTGTTGGTAATGCAGGTTGAATGGGAAATCAAAGAGGGTCATGGTGGTGATGACTAGAGAGGCCTGGAGTGTGATAGTGCACCCACCTCCCCTGGTTGAGGTGTTAGAAATCATGGTGGTGACATCGTGAGATGTCACAATTTGTATGTGAAGAAGAGTCAGGTGAAGTGATGAATCTGGTTGCCATTACATTTGATTGACTGAGATCATGGTAGTGACAGCAAGAGTGGTGGTCATGTTGGTAATGACAAAAGTGAGCTTGTCAAACCATGCCTATTTGCAAACTTTAATTTGGGAATTTTTTGACAAAATCAAACTTTTTTTTTTTTTTTTTCAAATTTTGCTAATAGATTTTATTCATAAACTGACCAGCTTCATTTTGGCTTTTTTTTTGTGAACAAACTGTGTTAGTAACTTTCTAATTTTATCTTAGTTTTTCATACTTTTTTATTATAAATAATTTTTACACAATTCCAACATTGTCTTTTTTTATTATATAAATAGTTTTTTCTTCTGTCAGTGGCATTCACTTATTAAATAAAAACATTTTGTGGGATATTTAAACACCCCCCCCAGTACTAACAGTGTGTTAAATATTTTTTAATGCAAAAGAAAAAAAGGTGATGGGGGCATACAACATATTTTTTGTTTTCAAACACAGTCATATCAGTAGCAAATTCATACTTTTTTTTAGACTTTACCTCCATCTGCCAATTTTTTTTTCTTTTTGGAGTAAAACAATACATTTCTCTTACCTACTTTCCTATGTGCATCAAACTAAAAAAAGAAAATAAAGCAGCACCTACTTTAAAAGACCAAAGAATGACAATAGCCTAGTGAATTACATTGTTGGTTTGTGAATTTAGTGACATAATAATTGTGAGTTCAATCCATGGGTCTGGCAGTATGTGCCTGAATTCAATGTGTAGAGTAATTGTCCATGGTTACATTTAATTGGCCAACAAATGGAATTGACTAAAGTTTCCAATAAACAATAACAAAAGAAAGAAAAGAACAGGGCAAAAATTAATATGAAGCAAACTATATATATATATATATATATATATATATATAGTTGCTTCATATATATATATATATGACAAAAGTAAGCAAAGCAACAGTAATAAGGCAAAAGAAATTCATCAATTGGGAATGGGTGTTAACACACAAAAGCAGGCAGCGTTCTGACATCAAGATAAGAAAGAACAGAAATATGGCAGATGAGACTAAGAAGTGGCCTATTTTATTGGTTAGGAAGAAATCCCAGCATGATTTCTCCATAAATTTTGGGAGTGGGATGTTTTTGCAGTCATTGGATTGGAGCCAACACAGTGGAAACTGTACTAAAAATAAGAACTAGATGAGATGTTCCTAGACATGGGCAATGGAAAAAGAATGGTCTACTGCCATAAATTACCTGGATCAATATACAAGTGATGAAAGCCAGATGGCACAACGGTCAAAACATTGTGATAACAACAAAAAAGATGAGGACAATAGTCCTAATGTAAATAGTGTGAATCACTTTTCTCTACATAGAAAGCTGCTGACTTATAAGAAAAATTCAAATCTTCCAGCTTTGGATTCCTATTGAGAAGGCATCCATGATCCGAGACCACAATTATAAAAGATATTGGAAAATTAAAATAAAAGTAATCCAAGATTATTTACACTATTTTCATTGTTCAGACTGTTGTCCGCATCTTTGCTGTTGCATTCACATAATTTGGCCATTGTACACTGCGGCCTTCTTCAGGATCTGTCTATATTTCTGAGATGAGGTATTCTACACTATTTACATTGTTCAGACTGTTATCCTCATCTTTACTGTCATATTCACAATGTTTCAGCCATTGTACATTCTGGCCTTTTTCAGGTGATATTTGTGGTTAATTTCAAACCAAACACTTTATTTAGTCCATGGTGGTAGATTGAACTCAGAACTCTTTGGATCAAGTCACTTTTTGGATCAATCAACCAACACTGGACACTGGACCATGTGGCTGTAGTGGAGAGAACAAAAACTAGGAGAGTTATCAAGGCAAATGAACTAAAATTGAGATATCAAAAGGTGTGGTATGTGGAGTTAGAACACTCTACCCAATGGACTAAATAAAGGGTTTGGTTTGAAATTCCAACAAATATCACCTGAAGAAGGCTAGAGTGTACAATGGCCGAAATGTTGTGAATATAACAATAAAGATAAGGACACCAGTCCGAACAATGTAAATAGTGTAGCATGGTGCAGAGTCCTGTTGCCTGACATAGGGTCTTCCAGCAGCCACACTCTTGACCCAGTGCAGCACTATTTCCTCAAGTCACTTGATGTAGGCCTCCATGTTGAGTCTGAGGCCCTCTGGGAAGATGAATGCAGGCATAATGTTGCCATCACTAGTGATCACACCAAACACCTTCATAATCACCATTAAACTCCTCCAACTAATCCTCTGCACTGTCCTCAGATTGACACCCAAACACTCATAATAGTTACAAAACTTCATCTCAGAAATATAGACAGTAATCTGAGATATAAAAATATTTGAGAAGGAAATACATAATGTCTGGAAAAATCATGTTTATTTAAATTTTCTTGTTCTATATTTCATTGATGTTTTTAGAAAATTATGAATAAAAAACTGGTTTTTATAGTTATTAATAAAATTGTACATAATAAATATTGCTCTGTTGTTGGTTCACATATTTTTAAAATTTTGTAGATTTTTATAAATTTTTTAATAAAAAGATTTCTTTTCAAATTTCTCTCTTTCTAAAATGATAAATAATAGATCTTGCTATTTATACTATATTCAGACTATTGTCCACATCTTTGTTGTTGCTATCACAATGTTTTTTCCATTGTGCCTGACAAAGGCCAGAGGGCCGAACAGTTGAAACACTGTGATAACAACAGCAAAGTTGAGGATGATAGTCCAAATATAAATACAGAGTGTGATGAATAAATTGTCATCTAAATTATGCAAAAATAAAAATAACACTAACATCTCATTTTAACAGATATATTTACTAAAATTACACAAAAATATCTTGAAATACTAAAGAGTAAATTTATTCAATAAAATCACTATTGGCTTCAACTATGGCCTCCAGTCAACTTCGGAATCTCCTGCAACTGTTCTGGATGGTCTTCTTGTTTAAATTGGGGAATGCTGCCATAATCCTTGCCCTCAGTCCATCTTTGGTGTTACAAGGGGTTATGTTGGTCTCTTGCCCAACGGCGCCCCACACATGATAATCAAGGGAGTTGCAGTCTGGAGAATTAGGTGGCCAGATGTAAGGGGTGATATGGTTGCAGAAATTGTCTGACAGCCATGACTAGGTTCTCCTGCTTGTGTGGCATTGGTGCAGAGTTCTGTTACCAGACATAAGGGCTTCCAGCAGCCACCCTCTTGAGCCAGAGCAGCACTACCTCCTCAAGTCTGAGCCCTGTAGGAAGATGAGTGGAGGTATAAATTCATCATCACTAGTGATCACTCCAAACACTGTCATAATCACCATTAGGCTCATCCAACTCTTTCTGAATCCTCTGCACTACCCTCAGATTGACACCCAAATGTTCATATTAGAGCTTCCAGCATGAATACCAAGCAGTACAACATGCCTTTTCCAAATTTCTGGTGAGGTGAATTACATCATGGTGCTCTTTTTCTCATAGACAGTGTCCAATTGACATATACTGTGCAGTCAATAAAATTAAAAACAAACAATGCATATATGTGATATTATAAAATATAAAATGGCGACAATTTACCAATTGCACACTGTAACTTAAATAATGATAACTTCTCATCCCAGAAATTCAAACAGAAAATAGATATCACATTATACTCAGTTCACATATTTTGATAATCTTGTGAATAAACCTTGCCAGGGGAGTTTCAGTAGTAGGAATTAATAGTGGTGTGAAGGGAATAACCATTCTTTTCAAACAGTTTTTTTTTTTTGTGAGCATGAAGATTAAACATTGGGCCTTGTTGATAAACTGGGGTCTGTGGCATCATGGTATCTGCAATACACCTGAATCCTGACCATAAACAACATCTGGTTTCTTCAAGCTGGGATCGAAACCCTACCAATTTAGCAGCAGCCAGAGATCCTACCTCTAAGCTATCATTGAACAGCAGAGAGGAAGGACATTCTAACATATTGTATATGAATGTAAACAAACACCATTAGCCAACAATGCTCAATTCATTATATATATATATATATATATATATATATATATATATATATATATATATATATATATATATATATATGTCTGTTTTATGCTTGAATGCAATCTTCAGGCCATTTGTGCTTTGGGGTGGCTTGACTATTTATATCTGCTGGTCAATGAGGCATTATGGGTAGCAAAGTCAGATTCAAGCATGAAACAGACTGCCAACACCCTGTATTGAGTTCAGTGTACTCTTATTTTTTGCAATTGCTCTATCCATAATAATGAACACTTTTACCCATAAATATAGCATACCTTAAGACTGTATTTTTATGATAATAAGAATAAATATACATTTATTCCTTACTATTCGATGCAACTCTGAGTTTTCATGCTCAGACCAATTGTCAGTCACACTATCCTTACTATATTTTAACTGTTGTTTTACATTAAACACTGTTTTATTATTATCACCAGCATTCACTGTGCAGTGTTTGAGAAATATTCGTACACCATGAATTTTTTTTATTGAATGTAGATTTTATAAAAGAATTTTATAATCCATACAATATTTGTATACCATGGCATCATGTTGCAATATGCAAAAAAAAAATCAGAAAAATTTGTTATATTAATGAAATTAAAAAAAAATTGGAGGCGAAAAATTTATTTGTACAAAATTAAATACCTATTTAATACTTTGTAGCATATCCCTTACTCAATTCAACAGAAATCAGTCTCTTTCTGTAGCTTTTAATCAATGATTTGCAAGTTTCCATTGGTATTTTATTTCATTCTTCTTTACATATTCTCTTTAAGTCCAGGACATTTTTCATAACTCTTTTATTAACTAGAATTTTTAATAAATACCACAAATTCTCTATTGGATTCAAGTCTGGAGACTGTGATGGCCATTTGAGTGTATTAACATTGTTTTCAATAAGTCATTTTTCATAGATGGAGTCATATGTTTAGGGTCATTATCTTGTTGCAAAAAAAGCTTGGACTCCCAAAACATTGCTGCTCTATTGTTACTTCCATGGAAAGTTCTCAGACGAACTACATTCCTTGGTTACACCTTCATGGCAAGGACCACTTACATTATAGCAAACCACCCACACTCCCTCCATATTTCATTGGTAAGAAGTAAGTTCCACTTGAACAGCTTCTTCCTGTGAACCACTGCTCTGTGGAACCAACTCCTGAGAGGATGTTTCCCCAATCACTACAATCTGAAACTGTTCAAGTCTAGGGTTAACCATTATCTTCCTCTTCTATCCACACAAATTGCCTCTTAACGCAACTCTCTACCACGAATGGCCCCTGGGCTTTGTGCAGGGTAAACCTTACTGCAAAAAGAAAAATAAGTACAATATTTTCTCGACAGATGGCATTACATTGGCAGCCCTTAGACAAGAAATTGAAAATGCATGTGCAGCAATTCCACTGTGCACTTTGGCCAACATTGCCCAAGTAGTAGTTTTCTATACTAATAAATTTCTGGAAGCTAAAGGCCACCATTTTGAGCATCTCTTGTGATTGTAGAGTCCAAAGGTAACTTGCATTAATCTTGTGATATCCAAAATCCAAATAAATTTAGTATTACAGTATCTCTACCAGTTTCTCCTTTCCTGAGATGTGTATACATTTTTCTGGCAGACTCTGTGTGTGTGTGTGTGTGTATATATATATATATATATACACACACATACACATTTTTTACAGAGAACACACAAAAATTACCCTTTGATCTTGTATTTAGATGAGATGATGGTGTGACACTGAGCTGTCGACCCATGGTCAACTCCCAGTCGCACTGTGAAAATGTAATGTTTCTCCCACCAGCGTTTTGAGGTTGACTCTTAGTTGCTGCCACCAGCCTGTGTCCCAGTTGATCAGTGGTCATTGCTACCCGGTGGAATCCCTTGGTCAGGGTACCAATATGTGACACTGGCCTATCCTGGGTCAAATCCGGCGGAATCCTTTGGTCAGGGTACTGAGTGGGATGGTCAGTCGATGCTAACAGCTTCACACCAGCTGCAACCAGTTCGACACCAGCTCTATCATTCCCACCTCACTTCCAACGTCTGGTTACCAAAGTAACTGCTTCAATCTCAAGTCTAACCAACCCACATTGTGATTTTGATCTTAGGTAGATGAGA
Organism: Acanthosepion pharaonis; assembly: GCA_903632075.3. Taxonomy (NCBI): domain Eukaryota; kingdom Metazoa; phylum Mollusca; class Cephalopoda; order Sepiida; family Sepiidae; genus Acanthosepion; species Acanthosepion pharaonis. Next base: position 1,641,085 of record CAHIKZ030001735.1, on the reverse strand, counting down.
TCAATCAGACGTTGGGCCGTACTGTAAGATGAGTTCAGACTGGAGGTGATATCACACAAGCGTAAAGAAAAAAAAGAAGCAAATAAAAACCCAAGAGGTTCATATACAGAAGTGTTTTTCTCCCAGCCTGTTTTCTACGGAGTGTGACACATCTACGCTTCTTAAGCAAGTTTTGGTATCTTAAGTCAACTGGTTTAGTTTTTAGGTGCTATTGGTAGGATAGGTGAAGTTGGAGGTCGTGGAATCTCTCAATCAGCTTCTGCAAGGCAATGCTCTATTCAAGCCCTGACTCCCAAGCTAACTCTACTAAATTACTGTCGAATGGCCCGAGGATGTTCGTTTATATGGGTACCGACCAAAAACCAGTGCGAGGTTAGACACAGTTTGGGATTCTTGGCAAATCTTGATTTCCAACAAGAAATCTCTTTGTTGTCAGGCCAGGAAAATTGATTACTTCCGAGTTTTGGAAAATTAATCACTTTCCATTTTGGGGTGATCTCCTCGTCCGTGAGGAGAGGTCAGAGGAGAGCTATCCTCTTTAACTCTTCCTCTCTCACATTGATACCTCGTACCAATCCCTTCAGTGGGCGTTAATAACTTCCCTGTCCTTCTCATCAAATTACCTCCGCCTATCACCATTGCTACCACTCAACCAATGACATCCTGGCCATGCAGGTGTGGCTAAGTTGGCTTCCTTAAAATTATAACCCAGAATTTTTGTTTACAAAATTCTTTTTTTTTTTTTCCAATCGGCCAAAATTTTTACAAATCCCACATTGCCACTTAAAATCTCTCGGATCTTTTGGTCACTCAGAGTCTTCTTAACCAGCACCCTTTACAAATTCCATCAATCACTGTCAAAGTCTGCTATCTGGTCCCTTCATGAAGTGAGCTTTTACTGGAACCCTTGGTTTCTTGAGAAATTAAATTTCTTATCTCCCAAATCATGATTCTTCCACAATATCTTTTCTCATCATCATATTGCTACTCAACATATCAGCACCTGAAGATAACACTTTGGAAAAGTAAATAATAACAATTCTCTCAAACTCGTATCAGAATAAAATATTTCTCATGCCAAAATTCCCACAAATACTATATGGTTTTGCCTTGCTGGTACTCAAGAAAAATGATATCTTGGGAAGACAGTTAATATTGATTCTCTCTACCCTGTATCGGCCAAAATTTTTATGATTGCTATATGGTCTGCCCAATATCTCAATGCCTTGTTTTTCTTTTCTGAATCTTGTGTTTCTCTCAGCAAGCCTTCTTTTTACAAACAACATTAATCAATTTGTTAAAATCTCACATATAGCTTTTCTATGCGTCTACTGTCTACACCAATTTACGGGTCTTTGTGAAAAGTAACTGTTATGGAAATAAAATAAAATCTTTTTAATCTCGAATGATATATCTTTCGGGATATCTTCTTTCCATTCTCAGTATTTCTTGTTTTAATTTCTATGGTTAATTAGTTATCCAATTAGCATAGCTAAATAGTGTCACAATGGGTTCTATTTCATGTGGGGTGCCTCTATACATGCATAGGGGCCAAAAACAAAAATTGTGCAATACCTGTGAACACTCTCATACAGGTATCAGAATGCTTAAATCTTTCCTCTTTAGTGCAATGAAGGAGGTGCTTCCAAAGGTTTGGAAAATTTAGAACTGAGCTTTCTTCATTGTTTTCCATGAATTGTATGAAAGCAAAAACGCAGTAAATGAGAACAGAGCCAGATGTCAAGGCCGAGTAAAGAAATGATGAGAAATGTTGAGAAATGTTAAGAAATGATGAGAAATGATGCTCTAATCCTAAGCAGAGGTGACAATGCTAAGAAGTCCATCAATTTTGGATGATGCTATGCTCAGTATATCTGAAATACCAAAATTATTATTATTATTATGCTTAAATTAGAATATGATTGTTGTTATTTCTAACCAAATGCCCTTTTCTAATATAATCACCTACACCTACAATATGATCTTGGATATTTCTCACCAAATACCTTTTCTGATACAATCCCTTACACCTACAATATGATTCACATCCAATAATGGCACCCAAAATTTCCATGAACAAGTTCTATAAAGGCAGGTAATCTTTAGGAATCTATTTTGTTTATTTTCTTTTCAATCTGAGAATGGAAACAAATCACTTTATAGTATCAAAAAGAATTAAACCATTATGATAATATTAAAAATTTCTTTATTAAGATATTTCCAAATTGAAATTCTTTTCTCATCATATTTCTGTTCAGAAGTCTGATGTTTTTTGACTCTAAAGTCATCAGCTGGGTTATAGTTTCTTAACCACATTTAAACTGAATCGCTGGACCCCCAAACATCCAATGGATGACCTATCAAATTTAGGACTAGAAGATTTGCCACATTTTTAACTTTAAGATGATTTCTTTTGTCAGAATAAATTATGTTAATCACAGAAAGCCCTCTTCCAAAGAACTTACAGCAATGGTCTTAATTATATTTTTAGGTATTAAATATCAGATTATTTTCGGATAATCCAACAACCAATTCATGCAAACAAGTAGGATGCCACCACTGCTTACACCTACAATATGATAACATATATATCTAGCTAAATACCTTTTCTAATACAATCCCTTACACCTACAGTATGATCGTAGATATTTTTAACCAAATGCCCTTTCCAAAGAGAATCCTTTACATTTTGTCTTCCATTTCTATTCAGTTTTGTCTTTTCTTTTTGGTTTATAACTGAAAGGTTAGTCATTATTTTCCTTTAAATAATTTAATCTTCTTGAAACTATTTTAAAAACTCTTGTACATAGTAGTTTAGTAAAACAATTGTTATCCATAAATTCATACTATTTTGTATAGAGATTGCTTTTGTTTACTACCAACTATATTTCATGGTTAATTCTATTATTTTGTTTATTGCTACAGGATGTTAGTGGAGCTGAAAGATGTGGACATCAATGCACGTGATAACTGGGATAGTACACCTCTGTAAGTTAATATTTTTTATTACAATTTTAAATATGATTTTCTATATTTTTATAACAGTCATTGGCAAATGGTGGGCCACTAGGCCCCAATTCACTTTCTGAATGATATGTCTAATTTCATGAGGAAAATAACATTTATTAAAATATTTTGTTCTCATTTGTTCACAGGTTGTGAGATTTAAATTATGATTTAAATCAAATGATTTTTTTAAATCGCTGATTTAAATCAATTTTACAAAAAATCTTTATTTAAAGCAAAAAATTTAATGAAAGAAAAGTGTTAAACATATTGAATCAAATATTTATTAATCAACTGAATAATTTTTTTTGTTACTATAAAATTAAATTTTAACCATTTAACAAATTTTAGAATTCAACATGAACAATCTTTGGATTCATGTATTTAAATAGAAAGGCCATTTTTGCTGCTTTATCTGTACCAAGATGGTTTCTCAGTTTGGAATGCACCTGTCTATAGGACAAGAAAACTTGTTCATCACCAGAAGATGAAGCCACTGCTGACAGGAGTAAATCACTATTCAACACACTTTTAAATTTTAAAATTCAAAATGAGCAATCTTTGGATTCATGGATTTAAATAGGCCATTTTTGCTGCTTTATCTGTACCAAGATGGTTTCTCAGTTTCAAATACAACAGTCCATAAGATGAGAAACTCATTCATTGCCAGAAGATGAGGCCACTGCTGACAGGAGTTGTTTAATCACAGAAAGTATATCACTGCTGAATACACTTGCATGTGAATCCCACCATTCAATAGCAAAGACAGTCTTGTTTATGTAATCTGCAAATTTAAATGCCTGGAAGGGAGGAGACCTCACTTGCAATTTCATTATAATGATTATAGGTACCTCCACAAAAGAAAAAGCACCTCCTATATTTTATGACCAATAAGTGAAGCACAAACAAGAGACATTCACAAATAAATCACACTAAATTCATTAGATATGAAAAACTTTTTTACAATTCTGTACAAGCATGGCTTCAAATTAAATAAGTGATTTCTGGAACCTGATTAAATAGGACAAGACATGTAATGTACTCTCTACGACATCTGTGCGGTTGAATGCCAAATGACCTGGAGATAGGTTAGTGTTTGGGTTACTAATTACATTCCTACGCAATACTCAGATAGGATTCATGAGCTGAGTACTGGCTGTCAAATAGCAATAAAAACGGCTTGTCAGCAACTAGATCTGCAATGACAGTGAAGTACATTTGGCAAAAGATAGCAATGCAATGCCACAACAAAAGTAAGTCTTGTCTCCCCTCTCTTTGTTCACTGTGTTTTGAAATTACTGCTATCACACACAGTCAGCAGTCATACACGTTTCATTAGCGTGTGCTTCACACACACACACTAGCATACCATACAATTTGATTTCCTCACTTGCAGCAAAAATACTTTGAAACTTTGCAGACTCACTTACGACAAATCATTTCGAACAATCGAACTATTGGTCTCTTCATGGCTACAGCAAAGAACATTGATTTTTAATATGTAAATACATCTGACTGTATAAATGTTACTATCATATTTAGCTTGGCCTCCTTCCTTTTCTGCAAAGATCATTTCTTTGCTTTGTATAAAAAAATTGTGTTGTATTTGTGGACACAACACTCAGATTTTATTTTTCCTCCTAAAATCCAATTAGTCTGACCCCAAAGTTTAAAATGAATTTTTAAAAATGAAAAGTCTTTCTTGACATTTTAGTTTTAATTTCAAGCTAATAGATTAAATTTAATATTTCCAATAAGCAAAATACTTTGCTGTATTTCAAAAACTAATTTAAATTGACTGGAAGCAATTATTTTTTTTTATTTTTTTTGCTAAATAGCTGATGGAAACAACTGACATAATCCATTGCAATATTAACTTTCTCTTTGCTTAATTATTTCCTTGAAGATCAGGATGAATGATGTTGGCAAGAAGAAGGGTTTTGCTGATGACTTTTTTCACCATTTCTATCAGTTTCTTCAGCAGCTTTTTCAGAATTCTTGAACAATTCTTTGTAAATATCCACTGCTTCAGCAATGGTTCATGTGTCACTGTAATTTATCAGAATCAAAAACAATAGTAATTGAATTTATTGACAAATAAATATTTAAAAATCAATAAACATTAAAAGTCAAAAATGTATTTTCAAAATCATTAAAATCGTCTATTATTAAAACAAATTATCTATGTCAGCTTTTTTTTTACTGTTAGTGTTACACTGTACAATGTACAGTAAAAAAAAAATAAAATGATTGTATAAGAAACTGAATATTAAATTATTACCTTTTAAAAAAATATTTAAAATTTGTGTTTTCCAAATCAATTGTTTAATATATATTGTTCAGTGTGGCATTCATAATAAAACATTATTTAATAAACATAAATTTTACACTAAAAGAAACCTTTTTTCTCTAGCAAAACACTCGTACTTGTTATATCCTTTTTGTTTCTACATTTCGAAAAAAAGTGCCTATCACAAATCTTTCATGGGAAGAAAATTGCAGATCAGAATAATTTTTCACTCAGTTTTATTTTGGGCATTTAGCATAATTTAGCTGAGGGTGTCCTGATTGGAAGTTGTGCTACAATTTAAAAACAGAATAAAAAAAAATAAAAGAACACACTTATAAAATTGTACATGTATAAGATAGGGAAATTATTAAGATTAAAAAGTACATGTATAAGATAGGGAAATTATTAAGATTAAAAAGTACATGTATAAGATAGGGAAATTATTAAGATTAAAAAGTACATGTATAAGATAGGGAAATTATTAAGATTAAAAAGTACATGTATAAGATAGGAAATTATTAAGATTAAAAAAGTACATGTATAAGATAGGGAAATTATTAAGATTAAAAAGTACATGTATAAGATAGGGAAATTATTAAGATTAAAAAAGTACATGTATAAGATTTAAAGATTAAAAAGTACATGTATAAGATAGGGAAATTATTAAGATTAAAAAGTACATGTATAAGATAGGGAAATTATTAAGATTAAAAAAAGTACATGTATAAGATAGGGAAATTATTAAGATTAAAAAGTACATGTATAAGATAGGGAAATTATTAAGATTAAAAAGTACATGTATAAGATAGGGAAATTATTAAGATTAAAAAAGTACATGTATAAGATAGGGAAATTATTAAGATTAAAAAGTACATGTATAAGATAGGAAATTATTAAGATTAAAAAGTACATGTATAAGATAGGGAAATTATTAAGATTAAAAAAGTACATGTATAAGATAGGGAAATTATTAAGATTAAAAAAGTACATGTATAAGATAGGGAAATTATTAAGATTAAAAAGTACATGTATAAGATAGGGAAATTATGTTTAAATGGACAATGTGTTTTTTCTCTTAAGTGAGCAAATTTTTGGCATTTAGAACCCTATAGATTGAAGTAAAAAAAAAAATGAGTAACTGTAATGCCTGGAAGAAAACAAATTTCATAAAATTTCAAAGTTAAAAAAACCAACATGAATTGAAAAATCCTTGTCAAACTACTCATAAAAAATAATTGCAAGATTATTTATGTTCAAATCAATCATATAATAACTGATGGTCACCATGTTAATCTGTTAAGTTAGTTTAAAATGTTATAAGAATAAAATAGTTGTATAGCTTCATCTGGAAAAAAAACAAGACTGAAAGTGGAATGTAGATGCACCAACACCTTAAAAATGGTAAAAATTAAATGTAGATTTTTATTGACTAAATTTGGACAAAGTCAGCCAGATATGACCAAAATTGTTTGTTTGGCAAGCCTAAATTATATATCTTAATTTCTTAAGCTATTCATATCAACTTTGCTCTTTCTTTATGTGCAAAAATGAAAAAACAAATTAAAAATCTGGTTTAAAAAAAAAATTTTAAATAAAAAAAAATTAACAATCATGCTTGTTCACTCACACTCTTTCATGCATAACCACATACATAAACAATGATTAAATACAATGTTTCTTGAATTTTGTAACTTTTCATTGAAGGTAACATCAGCATTTTAAACCATTGGCAATTTTGACTATGGAACATTATACATGTAATAAATATGTAAACAACTTTTGCTTCAGAAACAGGAATCGTCAATGATAATTATTTTTGTGTAGAGAATAAATAGACTTCTTTTAGAATTATTTTGTAAAAATTATTTTGATATGTTGTACATAATTTTATACTTTCAGAGTAAACATACATACATACATATACATACATATATATATATATATATATATATATATATATATATATATATATATATATATATATATATATAAATGTATAATTATTTATATATTATATGCGGTACTTATTAGAAAGCACTCAATATCAGAGATAGAGCTAACATATTTGGTTGGATAGATGTGAGTTTGTGACCCTGGGTTTCACGCTTTTAGCGATCGTCAGACAAACTATATATATATATATATATATATATATATATATATATATATATATATATATATATATATATATATATATATATATATAGTTTGTAATAAAATTATTGTTGGTAATTTTTTTAAAGTCATTGCTGATAATTTTATTATAAAATGTACTGTTGATTTTTTTTTTTTTTTTTTTTTTTTTTTTTTTATTTGCTCACAGCTGTGACCCTAACAGATGCTACCACACCAGGTTAGGGTAGACCTGGGAATAACAGCAGTTAAGAGGTAGTTCCATGAACCTTAGAACCTCCAATCTCCCAATAGGAGGCCTAGCTGCCAGATGGAGTTTATCATCATACCCAGAACAGGAAAGAGACAATTGAAATTTCTAGGGCACATAATGAGGAAAGAGGGCTTGGAAAATTTGATACTCACAGGACATATTGAAAGCAAAAGAGAAGAAAGCAGCATATAATGTACCTAAACAACCTTGTGTAAATAGTAGAACAGGGATTAGGAGAAATATTGTAAACATCCAATGCAACCCTCAACCAAGCTTTCCACCATCTGACCATTGTATTCCAATTCTTGATCTCTTTGGTGTGTACTGAAAGCTGGGAAAGGACATTGAGGAAAGATAGTTTCCTTGACATCTTATTAATGTGTAACATTAACAATAAAAAATTAGACTTTAAAGTATATTATAAGCCATTAACAAAAATGATCTAATTAATTTCTATTTCCACCATAATAAAAAAATTAAATCAGGATTAGTCAGAGTCCTTAGGATATGTAGCGTAGAATACCTAAGTAAAGAAGAGAAATATATTGAGAAAACATTTAGGCTTCTTCACTACCCACATCATTTCATCCTCAATGCTAGAAAATGAGCTTACAAAATCCACAAATCTCCCAAATTAGACACCACCATTAGCAACAACATAAAATTCATAATTCTATCTTCCAACAATCTTTCTATTAAACTTGAAAATAAAGTTGTTATCCCTAAAACTAGGATCTTTATCATCATGTCCAAGACAATTGGAGATATATTTAGGAAGAAAAAAAATTCAACACCAATTCAAATGCTGGTACTTTTCAAATAATTTGTTTACAACATAAAAGAGTTTATATCAGAGAGACATCATATAATCTAAAAGCCTGTATCTACAAACACAAAAGGGATTTATGTTGAGATAACCATTCAAACTTTCTCAATACACAGGAACAAAACTGGTCATAACTTTGATTTTACTAATGCCACCCTAATTAAAAAAAGAACATAATTCTTTATGGAGAAAGTACTTCAGGAGCCAACTGATAACAATATTACCAACTATAAACACACATCAAAAATATCATACATCACCAACCTTTATTGAATTCATTCTTAAAGAATCTAGTGTTTATCTAAAACAAATGGTATATATGTAAAAACTTTCCCAAAGTAACATAAAAAATCAACAAGCATAATGTCTGCTAGACACACACACACACACACACACACACACACTATCATTCCATATAGACAAACCAAAAATTTTTATACTTACATGAAACCTGATTGGCCAGTGAAAATCAAACAATACAGAAGTAAAAAGACCAGAATTTGTTTCTTCTTTTTATCCATATCTCATTCTCTGATGAAACTTTAATAAAAATGAAATATGTTACATTGATAAACAGTTGGTATTTGTTCTTTATCTTGTCTCTCTCTCTCTCTCTCTCTCTATATATATATATATATATATATATATATATATATAGAGAGAGAGAGAATACACTTTCTTATTGTTTTCAATATATGAAAGTACAGCAGCTCAGTTAGTGTGTCACAATGTCTCCAAATGTCCCTCCTCAGGTTTTGAATTCAGAGTTGTCCTTCTCATAAACTTGTTGCTACTCAAAGCCATAGGACCTAGTCTGTCCTGCTATTTACTCATAGCTAAAAGATTGATTCTTACCCTTTCCCAAAGGTATCTGCGTGCAAGTGAATGTAATGGAATTCAAATTCAGCTCTCTGATTCCTAAATCCAAGCTGTTATCCAAAATGCCTCCCAATATATATATATATATATATATATATAAGTCAACACTCTGTTTCATGCTTTAACGTAATATCCAAGCCTGAAACAAACTGTCACTACTTGGTGTTGACATCAGTGTCCAATTTACATATTTAAAATGCTCTATCTGAATATTGAGCACTTTTACCCCTATAAATATAACCTACCTTAAAATTGTGTGAGTGTGTGTGTATATAAGTAGAGAAAGATTATCCACATATACTTATTATAATAGGTAGATACAGTAGCCTGGTGAAAGAAATTCAGTAGACAATATTATTTATTGTATATTATTCAGCCTTTAGATCAAATAGAAGCATGATAAGAAAAAAAGTTGAAAATCTCTTTAATGTCTACAAGAACACCAAAAATCAGTTAAAATACATTTTTAAAAAAAATTCACACATTCAAGGTTTGGATAAAAATTTACACATCCACAATATATAGTTTTCACAAAATGACTTCTACAAACCCACCACAGCCCTAATGGTGGCAAACAACTAACCCAAAATTACTAGATATCATCAATAATATAACACACATGCAAAAAAAAATAAAATAAATTAACATAAAATGTCTGATTTCATTTTATTTCTCATTGAAAAAGGATACAGGTTTTGAAAATTCCAATTATTTTAGTATTTTTCTCTGATTTCTATTTGGTCTGAAGGCCCAATAATATACAATAATAAATTTTTATTATCATAATTGTTATCATTATTATCTCAATTATCTTTCATCAGCCAAATCTGTGTATGCATGCATATATTATATATATATATATATATATATATATATATATATCTCCAGGTAAAATAAGAACAAATGGAGTATAATTCCACTGTACATAAAATTTGATTTTAAAAGAGGGCTCAATACAGAGTAGAGTTAAATATTATTTATTTTAAGACATTAAAACATGTTAAAAATCGCTACATAAATGCAATTATGTTTCAATACCATAAATGTGTCTCCTCGGGCAATGATAAACTATTAGTGAGTAAAAGATTAATTTAATTTCAAATTCTTAAGAAATTAAATTAATCTTTCAATCCTCAATAGGGGAAACCCTGTTACATAAGCATTTCCCTTATTGAGGGGTGTTTGGTTAATTTGAACATTTTAAAACTCTTTATTCTACATGCAACACCATCACGAACACCAGAAGTGTTGAAACAAAATGGCGATTTTTACTGTGATTTTATAACAAATTTATGTTATAATTTTCAAATAAATTATATATATATATATATATATATATATATATATATATATATATATATATATATATATATATATATATATATCTCAGGTAAAATGAAAACAAATGAACTATAATTCTATTGTATGTTACATTTAATTTAAAAAGATGGCTCAATACAGAGTAGATCTAAATATTATTTATTTTAGGATATTAAAACGTTAAAAACTGCTACATAAATGCATTTATGCTTCAACACCATAAATGTGTTTCCTCAGGCGATGCTAAACTACTGGCTAGTAAAAGATTAATTTCAAAAGCATTTTTTGAAATTATTCTTATTATAACCTAAAATAAATAAATAAATATATAGTGTGCAATGGATAAATTTTCACCATTTTATATTTTTATTTTTATGCCTGTGCATTATTTGTTTTTGATTTTGTCAACTTCACAGTATAGTAGGGTCACTTGGGCACTCTGTGAGAAAAAGAGCACTATAGCGCAATTTGATCTGTCAGAAATTTGGAAATGGCATGTTGTACTGCTTGGCATTCATGCCAGAAGCTCCAATACAAACATTTCAGTATGTTTGCATGTCAATCTGCAAACAGTTCAAGAATTTGGAAAGTTTTGGATGAGTCTTCTGGCAATTATGAAAGGTACAGCAGCTTGTAAAAATCACTCTGCTCATTCTGATAAGAAAAGACCTCCCAAATTTGTTTGTGAGTGCCTCAAACTCATCACCTATGCCTTCATCAAGTGTCTTGAGGAGATAGTGCTGCCCTCGGAAGATCCTATTTCTAGCAACAGGACCCTGCACCATGCCACACAAGCAGGAGAATCCAGTGATGGCTGTCAAACAACTTCTGCAACCACATCACCCTTATATCTGGCCACCTAACTCCCCAGACAGCAACCCCCTTGATTATTAAGTGTGGTGGTGCAGTTGAATGAGAGACCAACAAAACTTCTTGTAAGACCAAAGATGAACTGAAGGCAAGGATTATGATAGTATTCACCAACTTAAACAAGGAGACTGTCCAGAAGAGTTGCAGGAGATTCTGAAGTCATGTGGAGTCCATAGTTGTAGTCAATGGTGATTTTAATGAATAAATTTAATCTTTAGTATTTCAAGACATTTTTGTGAAATTTTAGTAACTATATCTGTTAAAATGAGATATCAGTGTTATTTTCATTTTTGTGTAATTTAGACAACTTATTTTTGTAGGCAAACTTTTTCATAATTGCTCGGTTCACTTGTCAGGAGGTTTCAGTGATTAACTTTATGCTAAGTTTGACGTCATTAACTTATGCACTAGTTGGGAAGCTACTATTATTGGTGTGAGGTTGATTATGTTTTATTTTTTTGTACATGTCTCAAATATCATGATAATTTCTCTTTATTATTTTATTATCTTCTTATTCCTTTTTCTTCTTTTTCTCTTTGAATGTTAAAGAGAATGTAACAATATTTAGGATATATATATATATATATATATATATATATATATATATATATATATATATATATATATATATATATATATATATATAATGCTTGTGTATGTATGTTATTTTTAATTTATTTTATTTAAACGTTATTTTTGATGGATACTCATATTTGATTAGAAGCTCTGTTTTTTTAACTAAACAGTATTTTTATCCAACTACATCTACGGACTTGAATACTTGAGAAATCTTGTCAGAAAATTATATCCTCCAACAAAATTTCTTGAAAGGCCAGTACATGTAGTTGGATAAAAAAATACTGTTTAATTGAAAAAAAAGAGCTTAAATCGAAATTTGGTAGGTTTGTTTAGTTTAACAATATTTCTTTTAATCATTTCACTCTAAGCAAGGCAATAAAGTCACTAAGATGCAAGGGGTTACTAAGTGTTAAAGAATATTTAAAAAAAAAATACACTATTAAGGAGAGAGTTGATTGTTTTCATTTAATGGCATATCAACCTCTACAGGTTATGTAATGCTGAAATCTAAATATCTTGTACATAATTTTACTTATTTATTTATTTATTTATTGAGATAATAATGGTTTTAGTGATACAAGTCTTACTAATTAAGGTGAGGAGAAGATTTGGATTCCTACCTTTTCTAAGAATGTTTGCATGTAAGTGGATATAAGGAACCCAACTGGAATTGGAACTTGGCTCTCTGATTAATAATTCTAAGCCATTATTCATTACACCACTTGCACATCCAAGCTTACCCCACCTGCTATTCCTAAGTGCTTACCCATCTAGGTACTGATCAGGTTTAACATTGCTTAACTTTGGTGATCAAAAGGGGGGGACAACTTCTTGCGAACCTGAAATGAACGCCTTCTTGCGAACGAACACTTTACGACAGCAAATGAGCAAAACGACACCCAAGACTGCTGCCGATGGACAACCGACCGCAACGGCTTGTGTCGCCCAAGAAAAGACACCAAACAACTCGCGCATCTTCTTCTTGTAGTCCTCGGTAGAGTCCATTATGGTACTCCAAGGTGTGCCCGGCGAAAACACACACACACAGTTCGAGGACGTTTCCGCGCATGCTCATTACAAATGGAACCAGTGTTTCAACATGATGTGGTCATAAGCCATTAAGGAGATAGAACAATAAAAGGACTAGAATTAAGAAGATAGTAGATGATGATTGACATTGCATTTAACTTTTTGAAGATGATAGTTGACTGGGAAGCAAGAATCCGGAAGAAAGTTTCACAAGCGAGAAGTGCGATTGAAGAAACTGTTAGCAAAGAACTTACATCTAGCCATTTCAACTGTAAAATGATGCAACATTGCCACAAATCTAGTACTGCACTTAAATTCATAAAGTCTAGGTACTATAGCAGGAAGTTGTAACAATTACTGTGAAAGTATTTATAGAAAAGGCATGGGGCATGCTACATTACAGCAATGGGGAAAGTCACTGAAGCTGAGATGCTAGGTCAGGACTATATATATATATATATATATAGTAGGATGTGGCAGCAGTATTCAAAACAAGGGCAAATTAAGTTAGATTCTGGCAAGAAAAGTTGTCTAGCATGACAGAGCAAACCAACTTTCCTAGCAGCAGACCTAGCAATGGATTCACTATACTCTTTCCACTTCATATTCACTGTAAATGTTAGTCTGAGAAGGTACAATGAATCACATTCCTGGAGGTTAGCATCAGCCATGCTGATGGAAGGTAAAAATGTTTAACATTTTATTTGATGTTGTGCTGTACAAGTTGCTTACTTTTAAAAACCCATATTAATTTTTTTTTCCTTTTGTGTCAGAAATTTATTTTAACTATTACCTGTATAAAAAAGTTCCAGGTTTTCATTTTTTTAAATTAAATTGAATACAGATTTTTACCGGTAATTTTTACACATACCCCACTTTTGTTTTTATTACAATTTTTCAGCTGATACACACAGTGGGATCACAAGCAAACATTCGGCATTTTTTGGAATATTTTCCAAGTGATATGCCTTATAGTCCAGAAGTAGTCTCAGAATTTCAGAAACTTTAACTCCAAATATTTGTCAAGTTATCATTTTTTGAAGTTTATCAAAACTTTTACACATTTAATCATTTATTTTTTGATGCTTAATTCTGAATAGTTGCTTTTTTTTGTCTTTTTTTGTTAAGAAAATCACTGGAATTCTTTTGAAATGAATGTTTTAAGTGACAGACATTCTTTGTCAAAAATAACCTATATCAAGTGGATTTTGGGACATTACAACACAAAATTCACTCAACACAATGTTTTGCAATATTTTATCTGTTTTTTGCCCCTGACACCCAACTTTGAATAACACTAATAAAAAAATTCAGAGACAATTATTTTTTTTACCTTTTTGGTGTAAGTTCCCAAATATTAAAACAATTTAAGTCTTCAAAATTGTTTTGGAGGAGATATTGTATTATTATTATTTTTTTAATTGAATTTATCCCAAGCAAGGCAGTAAAGCCACTAAGACGCAAGGGATTACTGGGTGTAACTGTTAGAAAACAGAAATATTATTATGGAGCAAAAACAATAGAAAAGTAGATAATTATTGACATTAAAAAGTCAAAGTTGGCTGGAAAGCATGGAGCCAGAAGGGAGTTCCACAAATGAGAACAACTGTTAGCATAGAACTTAGTTACATTTAGCCTATTCAACTGTAAATTGATGAGACCTTGTTGACAAATCTAGTATTGCACTTAAATTAATAAAGTCTAGTACTATAGTGAAAACCTTGTCAGAAGAATCATCATGAAAGTATTTATAGAAAAGGCACATGGAAACAACATTATGGTGGTGGGAAAGAGACTAAAGCTGAGATGCCAGGTCAGGACCAGTAATATTACTGATTCTTCTTTGAATTTTATCAAAAATCTTGAAAAATGTAGCAGGAACACTGGACCATATGTGGCAGCATGGGCGAATGGTATGGTAGACTTGTAGGAATGTAAGATAGATTCTGGAGAGAAAAATTGTCTCATCTTTCCAATCAGCTCAGAATGTTAAACCGAGAAGAAGTAACAAATCATTCTTCTGAAGGTAAGTATCAGCCATGCTGATGAAAGACAGAAAAAGGTTTTTCAGATGATTAATGGAGAGCAAATTTGTTTTAGAGGTTTTAACAAGCCATACTTTGCCCCAGTAAGTCATTTTTTGAAATCGACTACCAATTTGACTTTATCAAACTGATCAGATTTACTATTGTGAAAGGAGTAAATGGTTGTGTCATTAGCATAGATACCAAGTTAAGAGCGCTGATGTCATCAGGAAGCTTGTTAATGAAAATTAAAAAACAAAGTAGGACCAAGGATAGGGCCCTGGGGGATACCTGCTTTATACAAAAGGATCTAGATGAGTGGCCATTAAGGATAACTTTCATCTCACAATTTGATAAGAAAGACTGAATCGGTTCAAAAATGCATCCAGAGACACCAACTTTACAACTTGTGAAGAAGACCTGTATGCCAAACCCTGTTAAATTCTTTCAAGATGTTTGAAGCAACAGCCTGCACTTCACCATTCTTATCTAAAACTTCTAACACTTTCTGCAATAATTGTTAATACATCAGCAGTTGTGCAAGAGAAAGGAAAGCCATATTGCTTGTCTGTAAGAAGGCCCTGCTTTGTGAGATGCTGAACTAATTCAGCATTGATTAGGGCCTCTAGTAGTTTGCCAAAAGGAAATAGAAATCTAATAGAATGATAGTTTAAAGGGTCGGACAGTTTACTTAAGTTCATAAAGACTCGAACAACAGATAAGGATTTCCAACAAGCAATAAAACAAGAAGCAGTGAGGCATTTATTATACAGTTTATAGAGAACAGGAGTCAGTTTGGGAGCGTGTTTCTTAAGGACTATTACAGGGATACTGTCAGTTCCACATACTTTGTGGGGATCCAGATTAGAGATGATAGCAGAAATCAAGGAAGAGGTTATATACATACCACTCAACAGAGACTCAGTTCTAAGTAGAAAGTTAGGCAAGGGTTCTCTGGATTAGTCAAGAGTAGAGTTTAAAGAGAATTTATGGACGAAACATTATTAGCAGATGTTAACACCTCAAATTGATTGAAGATAGGAAGAATAGAAAACTCACTCTTATTTAATACACTATAACAGAGCTGCCAGTAATTGCAAGAGCCAAAGTTGTTAGATGCAATATGGTGTTTTGTTCTCTCAGTAAACAAAGACTGAGCCCCTTCAAGGACACGTTTACATTTATACATGCAGCCATGAATAAGTGTCTGTTGTGATCAGAACTGTCATGCTGGTATAGCCGGAAATATTGATTCCTGTGGGTTATAGCAGTTGAACATGCTGACGTGAACTATGAAGAATGAGGTTACATCTAGTATTTCTTAGAATATTTCTTAGAAGGAATAAAAGCATTTAATCTGCCTTGACCCAAGAAGAAACCTCACTGGCTGAAAATCATTATCTAAATCAGGCATGGGCAAACTTTTCTGACCAGTGGGTCACATGAGATATGGCTCAGCATAAAGTGGGCCACACTAACAAAAAATAATTCAAAGTAATTTTTCATTGAAAGTAAAGTGGCCATTTTCATTACAGAATATCGTATGCATTAGCATCTGTCTTAGAAATGAGGAAAAGATTGATATTTTTTATTTGAAAAAAAAGATTTTTTTCTACAATTTTAAAAATTGAAGATTTCATATAATATCACTGATGACAACAGTGATTCACACATGTTGGTGGGTGTGATTTGTTTCTAATTTATTCATTTGAAAATATAAAAAAGCTTTTTAAAAGAAAAAAAATATTTCTTCTCCATTTCTAAAACAAACTATTTTTACACGTATGATTTTCCTTAATGAAAATTGCCCATGGTTTAAAATGCTGAGAACATTACCTTCAAGAAGAGGTTACAAAATTCAAGAAACATCATACTTATAATTGTTATACATGTAGTTTAGTTGATTGGGCCCACAATGCAACAGGCATTAATAATTAAGAGTGGTTACTCAAATATTTAATAGTTATCTCCCTTTGATATCTGCCCCCCTCTCAACCTCTTTACATGAGAGAGAATGAAAGAAAACACAAAATTTTAATAAACATTATTTTCCTCATTGAATTAGGTGTGCCATTCAGGGCCACAGGTTGCAGTTTGCCCATGATTTATATAGACTTCTATTCATATGCTTTTGAGGCTGCTGAATACATTTATTGTACTGAAAATAACCACAAAAAGTCTAAATGGGCTAAATGCTAAATTTAAGCACTTCTCAAGAATTTTAGCTCTTCAACAGGCCAGAGTTTTTAGACTGAAAACCTTCATTTTTAAAAAATTAGAAATGTGAAAATTTCATCTTAATAATTCAGGGCTCTTAAAAACTACAAATTTCTTTTTGGCTCTATTGTGAGAGCCCACTGTATGATGTACTCTTTGGCCTTCCTTGATGTTTAGTACATTTGGTTACATTTTTCAGTTTTCTACAAAATTTATTATTTCACTAGAAGGAAATACTCCTTATTTCACTCTGGCAGAGATCTCCTTATTTCATAGGGAGAGGAGGTGTAACACCCCTTATGGAACAGCACCCCTTATTTCACTCAGGGCAGAGAGGTACTCTTTATTTCACTTTCACTCAGGGTACTCCTTATTTCACTCAGGGTGGAGGGAATACCTCTATTTTACAGTGGATGAATACTCCTTAGTTCACTCAGTGGGGAATGCCCCTTATTTCCTTTAACAGGATCAAACTGGGGGTTACTCCTTATTTCACACAGATTGGGGGCCTACTACTTATTTCACTCGGGAGGAATACACTTTCACTCAGGAAATATGCTGTTCTTATTTCATTATTATATCAGAATTTTTGTGGAAAACTGAATTCTCATCTTAAGAATCTTTTTCTAATGATTTCTTCTTTTTTTTTTCTTAAAAGACTGCATCAATTTTTATACAGATTGTTTCTGTTGGGACTTGTATTTACATACTCTATTCCCTCATTGTTAGGATGCATCTGCAAACTGATATACCAGATTGATGATATTTTTCATGAAACTGAATTTGCCATCCAGAGATTGGAGAATTAAAAAATAATGAAATAATTTAAAAATCTACACAACTTTGAACTAAAAGAGGCTCATACTCTTTCCTTGTTTATTGAACAGGAGTAGAGGTTTCTCCCTTCTTTTCTGTTTATGATGTGATTTACTGGTTACATTCTTCTATCATTCTAGTGATATAAATGTCTTAAGTTTTTGGTGATCTGACTGATCAGTAGCTGTGACTTTTCATTTTGAGGGTATCAGGTTGGCAGTTTTCTGGTTGCTGTATCCTAACTGGTAGTAAGGAACCAGAACTCTTTGGTAGTGCTTAGAGAGGCTATGAATTTAAGCACAGTACTAAATCACTATCTAGGTCTCATCATTTTACAGCATAAATGGCTAGATGTAACTAGAAGTTCAATGCTAACACTTTCTTCTCTTGAATTTCTCACTTCCTGTTCTTTTTTTGTTCCCTCATCTTAATAATGTTTTTCTTTTTCTCATATTCTTTCAAACTCGGTAACAACTCACATCTTAGTGACTTTATTGCCTTGCTTTGGAGTGAAATGATAAAAAAAAACACAGAATAAAACTACTTTTGGTATTTAAAGTGGAGATTATAGAAAAAGTATACTAAGGAAAATAAAAAACCTCAAAGATGTAAATGATAATGCTCGGTTAAACGTCTATTGTAGATGGTAAGACCATCGAGAAAGAGTTGTGTGTACCTTGGAAAGAAGATTGCAAGAAATGGTGCCTGACTTCTGGAGTTCAAAGGAAAGATTTTGCTTGGCTGGGCAGCTTTTTTAAAAATTTAAAGCATTATGAGAAGTCCCAAGTCAACAATCAAACTCTCAATACCACCACTGTAAAGACACTTGCATTGGTGGAGTGAATCATGCTTGGCATCACCTAATGCAACAGAAAGAGCAACACCTGGATTTAACAGGAGACTAAAACATGAAGGATATAATTGAGACTGTCAAGAAGGGCAAACCTAGATGGCCTGGCCAGGTATCTTGTCTCAGGGACAACAGGTAGACTATTAGTGTAACAGGGTGGACACTAAGGCAGTAGAAAAGAACAAGGTGATGGCCAAAGGCAAGATGGCATAACAGTCTGACCTAATACCTCTGGCTCACATGGCCAGACATAGGAAGTGGTAGAGTTTAATCAGGGTGGGATTCCTCCAACAGGAGTGAGAAAGATTTGAATTTTGAAATCATTTTATTTCCAATTCTTGCTGCTTATTTAATGTTTGTAGTAATATTAATACATCAAAGTCTTATCGCCCTGGGTATGATGATAAAACTATATCCTGCAACAAGGCCTATGCATCAGGAGGTTTTGAGGAATGTGGAACCACCTCTTAATTGGTGTTGATCCTAGGTCCATCCTAACCTGGGTGGTAGCACCTGTTAGTTATGGGCAAATAGTTAATCCTCCCAAATTCTGTTCAAATCCCTATGAAAATGTAAAAATACATTTTCATAGTAAAATTACCAGCAATACATTTTCGTAAATGAAATTACTATTGTTTCCAAGAAAATTAATTACGGCATTAAATGATCCATAAGGTGTTGATATGTTGCTAAACAAACAAACAAAATCTGTTTGAATTTTTTAGATGAAGCATTATTGTTATTATTAAATTTTGACTATTTTTTTTCATCTTATTTTTGTTGCTTTTTATCGCAACATTCAGGTTGTTTTATTTCCAATCCATGATGCTTATTTAATAGTCATGGAAATGCATTATAAATAGACTTAGTATTTCAAATTGCTTACATGAACCTTTGTCATTTTGACTAGTTTTCTTTTTCATCTTATTTTTGTTGCTTCTTAATGAAATGCTCAGTTTGTTTTATTTCCAGTTCATGCCATATGAGATTTAATCATGTGAAATTAAATTTTTTTTAGATCTTATTAAAGATAAGTTTTGAACTAAATGAATTAATACAGTTACTGTACTGAGTGTACTAACCAGTAATAAAAAATGTATGATTCATCCAACTGTAGCATATGAATTCAGTTACCTAACAGTGAAGAAATACAACCTATAATGGAATTCAACAAGTGTATAAATGCACAACACAAGCATACAGCATAATCCATTCCTATAATTTAAAGAAAACAATAGCATTGCTAAAACTTGCCGATTTTCTCAATATGGCTGTTAGAACAATGAAATTTAATTTTTCTTTTTCCTCATTTTTATTTCATTCTTTTTCTTATTTATTTTTCAGTTACTATGCTTGTCTGTGTGGCCACAAAGAAATTGTGAAATTTCTTTTGGAAAGAGGTTAGTTTTGATATTTCTATTTTTTTTAACGATTTTATTCTGTTGCATTCTAGTTAATGAGATATTCCAGATAATTGAGCTACTCTATACTACAAAAGGATCAATAAAATTATTTTTTTTATTGATTTTTATTGATATATAGTATGGCTTCATATCCTAGAAATTGTTTGCTACATAGAATATAATAAGAATATACAATTATCTTTTATTGAGCAAAAAAAGTCTTCCATTTGCTAAAGAGATTATCACTTCTATTTACACAGCTGCTTGTAAACCTCATGCCTTTTTTTGTTTTAAGATCACTTCTCCCATCACGTTATTAAATTACCTTTGATTGAGACAATGAAAGACTATCAAGAATATTAAGAGTACTCTTTGGAAAGTTATGAATCCACATCTTCTCCCTTCAGCTATGGGTTAATCAGTAAGACTTGTATCACTAAACCTAAAAATATTTTCTGGCTTTAAATAACTTGTAAAGGGTTGATAAGCTGTAAAAAATTAATAAACATGGTCAATTACAGAGGGGTTCCTTCAAAAAGAGTGAGAAGGTCTTGGATTTGGATTAGGAGAGTAAGGAAAAATTCTCTTGAACTCCTTTTTTCTGATTAAATATGATGTTGTTATATTAAGCATTTGGTATATGAGAGAAAGCATTAAAATGAGGATTAGATATTGAACAATATTGAAAGATGGATCATTCTCCTCTGCCTTCATAGCATTCACATCCGGCTAGCATGAAGAATGAATTGGAAAGAGATCTAATTGTGATGGAGTATAACAATTCCTTTTCCAGTTCAAAGAAATCTACACATTTTTCACTGTAAATGAAATTATTGCCTTAATTGTCATTATGATTCATAATCATAAGAAAAATAGTAAATTTAAGCTCTTCATTTACTTCCCCATTTCAAACTCCTTGCCAGGGTCAAAAATGGTTGTCATGGCATTGAAATTCAATCATGAAAAATCCTAAATAACTAATTTTGAAGCATGCTACCACTGCTGATGGGCTGCTATATTGTTAATAGGATATAACCCTCTAAAACAAATTGATATTAGTAGATTTAGTTGTAAAGCCAAATCCTGCCAGTCAATGTGGAAAGGATTAAGTGTACTAGTTGGAATAGCAAAAGATGCCTTTCAAAAACTTGGCCTAAGAAAATGTCATTTGAAACAAAGAAGAGAGTGCTGAACAAATATCAAAAGACAGTTGAAATTTCTAGGATATACAAGGAAGAAAGAAGAGTTAGAAAATTCGACACTCACAAGACAGATTGAATTCAAGAGGAAGAGAAGATATAACAAATAACCTACCTAAGAAGCTTGTGTAAATGAATGAATTGTTTTCTATGACTTATCAACCATGTGAAAGTGGGCAATGACAGCAAAAAGGTTGGCAACCCCTGTTTTATGTCATTGATCTCAAAATAATAAATAATAAATGATCTACATGCAAAATTTCATCCTTTTGTTATCCAATGAATCTTGCTTCCATAACACAATGTTTTTTTCGTTGGTCTTTTGTTTTAAAACTTTTACTCTCTTAATAGTATGCACTTTATTTCCCACTCCCCACCTTTGGCTCCTTCTTTTAGGTGCACGATGTGAGGCCAATACCTTTGATGGTGAAAGATGTCTGTATGGTGCTCTGAACAATGACATCAGAAATATGCTGAAGTCTTTCCATGTCATTTCATCAAAGATCTTAAGAAGGGACATTTATGAAGAATTCTTGAGAAGGTAAATTTAATTATTGTCTATTATTAAAAAATCTCATTAAAATCATCTTGTTTTGCATTAGAATTTATTGATAGCAAAGTTTTATGTGGTTTTTAATTTTAATTTTTTGCTTTTTTTGCAAAAAAGAGAATCACAGTTTTTGACAATTTTTTTAATTTCATCAATATTTCTAATTGTTCAAAATGAACAATCTGACTAGCCAATCAACACTTAATCCATCAAAGCCATTTTTGTGTGGAACAGGTCCAGAATAAAACTTCATATGAAAATTACCAGCAAGTTCCTTTGTCTTCCCATGAGATGGTACCATTTGTATTTTAATCCACCCACTCCTTCACCTGCATTGTTTATCTGTAAGATGAAATTTTTATTAGTCTTTTAAAATATTCTATCTTGTATATCAATATCAACACTTTTTATGCATTATGAACCTTATTTCATACACAATCAGTTTTTCCTAATTTTGCTATTGCTTTTTTCATACACACATCAGTAATAAAATTAAAAGTGTAAAGATTAAGTAGGGTGCAGCAAATCAGCCACTCCAGTTACAAGTATAACGATTCACACATTCTTTTAATAGGAGTGGCTGCTTTAATGTGTCCTACTGAATATTTAAACTTTTAACCTGTTGACTGGTTTGTGCTTAATGTATTTGAGATAATGATATATAAATTTTTATATCAAGAACAGATTTGGGGGAAAATGGATGACAAAGTGGAAAAAAGTTTTTGTGTGACATTTTGTTCTTTAGGACTTCATCAGACTAAATTTATTATGTTGGTCCGACACATGCACACAAATGAGGGATGCTGGGAATTAAAAAAGTTTTAAATTTTATTTTATATTTTTATTTATTTATTTTTTTTTTGTAACTTTATTTACAAGCACAAGATTATTTTTATCCTTTTGAATGTTGAACAAATTTCACTACAAAATAAGTAAGGATTTATTTCACATCACTTTCTCTATTTGGAAGCATGGCTAGTTGCTCAGATTGAGGAATCAGAGAGCTGAGTTCAAATTCCAGTTGAGTTCATTACATTCAATTACGTGCTAATACCCTTATCTCTTCACCACTCAGTTATGGACAAAATAGCAAGACAGACTTTCCTATAGCCTTGGTTAGAAACGAGTCTAGGAGAAAGAAACTCTGAATTCAAACTACCTACTGCCTTGTAGGTCCTGATTCTTTGGACAAAGGCTAGAAGAATGTAACCACAAGAACAAATCCACATTTGAAAGGAGGGACAGGGTAACCTCAACATCCCCGGTACAAAAGAAAACCAGAAAGCCATTGCACTCTTCTGCCTTGAATGTTACCATAAACCACAATTGTGAGATGGAGGGGAGTGGTGACCACAGTTGTAGTGTAAAATGTGTTAACTGAATGAATAATTCTCTATTTGCTTGTCACTAGAAAGTTTTGGTGTATTTAATAAATCCTACTCAAGATATCATCAGTTACATAAGCCACAAGTAATAAAATTAGTGCATTTCTTGTTTCTGGCACAATCTTTTCCCAAAAAGGTCTTCAAAATTCACTCTTTATGTTCTACGCCAATGGTTAGTTTGTCAATATTAGACTAATACCTAAACAGCTCTGTTTAGTTATATATATTTCCTTTTTTATTTTTGGATCATCAAGAGGCCATTGTATCAACTTGGCTCTCTGATTCCTCAACCTATATGTGTGTTGTGGATGTGTGTAATGTGTGTTGGAGAGGAATACAAGGTTTGAATTATCAGAAGGTTTAAAATTGTGTGTGTTTAATAATCTTCCATCCAGAACAATTAATACAAGATAGAGAAATAATGATTTATAAACATCTTGTTTCAAAACATAACAATTGAATTTATTAATATTTGATATACATGCATGAATACTGAGTGAAAAGATTAGACAGAGTTGTGTCTCTTAGATTAGGTAAATATTTGTATTCGAGCTCATAAAGTGAAAGTAATTATTAAACTGTAGTTTAGAAGAATAAAGTTTCTTTAGCATGTTTGGAATTGTGTATTGTACAAGTTGGTAAAAGTTCAGAAGAAATTTCAGAGTTCGTACTTGTGTGAATGTTGGTAATGGTCTTTAACGTCTGACTGCATTAGTTAAGATGGGAGTTCTTGAAGCTTACATCTTGGCAAATGAGACATGAGAGAGATTAAAAGAAATTACAAGGGAGTTTATACCTGTTGGGTTTATATATCTGCCTGTATCACATGACTGGCTCAGAATTGACTTGGTGCCTAAATTGACTCTGCACGTGAGAGCGATCTGATTGGTTGAAACTGACCAATCAGCAAGTTGGATGTACTGTGATTGACCAATGGTTTCTCATTGATATTTTGTATGAAAGTAGGATGTTACTTACCAGATAGGAAGAGTGCATTTCCTAAAAAGAGGTAAGGCTGGTTTGTTGTGGAAGATTCCACATGTGTATCAACACTGGCCCATTGATCACCCAAAAATAAAAAAGGAAATATATATAACTTATTATGAGGATTTGAAATAATCATAAGTAATTCATTGAGTCTGCATTGCAGAAAGCACTGGCCAGCCGTTTTATCCTATATTTGGGACTCATCAGATATAGGACAAAACGGTTGTCCAGTGCTTTCTGCATTCATTGAGGATTCTTCTAGACTTGATGAATTACTTAATTATGATTATTTCAAATCCTCCTAATTATTTCTATCACTTGTATATCCTTGCTTGAACCAGCTTCTAATGATTGGGGACAGAAGACGTGGCTCATGTGGGCACAGTCTGTTGGGTTAGGGAAACTCAGATGAGTTACACCATGGAATTTGTGAAGAGCAGCACTATATTGAGTCTAATTAGTTACCTCCTCATCACCAAGGACCATTGGTACAATTGGTATGATACTTGCATTGTATCATAGCAGTCTGTGTTCAATTCTCAGAGTATTGGATGCACACTGCTGATGAGTCCCAAATATAGGACGAAATGGCTCTCCAGTGCTTTCTGCATTCTGTTATGGTTTCTTCTAGACTCTATGAATTACTTTTATATATATATATATATATATATATATATATAGGGCGCGATGGATAAATTGTCATCTAAATTACACAAAAATGAAAATAACACTGTCATCTACTTTTAACAGATATATTTACCAAAATTACACAAAAACAAAATCGACATTGGCTTTGATCACAGCCTACAAATGACTTCAGAATCTCCTGTGACTCTTCGGACAGACTCCTTGTTTAATTTGATGAATACTTCCATAATTCTTGCCTTCAGTTCTTTGGTGTTAGAAGGAGTTTTGTTGGTTTTTTGCTCAACTACACCCACACATAATAATCAATGGGGGTTGCAGTCTGAGGAGTTAGGTGTCCCATGATGTGGTTGCAAAAATTGTCTGACAGCCATAACTGGCTTCTCCTATTTGTGTGGCATGGTGCAGAATCCTGTTGCCAGATAGAGGGTCTTCCAGCAGCCACCTTCTTGACCAAGGGCAGCACTAACTCCTCAAGGCACTTGATGTAGGCCTCCATGTTGAGCCCTCACCAACAAATTTGGGAGTTCTTTTCTTATCAGAATGATCAAAGTGAGTTTTCTGAGCTGTTGCCTCTTCATAAATCCATTAGATTCATTTAACTCTTTCCAAATCCTCTACACTGTCCTCAGATTGACACCCAAACATTTTGAAATGATATATATTAGAAACTACCTGCACAAATGCCTAGCAGTACAGCCATTTTCAAGTTTCTGGTGGAGTGAATTACATCATGGTACTCTTTTTCTCACATACAGTGCCCAACTGACCCAACTATACTGTGCAGTTGACAAAATCAAAAACAAACAACACACATTCACATAACTAAAAATATAATATGGTGACAATTTACCCATCATACCCTACATACGTACATACATTCATATATATATATATATATAAACGTGAACATTGAAGTCAACACTCAGAGGCAACTTTTATATTTATATACAGTCTATCTCTGACATTGAGCACTTTATCCCATAAATATAGCACACCTTAAAACTATATTTCTTCATACATACATACATATATATCAGTGAAAACTGAGGTTAACAGTCTGTTTCATGGTAGGTTGTTTTTTATTCTACTGTTTATGTCTGGGTATATCTCATGCTGGTCTTAAATTAGTAGCCCTGTTTCTTCTGAATCTGTATTACTGACCTGAGGGACTGAACTCACAATTACTTCTGTGACTAAGTGGATTAAAATGTTGGTTCATGAATTGGTGGCATAGTAATTGTGATATGAATATATCGTCTTGATTAATTGCCCTTTT
Source organism: Acanthosepion pharaonis (assembly GCA_903632075.3). Lineage (NCBI taxonomy): Eukaryota > Metazoa > Mollusca > Cephalopoda > Sepiida > Sepiidae > Acanthosepion > Acanthosepion pharaonis. The sequence goes on along the minus strand of CAHIKZ030001735.1, from coordinate 1,614,545 downwards.
AGTCATACTCAGTGTTTGACCTGTTCCTGCTAATTCTGAATATATTTGTATTATTTGGTCTAGGGAGGGAACCAACAATTGTCATCAATTTAACTTAGAATTATAAATCAATATTTTATATTTGTATATAGTGATTGATTTATATTTTTTTATGGCTTTTCAAACTTTTGCAGATTATTTAAAGCCAGAAAATATTTTTAGAGTGTAAGAATTCTTTCAGAGATAATAATGATTTACTTATACAAGTTGTACTAATTAACTCATAGCTGAGGAGAGAAGAGGTAAATTCATACCTTTCTTAAGGGTAATTGCACATAAGTAAATATAATGAACGTGAATTGAATTGGAACTTGGCTTCTTAATTTCTAATTCAGAGCTCTTATAATGCTCATAGTTTCTGGTTAATAATATTGTAAGGAAAACACTGGGACAAAAAAAGATTAATGAAGAAAATGTTTAATCATGAGGGACATAGACTTACAATACAATAATAGTGAATACTATAGTGTGACAATGCATATGACCACACAATGCATTGCAACTTACTTTGTGACCCTTGTTCCTTTGAGCAGACATCCTACTCATAGTGAATGGATATGTTTATGTTCAACAATTAGTGCAGAGAAGGTTGGTCATATTTCTACACAACCATTATCCATTATATCACCTGCACATCCAAGCTCACAGTACCTGATATTCTCAAGCAGTCATCCATTTAGGTTCTGACCAGGCTCAGTGTTGCTTAACTCTGGTGATCATACAAGAACCAGTGTTTCAGTGTGATATGGCTATAGATAGATAAAAAAAAAAAAAACTGATATATATGCTAGGGGTCGGCAACCTGTGGCACGCCAAGCAATTTCCAATGGCACACACCCACAAATGATATCACAAAGTCTGAACCAATAACTACTACAACGCAAAGAAGATATTTAACAGTTTCAATTTTAATATATACTAAAGTATATATATTAATATATAAAATATATTGTAGAATAGGTATATTGACCTTGACTTGTGTAAAAATACATATGCTGTTGGCACACTGAACAATTTTAAAACCTCAAGTCAGCACATAGTTAGCAAAAAGTTGCTTGCTCCTGATATACACTACAGTTTAAAAGTTGAAGCAACCCCCAGAATTAGAATGGGATGAACTTGATAGAAGTGTGAAAAAAATGTAAAAGAGCTCTTAGAGTCATTGAAAAAAGAATGGAATTGGTTATCAAACTCATACTTTGAAAGACTTTTGCAACAAATGCCAAAAATTTGTGCTGTAGTTATCAAGGCTAAAGGAGGATATTTGATTGAGAGCAAAATTTAATCATAAAATGCTTTCTTTTCTTTTGTCTAATAAAAAATCATGTCTCACTTTTTTCTTTTTTTTTCTTTTTTTTAAACTATCTATAATAATTTTCTCTTATTTAAAGTACAAGACAACTACTTTTGGGGCCTATTTAAAAAATTACCAGGGGTGGTCTCAAACTTTTGAACTGTAGTGTAAGTATAGATAATTTTTTTTTTTTTCCTAAATATTCTTTATTAAGAATATATGTTGGTTTTTATTAATGCTTGGAAACATGTTTTTATTTTGAGACAAGTATCTGTGATTTTTTTTTTTTTTTTTTTTTTTTTAAATTTTTGTCAGTTTTTATCATGTGAGTTTTAGTACAACACTTTTTACAATTGTTGAAGCTTGGCTCCAGCAGAGACAGGCTTCCCATTTTGTGCCCTGTTGTCATTGTCTCTTAGAATTTTTCATCCACAAAGTAGTACTCTACTATTAATGTCAGAACACTTTGGCATACAGGAGCTGATATTCTTATTATTGACTTGATTTGTTTGTTAATTACACTTAACCATTGCATTCTCTCTCTTCAACTTCCTCCTTTTATCTCTTTGCTTACACTGTTACAATTCTTTTGCTACCAAGGCTTTATTGGTTATCATTGTAGTCTTTTTTTGTTCAACAAATAGACTGTGTATTGTCAAGGTTGAAGTTAGGAAAGAAGTGAGACTGTTACTTATTTGCAAATGAACAACAGTCAATGCTTGAAATAATGGGTGTTATTTTAAGGTAAAAGAAACTGGACTGAAAAATCAATATGTAGCAGAAACAACTTATCTAAAACATTCAGGCAAAAATGAATCTTATTGTCAACCATAATTATTAATTTTTACTTGATTTTTATCATGACTTTATGGCAGTGAATAGACAGCACAGGATCAGAAATAAGAGTGTTTCATGAAACATTGTCAGTGATTAATAATTTTTGAATAGTATTGAACTTTGTTTATTAGCTAAAGCAGTGCCAAACATTATTATTCATTTTTGACTTGTATTTCCTTTCATCTTTATTTTTTTATTAGATGAAGCATTGTCAGCCATTATTATTAATTTTTGCCAACTATTTACTTTTATCTTCATTTTTAGCTATTTTTTATTACAATTTATGTTGTCAATCTACAACATTGTGTAGACAGCATAGGGTCAGAAATGAATAACAAGTCAATGTTGACATTCAAATCATGTCCTCTTTTGTCTCACAGAAACATTAACAGTTTGAACTTGGCAGATTTGCAAATCAAAAATAACCTATAACTCATGATTTCATTGCACAATTTCTCTCAGAACCATATTTATTTCATTTACACCAATGTTATTAGTAGCAGTAATATTATTTTTATTTTTTGTTAAATAAAGCATGGTCAGTCATTTTTAATTGTGACTATTATTGCTTTCAGTTATTTTTTTTATTGTTTTTAACCCAATTCTTTGGCAATAAAAAGCAAGTAAAAAATTCTATTGTCAAAAATTAACAATAGTCAACTTTGCTTTATCTAATAGAAAGAAAATACTTGTCAAAAAGTAACACTTCATCTAAAACGATAAAAAATAGTCAAAAATTAATAATAATGGCTGACAATGCTTTATCTAATAAATAAAATGAAGATGAAAGTAAATATAAGTAAAAATTATTAACAATTTGTTTCTAGACCATATTCAGTTATTGCATTTTGTTTTTTGACATTGTTAGGTCTTTGGAAATACCTGACAGTTTTAGAAAAGAGAAAATCCAAAACCTGTACTGATTATCTGCAAGTAGAAATTAAACCAAAATATTTTTAAATCTAAATCTCACTAAAGTATTTTTTTTCATTTTGATATAATACAATTTAAACTTTAGTGCATGAAACAAAGGACATTTTAAAAATTCATTATGAGCCTGTAACCATTACACAACCTGTACATTCTAATGATAAAGATTTAACAAAATATCAATTCCATTTATGTCATTTTTGACAGCATGGGTAAACTAATTTTTGCATTTGTGCAGATGAGAAATTGTCAGTGTATTTTAAATGTCATCTTTTAATTGTTACAGCTGTTATTATAAACACAGTATTTCAACTGATGACTCTCTAACCATCTTCAGTTGTTAATTAGCTCTGGCTGATAATGGATATATATTTATCAGCTGATTATTGCTTGAAAATAGTTTGAATAAATCCTTTATCTGAAAAATGGTATGAACCCCTTGTGATAAGACCAAATGTTCAATGCATTTGATATTGGATTTAAAAGGCTTAACCTGATGCCCTTTGGTATGGTGGCATAGTGGATAATAATAGTCAGCACGTAAAAGATTTTTCCTTTCAGTCCAAAATAATGGATGTCTATAATGTTAGTAATGTTTGATAAGACAATGAGACTAAACTTTTCACATTCACTTCTAGACTATCAAATTAACTTTGGCTGAGTTGATAGCATGTGGTTTCAGGTATTTCTTCAATTGTTTGATTTTCTTCTTTCAATAATGTGAGAGATTCTTTCTCTCTCCTCATAAGTCAGGCATTTATATAACTTCATATTATTCTCTTATGTGTGTGTGTGTGTCATAAGTTGAACTGGAGTCACTTCCTTATTTATGTCAGTATACTCACCAACATCCTTTGAGACGTCACTCTGCAGTTGTTGTCTTTGAAGTCACCTTCTAAATCAACTTTCATGGTTCCTAGGTTTTCTGGTGAATCCAGTACATATTGGGGTCACCACAAATCAACTTTTCTTAGATCAGAGTTCTTGGTGGACATTAAATTCAATTCAGTCCTCTAGTATTTCATGGCACAAATAAAATACTACAAATCTAAAGATTGCCAGAAGGTACTTAACTGAAAGTTTTTTTTTAGTTACTATATATACTCATGTATCATGTGACCTTTGAAGATCTCATTTTGAAGCTAATTTGACTACAGTAAATGGATATATAGTTTGGTCAACAGCATATCCACGGCCAGCAGTACATACACTAATTTTATATCTTGTGTATGATATGACCCCATTAAAATTAGCTTCAAAAGTCACATGATATGCATATATGGTAATTTTATAATAAATAAATAAAATTTTTAAAAATACATATGGAAAAACAGGGTACAAATTCTTGTGGAAAAGAATATTTATATTTTAGTAATTACAGTGAATGAACATGTACTGTACTGTACTGTACATAGTACTGATGTTAGATACCAATGTTATAACTGAATATTTTATCTATTTATTTAATTTTAAGTAAATGGTTGATATTTTTAAATACCTTACTGCACATTTTTTTCTTTCTTTCTTCTAGATTATTAGAGGATGTGACATTCTCAGATGTTGTGTTTATTGTCCATGGGGAATGTTTTCATGCACATCGGGCAGTTTTGTCTACACGCTCTTCATACTTTGCTGAACTGCTTAATAGCAAATGGAAGAATCGCAGAGAAATTAATCTCAACCACAAATTAGTAAGACTTTTTTGCAATATAATTACTTTAGCTGGGACAATTTTAATGAGAAAGAGAAAATAAAGATAATTGTGAATCTTAGGTCTTTCAGATGAATATTGTAAATTCATTTTTGTTTTGTGTTTTTTATAATTTCATTTATTTTATAATTTATGAAAAATATAACAGGGGTGCTGAAAAGTTCTTTGCCGAGCTCTTTTCATCAAATGAGTATTTCAATGATTAAATGTCAGAATTTTATTTTGGAAGGGTTAAAGTAACTTAAAAACCAATGTTGAATTTCAAAGTGAATATGTTGAACAGCAAGTACATTTTCCTTTCTTGGTTTGGCTGAGAACTTTTCATTATTGCCTTGTCTTTGCACACACACACACACACACACACACACACATATATATATATATATATATATATATATATATATATATATATATATATATAAAATGTTAAAAAAGACAAAAGGAAAACTTAGCTGACATGTTTCATCCACTGAGGGACATTATCAAGGTAAATACCATCCCTCAGAAGATGAAATGCGTCAGCTAAGTTCTCTTTTGTCTTTTATCATATTTTCAAATTTTGATGCATACTAAAACAACTAAAATTTAGGCATGAAACAGACTGTTGCCTCTAAGTGTCGACTTCTATGTTCACTTTTATATTTACACATGCTCTATCTCTGATATTGAGCACTTTATCCCATAAATATAGCACACCTTATATATATATATTTATATATATATATATATATATATATATATATATATATATATATATATATATATATATATATATATATATATATATATATATATATATATATATATATATATATATATATATATATATATATATATAATATATATATATATATAAAGTTTTATTGAATAAGACAAGAAGGTCTATAAACCTAACCTACTATAATTAACACCTTAATAAGATAACACCAAGCCAGGTGAAAAAACAAACTAACAAGAAAAATGAAGAAAATGGCCAAGCAAAGACACATAACCAAATATTTCCTTTTGACATTTAAGTATTAATTAAAAAAATATAATAATAATACTTATTATTATTCAAACAATAAATAAATAAATAAATCTTTACAAAACCCTCTAAATATTATGGAATATTAATATAATTTTAAGTTACCACTGACCCCGGAAATAACTTCACTACATAATCTTTTGATACTCAAGGCCAAAAGATAAAGAAAATGAGTAATGAGAAAGTATAAAGAGACAAGTAAATTATGAAAAGAAATAACCCTGACATCTTAAACATATGTACATGTACAGGTGTGTTCACAAACATGCACTCTCACACATACAAGGAAGATTATCTTTTTTTAACTTAATATAAAACTAATGTAAACAAGAAAATTGGCAAACGTTTGCTGATATTTCCTGATGAGTGGATTGAACAATTACAAAAAAGTTTGTCTATTGAAACTTCAGAGCAGAGGTGTTGAATATAACATCAATTAGTTAAGTGACAAATTTTACATTTGGATTAATCCTATTTGACTTTTTATATAGATTTCTGACTGAGGTTTTTTATATTAAGACTCAAAATGTAAAACTGAAGTTCATTTTTATACATTCAAGTACTTTCAATTGTCATTACAATCATTATCAAGAATTGCAAGTAACAAAAGAAACAACAATCATTCAATAGAATATCTTTCTCCATAGGAGAAGTGTGTACAATTTAAAATTAAAAAAAAGCACATATAAATTCAGTTTGACCGTTGCTGACAATGTTACTCTTAACCAAATTAAATTCTATTCCAGCTACATGAAAATGTCAGAATTTGCCAAACACTTTTTGCTGAACATACTGTTTGCAATAACTACTTGAATATATAAAAATGAACTTTCAGGGAATTCTGAACTGAACCCTTTATTTGATTTATGGGCGTAGACTGTTCTCATTCCACAGCCCATGTCTAGGGATATCATATCTAGTCCTTACTCTTGGTACTGCTCAGTTATTGCTCAACTTGTTTCCAAGTCCATGTGTATACACTGCCCAGCTTGAGGATTGAACTTGAACATAGATTAAATTAAGGGTTCAGTTCATAATTCCCTGTAAGTTACCCAGAATGACATACACAGAATGAAAGCTGGGGTCACAATGGCCAAAACATTGTGATAACAACAACAAAGATGAGTACAATAGTCCATATGTCAGATCTTGTCTGTGTTATTCAATAAAACTTGTTTAGATGAATTCCTGCTACCGAAATACACCTTTTTATATATATATATATATATTTATATATATATATGAGAGAGAGAGAGAGGGAGACTGATAGATAGATAGATAGACAGACAGAGATTCCCCCCACACACATATTATTTATTTTTTATTTTCTTTACTGAAAACCATAGTTTATAAATTATTGCTAAGATATATATATATATATATATATATATATAGTAATATTGTTTGCAAATTATTATATATATACCAGTTGTAACAGCATGCAATAATTGTCCATCCCACAAAATGTTTAATATATAAAAAAACCACTAAACTAAGTGAGTTTCTATTTTTCAGGTTTTCAGATAAGACGTTTAACCATCTTGACACCATTCGTCATTAAGAATCACTAAAAAATCCTTTAAGTTACTCAGCTAGAAAGAGAACAGGTTAAAATCATTTTGTGTCAGGCCTACTATGTCTTCCCAACTAAGCAATGGTGAGAAGAAAAAGATCATTCAGGCCTTCAGTAATGGTACCAACATTCATGCTCTAGCTTCCATCTTCAAAGTCCATTCAAGAACCATCAAGAGAATACTGAATAAGTTTAAAAAAGAGAAAACAATAGAGAAGAAAATTGGATTAGGAAGTCAGAACAGGAAGAGGGATCATCATTTCAACTTAGCACTAAATACATTCTTATTGGTCAAAGTAGAGTCCAATAGTGTTATAAAAACCTCAGAGAATTTGAGTAAGATGACTTTAATAATTTCTAAGATACAACAGTTCAAAGCTTAATCTAACAATTTGCTGTTACACCCTGTGTGTGTGTGTGTGTGTGTGTGTATGTATGTGTGTATGTATGTGTGTATATATATATATATATATATATATATATATATATATATAAATAATGTAATATAATTTAAAAAAATTTTTTTTTAAGAATTTAATTTAAGAAAAGAATATAAGAATTTTAATCTTTCACTTTTCTTTCAGATATCACCCTGGGCTTTTAAAGCACTTTTGCAGCATCTTTACACAGGTACTCAATATATTTCATTGAATGGTTTTGATTGTAACTGTATTGCAAAAATCTTTTAGTTGTTTCTATCTACAGACACCTTACTTAAAGCCATAATTGAGTTCATGGTGTTTTTTTAGTTGAATGTTGGTTTTTATATTCAAGATGGATGAACACTTGGCAAAGAATATTTTGGAAGTTTTATTTTTCTTTGTATACAAATACAGAGTTGTATCCTTCTTGTGCAACAGAGTTTGTAGTTTGCAGTACATTAGAATGGAGAGATTGAGTGAGAGTGAGACCCCCCCCCTCCTTCTTTGTAGCAGAAGTCTTGATTAGTTCTTTGGTGTTTAGAAGTGGACCAACCTTTTCCGCTTTCTAATAAAAGGATAAAGAAGATTGATGTCAAAGTCCTCTTTTTATTCGATTTATGTTGAGGTTGGTAAGTGATAGAGGCATGTAATGAATGCTTGTGGGATTGTCCTTAGCTTTAGTACTGGATCTTTGATGTTTTGTTTCGCTTATCCAAGTCTCTGGTTTCAGAAATGAAGTTAGCTGATTGACCTGTCCTTAAGAATGCTGGTGTTAATGACGTGTTAAGATCATAAGTAGGTGATGCTTTTCAAGGGATTTAAGATAAAGAAATATATTTTTATTTTATTTACTAAATCTTAGCCTACTATTACAAATTTAGGAAGACTTACATAACAATTTCACTTGTATTTTGTAGATTCAGATTTTTTAGCACATTTTAAATCAACTTTCCAATCTCCTGAATATAGAATTTGAGTGATTTTGGTAAAATTGTAGAGAAAACTTATATTTTGTAGATTAGTCAGTTAAATATACAATAATAAAGATTAGAGAAATTGAAAATCTGAGGAAGGCTTGAAACTTTACAGACCACAGCTGGAGTCTAAAGATACTGAGAAAGGTGCTGAAGATTTCAGGGTACTGTTTGTCCCTTGATCCTCTTTAATGGCCATCAGACATCGAATGTGAACATGCAATTACATGAATTAATAATAATAATATTAATTTTCAAAGTCATTTTGGTGATTAATGTTATAGTTTATTAATATTTCTGTCTAAATTTTTGGGATGAGGAATTATCATTATTTACTTTTGCACTATTGTCTTTGTCTTTATTATCAATGTTTCAGCTGTTTTGATCTAGGTTACATTCAGAGAATTTTGAACTTAACACTTTATTTAATTTATTGGGTAGATTGTTCTCATTCTGTTGTCCATGTCTAGGGGCAGCTCATCTTGTTTTTATTTAGTATTGCTCAATTATTACTTTCACTGTTTCCACAGCCTTAATTTATGCTACCCAGCCCAGAGATTGAACTCACCATATCACCAAATTCACAAACCAACACTTTAATCCACTAGGCTATTGTTCATTTCCTCCCTTATTTGTATCCATTTGTAATGTGTGTATGCGTGTCCTCAATGAGGCAAAGTCACTATTAAATGATAGATTGAGGCATCATGTGGCCTCTCACCAGTTTGGTTCTAGAGATTACTAGTGGCTCTCTGAACAAAAGCAAATCTTGAATCCCTTCAATCAATTTGGAGAATTGTTATTTATTACTGATAAAGCAGAATGCTTTCCTTAAAAATTATCTTCCAACTTGGTTGGTTGATTTTCTTTAGCAACATATCAACTCTTTTATGTGTTATTTAATGTAATCTAAATATTTTGAACACAATTGTATGACTTCAACTACAAATAAAATGTATTGCTGGTCATTTTACTTTAAAATTGTATTGTTGGTAATTTTTGCTATAAATATATATTGTTGGTAATTTTACTATTAATATTGGTAATTACTTTTATATAAAAATGTATTTTCATACTGTCATAGTGTTTTGTTTGTGTTTGAGAGTTCACTATTTGCCCATAGCTGGGACCCTAGCAGGTGCTACCACTCTCAGTTAGGGTGGACTTGGAAACAACAGTAATTAAAAGGTGGTTCCATGCTCCTCAAAACCTCCAATTTCCCGATCAATGGCTTTGCTGTAGGATGTAGTTGATCATCACACCCAGAACTTTCAACTTAATCCTCAACTCTTCAGGAGTCTTTTTGCCTGATTTCCATATTAGAACGGAATCTTTACTTCTTAGGCTCATGTTTTCCATTGACATTAAGTAGAGTGATTATATTGAATCAATTGCCAAGTCTACTGCTAGGAAAGTTGGCTCACTGTGTCATGCCAGACAATTTTTCCTGTCAGAATCCATCTTGCACATTTATAAATCTACCATTCATCTGTGCAGTGAATATTGCTACCATATCTGGTCTCCTGCTCCAGCTGTATATCTTGAGTTTTTTGACAAAATCCAGAGAAAGGTCTGTAATGTTATCTGTCCTGACCTGACATTTCAACTCTTGTCACTTTCCCACCACTGTGGTGTGGTTTCCCCTCTGTCTTTTCTATAAATATTTTCATGGCAATTGTTCTGATGAGCTTTCCTCCATGGTACCTCAACTACATGAATGTGTACTACTAGATTGGCAAGTAGGTCTCACCATTTTACTGTTGAACTAGCTAGATGTAACTGTAAGTTCAATTCTAATAGTTTCTCTTCTCATACTTCTTGCTTTTAGAACTCTATTCTTGTTTCTTGATTCCTTGCCAACTACAATGTCCAAAAATTTAAATGCAACACCAATTGCCTTTTCCTGTCTTCCTGAACACTGTTATTTTTATTCTTCTTTCTCCTCACTAAAGTCTTCTTATTCTCTTTCACTCCCAGTAACCTGTTGCGTCTTAGTGGCATTATCACCTTCTGTCTTCCTGAAACCTGTTCTTTTATTGTCCTTTCTCCTCACTAAAGTCTTCTTATTCTCTTTCCCTCCCAATAACCACTTGCATCTTAGTGGCATTATCACAATATTCTGTCTTCTTGAATACTGTTCCTTTATTGTCCTTTTCCTCACTTCTCCTCATTCTCTTTCACTCACAGTAACCCCTTGCATCTTAGTGGCATTATCACCATCTTCTGTCTTCCTGAGACCTCTTCTTTTATTTTCCTTTCTCCTCACTAAAGTCTTCTCATTCTCTTTCACTCCCATTAAACCCCTTGTGTCTTAGTGGCATTATCACCATCTTCTTTCTTCTTGAAACCTGTTATTTTATTATCCTTTCTCCTCACTAAAGTCTTCTCATTCTCTTTCACTCCCAGTAACCCCATGCGTCTTACTGACATTATCGCCATCTTCTGTCTTCCTGAAACCTGTTCTTTTATTCGCCTTTCTCCTCACTAAAGTCTTCTCATTCTCTTTCACTCTCAGTAACCCGTTGCGACTTAGTGGCATTATCACCATCTTCTTTCTTCCTGAAACCTGTTCTTTTATTATCCTTTCTCCTCACTAAAATCTTCTCATTCTCTTTCACTCCCAGTAACCCTTTTTTGGAGAAAAAAAAAAGGAAAAGTTTGTTGATTGATATATGTTTTGTTTTATAGCCCATTCTGAGATCAATATAGAGCACATAGAGGACTATATGCGACTTGCCCGTCAGTGTAAATTACATAACCTGATGCAGACAATTGAAAAGAGTTTGGAAAAGCTTTATAATTATGGTAAGTCTGAACCTTGTCTTTAACCCATCTTTATCAGAGAGAGAAAACTTGGACATTCATGTTTGCAAAATCACAGGAGTGTCTAAAGGACTGTATTTCCCATAAATCCACTTTTATTTTAATTACCATCACTCCTCAGCAATATATATCTTTTTAAAAAGCAATGATTAGAATTGTAATAAAACCTAAACATATGATTAAAGTGAATTTATACATTTTCTTTGTCATTGAAAATTGACAACAAAAGTATTAAATACTATTTATTAGATTCCTTATTTAAAAGAATTTTATATTTACAACATTCTAAAAACTAGTACAATTAGAACAAATGCAATGCAATATTTATCAATTACCAATTTATAAAAAATAAATATGAAAACAATTTTTCATTCACAAATTTATAAACATTTACTAAATTATTAAAATACGTGAACCAACTATCACAAAATCCTTATTAATTACCATTTTATAAATTTTGAACTGATTGACAATTAGTTGATGTTTTGGCAACCATTCCAATAAATAATATGATAAATAAATAACATAAATAAATAATCTAATAAATAGTGTTTATTATTTTTGTTGTGAATTCTCAAGAATAAAGAAAATGTATAATTTTGCTTTCATATGTTTAGGTTTTAATACAATTTTCTAATCTTTGCTTTTTTAAAACAATAAACATTGCCGAGGAGTGAAGGAAGTTGGAATAAAAAAACTGTCAATAAAAAACAGTCCTTTTGACTGTCCATTTTTTTTGCAGGCACAAATGTCCATGTTTACCAACCCAAGATTTAATTCCAGATAATACCTTATTTTAAATTTCCTAATTTTCTCAGCTCAATGAATTTTCATATTAAAAAATGAACAAAGAAAAAATGAAAATTTGTATCCTTAGCTTTTATTTTAAATTTTCCATGCTAACATTTAAAGTGAGGTTCAAGGAAGATAAAATGCATATAGATAAGTTTTCTCACGGTTTTTGAATATATTTTTTCAATTATTATATTATTAATCTTGAAGTATCAGTTTATTAATAACAATAAAGAACCGATCCCCCCACTTTATGTCCACTAGGAGCGTCTATTCGTACAAGCTTAACCATGCTGTCAAAAATGACAGCCTATATTTTCTTCACAATTATTAAAATTTGACACCTTAGACTTTAAATCTAATCATTTGGCCTGGTGCTTCTGCTATCTATTTAGAGATTCTTGATAAAAATACAAAAAAAGAATCTGCAGTGTTATTGGTCCTGACCTGGCATCTCAGCTTCAGTCACTTTTCCACCACCGTAACCTAGCTTCCCCATACCTTTTCTATATTTGCATGATAATTGTTCTGATAAACTTTCCTCTTTGGTACTTAGACTTTATGAATTTAAGTGCAGCACTAGATTGGCGGCAGGGTTTCATCATTTTACAGTTGAAATGGCTAGATACAATGGTAAGTTTTATGCTAGCAGTTTCTTCTCTTGCATTTCTCATTTGTGGAACTCTCTCCTGGCCTCTTGCTTTCCAGGCAACGTTGATCTTCAAAAATTTAAGTGCAATGTCCATCATTATCTTTTGTCTTCTTAATTCCTCTTTTATTTTTTATTCTTTTGTTCTCTCTCCTTAATATTTTTCTCATATCCTCCCACACTCCATAACCCCTTGCATCTTAGTGACTTTATTGCCTTGCAATTGCATTTTTTGGAGTGAAATGATTAAAAAAAATTATTTTTTTCCAATTATTAATATGTAGTCATTTGAGATGGGGTGTGGTGACAGTTGATTAATTAATAATGATAGAAAACAGATTTTCCATTTTATAATGAGTAAATTATTTACAGAAGTTTATATTTATAGAAATTTAACCATGCTGCCAAAAATGACCTTACGATTATTAAGTTTTCAGAAGAAATCTTTATATTTTCCAATTATTAACGTTGATCCATTTGCCTGTCTGTATACCAATAATCTCTGATTGCGTTTTTCTAGTTGACTGGGATCATTTCTCTGACTCATTCATTTAACAAGTCTGCTGCTTCACGATGCCAGTGCAAGGGCGATAACATTTAATTATCTCCCTTGCTAATAAACGTTACAGGCAAAACGTATGCTCATCTACTGGGCGTATTAAGATAATCATAACTTTCAAACCAGGATTTGATCTGTTAATTTTGCCTGTTGTACAGTTTGTCGGGTGATAACTCAAAATATGCTCTATCAAAATAAATTATATATTTCTGTCTAAATTTCTGGGATAAAGAGTTATTTTACACACACACACACACACACACACACACACACACACTGCAGCTCAATAGTTTGAAGTCACCCCCAGAATTAGCATGTGATGAACTTGACAAAAGAGTGAAAAAAAATAAAAAAGAACTTTTAAAATCATTGAAAAAAGAATGGAATCATTTATGAAATTTGTACTTTGAGAAACTTTGCAATGAATGCCAAAAGTGTGTGCTGCAGTAATCAAGGCTAAAGGAGGATATTTTGATGAGAGCAAAAATTTAATCATAAAATGTTTTGTTTTCTTTTTGCCATAAAACTTTCTAATAAAAAAAATCATGTCTTTTTTTTTCTTCTTTTTTTTTCTTCCTATTTTTTTCTTTTTTTTCTTCCTATTTTTTTCTTCTTTTTTTTTCTTTTAACTATGGATAATAATTTTCTCTTATTTATAGTACAAAACAACTACTTTTGGGGCCAATTTAAAAAAAAAATACCAGGGGTGGTCTCAAACTTTTGAATGATAGAGTGTATGTGTGTATATATATATATATATATATATATATATATATATATATATATATATATATATGTGTGTGTATTTTTAGTGGAAAGTGCTCAATATCCGTGATAGAGCTGACATATGCAGTTGCATGGAGAGTTGTTTGTGACCTTAGGTTTCACACTTTTGGCAATCTTCAGACAAACTGGTTTATTTTTTTCAAAAGTGGATCTATTTATACTTTATTTGTGTTTGATGGTGGGGGAGAAAAATTTTGTTATGTGTTTGTTTGGGGTGATACAAGCATATACATGTTAGTTCATACATATATACCCAAATTCATAATCTTGGTTTCTGTGCAAGCAGATGTATGTATGCAATTTTCATTCTGTCTATTTCAGTGTCAAGATTGTAGTGTTTCATAAATGTAGCAATGTTCTCTTAGTAGGGGAGTGGTGGGGGCAACTTTGACATTTTTAGGTCGGCTGTTTGTGTCGGCAGACATGCTTACATGCACTCACACATACACACATATGTAGACGCACATTGAAACTCATTGATTTGGGTCTACTTCCGCTACATGGGTTAAGCTGGGTTCTGTCTGTAAACATGGTGATAAATATTTCTTGAAAATTACTTGCTTACTTTTGTCCTACTAGACCTTGAGTTGTGACAGTTTGTGTCATCCATATGTTTCGACAGACCTTTCTACCACCTGATGAATATTCATGAACCTTATCAAATTTAAAAATCTTGATAAAGCAATGACATCCTTGCCCTTGTATATAAACGTGTGTGACAAAATAAATCCTTACATTTGCCTTGATAAAGTCCCTAATGTGACAAAACACATCGGTTAAGAATGGTTTTTTCCCCTTGTTTTTTTATTCATATATATATTGTTGTAATGGAATGTCCCACTCTCCCTATCGCCTATTGTGGACTGACTATATCATTAGATATATATAGTGTGCACAGGATATACCTGGTGGACTTGCTTCAGGAATTACTAGCCTGCTATCTGATTCCCTGTTTTTCAATAGTGTATTCTCTTTTATAATAAACCTCTTTCTTTCATCTATGCCTGTTCCTTTCACTGAAGTACCATCTTTATCTGTTTGTAACCTCTTTAAGGATACAATAAATATATATATATATATATATATATATATATATATATATATATATATATATATATATATATATTTGTAACCTCTTTAAGGATACAACATATATATATATATATATATATATATAGTATATATAAGGCAGTAGTTTTTCATTTATACAAGTTTGGTTAAAGACCAATAAAAGTCCTTTCTTAAAGATATTTTAATTAATTGGCCAGCATGAGACTGTAACCAACAGTACTAACAGGCCATATTACCTGTAATAAGACAAAAAATTATGGGTTATTAGAACAAAAATTCAAATTCTGATGTCAGGTGTCATTACTTTTGGAGGAAACTTCATAAATGTGATTTAATAACTTTTCAGCACTACTTAAAATGACTGGTCCATCATTAAAAAAGTGTGTGGGATGTAAATAATTTTTGGACATTAGACTTTCCTTAGACAGATGCTGAAATCAAAAATATTGATTTTGTTATTATTTTAGAAGGAATGTACTATTCATAATGTTGGTAAAATCGACCCCAAAATTATTTTGTTGATATTGATTGTTGGCTTTTCTTTTCAGCACGTACAAAACCAGGCATCATGATTACAACCGTCAA
Source organism: Acanthosepion pharaonis (assembly GCA_903632075.3). NCBI lineage: Eukaryota > Metazoa > Mollusca > Cephalopoda > Sepiida > Sepiidae > Acanthosepion > Acanthosepion pharaonis. The sequence goes on along the minus strand of CAHIKZ030001735.1, from coordinate 1,598,473 downwards.
CGTGGAATCAGAATTTGAATCAGAAATTCTTCAAACTGAATTGTTACAGCTAGCCAATATGGCACAACCTCCAGAGTTAAGTTCTTGGGTAAAAGGATTTCTACTTTTTATTTTTAAATGAATGTTGTATCTTTATATCTGACATTAATAGACTTTGAAACAATATGATATAAAAAAAAATTCTGAATAATGGTAAACAAATGACAAGAGAGAAAATGTTATCATGGCAAGTTCAGAATGATATATTCAGAAAAGTAATGGCTTTAATGGAACCAATCTTATATATAAAAAAAAGACAAATACTAGCTGCCAGTTACATCAAAATGTTAAAGATACAAAGCTACTGAATGTGACACAAGGTAGAAATTTAGGGTAACAACAATACTATGCAAGCCCACTCAACACTTCCCTTTTACAGACATCTAAGGCACTGGGTAATAAACCCAGCTTGTGAAGGGGAGGTACTGCCTGGGGAGAAGACTCCTTAGGGATTGGGCTTAAAATTTTTGAATCTCCTCAACCTAGAAAGGGCCAAGAAACAATTTTATTTTTCGGCACACCCATGTCACTACCGAATGTGACACAAGGTCAATATTTAGAGTGGGTTTACCAGCAATACAGTGAAAGAATTGTCCAAGCCCGCTCAGAACTTCCCCTTTTAGACACGCCTCAGGTGCCGGGCAATAAACCCAGACCACTCTTGAAGGAGAGATACTGACAGGATGGAGGGAGAGCATCTTGGGCTTAGAATTATTTGAACTTCCCTGACCCCTAAAAAGGTTAAAGGGAAGATACAATGATGCCACATATTTAAATCAAATTTTGACATCAGCTGCTTATTGACTGAGTTTGTGTCTGTACTACTTGACCAAGAGATTGAACATACAAATTAACCTGTCATTAAATTCATTAGCCAACACTTGAACCTGTGCTATTGGCCTGAAGCTAGAACTTAGAACCTTAAACCTAATGCACACACACACACACACACACACACACACACACACACACACATTTTCAAGACTGCCTGATAATTCTTTATTTCAGTACAAGTAAAATGATAGTAACGTCTGTTAAAAATACAAGAATAAAATTTTCATACATAAAATAATTGTTTATTCACTTGTGAACTCTGTGAAATTAATATTTACCACACTGAGGGTATATGGTTTGGGGATCTTTCTTTGCACTTTATTCTTCTTTAGAGGATGCAAGGAATTCTACTGTCCCCTGTAAGTCAGGTATTTATATAACTTCTTGTTATCTGATTTTGTTAAGACTTGTTCCCAAATGTTTTTCTCTGGGTCGCATTTTTGGAATGAAAATTTGCTTGCACCTCACCAAATTTTGTGATAAAAAGTACATTTAAAAATAAAAAAAATTACTAATAGTGCATTAAATAAAATGTATAACACAAACAACTTATAATATGATTAAAGTAAACAAACTTAATGAAAAGTATGAGCTTGTTTTTGTTGTGTAATCTCAGGAAAGGAAATCCTGGTGTAAAGGCACAAGCAGCCCTACAGCAAAAAAGGTCCAGAGAGAGGGTTAAAGGGAGATAATCGCGGATGTGAAATCAGAATACTATCATTGATAACTCTCTCCTCCAATTTGTGAGCCCTAGTTACTATATTCTTAATACTTGATATAATACAAAAATATCACAATGATGAAATCGGTCAATAATTATTTATAACTATTTAGACTGGGACTCATGCATGCAATTACAAATAATACATAATGATATTTTAAATTTTGAAATCATATTTATTTTTGGCATATAATTTTTTTAAAACTGGTCTCTCAATCATTCCGGCTCACTTGCTATCATCATCTGCCATACCTATGAGGCATGTGCACTGTTTGGGAACCACTGAAACACAAGTTCAATTGGGTTCATTCCTTGATTTATATTGGTGCACCCATTAACATCCTTCTAGGTCTGGTTCTGCACATGGTGATTTTGAAGGCTAGTTCTATGTCATTTCACAAGGCACCTTAGTATTTTGACTTCTGAGCTGACACTAAGTACAAAACTTGCTTTGGTATCTCTTACATCAAAAGTTACTGATGGACATTAAATTTGACCTGATCTCTGCTATTTCCTGGTCTGAATCGCATACTGTATAAATATAAATTCACCATCTCTTTTTAATATTCCTTTGTTCTTTACAGCTGATTTCTTTCTCTTTCTTTAGCCAATTGGTGAGTTGCCATTTGAGCCAGAATATGGGACACTCTTTGCTGATGTTGGCTTCATTGTTGATGGTCATCGATTTCTTTGTCACAAAGTAAATAACATTGTTTTCACTTTATTCTGGTATCGACATACATTAAGAATAGCTATTTGCCACTTTACACCTTTATTCTAAAAATATCAAACAAGACTATCAGATTTCAGAGGAACATTTTAAGATTTCAAAAGTGAGGGTTAAAGTTCCCTTCTATCATTTATTTATTTTTTTTTTATTGAACTGATGATACATAAGACTAAAAAGGAATTATTATTTTACAAGATTTATTGGTATAAAATTAGGTCTTTCTTTATCTGATTCATTCAATATAATTAAAATAAAAAATCTTGTATTTAAAATGGTGCTTATAATGATATTAATACTTAACTTTTAAAAAGGTAGCCACATTTAACCCTGAAGAGATTTCAATTGTTAAATCTCTGGAGTCCTGATCAAATTGTTGAAACATCTTAATATTAAATGCTAGTACAATTAAATTGACACATCTCAAAAACCATTGACAAGTATTTACAAGATGATTTTATATGAAAGTAAATTGATTTCTCTTTTAAATCATAATTTAACCTCCTTGATATCAAGGAGTGTAAATTTGGTATTCTTTTTGCCATTCAACAACCGATTTTTTATCTGATAAATAGAGTTGTGAATTAATGATAGTTTAAAAAGATAATGCCATGTCCCGTCATAATGTATGTGATCATGGCTCTCCACAGATTCCATTTTTTTTAATTATCTATGAATTTCCATTTTATTAAAAATATTTTTAAATGCCATGTACTTTCAGGGCATAGGTGATTATGGTTCTCCACATATTCCCTTACTTTATGAATTGCTATGAGTTCTTGGGAAAGATAGTAGAATGGTTTCTCTTTTGCCTTTTCCTCAAAGTTTTTCTTCTCTTAGAGCAGTTGCCATCCAAATCGAGAGAGCCCTGTTTACTCCTACTATTTAACCCATAGCTGAAGGGAGAAATGGATTCATAACTTTCCCAAGGTTATTTGTGTAAAAGTAAACATAACAAAGTAGAATTTGCATTCTGCTTTCCAATTCCACTTTCCACAATGATAATTATTATATTACCTAAACATCCCATAATAAGTGAGATTAAGTGTTAAAAAAAAAGGCAAAGTTAAATCTATGTACCCACAAAAAAAACAGTGTGTCAAAAGGACGGTGTTTTCTTGACACTGTTATTGCTGACAATGTTTGTTGTTTTAAAAAACTATGTTTACAATTTTAATAACAAAGATGTTACATACCATTTAGTTGTTAGATTGTTTATTTACAAGATCAGTTTTATATTTACAACATTATAAAAATGTCTGAAACAACTACAATGCAATATCTATTATTTACCATTTTATAAAAAAATAAATATGAAAAATATTGGCTAATTGCCAATCAATTTGAATATTAACATACTTTTTTTTGTATTAACATATAGATAGTGGTAGAGGCTTACTGTGTAGTGGTGTATGAGTGTAAGAAAAGGCAAGAAGTGAAGTTCATGGGATTATGCAAAAAAGATAACATTTAACCCTAGAGGTCAAGATTGTATTGATTGAGCAAACATTCTGCCAGGAGTTTCTTGGGAATAAGCTGTCCAAATGAAACTATTTGAATACGAAAGGAAAATATAATGGTTAACCCTAGACTTGAAGAGGTGAAGATTGTAGTGATTGGGAAAATATCTTGTCAGGAGTCTCTTCTACAAAGCAGCAATTCTTGGGAAGAAGCTGTCCAAATAGAACTTGCTCTTTACTATTGGAATACAAAAGGAATGGGGGATGATGTACAATTGTGTACACAGTATGACTGTTGTGAATGGCAGGACTAAGGAATGTAGCTCTTCAGAACACGTGCCATGGAAATAGTGATAGAACAGTGAAAGACTTGAAATGTTTCATCTGTGGTAAAGGAATTCAAGGGTGGAAAATAATTTATCATATTTTTATAATCTTGCTTATTTTTAGTGGATACTCATATTTAAGTAGACATTGTTTATTTATTTTCCTCGACCATTCTTAAATATTCAAGAAATCCTATTAGAGAAAAATATGCGCACTCCTGCAGGACTCAAATCTGCGTTCCCCTAGGGGAAACCATCATTAGATTTGGTGTGTTTTGCCCTCTCAGCTACAGAGTGTATCGATGAACAAATAAAGTTGAATAGTGCCTTTAAACAGATTTTTCTGCAACTCTCGAAATAAACATATCTGCTCAGTTTCGTATCCTAATGTTAACAAATCAACTTTATAAAAAAAAAAGGTCAGGTGGGGATTGATTTTTATTTATTAATCCAACAGATTTTTATTACTTAAATGATATTTTTAGTGGATACTCATATTTGAGTAGACGCTCTGTCTATTTATTAAACACTAAATTTATTTATTTTCGTCTACTGATTAATCTTGTAAGTAAACAATTGCTAAATGTAAGTAGTGTATATTAATATATTTGTTGTGATTAAAATTTTCTAAACATAGCTTTTTAAAACAATAAACATGGCCTAGTGAGTTGAGGAAGGATACAGTCATAGTTGTGTCAGGCGAAAAACTGTCCTTTTGATATGTTTGTTACATTTGATCATGGTAATAAAGTATATGTAGATTTACTGGACATCAAATCCTCAATTTTGAGAAAAATCTTCGCCTGCTTCAGAGCCTCAAAGGAGTATTGTACCACCTTGCAAAATTTCTCTTGGAGGCCCTGGACGTAGGTTAAACATCCCAACCAATTCCAAAGATTTACTTAAAAACTCTTAGCACTCTCAAAATGCAACCAAAAATATGATTTCTGTCTGCAATTGTAGATAATCAAGGGAAGTAACTTTTGTCTGTCTTTCTTTTTTTTTTCTTTTACAGTGCTTTTTCTATGCCAGAACCGACTATTTCCGAGCGCTTTTATCCGATCACTTTGATGAAAGTGATAAAACCGAGGAAATTCCTTTGATAACACTACACGGATTGTCTGCAGTCGTTTTCCAACAGATCGTGTATTACATCTATACAGATAGTTGTGAGGTATTTTCTAACATATAGAATTTTTTCATATTTGTCACAGAGAAATTGAATGTTCTTAAACTAGTCATTTTTTTTACACATAGAATTATGGAAAAGAATTTTCAAAGAATTGATTCTTTTTTTTTTTTTTCTTCCTCTCCTTTTTGACTGGATTCAGTTTTGAAGAAAAAGTTGAACTTTCACCTAAAAGATACTTCACATTAAATGAAAACAAAATATTTTGAGTTTAATCAATAAAAACTGTTGCATTGCATGGTACTATATTTGATGGCATAAATAAACTTCTCACCTTTTTTTTTTTTTTCATGAAATGGCTCAGATATATCTTCCAGTTCTTATATGTGAAACATAAGTGGCTTAATACAGTAAATCTCAGCCATTTGAGAACTACTAGATATAACATTTAAATTCATTTTTACTGTTTAATATGCAAATATTTTATACACATATTAGCAACTAAATAATTAATGGATTTTAGTTTTTAACTGACATATTTTTATGACCTTAAATGTTATCCATAGGGGATAATTTATTAAACTTATTAAAGAAAAGGTGCCCTGTACATAAGTTTTCTCTAGTGTGTAGACCAGTAGAAATATTAAATGCTGTTTGAAATAAACTGAACATCTACTCAAATATGGGTATCCATTAAAAATAAACTTTGAAGAAAAAAAAATGTTGGATTAAAAAATAAAATCCATTGATTCTTTAGAAATTGCTTTGTTTATGTTTTGGATTTGAAACTGAGCAGATATACCATTTAAAGAAAATCTGAAGAAGTGAGTATGCTATAAAGATAAATAGAACATTAAATAGAACATATTCAAATCCTGTTGGAAAGCACATTTTTTTTTAATATGTTTTCTTAAATAAGCAGACAATAGATACTGTTTAAAGTAAACAGTGCCTACTCAAATATAGGTATCCACTAAAAATAACATTTGAAGTAATAAAAATATTAACAACTATATATATATATATATATATATATATATATATATATATACACACAGTATTTACATTAGTCGGACTATTGTCACAATGTTGCCATGTGTGATGGATGTCAGTTATCAGTTATCTCCTGCTAATTTTCCCTCTGAAAGTTCTCCACTGCTTTAACCGGGCATTGAACTCACACTTTTTGGGTCTGTCACTGGATCTAACCAACGCCTTTATCCACTGTGCCATGTGTCCTTGAGTATGAATTTCTGGGTATTATAAACCTAATGTTTTCAGCAACCATTTTTTACCAGTGCTCATATTGCAATTTTGCAGTTATCATTGCATGTTTTTACCAGAGCTCATATTGCAACTTTGTTATCATTGCTTTTCTCTGGCACTCCTTATTACTGGTTCCCATATTGTATTTATTTCTATGCTTGGTCAGCTCAGGAGATTTTTGTGGCCTAGCATATGTGCTGATTCCTTAATACGAATTTTCCAATGGTGTTTCCTGTCTATGATCTCAACATGATCCCACAGGGGGCGGTGATCTCCCTTCTCTCTCCATATGTGGTCAGCCACGCCTGATTTTTCTACTTCCCCTCACGTTACAGCTTTCTGGTGTTCTTGAAGCCTTACCTTGAGGGGCGGCCTGTCTCTCCTTTATATTCCTTTCCGCAGCTGCACGGGATAGCGTAAACACAGTCTTTAGTCATGTTCTCCTCTATGGGGGGTCTCACTCGAGAGAGATATCTGCGAAGTGTTGTCACGCTTTTGAAGGTTGCCCTGATGTTATATGTACCGCAGATCCTTTGTATTTTCTCTGATAACCCCTTCACATAAGACAGGCAGACTGTTTTCTGAGTGTTGTTGTCCTCCTACTCCTACTCCTCCTTGCCTATTCCAGTTTTTGGGGGCTGCTGCCATGTACCCAGAGTAGTTGTTACATTGTAGGGTACTACTTATACTGACCAATTCCTTATCTAACGTCTCTGGGTTGCCACTTATGACTTTTGCTCGGTGTTGTAAGCAACAGACGATCCCTTTCTTTACGCTGTATGAATGGTGGGAGTTGAAATTGAGGTACTGTCCGGTGAATGTTGGTTTATGGTATACGGATGTCTTGAACCAATGCTCTGTTCGAGATATTAGTACATCCAGGAATGGGACACATGGCACAGTGGCTAAAGGCGTTGGTTAGATCCAGTGACAGACCCAAAGAGAGTGAGTTCAATACCCAGTTAAGGCAGCATACAACAGCCAAAACGTTGTGATAAATATGGTGACAAAGATGAGGACAATAGTCCGAATAATGTAAATACTAATAATATACATATATATATATATATATATATATATATATATATATATATATATATATATGTGTGCACAATAATATTTATTTATATATGTAGCTTTCTTTTTTAAGTCTGTTAATTTGTATTAGTTTCAATAATTATAAATTACACCTCCATACCAAATACTTTTAAGTTCTTGACTGATGATTCATTACTGTGTGCTGTGTTGAAAATTGAGACGAGTCACACATTAGTTTTCTTTAGTTCAATATTTAGTTTTATGTTTGGAACTTTTTTTCCCAGAACTCAATTGTAGACTTAATTTGTGGCTCATCTTTAGATCAGATTCTCTTGTAATTCCAACATGTTTATATTTCAATTACAAAACTGCAGTTTAGCCACTTGTTATACAAATAATGTTTACCTGCATACTAGAGTCAAGCTGTTCTTAAATCAAACCTAATTTCATAATATTGTCACATTAAATCTAAATGAGGTTGGAATATGTTGTTAAATACAGTAAGTAGACAAGAGTGAACTATTTTCTGATTTACTTAAAAACAAACATTTTTAATCTAAAATAAAAGCCAAGAATAATAATTTTCAAACAACCACTTTTTATTTACACTAGTTACATTGTTCAGGCAATTGTCCTCAGCTTTATTGCTGTATTCACGATGTTTCAGCCATCATACACTCTGGCTTTCTTCAGGTAATATACATTGGAATTTCGAAATGGGGGTAGATTTTTTGTTCAAAATTCCAGCATATATAACCTGAAGAATTCTGGAGTGTACAAATGCCGAAATGTTCTGAATATGGCAAAAAGATGAGGACAGCAGTTTGAACAATGTAAATAGTTACACTACCAGAAATATAGACAAATTACTTTTTAATATTTATCCCTTTTTGTCAGATTTTATCTATTACTCAAAATCCTCTTTTAAAAGAATTTTTTTCAAAAACTTTTCAGGCAAGATAGTACTGATCTTGAAAACAGTTTTAACTAAAAAATATTAATAATTTCTTTTAAATCTATAACATTTTTATATCATTTACAGTTGATCTAATATCCTCATCTTTTAAAACCCAAACATGCAAAAATGGATTTATACATTTTCTTTATTCTTGAAAATTGACAAAAAAAGATATTAAACTGTATTTATTAGACTGAATAAAAAACATGTTCTCATACTAATTTATAAAATGGCGAATGATAAATATTGTAGTTGGTTTATATATTTTGATAATTTTGAAATTTAAAAAAAATAATATCAATTTCACATTATTTTACACATTGCACATCATTTCTCAAGTTACATTTGCTTTTAAGCCTAAATATTAATTTAAAATTTCATCAATAATGCTTTTTGCTTAATTAAATAATTTGAAGAAAAATGCATATTTTTGCATTTTACCCATACTCAGCAATTCCAATGTTAAATCAAAATCTTTTCTCCTCAGTAAATATCAGCATATATTATCCATGTTAAAAAATATAAATATTTTGAAACTACATTAACACAATATGTTGACATTATTAAAAATGTTATAGTTTTATCTATTACTAATTGTTCTATATTTGTGTGAGTTTGTATACTTGCCGCCGGCTGTATTTGTAGATTGCAGTCTTAGGTTAACCGAAGTCATATGCCACATTTGGTTTAATCCTGTAGTTTATTAGCTACACAGAGAGGAAATTATACTATTAATTTCTTTTGTACTTCTCACCTGTGGAACTCTCTTTGGGCTTCTTACTTTCCAGTTAACTTTGATCTTCAAAAATTTGTTTGAATAATAAAAAAACTTGTTTTCATAGTTATTTATAAAATGGGAATTAATAAATATTGCTTTGTAGTTGGTTTACATATTTTGATAATTTTGGAATTTTTGTAAATTTTTGAATAAAAAGATTTCTTTTCAAATTGATTTCTTCATAAAATGGTAAATAAATCTTGCATTGTAACTGGTTTACATATTTTAATAATTTTGTAATTTTTTTTAAATTTTTTCAATAAAACAATTTCTTTTCAAATTTATTTCTTTATAAAAGGAAAATAGATATTGCATTGTAATTGGTTCATGTATTTTTATAATTATATAAATAAATATTGCTGAGGGAGTCAAAAGTGTGTACATTAATAGCAGTGTCAAGGGAATAACCATCCTTTTGAGACAAATTTTTTTGTGGGCACAAAGATTAATTGCCAATATTTTCTTTTTTTTAATTTTTAAATTCAGCTCACTTGTATGAACGTGTATGAGGTTCTTTGTTCTGCTGACCTTTATTTACTTCCTGGCTTGAAGAGACAATGTGCCGCTTTTGTTGCCAAAAACCTGGAAGTCAACCAAGTTATCAATGTTCTGAGGACCGCTCGTCTCTTCAATTTGTACCGGTTACAGGACCAATGTGCTGAATTCATTGCTGCTAATCTATACAAAGTAAGCATAAATGTTTTTTTTTTTTTTTTTAAGATTATTGATCATTTTCATTTAAGTCATAGATACATTATATAAAATGCTGTATTTCCCACCATATAAATCTGTCTCTATAAATAGGCAATAGATGATTACAAAGGATGTGCCAGTCAAGTTCATGGCACATGCTTTCACACAAATAGGTAGATTTCTATCTTTTCTTCCCCTCCAAGCCTATATGTTAAATAGCAGGGTATACTAGGCTCTCTAACAGTGATTGACAACCAGTCTAGAAGGACAATTCTGAATTCAAAATCCAGCCACAAAGATTAGACATTGTTAGAATCAGAGGGCAGATAGTATGTCTATAAAATGAAACATTTAACAGTTATGAATGATCCCAATGTTCTAGGCCCAAGGAAAGAAGAAAACTTGAGAATGAATGAACTTGATAAAGAACTTTTTTGCCTTTCATCAGCATGGCTGATGCTAACCTCCAGGAAAGTGACTCCTTGAATTTTTGCATGCTTTTGTGATGTCAACGAATACTCAGTTTACATTATTGTCCTCATCTTTATTTATTACAATGTTTCGGCTGTTGTCGAATTAACAAGAGATAACTGATATCCATTGTGTGGAACTAGAACAGTCTACTCCAGTGAGAGAAATAAAGGGTTCAGTTTGACATTCCAACCACCTGAAGAAGGCCGGAGCATACAACGGCTGAAACATTGTAATAAATATAGCTACAAAGATGAGTACAATAGTCTGAAGAAATGTAAATAGTGTACATAATACCTCATCTCAGAAATATAGACAGATACCAACGATTACTCATTGCTATTTTTGTAATGTCAATGAACACTCGTTGTCAATTTCATAATACTTGTTGTAGTAGACACTTTATAATTGCAGTTACAACTATAGTAACACCATTGAACAATGCTGGTGTCAGACACCTTTGAATAATCTCGCACTAATAGTACTTGCTCGATAATACTCACTCGAATAGTAATCCATATGGTGATCTGAATAGAGAAATAGTATTGTGAATAGAGTGGAGATTAGTGGTCTATATAGTAATAGAGGATAGAGCAGAAATGGTGGTCCAAATAGTAATGGAGGATAGACTAGAAATAACGATCAATTTAGAGGGTCATGTGACTTCCTATATATATGTTTTACTCTATGGTCGCATGAGCCACTTAATTCAATAATGGGATTGCCTGTGATTGCTCACTGGCGATCTATGTTCCGACTTGAGTGTCGGCAGCAACACTTTATTCCTATATAACACAGGCTAATGTTTTTCCACTGACTTGATATGGAAAGATTATATTGAATCTATTGCTAGGTCTGCTGTTGGTTCACTGTGTCGTGCTAGACAATTTTTCTTACTAGAATCTATCTTACATATTTATAAGTCTACCATTCATCCATACTTTGAATATTGCCATTACATATAGTCTGGTGCTCCTGCTATATATTTAGAGATTCTTGATAAAATCCAAAGAAGAATGAACAATATTATTGATCTTAATGTCTCAGCTTCAGTCACTTTCCCACTGCTATAATATAACTTCCCTGTGCATTTTCTATAAGTATTGCCATGATAATCATTTTGATGAGCTTTTCTCTAGTCTTTATAAATTTAAGAGTGGTAGCAAAAGCTTATAGCTCATTTTATAGTTGAAATGACTAGATGTAACCATAAGTTCTATGCTAACAGTTTCTTTCCTTGCACTTCTCACTTGTGGAACTCTCTTGCTTTCCAACCAACTTTGATCTTCAAAAATTTAAATACAACATCAGTTGATATCTTCTCTCTTCTTAATTTCTGTTCTTTTATTGTTTTATACATATGAAAGTGAATTTATACATTTTCTTTGTTCTTGAGAATTAACAAAAATAATAAACATTATTTATTTATTAGATTGTTTATTGGAATGGTTGGCAAAACATCAGCTAATTGTCAACTGATTCAAACTTTATAAAATGGTAAATAATAAGGATTTCGTTATAGTTAATTCACATAGTTTAATAATTTAGTAAATGTTTATAAATTTATGAATAAAAAATTGTTTTCATATTTGTTTATAAATTGGTAAATGATAAATATTGCATTGCATTAGTTTTAATATTATTAGTTTTCGAAATTTAAATATAAAATTTCTTGTAAACACACAGTCTAATAGTGTTCAATATTTTTGTTGTAAATTCTCAAGAACAAAGAAAATATATAAATTCACTTTTGATACACCATTTTTTGTGGGCATGAATGTTAAAGATTGCCAAATTTTTAATGGCTAATCACATGTTTTAGGTTGAGCAAATATATTTTCATCTTTTAATCAACTCTTTATTGTACAATTACATATAAAACTGTACATATCTCCCTTTTTATGATCTTAATACTTATGAAAGTTTTCAAGCACTACTGGTTGGATTATCCTTTGTCTTTCTTTTTACAACATCATAGTTAACATCTGACAGCCATATATTTGTGGGCTTTATTTCAAGGAACAAATTGTCATTCTTAAAATCTTATCAGCCCATTTTTGTGACAGTAGATATTAATAAGTAGAAACCTGGAATTAATCCTGGACTTATATGAACCTGGAATTAATATTGGATTTTATTTTAATTTTTATAATTAACATCGGATTTTACAGTGGGCATTTATGGGTTAAAACAATATATTGTAAAGTCATGTATCATCTTTAGATATATATATGAAATTAATTATTATTAATTTTGGTTTAAAGATCAGTACAAACGGAAGTACTTTTGAAAATATCTAATATCTTCTGAAAGAGAGACATTGAGGCTTTTAAATACACATCTTGAAATCCAGAAATGGCTTAAACTTGTGTTCTTTTTTTTTATTTTCATTTTTTTTTTTTTTTTTTCAGGTGATTCAACTTGAAGAATTTACTGAATTAGTCATGGAAGATGCAACCAATGTGAAGGAACGTCAGGATACAGACAGCATTGAAATTATTGACAATGTGCGATATTACCTGACCAACTTTATGCAGACATTCAGTGAAATGCAAGAAGTCAGTGAAAAACTACAACTAATTGATAATCTTTTAGAAGAGTTGAATCTAGAGGGTTGAGAATTACAGTACAGATTGATGGCCAACTTTGTAAGACGCTTCCATATCTAAGTTATCTCCCTTACTTCTTTATACGAACACAATGTTTATATACAGAAATCTTTTTTTCTCGTTTTTGATAAATTTTTAGGGGTTTTATTTTTTTATTTTAATAAGACTAGTCTTTAATTTCCATTTTCATTTAATAAGAAAAGAACAAAGATCTGGAACAAATTTTTATGTTTTTTGTTTCTTTTTTTAGGAAATTTTAAAAATTATTATTTTATTCCTAACAAAAACATTTTCGATTATTTATTACTAATTATTCTTCAGTCAAAACTGAATTAGATTTGTGAATGTGTTTGCTAAAAAAGCTTTAAAAATTTCCTAAATATTGGTTTTAAAGCAACACTGGAAGTGGAGGATTTTAAAACCCTCTGCTCTTGTAATGACTGTTAAAATGCTCAAATCTATGTGAACCCAATACTCATATCAATTGTGTTGTCAAGGAACTAAAATTTTATGGCAAAATGCAATATCCATTTAGATTTTAATGTTAAAGTATCTCTTTTGAAGCAGCTTTCTTCATTTCTAATTGAAAATTATTTAAAAGTAATTTTTAAGTAATGTCAACATTATGTAATGGCTATTCTTATTATGTAAATCATTTTATCAATGAGATAATAAATGAATGCTTATATGAGTAACACTTCTATTGGATGTGTTTTTGGTGGATGAGATGAATTGGCAAGGGGAAAGATTTTCAGAGAGAGGATAGTGCGAGATAATCTACTGATGGAAATTTTATTTGTGGTAATGGAAGATATATATCTTAGGATTGATAATAGTGTACAATAAATTTTATCAAAAGGTGTTTATAAGCAGAAAATAAGATATAAAGCTGAAATAGGAATTGCACAAGTTATGGTAGTTCAACATTAGTTTTGTCCAAAATATTGCATAATTTAATGTCGTAAATAAATTTAGCAGGTTTATTTTGTTAATATACAAAAGAATTAGTTTTTGTAAATCTTTAAAATGGTCAAACTTACATTCATTTTTCATTTCTCATTGGGATATATATATATATGATAAAATGATTGATATGAAATATCCAAAGAATATATATAAGAGGTAATATGTCAAAACCAGTTGGAATGATTAAATTGTTTTATTTTGTCAACATTTCGCTCCATATAAACATCATCAGAACCACTGCAAAAATAAAATTAACATCCAACTAGTTTTTACTAAATACCTCTTGTGTGTGTGTGTATATATATATATATATATATATATATATATATATATATATATATATATATGTTTGTGTGTGTAAAGGGACAGAATTTTGACAAAGTGGAAAATGTTTTGTGTGACATATTTCGTCCTTTTAGGACTTCATCAGACTAATTTTATGTTTACATGGATGCAACTGCATATAAACTTAGTGCAGTGAAGTCTTAAAAGACTAAACATCACAAGAAAATTTTAGGCTAATGAAATAATAATATATATGCAAGCTAATGAAATTTTATTTGTATGTTAATAGGCCTTTAGTACCAAATAAAAGCACGATGAGAAAATGTTAAAAATTGGAGGTTTTGGCCTGTCTCAAGAAGAAATAAAACAAAGTTGAACATTTCGCGATATTTTCTTTTCTATCAGTATGTGTTAGCTGATAAAATCTATTAGTTTTGGGCTAGTTGTTTTCCACATTTAGGTTTGTAGACAGTTTATAGATGTTTTCTATTTGGTCTAAAGGCCTAATAATATACAATAAATATTCTTATCATTGTTATTATTATTGTTGTTGTCTTTTATCTTATAAATTTCTTTCATCGACCTACTATATCTACATATTATAAGTAGCATATGTGGACAATTGTTTTTTAATATATATATATAGGCAGCATATCTTGATTCAAGTATGTTTTATTAAATAATATAAACATATTATGACTATTTTTATAATAATACTCTCTAGGTCTCTAATTATCCTCTTGATTAACATCAAGAGGATAATTAGAAAATCATCAAGGAAGGCGATGTATTTTTTGTTAACCCAGGTACTTTTGATCTCCTCCAAGGTCATCTTCAAGGGTGAATTGCGAAGGCAAACTTAATGTAACTGTAATCGTTGTGATGGTGTTTTTTTGTTTTTTTTTTGTAAACACCATGTTACATTTTATCATTTCTGGTTACTTCCCTTGCATTATGAACACTTGTTTACAAAACATTGTAACCACAATGGTTAATTTCAAAATAATTATAACAGTGTGTTTACACATGTTTACAAAAAATCACCATCACACCAATTACAGTTACATTAAGTTTTTCACAATTCACTACTGAGGATGATCTTGGAGAAGATCAAAAGTATTTGGGTTATCAAAAAATACATCGCATTCTTTGATGAATTTCAACTTAATTAGATTATTATAAAAATAGACATAATATATCTATATTATTTAATGAAACACACACACATACATACATACATATATATATTCAGACAGGTTTGGTTAAATAATTTAGACATACATGTCAATTAGTTTTTGTTATGATCCTTTCAAGTTCATGGATTAATTTTTTGGTAGATTTAGAAAATTGAGTAACAAAAATACCAAAATTTTCTTTGAATAGTTTTTATTTTCCCAAGTACTTTCAATCTCATCTAAGACCATCTACCATCTTCAGGGGGGTTAAGTTGTCTGTGAGTATGTATATGTGTTTCTGTAAATTTAAAACATTTCAATTGTTTGTTTTTTTTCTGCTTAAGCAGCGTTCTAGATTTCAAAGTTCATGTGTTCTTTTGGGTTTTTTTCTAGTATAAGGATATAACTTTTTGTTTTTGCTCAGACATATATATTTTTTTTTTCATGAGTATTTAAGGACTTTGTTGCTATACTAATAGTTGACTTTATAAAAAAAAGAATCACAACAAAAACTAATCAACATATGTCTAAATTATTTAACCAAACCTGATTGAATGAAAAATATGCTGCCTAAATATACACTATATATATATATATATATATATATATATATATCAATCATACAAACTAGAGGCTCTTTATTTTGGTAATTAGTTGATATGTAAATTCAGGATCAGAGGCAAAAAAAATGTGACACTGTTGCTGTTATTATTATTATTTGATTTTATTTATTTATTTTTTGTAAAATTGCATTTTTAATTTAAATAATCCAGTCTTTTTATTGGAGCAATGTAAAAAGAAAATGTCATAAACTTTTATTTAAACTTAAATCAATAAATTTTATCATAAAATCTCGTCCCTACCCCTGCTACATATCTCCCACTACCCTAACTAAGACTTCCTGGTTGTACATTATTTCTTGCTGGCTTTCCTTAACAATTAATGTAATTGGTTTTTGTTTGTTTTAGTTATCATCCAACTTTTGTTGTTTCTGGCATGTTCTATTTAAAATTATCATTATAAGCTTTACAAAAGAACACTGTGCATGAGGATTGTTAGAAAAACTTGTGCACAGCTGAAACCTGATTCTTGTAAACTTAAGAAATGGTAAATTATAGGAAAGTAAGACATTCTAAAATTTACAACTTGTACCCAAATTATGAGGGTCATTCAAAAAGTTCTAAGAAGGAGTTGGAGAAACAAGACACTTTTCCCTGTTTTTCAATATGGCTCCAAGCCCCCTTCAATGCACTTGGTCCAACGATGCTTAAGCATCGCAATCCCATCAGGGAAGAAGGTTACGCCCTGGTCCTCCAAAAACTACTCGACTGCACATATGATCTCATTGTTGTTTCCAAGATAGCATCCACACAAGTGGGACTTGAGTTTAGGGAACAGGAAGAAGTTAGATGGAGCTAAGTCTTGTGTGTAAGTAGCAATTCAAAGACATGTTTCCTTGAATAATTTAGACAAGTTTTATCTACTTATTTTCAATAGGATCTTCTTATATTCACAGAAAAACTATCCTTATTAAAAGAAGAGAGAAAATTGCCACGTTGACATATATATATACGAGGGTCATTCAAAAGTTCTAAACCTCACCAGAAGGAGTTGGAGAAACAAGACTGTTTGTCTCTGTTTTTCAATATAGTACCGCTTGACATCAATGCACTTGGTCCAATGATGCTTAAACATTGCAATCACATCACGGTAGAAGGTGGCATCTTGGTCTTCCAAAAACTCCTCTACAGCACATATGATCTCATCATTGTTTCCAAAATGGGGGCCATGCAGGTTGGATTTGGGTTTTGGAAACAGAATGAAGTTAGATTGAGCTAAGTCTTGTGTGTAAGGGGGATAAAGTGGCAATTCAAAGCCAGAGTTAGCTGCTTCAGCTACTGCAACCTGAGCAGTGTAAATGAGTGCATTATCCTGGATCAAGAGCACACCTTCCCTCAGCATTTTGACTTGATTGCTTCCTTCAGTCATCTTTATTTCTGATGCATCATGTAATGTCCATTCATATCTTTTCCATTTTCCAGGTAGTCTATCATGATTATGCATTCAGAATTAAAAAAAAAAACAGAAACCATCACCTTGCCAACAGATGCTGTCTGCTTGATCTTCGTCAGTGTGGAGAACCAGTGTTTCTACTGTTTGCTTTTTTGATCCAGTTTTGAAGTGGTGAACCCAGGTTTCATTTTCATTTACTAATCTGCAGTGAAAATTCTTAGGGTCAGCCTAGAAGTGAGTCAGAATCCTGGAAATGTCAGCCCTTTTCAGTTTATGCTCTGGTGTCAATATTCTTGGGACTCATCTTGCAAACAGCTTGCTCATCCACAAGATCTCAGTTAAAACAGTATGTACTGAACCGGAGCTAATGGAGTTAGCTATCTGTTGAACAGTAAGATGTCTGTCATACAAGACCATATGGTGAATGGCATCAACTTGTTCATCAGGGGTTGAGGTTTTTGGATGACCTTACTGAGGATCACCTTCTGTGCTGTTGTCCCTGCTCTGCTTGAATTCCACAGCCCACTTCTTCACAGTTTCATAAAAAGGGGACTCCTCAGCAAGTGTCTGTACCATGTCCTCATGGATTTCCTTGGGCGTCATACCTTTTCTTTTTCAGATACTTTTGATCTGCCGCACACCTCTCACCTTTGTATGGGACTCACCTGCACAGAAATTAAGGCAGAAATCTAAATTAGTTTTTCTAGTTTTATAAGGGGTAGTGTGTTGTCACAAAAAATGTTCAGCTATGGTTCTTCTTTCTGGGTGAGGCTTAGAACCTTTTTGAACGACCCTCATAATGTCATTTGCAAGAATAGAGTGGCAATTATTGAATGTCTATTAAAAACAGACAAAATGAAAAAATTTTTTTAAATGATTGAATGAATTTAATAGAAAAAAGAACAAATTATTGTTTACAGAACAGAAAATTGAAAACAGTAATTAAAAAAGAAATAACAGTGAAACTATTCAAACCTGTTTATTGACAGAAAACTGACAAAGGATTTTATAATCAGGTTTGTTTTGGGGGGATAGGTTTCCAAAATTTTTAGACCCACAGCAGAAAAGAAATACTTTTATTTTAATTTTATTTTTCAAAATAAATCATTAGAGCATCCTGGATGTGGTTCAATCTTAAAAGAATTTCTCCCATTCCCTAATAACAATACTCAAACCAATTTTTCACCAGTCATACAAATCCTTATGGTAAACATTGTTTTTTTGTTACTTCTAAAATGTAAATCCCAAGAAACTATCAAATGCAATGTTATTAAATTTTGTGAAAAAGCAATAGATATCATTAATATATTCTAATAAGGCAATCAAACAAAATAATTATTTGGAATCACTGTAAAACTGGGTCATATTCAGGCAGATTCGGTCAGTTGGAATTTATAAAATCTTTTTCTTCAAACAATTTACATTTAAATTAGACTTCTCAAGTCCTCTAAATGTTATAGCTCTTTCTAGTATTGATGGGAGTTTTCCTTTCCTTTTCTTTTCAATTATATGGAAAGTTAACATTTTAATTATATCATTTTCGCTACTAGTTACATGTTCCCCCCTATTTATGTTGTTGTTGCTGTTTGAAGCGTTCTTTGTTATTAGTGATACTAATTAACCCATAGCTGGGAAAAGAGAAGAGGTGGATTCATATCTTTCCCAAGGGTATTTGCAATTAACACAACAGGAATTGGAAATTGGCTCTCCAGTTAATAATTCCCAACCATTATCAATTACACCACCCACACATCCAAGCTTACAGCACCTGATATTCCCAAGCACTCACCCATTTAGGTACTGACCAAATTCAATGTTACTTAACTTTGGTGATCATACGGGAATAATCACAATAAAAACCTAAGTGAACTGAATTGATGAAACTGAGAATATTGCTGCTACATATGGTCTGGTGCCCCTGCTATTTACCGTGAGCTCTTTGACAAGATCCAAAGAAGAATCAGCAATATTATTGGTCCTGATCTAAAAGATCTAAATTAATAAACGGGATGGTCATAATAAACTCAGGCAGGGGCAGAAAATTTCCTTTAGGAAAAAGTTCTCCCCTCCCTCATCAATTAGACACTTAAGAGCATGTAATTAATGTTGTTTTGTGTTTAACAGGTGAAGTAGTAAAAATGTTAGCTAATGTTATTTGACACTGAATGTGTTAATTTTACATTAATCAGTTTCGTTTCTTGTTAATGTATTTTGAAATTTAAGTTTTACCTAAAGTATTTGCATATATAAGAAACTTATTTTATATATTCTGATGACATGTTGTTGTTAATAATAATAAGGAAGCTACATAGTTTTTTGTTAATATGAGAAACCTTATAAGGTATTTCATCACTGAATTTTACTTTTATATTTTTTACTTTCCCATCGTAAAAGATTAAATAAAATGTCTTTTTTTTTTTTATAGTGGTATTCACCCTGTACAAGGCCCAAGGGTTAAAGAGTAAGAGGCACAACTTATGTGGATTTGTGTGACAGATAGCGTTTAACCCTAGACTTGAACAAATTGATTGTAGTAATTGGGGAAGCAACCTCTTGGGAGTCAGTTTCTCAAGGCAGTGGTTTGTTGGAAGAAGCTGCTTGAGTGGAACTTATGTCTCACCAGGATAATACCATGGGAATGAAGGTGCTTCACTACAATTGTTGATATAAATATCTGGCCTAACAACATCCTAAACCATCATACCATTGGTCACACAACTAACACATTCTTATGAACAATTACATTAAGATCAAATGAATGTTTGGAAATGTATTTATTACTAATGAATCCATATACTTGTACTAATTACTTATTACTATAGGCACCAGTTCTAGAGATTGGTTTTGACTGTACTACACCATTGCAAACAATTTTTTACTTTTCGTATTTATTTATTTTATATCATCTCTGTCCCATAATAGTGCTTGTGGGGGTATCACATTGAAAAAAAGTTAAGCAATATCAAGCCTCATTAGTACTTAGATGGGTGACCACTTGGGAATATCAGGTACTGTAGGCTTGGATGTGTCGTTGGTGTAATGGATAATGACTTGGAATTGTTAATCAGAGAGCCGAGTTTCAATTCCAGTTGGGTTCATTATATTCACTTCACTTAACTACTTTTGGGAAAGGTATGAATCTACATCTTTCCCCCAGATGTGGGTTAATTAGTAAGACTTGTATCACTAAATCATTATTATCTCCAAAAAAAAACAATATTCTTACAATCTAAAAATATTTTCTGGCTTCAAATAACCTGCAAAGAGTTGATAAAGGGTAGAAAATGAATCACTCTGTCCCATAATGCATATTGCATCTGCATACACATTTTATACACTACTAGAAAGACCTGTGAAAAAATTTCACTTTTCTTATTTGAATTTTCTGATGAATTTTAATTCTTAAGTTAATGATTGAATAAGTTCATGGTGAATTCTATGACAATAAAATATCTGTAGAAATTCTATCACATTGTTAAATATTTGAGCTTAACAACTTTAAGAAAATATTGCAATAACCATCATAAATATGAATGCTGGTCTTTATTTTAAGAAGTGGGTACAAATGAATAGATTTAAAATTGACAATTTTTTCCATTTCACTGAAACAGATGTTTCTAGCTTCCTTTCTTTCATTCATTTTCTCATTGAAACCAAGTAGCGTCTTTTGTTTTTCTATGCAATCAAAACAATATTTGTGAGGTAAAACACTTCTATCTTCTCTCTCATTCATTTTCTCACTGAAACCATGTAGTTTCTTTCCACTCTATCCACATGATCAAAATGGAATAGTTCATTATTTATGAGGTGTTGGCAGGGCATAACGATTGTGCAAAATAAGGAACTAATTAACAAAGGTAGGGACAAGCATAATTATTATGTAGATATGTAACAATTATTATGGAACAGAGGTGGCAATATATGACACTTTAAATTCAATCATTTTATATTGGGGGTGAAAAGAAGAAGAAAAACTATGGTAATATTTTCTTTTGTTATTTTTTTTTATACAGGTTTTGAGTTTTCAAATTTATTTTCAAATCATTTATTCCATTCACAATATCCATGAAATTTTTTTTTTCTTAAGTATGATTAACTTGCATCTTTCCAGTTTTATGCAAAATTCTCAACCATTCCTCAATTTCTGATCAATGTTTTTTAATATTTGGTATTTAAAAATGAGCAGAGAGTTGGCTTAAATGCTTGTTACACATTAGCTGAATAATAATAATAATAATACACTTGCTATTATTAAATAACTATATATGTAAACACATATATCAAAGTTGTGTTATGAATTCTTTTTTATTCATATTAAATCATGTGAGAAGTTTCCTAACACAATTTTCGTTTTACTATTTTTAAGCCAGCTGCCAAATCTGTTCAAAGAAATGTTTTAAATCTTAGCTTTGACTATAAATCACTGAAGAATTTTAAGTCACAAATTTTCGATAATTGCTTTTGTGATACAAATTTGACAGTGTTTTCTAAAAATGTTAAAGATATTTCTTGATTTTGTTATAGTTTTTTATATAAATGTCTCGGATGCTTTATTTCTGAAACAATTGACACTTTTCTTTTTACAAAAGAAACTATTACGATTCACCTATTTATATGAGAATATTTGTTTGCTTAGATGAAAAGGTATCTTCCATCACATTCTCATCATCATCATCATTGATATGATTGGGTGTGGTCATAGAGTCCCTGTGCTGTTGAGCACCTGACTATATCCCTCATCATATCTGGGTTGAAAGTTGGAGTGGTATTCATTCATGCTTAGCGTATCTTGCACATTTAGACCTGGTGCAGCCCATCCCTCTCCAAGTTAAAACACAACTGATATCCAACACTTGCCTTGATCATAGACATGTAGCTGTTGATCCTTTCTAAGGAACCCTCCACCATGGACATTGACTTCCATCTAGGAAGCCCTCAACCCAGCAATACCATGTTATTGCTGCAATGGTTGCATACATAGCCATGTAGCCCCATTGACTCCAAGTGTGCTAGATGGCCATTGATCTTACAAGGAGGTTCATTTGCCCTTTGATGGGTCTTATTTTTAACCTTGCTGGCTGGAAAAGCCTCGTAATGGAACTGGTTTAATTTGATTTGTTTGTTATCAGCTCTTTATGGGTCAGTTAATGTCAAAATTTAAGGGGGGGGGCTTTGAAATAATAAACATGATCTATGTTATTCTGCTTCCACAATTGAATACATGGTAGATGATACACAGCTTTTGTGGATATATATGTTTGTGTGGACATAATTACTAGACTAGTATGTTTTATATTGTAGTTTTGTTGAAGTTATATTTTGGAATACAGCTTGATCTCTTTAAGAAATTGTAGGATATTATATGGATTAAGGTCATGAAAGAGTTCTTTCATTTTGGTTGTTTAGTTGGTTGATTTTGTTTAGTGGCATATCAACACCTCTATGGGTTATTTAATGACAAAATCTAAATAATTTAAACACAATTATGGTTTCAACTAATAGATATTTTGGTAATGTTACTATAAATAGCTATTGTTGGTAAATGTTTTTTATATATGAAAATGTATTTTTATACTTTGTTTTGTTTTTGTTTGGGGGTGGGAGGAGTCACTATAGCTGGAACCCTAGCAGGTGCTAATACCATGGGTCAGCAATTAAGAGGTGGTTCTACACTCCTCAAAACTTTCAATCTCCTGATCAGAAGCCTTGCTGCTGGATGTAGTTTATTGTCATACCAGGACTGGGAATTGGTTTAATTACCAATAACCTGATCATGTGACAGACTGTACTTGGTTACATGGTACCAACAGAAGCCATCAAGTGACCTGAACATCACATTCTAGAAAATTTAAAATAAAACTTACTTTAACAATGACATTGTAGGAATTGTGATGACCAAATTTGACTGGTCTTGAAGACAATATTTTACTCTGTAAGATGCATGTTGGATTGATAAACCAATCCACCTCTGATTTCCTTGAAGAAATAAAATTGATTTCCTCAATTCTCAAAACTTTGGAGATATTTTAAACTGAATTAAAAGTAAGAATTTTACATTTGCAAAGTTTTTAAGTTTTTGTGTTACTTTAAACTCAATATAAATTAAAAACTTAAAATCATTTTTTTTTTTTTTGATTATTTTAAAATTTGAATTTTTAACTATTCCCTCCTCATCTGGACACAAATCCCAATGCCGGATATTCAAGCATCAGATGAAGGCCAAATTTTCAATCCTGGGGTCAACTTGATTCCATAAAGGTGCATATGTCTATGTAGAGCAAGTGTGACCCGAGTTAGAGGAGTTTCAGACATACAAATTTTCCATATATTTATTTTAGATAGATTTAAAGATATCAATTGAAATGTCAAAGATTATTGGATTTGATGCATCTATTACAACAGACGGATGAAAATCTTACAAGAAAAATGAGCATATGAATGGGGGCAAAGAATTACTACAGACCTGCAAACTCAGGTGATTTTTCCAAGTATATTATATATTTATTGTTTGGTTTCTAAAGTAGATAATGTGGTACATTTCGTGACAAATTGTTTACTCTGACATCCAGTGTAAAATATATGTGTGTGTCTATGTTTCTATGTGCATACCTTTGATAGTCACTCCTTGTCATGGTGGGAGGGGGTTGTGTGGTCCAATGGCTATGAGAGTGATGCTGTCGGGAATTCTAAACTCATGGTTGTGCCACCATTGGTGACAACGTCAAAGACAATGACAGACTAAATACAACCAACCCCCAAATACCCCAATTGTGGAACAAGTGGATGATCTTAACAACAAATCACAATGGTTGAACTAGCAGATGAAGAGGGCTACACATGATGGACATGCTACAGAAATATATAATAATAGCTGGCCACTCGTATTTGAGGATACATGTCTACTAGGGCGGCTAGCCAATCATTAATTCAAACACTTGCTCAGGTACATTTGTGTTTGTTCAACATCCACAGTCCACCTGTGGTTTATACTGCAACTATACTGAGCAGATCTTAGTTACAGTTTCTGGGAGAGAACATGTTATCTAGTGTGATCAACAATCTGAACAAGGTGAGTACACTCAAACCCTTGGTCACGATGACTTGTGACTTCATGCTAGCACAGCTATCAATTGTTCTCAAAGTGTTGTGTCTACCCAATATCACTCACAAGGCTTGGGCCAACCCGTGGTATGGTTTTCAGGCACTTTTCAAAGTGACAAATCAGTCATGGTAAGATTCGAACCCAGGTTTCATGGTCAAAAAGCAAACATTCTAACCACTCAGCCACGTTTATATATATATATATATATATGTGTAAGAAATAGTTGTATGTTTGTGTATATATATATATATGTACAAGTATACATAAAAAACTCTGATGTGTATATCTACAGATATATATATATATATATATATATATATTCATACATGTTTTCATTAAATAATATAGACAAGTGTTGTCTATATTATTTCATGAAACATTTATGAATCAAAAAATGCTGCCTAAATACACACAGTATATATATATATATATATATATATATATATATATATATATATATATATGAGAGAGAGCGATATGTGTGTGTATGTATGTATGTGCATGTGTCTCCAAGTATGCATAAAAAAAATCATTCTCTAGTTTCAGTGGACTGATTTAAAATCCAACAAGCACCAAAAGGCTCCATTATAAATATATATGTATATATAAGCAGAGAAGCTCTTGAATCTGGACATTGGACATAATAAGGAAATTTAATTTGATTTATGGCCACCAATTATCCTCAGAGATCCCAAGGAACTTTTCCTTATGTAGTTTTTCTTTTATTCTAAACCGAAGGATCAGATCCTCTTTGCGAAATGTGTCTTTTATATCTTTTCCACTTTGTCTCATCCTCTTCATTTTTGTTTCAAATTCTATTATAAATCCTACAAAAACACAAAAAATAGTTGCAATAACTAAAACTGAGTCTATAAATTTGGAAATTCTTTACCTGCCAGAAAGAATGATAAGGTTTTTTTAAATTTAGTTAATTATCTGTTTTTAATAAAACAGTCCAGTCACAGGTATTTCGTATTTAGGGCAAATTAGATTAAGATTATTGTATCTACACAATTTTCTTTTATTTCATCTTTGCGTTATTTCATCTTGAAATATGAAATATGTAGACTTCAAATTGTGTATACAGTAAAGTTGCCAAATGTCCCTTATATACTAGACGTGTCCCATATTGAATAATTTTGTCCCCTGTCCCTTACTGACCTTTCACAGGCACCCCAAATGCCCCATATTTTGTAATAAAAATATATTTTTACTACCTTCTTACAGTTCTTGGTTGTAACTTTATAAGCAATTATACTTTCTTTTCTCAGATTCTCTTGATGTAAATGTAATGAGGAAGATAGTGTTGCAAGAAGTTTACACAAAACTGACCTGTTTATTTCTCTGTTGTTTGTATTAAATAAATATTTTCAAATGATTTCACTTTTACAGAATTTCTTTTTCTTAGCTTGTATTAAATAATTTTATTTTCCTCATAACCTATTAAAATTATTGTTTGATGTTTTTAACTGATGTCTCTCCTTTTATATCATATATTAGGCTGGCTATGTAGACATGTATAAATTTATACATATGATGAGAGAGAGAGAGATTTTAAGAGTTTTCTGTTTTTTTTAATCTGGCAACCCTAGTATACAGGTTCAACAATTTCAGAAAAATTACTTTATATTCCCCCCAAAATAAAAGGGGCTAATAATAAATTTAAGTTATAAAAAGTTTCAAAAATCATTTCAAAATATTTTCTTTAACAATGGTTTTCAATTCTTTATCAAAATAAAGATTAATGTAAATAAATTTATTTACACCTAAAAGTAAACCAAAAAAAAGTTATATTTTCCTTCAGTAAAGGGAAAATATCACAAGGATTACATGACTGATACAATTTTAAATGCTTTCCATATAAATGAGAATTTTAAGAATCAAATTTTGATTTGAGAAGCTACAAAATATATGCATTTTCAGTTTCTGTCAATATATGGCCGATGTATACTTTTGCTTATTCTTTTAATTGTTTTTAATGCTAGATTTTTGTTCATTAAAAATGTTTCAATGAGACTACAACATAAAAATGAATTATTACAAAATTGGGATTATCTCCCTTGCTATTTTCCCTGTTACTTAAATATGTTGAA
This sequence comes from Acanthosepion pharaonis, assembly GCA_903632075.3. NCBI lineage: Eukaryota > Metazoa > Mollusca > Cephalopoda > Sepiida > Sepiidae > Acanthosepion > Acanthosepion pharaonis. The sequence goes on along the minus strand of CAHIKZ030001735.1, from coordinate 1,571,790 downwards.
TGTAAATGCCATTTTTTTAAGTTAAAAAAATGGTTATTTTTTATATTTTTCTCTTTAACTTATGTGAGAATAAAATTACTTAAATAATTTTGCTGGTCTTTAATTTCTTATTTTTTCTGAATTTTCGTTGATTCTTTAATATTTGCTGAAACTACACCATTTTTTTTTATTTGTTTATTTTTCAGTGAATTTCATCTTTACTTCAGCATCCATAAATGATAATAGATTTAGCAATTTTAGGGTCAAGTTTTATTTCCAGATATTGTGACAAATGTTATCCAACATTAAAACTGCTGTTTCTCAACCAACACCACAGGTATTTTTCAGCAATCTCTTTTCCAATAAAGCTAATAATAATATAATAACTCGGTTTGAGCAGGGTACAAAAACATTAAAATAAAAAACTGCATAAATGTTTTTTATAGTTGCTATTTCTCAGCTGATTGACAATTTTTCAGGTCTATTTGTTGATTAGTTATAGAATGGTTGCTAAAAATTATTGAATTAGCATACTGTTGTTGTTGTGGTGGTGTGTGTTTTTTTTTTTTTTTTTTAGCAGTAAATAAACAAATAACAGATAAGGTTCAAAGTATTTTTTATTTAATAGTTGCACATTCTGACTTCATAATGTATACCTTGCACAAACTAGATTAAATTATTACTGTATTTGGCAGCATATAAGACGCACCCCAATCTCAGAAGGGAAAATCAAGAAAAAATTAGTAATTAGTAAAAATTATTAGTAAATGGTACAGCCTAGGCTATATTTATGAGGTATTATTTTGGTTAAACAAGCCATGATTACAATTAAACAAAAAATAATTGGAAAAAAAAGAACAGAAACCTATAAAAACTTTATTTTGTTTTCTTACCTTTAGATATAATAAAAATCAAGCAATTATTACAATTGAGCCAAACAGTACAGTTACCATTAAAATTTGATTCATCTTCAAATCCATAAAATTCTTCAAATTATTATTTGTTATCAAATCTTTAATACTCATTTTTAGTACTACTATCATCGTCGTTAAATAATCCGTCATCTTCCATTCCATTGAGAGCATTGCTAATGCCGTACTTTTAAAAAGATTTCACAACAATTTCTGGTGTCTAATATTGTCCCAAGCTTGCTTCAAACATTTACAGACCTGTGCAATGCTGGGACTTTTTATTCTTCCTGTAAGTATAAGGTTGTGATCACGCATTGGCATCCACGTGTTCCATTGCTCCTTCATGTTTAAGTCTAAGCTAATAGGGGTTGCCAGGAAGCTAATTTTGGCTGACTATTACAAATTTTATACCTACATATGGCATATAAGATGCAGGGGAATTTTTAAAAATATTTTTAGTTTTAAAAAAAAAAAAAAAAAAAAAAAAAAGTGCACCTTATATGCTGTGAAATATGGTAATTGCATTTTAAACCTAACTCTAAACATCTCAAAGCCTTATGCAAAATCTGACAGTTTATTTCTCAAAGAAGATTAAGAAATTACAGAAAAAAATTGTTGAATTGTACAAGAATATATATGAAAAGAAAACTGCAATCAAAATTGCCAAGGCTGCAGTGAGGAAAATAAAGTACCATGCGAATGAAAGCCTCGATGAAACAGCAGCCAGGAGAGATTCCAACACTGAGAATATGCAAAAACTTAGGATCTCTCAAACAAAACGAAGGCCCAATCAAGAGACCTCCGCTGAAGGTAGCTTACAAGCTGCCCTAGCAGGTGGCTTTTAAGCTAATTGTATATATAATAAAAACAATTTTCCCTGAGGAAAATATAAACCAGAAAAAAAGATATATAGGTATATGCGCAGGTAATTGAAAGCAGCGTCTATACAACCATAGATGCTCTTTCAGATACAGATACCTCAAATATCAAACTTCCTTATCCAAACACTACTGGGATCTGGTGGATAAGGGGCTAACCCCACTTTTCGAATGGAGATACTTATCAAGAGCTAGAACCCCTAATAACTTCCGTGATCGGTGTGATCTGTGCATGGCGAAAAGATTATTAAAGATAAGAATCAAGATGAGTTGCTAAATCTTCGTAGTGAGATCTTTTCTAAATGCAGACGTAAGAAATGATTCAAAACATAAACACAGTTTTATAATGTGTTGTCACTTGTGTCAGTTCCATCTTGGTTCAATAACATCAGGCATGAGATTTTAATGGAATGACTATTATGATTATATGTATCATTGTGTATGTTTATGTGATGCGCTATGTATTTTTTTTTTGTTAATCTTTATTCATGTGGTGATATATGTGTAAGTGGGTATGTAGGTAGAAGTTTTCCCTAATAACTGGTGTGCAAAATCAGATAATCTTATAATATTTATATACCTAGGTATATATGTAAACGTAAGAGATATGCGTTAATCACTCAGCCAGTTTTTAATATTTTTAATATTCTTAACATTGTCTTCCTCAATGTTCTTGAAGTATAAATTAATTTAATTCCACCCGTATATTTTTATATGTTAAATGTATATATGGATGGATATGGTCCCCTAAAATTTTTTTAATTTTTTGATTTTGAGACAAATTTTTAAAAAATTTTTAAATTTTACATTTTGATTTATATATAGATATGTATATGTGCATACATGTGTGTGTGTGTGTGTGTATATATATATATATATATATATATATATATATATATGGAGGTAGATGTGTTTATATATGTGTATGTTTAGGTATATATGTGTACATATATATCTGTATATGTGTGTATATGTATGTATTTATAGTTAGACGGATATATTGTTTATTTGTTTAGATGGGTGTGTGTGTGTGTATGTAATTGTTTGGAGATGTGTAAGGTTTTATGTATATATGTTTATGTGTACGTATGTGTATGTACGTATGTATATATGTGTGTAAATATAGATATATATAGGAGTGGATGTGTATGGATGTATGTGTATATGTGTGTATATGTGTGTATATATATATATATATATATATATATATATTTATGGGTATGTGTGTACATGCCTATATGTATGTATGCACGTGTAAATATAAATATGTTGTTGTGTATGTATGTATACATATGTGTTTTTGAACATAGAAATATAGGTCTTTGCTAGATTAGATAATCGTTATATTTTTATATGTTTATGATAGATTTGTAACCTGTAGTCTATTACTTTTGTCAAATTTTCTTGATTACACAGCGGCCCTTTTATAAATGCCCTTCGGTTTTAGTTCCCCCCACCCCATCTCTCTCCCCCCACCCCTTTTTCTTTTCTTTTCCTCTCCCTCTTTCATCTTCTGATCTTTAAGATTATATTGTCTATTGTGTGTGTATGTCATCACAAAATGTATACTCCTTTCCGGTAAATTTTTAATGTATTAGGCATCCAAGAATATTCATATTTCTCTCACTTAAACCATCTTTGACTCCCCTCTTTAAAACTTCTCTCTTAAATTTTAATCCCCCCTTCATCTTTAGACCTTCCTGTTCTTCCTCGCGTTTCTTACCCCTCCCTATAGCTTTCATTTACTCTAACATTTGTCCCACACACTCATACATATACTCTCACTAAATTTTATTTTTATTCCCGGAGTTGTTTTTTCTGTTTTCTTTTTGAGTTTTTAGGTCTGATGAATTGGATTGTATTTACGGTTCCAATGGAATAAATTATGACCATGGAATATTAGTGTTTAAGCCTTTTTATTATATCCTTACTTTGTCCTGGACATTGAGTTCTACCTGGATTCTATCCTCTTGAATTATTTTTATACATACATATATATATATATATATATATATATATATATATATATATATATATATATATATATGTATGTGTATGTATGTATATATATTTATATAGTTTAGATATATGATTGCATATGTATGTATATTAACCACTAATATATATATATATATATATATATATATATATATATATATATGATCACTTTTCCTAACACCTTATCAGTTAAAGACATATGTGTTCATGGCTCTTTACAGCTTCTTTTGTTTTATTATCTCTTTATTATTTGCTATGAAGTCTTGGGAAAGATAACTGAGTAATTTTTTGTTGCTTTCTCCTTGGTTTTTGAATTTAAAATTGCCTTTCTTCTAAACTGGAATCCACCCAAGCCTTCTTGCCATTCCCAATGACATTTATGTGCTGCAAACAAGTGACTAGGATGGAATTTGAACTCAACTTGCTGATTCCACTTTCTACACTGATAACTATTAAACTACCTTCATATGATCTGAAAATCCCTTGAGGCATGAAACTGATAGTCTCCATGCAGTGTTGATTCATATGTTCATGCTGTATATATCTATAATCACACTATCTACATTACTGAACACTCTTCCCTTATAAATATAACAAATTTCAGACAATATATATATATATATATATATATATATATATATACGAGAATAAATCAAAAATTATCCACACCTTCACCATAACATATCTTTAGGTTTGTCACATTGCATTCTTTCCATGTATGCTTATAGTTCATACTAATGTGGTTACATGATCAAAGTTTGAGCTTAATCACAGCACTTTCTTTGCTGCTGTTACAGTGTAAGCATGGCCACTCCACTAGCAGTGTGCACCAAGTAAGAACAAAATCAGTGATCCAAATCTGCAGAGGACATGCTATCTCATTGATGATAACTTGCCAGTTCACCATTACTATCTCACAAGCTTGCTGAATCTTCCTGTCAGTGGCAGAAGTTGGCAGGTTTCCTGTTTCTTCTTCATGTGTCACGTTTATCCAGCTACTGTTAAACTTTTCAATCCATTCATGCACACTTCTGCATGGTAGTGCACTATTGCCATATTGTTAAAAGCCTCCAATGAATTTCAGCCCCTGACAACCCTCTGACCAGAGAAATTGGATCATTGCTCTTGTTCTTCCTTAGTGTACTTTGCTGGCGGAGTCATTTCTTATACATTTTTTCCAAACTCCTCTCTCTCACTGAGTGCTGGAGATTTCATTTCTTTCATGAGTATATGTAAAAATTCAAATATAAATAAAATATATTTGTAAGAAGACAGTATAAATAAATACAAAAAAAACTTTTCTTTACCAATGTCTTTCATTGACTAATGGACTTTATCAAGGCAAATGTAAGTATTTTATTTTGCAACATGTATTTATAAACAGAAGTAAAAAAGAATTATCATTTTTCAAAATTTTGAAATTAAGAATGCTCTATACTACTCTTAGTAAACTATGGTAATTGTAATTTGAGTAGCATTCATGTAAGTGACCTGACTTTCATATTTTCCCACTTAGTCTATACCTCTTGTTTTAAAAGTCTACCATTATGTATACTGTAACTATGTGTATGTGTGTAATAATTCAGATATAAGTAAAATATATCTGTAAAAAGACAATATGAATAAAGACAAAGGGAAAACCTTTCTTTACCAACACATTTTGTTCCCTGATGAACTTCATCAAGACAAATCTAAGGATCTTATTTTGCAATATATATTTATAAACAGAATTAAAAAGATTAAGTTTTCAAAATTTTTAAATTTACAAATGCTCTAAAATAATTAAAATAATTAGCTTAAAAGCCAATCTACTGGGGGGGGGGCATTTAAACTAGCCCCCAGAGAGGGGCTCTTGATTGGGCCTTTGACCCAACAATGACATTTCATGCATTGAGTACATATTAAATTTTATTAAACTTGAACAATATTTTTCAAAACAATTATTGCAAAGCTGCATGATAAACAACATTTTTTTTTTGTTTTTTTCATTTGGAGTCAGTACAAATAGGTTGTTTTCATTCCCAACCCTTGAACAACCAACATAGAGCTGGCCATGAGAAAAGCAGGCTTCCATCAGATGAAGTCCAGTTACTTTCAATGATTGTCCTTGGGACTAATTAATTGACATTGCATAGCTCACTGAAAACTGAAGTCTTTTGAATTCAAAAGGAAGATCTGGAGGAATTAAGGGGATTCTTGGAATTAAAACTCTTTCCTCCTTTCCTGGACCATTAAGGATCTCTGTTTCCAAGAGATAACAATTAACCTTGTTCCATTACAAAACTTTAGAGCAGGGGTGGCCAACCTTTTGATTCCATGCGCCAATAGTTTGTACAATTAATTTAAATGCACCACACAAACATTCACTTCCTTTCAGTACGTGCTATAATATGGACATATTTTAAAGTTATAATAAAATCTATTTATTTAAAAAAATATATGCTTATGACCAGGGGCGTATCCTTTTAGCACTTTCGCAAAGGACGTGCAATAAATATAAAATCACTGAAATGAATGAATAGAAGTGGCTTAGTTTCTTTTCATCAAAAGGATGCAATGCGCCACTTGTAAACATCCAATGCACCATAAGTGGCGCATGCACCACAGGTTGGTCATCCTTGCTTTAGATAACTCATTTCCAATAGCATTTTTCGGATACAACAATACATATATTTTCGTTGTCCTCTTATTACTGAGAGAAAAAACAAGAACAACATCTATTCCATACCTGAAGATGTCTGTAGGAACAGACGAAAGCTTGTAGTAAAATAAGAACTAATGCAACAGAAATTTATAGAAACAAGGATCTTTTCATTCATAACAGGTTCGGAGGTTTTTGTGTATTATTTGAATTGTTTATGATTTATGGATTTCTCGCCAATTAAATCATTAACCTTGTATTTGTTTTTGTATGAATAATTCATGAATTTGTAAATTGATTGCGTTTATCGAAATATATATATATATATATATATATATATATCAAATCTGTAAGCAGTAAGAATAATCTAAGTAGGTCTTTTAATATAAAATATTAAAGAGATAGATCCATGAAGAGAGCTCACTGTATTTATATACAGAGTAATATATATATATCAAGAAACAAAAAATTTAACACATCATCGAAGAATTCGGTAATAAATTTATTTGACAGATAAATTTTTTATATCTGCCTCATCAGACCCAAATTACAAAATGGTTTAAATTTATTCAGACAATTTATTAAAAATTATTTTAAAATTAAATAACAAGAGAAAAAGATTTGTGATTTACTTGTCCACTGTTATTTCTGTATATAACAGTTGACAAGTGTTTATTTATAGTGACCCTCTCAAGGCAACAGAATGTGCCTACAGTTTGTAAAGGGAGAGAATGCTATGGTGACAATTTTTCTGCAGCATGCTAAAGGTTCAGAAGAGAGAACAAAATAGAACAATAGGTAAGAAGACAGAAGATAACAATTGGCACTGCATTTAAATTTTTGAAAATCAAAGTTGACTGCAAAGCAAGAAAGAGAGCTCCATAAGCAAGAAGAAACTATTGGCATAGAATCTACACTTCCATCTGCCATTTCAACTGTAAAATAATGAGACCTTGCCACCAATCTAGTACTGCATTTAAATTCATAGTCTTGGTGCCATAGAGGAGAGTGATATTTAATTTGAAAATACTAGGCCAAAAGTGGGGATGGGGAAGGCTGGTCTTCAGTATGTCATATCTTAAACTTAGCTAACCACAATTACTGATCCAAACATACCACAGTATTCCTTATACCAAAACAACACATTCTTACTTGCCATTCTTACTACAGGTGCTACAATGCATCAAAGTCTCTATGAAGTCCTAACTAGTTCCCATATGTACAATTTGTCAGTCAGGGTTGAGGAATAAAATAACAACTTTTAAAAATGAAACCCCAATGAATACCATGGTAGAGAATTCACTAGAAGAATTAGCATGAAAAGTCACAAAGAAGTTCCCTTAAAACATAATTACCATGAAAAGTCACGGAGAAGTCTGATAAATAAATAAATAAATAAATAAAAATACAAAAAAAATATTTAGAAAGATACTGTTTAGGAAATGTATAAATTTTCTTTCTTCTGACAGGATCTGCCAAGATGCTACTCAGCTCAACATTTAAGAGCAGAAAATGACATTTATGAACAGAGCACAGGAACCCAAGAAAAGAGAAATTAGGCTATTTAGGTGTACTACCTTATCATGTCCGTCAAGTATTCATTAACATAATAGAGAGTAATCTCAGTGTGTGTCTACAGAAGAGAGTTTTATACCCAACCAATTGCCTTATTTTAAGGGAAGGATGAGAAGTGGTGTGAGAGAGTAAATGACTGGTTGAGTATTGACTTGGTTCAAATATCTTTTGCTGTTAACATTCCATATTACCATAAAAGGGCATTGGAGCAAGCGACCTTATTATGTGATATTTAATATAAAAATGATTGTGCATCAGTGTGAAAGTAAAAGTTAGCCAGTGACAAAAGAGGAGGAAAGAAAGAAAAGAAAAGGAAAGAAAGAAAAAGAAAGAAATAATAAAGAAAAAGAAGAAAAGGAAAGAAAGAAAAAAGAAAGTGAAAGAAAAAAGGAAAAAGGAAAGAAAAAGAAAGAAAGAAAGAAAAAGAAAGAAGGAAAGAAAAAAGAAAGTGAAAGAAAAAAGGAAAAAGGAAAGAAAAAGAAAGAAGGAAAGAAAAAGGAAAAAACAAAAAGAAAGTAAGAAAAAGAAAGAAAGAAAAAAAGAAAGAAGTTCATTTGTTAGTAATTAAAGAGTTCTCCTTTGTGTATTTTTAACTTTACAAGAAAAAGAAAGAAGGAAAGAAAAAGAAAGAAGGAAAGAAAAAGGAAAAAACAAAAAGAAAGTAAGAAAAAGAAAGAAAGAAAAAGGAAGAAAAAAAGAAAGAAGTTCATTTGTTAGTAATTAAAGAGTTCTCCTTTGTGTATTTTTAACTTTACAAAAAGATATTTTGGTAACAATCAAACAGTATCAAAGAAATAATAAAAGAATAAATGGGAAGAAATAAAAAAATGTCCCCATTTGTTTATGTTTAGAAAAACTAATGCCAGATTTTTAAAAAATCAACGGAAAGTTTAAACAGCACATTGAAAATGTTTACATACTAGCAAACCACTCATAAAAAATGTTAAATTATTTACATATGGATTGACACTTGCTGAATCTGTGCACTGTCTAGGATTACCAGATATTTCAACACACTTTTTTTAACCTCAAAATTTGATGTCAAAATTTGCTTGTAGCCAATAAACCAAAAGCATGAATAATAATATATATATATATATATATATATATATATATATATATATATATATATATATATATATATGGTAATCTGTAAAGTGTGAGTGTTTTCAGGTGGTGTTTGATGAGTTTTAGCCTGGAATTGTCTTCATTTTTTAGTAATTTCTTTGTTCCATTTTAAAATTTTTGTGACTCTTTTATAAATTTGTGTTCATTTATTTTTTCATAGATATTATTGTAATCAATGAGGTGTCTCATTTTTTGCTAATAAATATGGGCAAACACATTTATTTATTTTAAATATTAGGTCCTGAGTTAATTATTCTCATTTAATTTTAAACAAATTTTAAGGTCATGTGTGTTGGCTTGAGAAATGAGTACTTTCTTTAAGAAAGGTGATATTTTTAAAAATCTAGGGCATAAGTAAACATTTTGACAAGAATCAATAGTTTCACTCTCAAGAACTTTCTAAGTAAATTATTTTCTCTTTTAATAAGTGTAACATTCTTGAGATTGAATTTGTAGTTGAGCTTATTTCTATGCATTACTAATGCATTTAATAAATTATGTATGATTCTTTTTTCTTTTATATATATATATATATATATATATATATATATATATATATATATATAAATATATATATATGTGTGTGTGTGTGTGTGTGTGTGTGTGTGTGTGTGTGTGTGTATTATTTATAAGTATATGTTTTACCAGTTTGTGACTGGAATGGATAATTCCAAGTCCAGGGAGAGCTCAATGTAGACTGCAGAGCATTATAATGATAATAAGAAGATGGAGACTTCTTTAATTATTCATTTTGTTTATAATTTTTATTTCATGAACACCAAGATGTCCATCTCATCCACCACTGAGAACAAGATTCAAAAAGCTTGAGAGATGGTAATAGTGAGCCAGTGAGTTAAAATCAATGAGGTAACATGTACTCTGCAGATTCGGATCACTGATCTTTGTTCCTCTTTGGTGTACACTGCTTATGGAGCAACCATTTTTATACCATAAGAGCAGCAAGAAAACTGGTTCCATCAGATAATTTTTGACTTGTACATCTACCCCATAATATTTGCTACATTTATAATTAATTCAAATTCAATAAACATGAAACAAAATATTCAGAAAAGTCAATTCTGTCAAAATAATGGCTGAACATAAGTTATTCCCTAATTCACTAATCCACAATGTGTTTTTTCCTGTAACTTTTTGGCATGTTAGAGTTATTGCCCTTGTGCTGGTCATTTATTTATATACAGGGTGTTTCAGAAAAATTGATATTTATTTTATTTTTACCATCACATTCTCATTGTACTGGGCACTTGTGTCACTTGAGGTAGAGGGTTACAGTGTAAGAAGCACAGTTTATGGGAATATGCGGGGTAGATAATAGTTGACCAGAACAAACAGGTTAAGATTGTAGTGATCAAGGAAGTATTCTCTTGGGAGTTTCACAAAGTAATGTTTCATAGGAAGAAGCTGCTTGAGTGGAACTTACATCTCACCAATGGAATATGAAGGGAATAAGGATGGTTCACTACAATGGGCATGGCATGGTGGGACTTAGCCATGAAAGTAAGAATTGGTAGAACTAAGTAATGAAGTTCAACTGAATACTTTCCATGGAAATAACAATAGAGCAGCAAGAGATTTGCAATGTTTCATCTGTGAGAAAGAGATTGCAGAGTGGAAAATAATTTGTCACCCACAAGGATGCAAAGACACTTCTGGACTCTATCAAGACTGGAAAATATAAACTGGGCACTTACTGCCCATATATGGCAAAAGTACTCAGTTTTGGGGCCTGATCTTTTAAAGGTCGAGGATAGCAAGAGGAGTCATATACTTACTGGAGCATGACAGGGAACCAATCATTTTTCCAGTATCCATAATTCATAATCTAATAACTTGACCAAGTATTGTTCAAATAATCTCAAATTTTAACAGCATGTGTAAGAAACAACTCAAAATTCTATGTTTAATGTTTTTTTTCAGGTATAAAAATGCCATTCACTGGAAAAGAAAAAAATATTCTTTATGTTAGCATATACTCAAACACAGTAGAACAAGACTGTACTATATTTATGAGAGAATCCAGTAAAAAATACATCAACTGCAATGCAGATTTAGACATGGTACATTAAGTTCAATGAGGAAGGCTTGTGGGTTATCTCACTTGATTTTGCTAAAAATTCATACTAGGGGGCCTATAAAAAGGCAAACATTTCTCTCTGTATTCTCTTTTACATGTGAGTAAAGTGCCCCCTCACTGGAACACTAAAAAGCCCTAGTGAGAGGCAAGACAATGACTGTGACTTCAATCCTTTGGTCAGGCAGTGTGTACTAGCACTCAGTAAAAATGGGTGAGTGAACTGAACAGTACTAAATAAAAATAGGAACTAGCTTGGTTTGGTTTGGTTTGTTTTTACGGCATATCAACCTCAATGGGTTATTTAATGCCGACAAAATTTTTATTGTTGGTAATATTTTTTTTTAAATCTATTTCTGGTAATAGTTTTATTTCAAATATGTATCACTGGTAATATTTTTTCTTTTTTTTCAAAAATGTATATCTGGTAATATATATTTTTCTTTTTTTTTTTCAAAAATATATTGCTGGTAATATTTGTTTTTCAAAAATGCATTGCTTGCAACATTTGGTTTTCAAAAATGTATTGCTGGTAATAATTTTTTACAAAGTATTTCTGGTATTAAAACCTATTTTTACACTTTCATAGTGTTTTGACCTCATTTACAATTCCATTGAATAAGGTTTTACATCTTGATTATGTATTATGAATTATGAATTTTTACATGTCCAATTTTTTTTTTTAATATAGGTGAAGTGTCTATCATTTTTATGTACTTCAGACTATTAGCATTTTGTTTCTTGTTATGTTTTGTTCTTTGAACTTCTTTTGTTTCTACTTTCTTGTTTGATTTTGTTCCCTTAGTTTTAAGATTCATTTTTTTTAATGAACTTTGTCTAAATGATGATCTTACCCTTGTTTGTGATGGGTTAGAGATTTGTTCCTCTATGTCCATTTTCCTTGGTTCTTCTTCTTGGTCCGTTGAGTTATTTTTTTTTGTTTTTTTTGTATCTTTTCATTCTCTTGAAAATGTTTCGATGTTTCTACTTCTTGGTTTTTTTTTCGTTTGGATTTTTCGGGTTTAAGAGTCATTTTTGTTTGTGGTTGACAATATAGGGTTTGTTTTTCCATTAGCTTCTTTTAATGATCTTTGTAAAGATGATGACCGTTCTCTTGTTTGTGATGGGCTAAAGTTTTGTTCCTCTATGTCCATTTCTCTTGATTCTTCACTAAAAGTTGAGTTATTTTTTTGATGTACCTTTTGATTCTCTTGAGAATAATTAGAGGTTTCTATTTCTTGGATTTTTGTACTTTGGCTTGGAATTTTCAGATTTAATTGTTTTGTATGGGTAAAGACTTTTTTGTTTGAGGTTGACGGAACAGGATTTTTTTTGTCTATGGGTGTTTGGATCTATGAGTGATATACTACACTTTAGTAGTTCTATTAAACCTTTTAATTCATTAATAAAAGTTATAAGATCTTGGCTTCTTAATGCATTGTTTCCTTGGATGACTTTTTGTTGATTTGATCTTTTAGTGATATTTGCATATGATGCTTGAAGTGAATTAGATTCAACCTGCTTCCTGTCTTTTTGGAATGAGATATTTTGCATGTATTTTCTTCTAATTATTTCCTTTTCTTTTTCCAAATGTTACATTCTTTGGAGTCTGCTGAATATTTTTCTTTACAGTTTGGACATAAAGGAGGCCTTTCACAAGGTGATTCATCATGCTCAGTTTCCGGTTCCCCACATCTTCGTCAGACTGATGTTCTCATACAAACATTTTGAAGATGACCAAATTTTTGACATTTATGACATCTACAGGGATTAGGAATGTATGGCTCTACCTTGGCTATTGTGTAACCTTATCTTTATTTCTTTTGGTAGAGTCGGTTTGTCAAATGTCAAAATATATGTGTTGGTGTTTATTACTGTGTCATTTCTTTTTATTTGCATTCTTTTAACATCTGTTACTCCTTGCTTTTTTAGGGTGTCATCATTTTCAATTTCTTCTAGTGAACAAGGTGACAGTTCTGGGTATTTTATTACTCCTTTTGATGAATTAAGGAATTGATGGGGGTAGGCCTTGACTTTATTGTTGTTAATTTGCTTGATTTTTAGCAATTTCTCTGCGTCTTTTTTGGATATCACTTGAATTAATAGGGTATTATTTTTCTTTATTTTTTTAACAGATTGTGGTTTGATCATGTCTGAAATAACCCTTTGCAAAACGAAAAGAGACACTTTTGATATATCACCCTCTACTGATTCTACAACAATGAAAGGTGGAAATTGATTTTTTTCTATTTCATTTTCACTTTCAGAAGTCTCATAGTGTCTCTTGGTTCGCTTATAAGAGATAGCCATATAATTTTAATATTTGTATTCGCTGTCTGGACTCCCCACCCACCTTGGAGTTCCTTCTTAAGGGACGCTATCAGGGGGGACTAATCCCATTCACCCTACTCCGCCAAGGCGACACAGTATAGTTGTGATGAGAGTGCACACCCCCACCATAGCTACCCAAGTATAGTATGATGTAAGGTTTCATGGCCCTGTCAAACCCATTATCTATCATCCCAACTAGCCCTTGCCACTATGTGACTAGCTGATTGGAATGGATTGGGCTATCCTATCCGCCCGTCTATCCCAGGTAGGAACCGAAGTGGTGTGTTGTGGAAACTCCTGGTCATTTTATACCAGATCAGGAGTCACTCAGTCACCATGACTTCATCCCCAGGCATCACAGGTCGCCACCCACAGCAAATGGGTAGCCCCATTTAGGGGAAATTTTAGTTTTCTGTAAACAGGTTTTGTGAATGTGCCCTTTATATACTGCAATTTGTGTTGATGGTATTATTATTACAAAAAACCCATTCTTACACTTTCCTAGTATTCCAACTCCAGATCAAGGAAGCGGGGAAACTATTTACCCATAGCGGAGACCTTAACGAGTGCTACCACCCCAAGTCAGGGTGGACATGGGAACAACAGCAACTAAGAGGCGGTTCCACGCTCCTCAAAACCTCCTGATCAGAGGCCTTGCTGCTGAATACAGTTTATTGTCATCCCCAGGACACAAAATAAGAACTAGATGAGATATCCCTGGATATCAGTGGAATGATAGTTTAAATAAAGGGTACAATTCAGAATATTCTATAGTTTATCCAGATTGATATACAACTGAGGGAGGCTAGAGGACACAATGGCCGAAATGTTGTGATAAAAACAATAAAGATGATGAGAAAAATAATCTGAATATAAATAGTGTAAATAATTATACCTCCTCATCCCAGAAATTCAGCCCAAATTTATGATGTTGTGATGTCATCAGCTATTGGAATTCAGTTTTGTAAAGATAATGCATGCACAGGAGATAAGAGACAGATTTGAGATGTTCACATGTGTGTGCTAAAAGCATAAAATGTTCTCTCTGTTTCTTTGGGTACCATTAGATGTGTTTCTACTTTGAGTATTTCATGATCTGAAAGATATTTTAAAAACAAATGACATCAGTTGATATAAACTGAGGTGATGGTAAAAATGATGGACAAAATATCAATTGAAATAACGATAGTTTTATTCAGAATATTTTAAAGTAATAATAAAATTTGAATGAAATTTTATATTTATTTTGTTATTGTTTTAAAAAGTGTATTCATTACAAATGATATGAATGATATGTAAACAGGAAGTGATGTATTTCTAAACAGGAAGTGATGTACTTTTACATAGTTCCATGAATGTACAAATATGGATGTCTAGCCCAAATATTGTTCAGAAAATTGACCTCATTTTTTTCATGTTATTAACAAAATGTTTGGAATTTTAATGATTCTTTCCAAAGTTATAAGCAATATGGACATCCTTGTGAATGAACAAGTTAAAAAATGTTGAAAAGAATAATAAATTAACATTACTATGTTGTTGTGAATCTGCTCTTATATTAATCTCCTTGTAGAAGAAGTTCACAAAACATTTCTAAGTTAAATGAATGAGCCCCTATAGAATGGGTAACCTTCTTTGAAGTAATGGGGTCTTTTCTTTTAGCTTTTTGCTACTTTGGTGGAAATTGAGTTTATATATCCAGTGAATTAATTATATTGACCATTCACTCAATAGCCAAATGTATTCATCAAGTTGGACATGCAGGTGGTGTAATGGTTATTGGTTTGGAATAAGAAAACTGTAAACAGAGTTCAAATTCTCGTCCAGCATGTTACATTCACTTTTTCCCAAATATTCTTGGGAAAGGTAGGAGTCCATCTTTTCTCTCTTAGCTATGGGTTAAATAGCATGTCAGACTGGGTTCTTTAGATGTAGTTAGCAACCAGTCTAGGAGAAGGATAACTCTGAATTCAAAACCATGTGAAGAGCACACAGTAAGCAGCAAAAGAAATGATTATGGAGTTGATAAAAACTCTGTGATCCCTGACTGCAGTCGATGGGACGAAATAACTCAAGTAATCACAATGTAAAACTGACTTCCATAATCATAACACATTTGATTTACACAGCCATCAATATTTGGAATCAGTCATCCCAACATCTTTCAGGTTGATTTGTCAAGGTAGATACATTAATATCTTCATATCATAGCTACATTTCCAAATGTGAGAGCTATTTAAATGAGAATAATATTCTGCCTATGTTCTATGTTGGTTGTATAAAAAGTAGTAAACAGAATTGATGCTGTCATTACATGAAGCCTTTTTCATAGCAATAACCATAATGTGGCGATTAGAATGCTCGGTTTCCAAGATATCAAAGGTTTTCCAAGGCTATGGCATTGTACCAAAGTTAGCAAAATTCAACAAATATCTTGTCTTATTGCTTGCTGGGTGATAGTACATCTTTGTTGACAGCAGCAGTTTAAAAATGGATACAGCTTATTTCTGATCATTGAATTTCAATAGTTTTCAGGTCAGCAAATTTATGTCATATATTCCATCAATCTGAAACAAAAATAAGCATAAAGAATTGAAATAATACAACAGTTCCAATACAGACTGGAAACATTAAAAAAAAAAATATCAAGTAAAATGATGAATTGACTTTTTAATTAGAAAAAAGTAATAACAAGAAAATATAAAAAGATAATTTATATGACTATACATTTGAACTAGTATCCTCATCGTAATTGTTAAACTCACAGAATTTTGGTTGTTTTACCCTTTGTCCTTGTTCAGGTGTCAGTCATCATACTCAGTAACCCTCTCAAAATTTTGTTCCAAATACTTTATTCAATTCACAGCAGCAGATTGTTCTTATTCTGCTTTTCATGCTTAGAAAATATCTTGTATTAGTTAATACTCTGTTGTGGATTTGAATCAACCCATAACAAGCAAAAAAAAGTCAAGAAAGGTTTTTAAAAGTAAAATATTTTTATTTTTGTGTTTTTACAACTAAATTTTTCTCAGCATGTATGAGTGTTAAAGTTCCTTGTTAGTAGTTGTTTGTTAAGATAAAAGGAAATGTGATTTCTCTGCATATATGTGTGAAAAAAAGGCAAAAGGGAAGTGTAAGTGTCATGTAGCTTGGTGAGGAAGATGATAAGTGTCCCATGCCTTGGTGAGGAAGATGGGTGCATGAGTAAGGGAATCTCTTTAACACCATGCTATGAACTGATGTCATGTGTATCCATCTATCTCTTTACTACCTTTTGTCCATCTAGGGACTTTGCTTAAAAACTTTTCAAAGGAATCGCAAAGCATGTTTTTTATTGTTGGCGGGAAAGTGATCCATTTGTTGAAAAATGTTAAATGCTTAATTTATTAACCAGAAGGATGCGCTATTGGTTTAGTTGTCCCATCCTCATATTTGTGTAGTATCACTGCTCCAATACCCGAATCACTTGCATCTGATGCAACCACAATCTTTAATTTAGGGTCAAAATGAACTAGTGACAAATCTGATATTAAGACTTTCTTGATCTCTTCATTTGCACTTTGACATTTATCTGTCCAATTCCATTTCATATCTTTCTTTAGCAGGTTATTCAAGGGTGCTCTTAATTCATGTATATCAGGTATATATGTATAGTAGTAGTTAGCAAACTCTAAAAATGCTTTTTTGTTACATTTGTTGAAGTGGGCATGTACTTTATTGCACTTGCTCTTGAAGGATTCGGTCGTCTACCATTTTCATCAATAATTTGTGTTAAGGGGTCCACCCCTTTTTCATACAAGTGGACTTCCCCAGTGTGTACTTGTACTGCTGCCGGAAGTGAGACAGTGAGAGTGTGAGGTAACTGCTTTGTAGGAGTCACAGTTGCGAGCACGTAGACTCAGAAGGAAGTCCTACTTCGATACTGAATTTCCCAGACTGTATATATATTATTATTGCTACTAACCGCATTTCTGGATCTACTAACCGTATTACCAATTGTATTATTACGTCAATACATTTATTTGCTATATTTCATTCCTGCGTTTGTCATTAATTTGAGACCAGATTTCATCCCAGAATCCACAACAAATTGGCGACAAGTGATTCAAACTCACACGGGAAGAAAAAACAACAAAAGATTTTCCCTCGTTGTCCACAACAAATTGGCAACGAGCGATTCAAACTCACACAAAGAAATAGAAAAATCCTCCCCTCGTCCACAACAAATTGGCGACAAAGAGTTACAAGGATTAAAAAATACGTAAAATTGAGTTATCATGGAAGATTTAAAAAATATTTTGGTAGAACTGGTAAAATACCAAAATGATCAACAATTACAACTACAAGAAAGAATGGAAGAAAAATGGCAAAAGCAATTGCTACAAACGCAGAAGGAAAATCAAGAAAGACAAATAGAGTTCCAGGAACTAATATTGAAAGTAGCGGGCAACAAGCAATTAGATATTGAAAAAGAGGCAACTTTTTTTCGAAGACGCAGTAATGAATACCATAGAGATTTTCAAATATTCTCTAGATGAGGATAAAAATTTCGGAGATTACTTCAGAAGACATGAAGATATCTTTAACATTGACTGTCAAAACTGGACAGAAGCAAAAAAGCTACATCTATTGCTTAGAAAATTAGGAACTGAAGAATATACAAAGTTTGTGGATTATATCTCGCCAAAAAAAGACAAACAAATTAACATTTGACGAAGCAGTGATATGTCTTAAAGAACTCTTCAGTCCAAAAACATCACTCTTCCACAAGAGGTGGAAATGCCTTAACCTGGTAAAGGGCAATAATGAGGATTATTCCACGTTTGCCACAATTGTAAATAAACATTGCGACAACTTCAAATTAGCGGAATTAACCCCGGACAATTTCAAGTGTCTCATCTTTGTTCAAGAGATGGTGTCAACAAAAGATAGTGAAATGCACAAAAGAATGCTTTCAAAATTACAAAATGAACCTGGATTAACACTACAACAATTATCAGAAGATTGCCAGAAGTGCCTAAGTATAAAGAGGGACTCAAAGGACATTGAGGAGTCAGCTGTATCTTATATATGTAAGTTAAACAAAAGTCATCGTTTTTCACTCTCCCCGGAAAGAAACCAAAAATTCTATAATAATGAAAAAAGATTCTCACCCTCCCCGGAAAGAAAAAAAAAATTCTATAATAAGAGAAAAAATACAACATACAGGGTAAATTATGATGAAAATCGAAGCAAATATAAGCCCCCCCCCTCCATCAGCATGTTATCGATGTGGAGGACTACATTGGAACAAGGATTGCCGTTTTAGAAATAAAAACTTTCTTGAGTGTAGAAAAAAGGGCCACAAGGCTTCCCAATGTAGGAACAGAAAAGACAGCCTAGTATCTCGTCAGCACCTGCTTACATCTGAGCATTGAGATCATCATCATCTCTCCTTATTCCCTTTCTCCCCTCTGGTGACGGTGGCCTGTGATGGCCCAGCCTACTCCTGAAGAGTCATGAGCAGGAATCACAGAGGAATATGGATGGTGAAGGTGGCTGAGTGAGTCAGGTTCTCTTGACAGCACATTACAGATCGTTTTCATGTTGATGGTTGGATGTGAATATCTTAGTCCCCCACCTGAATGGTCCTATGCCAGGAAGGCCGATTTGCAGCAATGGTTTACCTGACCTCAGGATTGATGTTGACCTGTGTGAGGGATATCTTCAGCTGATCCTTGAAGCATTGTTTTGGGCCTCCACATAGTCTCTTGCAGCTGGCAAGTTCTCCAAACAGGATGATATGTTGGAGTTAAGTGAGATGCATATCACCACCAGACAAATGGTGTAACAGGATGAATGGTAGGCACAATCAAGACCCTTTGGGAGAAAGCTCAAGAAGAAAGGAAGTGCCCACACACAGCCTTGTGTATGTCCAGGACAACCCCAACAGACAATGACATACCATCACTATATGAGTTGCCAGAAAACCTAGGACTAAAAGAATGCTACATTCACTTCACCCAGACAAAGAAAGGTATGCGGAAAACAATGAACTCAGCCAAAATAAACAAAAACAAAGCTACAACAGACACTCAGGTCAAGATAGAGAAATCGTGAACATAATGGAACCAGTCAATGCACAATATATGGGAACCTGGAACTATCCTTAACAGACAAAAATCCATCAGTGAACAAAGAACATACCTGGTCAATATTAGGGAGAGTATCTATCAAAGAAAAAGAAAACAGCTCAAACCAAGAGTCCTTACAGCCCAGGACAACAGACAACCAGAAAATATGCCAAAACAAAAATCACCATCAACTTGCCCAGAGAATGTGCCATTCCATCCCAACATCAAACAGGGAGACTCTCACTATTCTGGATACACCAGATCACCAAATCATACCAGCAATAAACCCAACAATGCCAACAGCACAAAGACAAGATCTGCTACAAAATTACACAATCAGATCGGGAAGAGTGACCAAAATACCAAGCAAATACAAAGACTTGATTTTTTATAAGTGGGGGAAGGAAATGTCATAATAAGACATAAGTATCTCCAATAAATTATAATACCTAAAGTTTAAAATTAATTTTTATAAATGAAAAAGGTTTCTTGAAGCTTTCATCTTAGTTTTAATTGAAAGCTAAATGATTAAATTTACTATTTCCAGTAAGCAAAATACTCTGGTGTATTTCAAACAGAAATGATATTGATTAGAATTGGTGTTTTTTTTTCATTCTTTCTAAAATAGCTGATTAGTCTGTAGCATGATTAGGTAGCGGTAACACCATATGGAAATATACATTTTCCTTTTCACTATGAGAGTGACAAAGAAAACTCTCTCTCTCTTCTCTATTACACATACTTCCTTTCCTTCCTTCTATTGTTCCTATCCTTGGAAACTGACAGTATCTGGACATAGCTTATGTTGGTCAAGGAACATCATAAAAATCAATCAATGATAACACGTCCTGCCAAAAATCAAATGGAAAACATGGATGTGTCAGGCCCAATAAAAAGAAAAAAAACCATATGCGCAGCAGAAAAAGTGAGAAATTGGTTCAATGTAGCCGTTCAAGATGCAAGGGTTGGAGATTCAGCAGATATGTAAGTTTGACCGGATATGCAACTTCAGAAGAAAAAGAAGAAAGGATAAATCCGATAAATTAATTTCTGTCAGCCAAAAACAAAACGACTCTGTATGAACTATCAAATCACAAAAAGGATTACAACGATAGTCACCCACTTTAACCACTGTAATCAAATGGAGTCAACAATAAAATGGTACGATAGACAGTAAATTTGGCCTTTATTTATGTATTAGCCCAACCGTCATCTTTATATACCATAAGTTTAAGTGAAATAACCCAACAATAAGCTGCTCTTCTGCAAAAAGGATGAATAAAAACTTCACTTCCTTCTTCTTATTGTGTCTACAGATGTCCATTTTATTCTCATGTGTTCAAACACACATCTATAGCAACTATGACAATTGAAAAGTCCCCTTCATCAAAGAGAATTAAATCTTTTTCATTTTCAGACATATGCTGATGAGCTAAGATAATGAAAACTCTTCAAAATTTGTGTCACATTCAACCAAATAAAAATGAATTACCCTCTTAAGGACTGAATAAAAAAGTGTGTCAATATTTTACCTCATATCTTCCTAGTGATGTATCACATTTGACATTTGATATCTGCTGAGTGAGAGCCCACATTTGTTGCATTGTTGAGGAGATGGCTGCAACATCAAGGTCAAGCTAGAAAGAAAACCATATATGTCATTAGCATTGATTAGATACAAATTATGTAGTGCAATGGTTATCAGTACAGAATGTGGAATTGGAGAGCAGGTTTAAATTCTGGCATTGTTGTGTTCATTTTGCACTAAGGTTCTTGGGAAATAACAGAGTAGACTAGTATCTCTAGCCTTGGGTAACAATCAGACTAAGTGATGAAAAACTCTAAATTTGAAAGTGTGGAGAATACAACAGGAAACCACTCTGGCCCTTTTTTCCAAAAAGTCGCCATGACTTTTGGGTAAAACTGCCAGAATGGTTTCCCATGTGTCACACATATCAAAAGAAGTTGAGAGCTCTGATTGATTGATTTGTTTTTTATGGTTTATCAACTTTTGTGGGTTATTTAAGGCCAAAACATATTTTGAATTGTAATATTTTTCTTTGTAAGTGAATATTGCATTAACAATTTTTAGCAATAACTGATTTTTCCAGATACAAATCTTACTACTGCCACATAGCTGAGAGGAGAAGGGATGGATTCATACTTTTCCCAAGGGTATTGGAATGTAATGAAATTTAAGTGTAATAAAGTCAAATGTAATTCAAACTTGACATTTCAATTTATCATGCCAAGACACTCTCCATTGCACCAACAACAGCTGACAGTCATGATCACCTACATCAAAAAATGTATTTAAATACATATTTTATACTGAAATATGTGTATATATACACACACATATATATGTATGTGTGTGTGTATATATATATATATATATATATATATATATATATGTGTGTGTGTGTGTGTGTGTGTGTGTGTGTGTATGTGTGTTTGTATGTGTATATAATTATATATAAAGCAATTTCTAAAGAATCAACGAATTTATTTTAATTCAACATTTTTATTACTTCTATTAACATTATGATTGTGGACATAATATATCAAATAAAGTGTCCACTATAATATTTGAAGTAATTATATATATATATAAAGAAAAATATACGGAAAAACAAACAAAAATCCTAATATGCAATTATGCTGTTTTAATGTTAATATAATGTCAACGTCGGACGTTTCTGTCTAGTAGACCATCTTCAGGACATATTCATAAAACATAATTAACATTAGACTATATTCAATTCAACATGAAAAGACAATGGACATAAGAGTAAGACTAATCCAAACAGATAACTGAAATTTTTCAAGATCAGCATTCTGTTTCAATATGATCATGTTAGCATCATGTGGGCGATGTTGTGAAAACGTATTCCTAAAATAGAGTATTTTGAATGTAAAATGAAAAGAATTTTATTTTAATCTAAAATTTATATGTACGTTTGTCGAGCATTAATCTTGCTAGAAAAGGGGAAATATTAAAGAAGCCAGGTCTAGTATTCACCGTGCGTGAGATAGATATTATGCCTGCCTAATAAATCTGTCTAAGATTTTTATTATGAGGCAGGCATAATATCTATCTCACGCACAGATTGAGATTTGGATTTCACTTCCTCAGACCAAATTTCTAAAATTAGGGGTACAACATTTAATAATTGCAATAAAAAATAGATATATTAAAATCAAATCTGTTAAGCTTTTTGTTTTTCATTTGTTCTTACTTCTTTGCTGTAAAAATACTTGTTTTTTCTTTTCTGTTGTTTGATTTAAATTTGTCTATTTTCATTGCAATTAAAGTTACAAGTTTAAGATCAGCAAATAATATGAAAAGATAGTAAATTAATAAAGTGAAAATTTCACAAACTTTAGTTAGATTACTGCACTGAAACATTTAGTAACCTGACAAAATGACACTTGGTCCATTTATAAGACAAGAATGTTTACAAAATGACATAAAAGGGAGAAATTAGTGATGGTTGCTGCTGCTGATTATGATGGTGAAAAGAAAATGAACAGATTTTTAAAAAATTATTAAATGTTCATTCTCTTTACAGTTTTTATGTTTTCAGTAAAAACCTGCAGTATATTTCTTACTCCTTACAAAGCCTTATATAAAGTGTAATGCATGTAAAGAAAGATTTGCTAAGCTTCTAAATTGCTTTCTTGTTTCCATGTTAAATGAAACGTCAGGTTCCACTTCCCTAAGAAGCTGCAGAATATCATAAATTCACACATACACACACACACACACACATACATATATGCGTGTGTGTGTGTGTGTGTGTGTTAATCTATGAATGTTTCAAATTCACTTGAAAATGAAACAGAACTAGTGCTTTTAATTTAATTATATAATTGAATTTGAAGTTGTTAGTTTCTGTTTTTGAAACATCGTAATTCCTGTGTAGCGATGGAACCATATTCTTAAATCAGTTAATTTGTAATATTTATGCTCTGTAAATTTACATTGACCACTGTTTTGTAAAAATAAAAATATCAATAAGAACATTGGAT
Organism: Acanthosepion pharaonis; assembly: GCA_903632075.3. NCBI lineage: Eukaryota > Metazoa > Mollusca > Cephalopoda > Sepiida > Sepiidae > Acanthosepion > Acanthosepion pharaonis. Next base: position 1,548,112 of record CAHIKZ030001735.1, on the reverse strand, counting down.
TATATATCTTACTGTTCTTTCTTTTTACTATAATATATATATATATGTATGTATAAATATAAACGTGAACATTGAAATCAACACTTACAGGCAACAGGCTGTTTCATGCTAGATGCAATCGTTAGGCCGCCTGACAATTGCATCTAGCATCAAACAGCCTATCACCTCTAAGTGTTGACTTCTATGTTCACTTTTATATTTACACATGCTCTATCTCTGATATAGAGCACTTTATCCCATAAATATAGCACACCTTAAGAATATATTTATTCATATATATATATATATATATATATATATATATATATATATGTATGTATATACTATGAAAGGGCAACAAATAATTATAGTACTATTTTGATGTGCCCATGTCTCTTTTCTCTTCCAGGAGATTTGTTAATCCCCAGTGGACTAAGTGTTGTATGCAACATGATACTTTACACTGTGCTATCTCATAAGATCATAGTAATAATATTTCCACTATAACCTATCATATATAAAGGTATTTCTTCCTTCAACACAAGAAAATCAATTTTTCATATAAGCCTAATTCCTAAAGCATTATCTCCCTGTTGCACTGATGTTATTGGGTTAGGGGTATGCTTTGATACCTATGGAAATGGTCGATGAAACTGGAAGGCTTTTGCACTAACCCATAATGAAATGACAATAGGTTTTCATGCTAAAAAGCAGATCAACATGTAAAACCAAACAATATATACACATGTGTGTGTGTGTGTGTGTGTGTGTGTGTGTGTGTGTGTGTGTGTGAACATGATATATAAATTTTGATATACTCCCCTTTGTGTAGTCGCATCAATGTAAACATCACTTTAATCCGATGAAGTCCTAAACAATAAAATGCGCCATACAAAAGTTTTATCCAGATAAGACATAAATTTACCTAACACACACACACTTTTCATGAGATCATAATAATATTTCTGCTACAACTTATCATATATAAATGTATTTCTTCCTTCAACACAAGAAAATCTTCCTCTTTGACAAACTGATAGCTTAATACTATTAAAGCATTTTTGAAACTGAGTGATAGAGTCAGTGTGTCTGTGTGTGTGTTAATAGGACTGAAAAGAAGTTAATCTATTCACTTATGTTTTCATGAATAATCTGTGAGGAAAATGAAGGAGTGATTTTTTTTTTTTGCTGATGACTAAATATAAAAACAAGCTGTTGGAAATTCTACAAGAGTGGAGAAATCTAATTAAACATCATGGATCAATTTATATTACTGGATTATCAAAGACACCTCACAAACAACCACAATGTGATAATTGATGTATTATCTTTCTTAATAGCTGTAATGAGCTCATTATTCAAGTTACTGTTCTTACAGGCAAAACAATTTTGTACAATTCATTTCACTAAAGACATTTCAGGAAGGACAAAAAGCTGAATCTTTTTTCTCCTGCTTTTTGTATATTTTTCAGTCAGAAATCTTTTAAAAGTACCTGAATATCAATTAATCAGCTTTACTAATAAAAATAGAAATCAAAGTCACAATTCTCAATGTAACCAAATATAATGGACTGATATTATATTTAATCTGGGTACTTTCTTTTAAAATGATATTAAAATAAAAAAAATTAACAATATCTTGGTCCTTGGGCATTCACATTATGTAATTCCTGATGAATCAATTAAAATAAAAAATGAAATATATATCCCTTAGATATAATTAGAAACCATTTTGTGCATGTTGTCATCTGCATGTGATAACATGTACATTTAAAATTATGTTTCTCAAAAATACCACAACTGAAACTGATAACATTTTTTGACCATTCTTGATAATGACCAGTGATGGTTGGAAACAAAAACATTATAAACTTCAGTTTCGTCATAAACTTCATTCATCTTTACAGTAACTTTTAGGACAAGTCGAAAGATTCATTTGTTAGTCAAGTTTAATAAAAATCTGGTTGAATTAATTCTTACTGAGCACACAAACACACACACACACACATATATATATATATATATATATATATATATATATATATATATATATATATATATATATGCTTAGGGCTACAGGGATGTAGGATGCCCATGGCTAAGATACAAAGACAATCTGAAAAGCAACTTGTCAGCTGTCAATATACCACATAACACCCTTGGGCGCTTAGCCTTGGAGCGAGTAGAATGGAGATCAACGTGTTTTAGTGGACTCAGCAGATTTCAATCTGCTTGTCTGAATAGTCTTCAAGAAGCAAGAGCAAGATCTAAAAGGTCAGCCAATCTAATAGTGATCTCATCCCACAATCCTCACTTTTGCTCCATATGTGGCCTCCTTTGTAAATCATTATCAGGTCTTAAGTGCCACTTAAGATTACTGCACAAAATTTCATAACTGAAACAATTAAGCTATCAGATCCTCATACATCAAAACCAACGGGAGAGTGCATTATTATATATATATATATATATATATATATATATATATATATATATATATATATACATACATACATATAGACTAAACTTTCACTTCCTCTACCACTTCCAGCATCAGAAAAAGAATGCTAGTTTTTAAAATAAAAAAAATTATTTACCTACCTTTTTAGGATTGTCATTTTTATTTTCTTCCTCTTTCATCCACTTGGAAAAAAGATTGTTCTGATAAGGAGTCTGAGTAAAATTAACAGAAAAAAATAAGGAATATATATCAAATTTAAAAAAAATTCCAGAAATTTGAACCACAAATTACACTTTGTAAAAGAGAGACAAATTTTATTTTGATAGGTTTCTTTGATAGATATACTTACATGAATAATGCAATATTGAAAATGATTGAAATGACCTTGGAGTTTTATTGGATGACAGTGGGTTGGCAAACACCTTATCAATGTGAACAGACAAAAGGTTTATAAATTATAATCATCAAATTTACATTAATGTATTTATTGAAGAAATGTATAAAAAATATTATTAATTTTTATTATTTTCCTTAATATAAACAATTATTTTGATATGTATATTATCAAAATAATTGTATTTGAACAGAAGTATTTTTTTTAATTATAGATAAAGAGCAGAAAAGCCAAAGAAAGTGATGATTCCTGAAGCACACCTGTGATGATGCGATTCCTCAAGCACACCTGTGATGATGCGATTGGAAAAGTTAACTGTATACATTAGCATCCTGTTCAAAATACTTGGACTAAAAAAATTTCAACAACAATATTTTTTTTAAAATAAAAGAGTTAAAAAATAAAGTGATAAAAACAACAAAATTTAATCTATGGACATAAAGGTCACTGATAATGAAGCTAGTTACACAGAAGTGTTTAAGATATCATGAGAATCTAGTTCAAATTTTGCCCATTTTTTAAATAATAACTCAAAAATATATTTCAGGGAGTGCACTCAATGTAATTTACACAATTTAGTTGACATATGCTTAGTAATTAAGTATTGACACATACATTCACACACATTAGATATTACACAAAACAGTATTATAGGAGGTAGTCTTTTTCAAAATTCTTTCAAAGGAAAGGTCAGTTGTTACTTTAAATTTGGAACAGTTTAAGACAATTTAATTTTAAACAATTGAAGTTTCTCTTTAATTGAATTCTGAATTAAATGATGTAAACCATTCTTTTTTTCTCAGCAAAAAATTACATTTTATTCTATTAATGTCCACAGTTATATCTGTTTTTAATTAGAAAAATTAAATCAAAAATCCAATATTTATGAAAAAATGTTATTTATCTAAACCCTATCTTATTCCCTCTACTTGCAAATATTCTTACTAAATTAAATTTGTATTTTTGCAGAAAAATTTTTAATTATTAAAATTATAAAAAAGAGAAATAAAAGACAAAAAAACACTTGTTAATATAATCATTAAACATTCATTAGTCTTAAAAATAATACTAATAAGAAATATTATATATATATATATATATATATATATATATATATATATATATATATATATATATATATATATATAAAAGAAACCCTTGAACATTATTAAAGTAATACTAAAATAATTGTGTGAAAAAATCCATAATTGAGTATTAAAAAAAAACGAACGTTATCAGATTGATGCTAAAGTTCCCAGCATCATTGTTTTGTACATCAAATGAAATTTTAAAAAGAAATTTTTTCTATTTTTTCTTGGTAGTGCAATTGTAGTATGTAGTTATACAATTTAGGAAAAAAATTCAAAAACATAGAAAATGGGTTTTGGATGAACTTATATCAGTGAAGATTATTTAGCATTGAAATACTTGTTTTTCACTTCTTGTACAACAAAGAAATATCATTTTGGGACAAGAAAGTCGGTTACAATGAAAAATGGATTTATTACAAGAATTCAAAACAAAGAAAATCATGTCTAGATGACAGATCCACAACAGAGTGGATGGGTTGGAAGTTCTCTTTGTTTAAATGTAATTCAAAGTGAATTGTTCGACAGACTGCCACTGTGAATTGCTACAATGAACAATTGGTTCATTTTAAATGGTGACTTTGATAAAAAAGAAAAGAGTTTTTGCAGATGTCAACTTGTGATTCTGTTTCATGACAGCAGCAATTCCCAAGTTGCTGCAAATGCAAGACCGCAAATAATCATGGAACTGGGATCAGAAATTATTCAGCATATTCTACAGACAATCATTTGTTTCATTCCATACAACATTCCTTGTCTGGAGAAAAGTTACAACAATTTCAAGATATTAAAAAAAAAAAAATCATCAAATAATTCATCAACTCTAAATTGGAATTGTTCTTTTATGACAGAATATAGAATTTACTTTTAAACCAGATAAAATATTTTACTTGCTAAATAAAAATGTTTTGAATTTAAAAAAATAAAAAATGCTGTCAGAAAATGCTGGAAACTTTCACATCAACATGATATCCATTATTTTTTATAAAAATTTATAAATGGTAAAAAGAAAATGAAGAATGCTTAGATGATGACCTCAGGACTCACTCGTATATTTTTATACAATTTAACATCAGTGATTGAAAAATCCAACCAAACAGGAGAAGGTTGCTGAAGGATAAACTTCAAAGCCAGTATATTGTTGAGGTCACATGTCAGCTGAAAAGGAAGAGGAAAATTATTCACACTTACTTTTTCTTATTCATCTGAAGTTGTTTTCAAAACAATGCAGATTAAAGTAAATCTCAAAGTTAACTGACTTAACTTTAGGTTAACAGTGTAACAGAAGTGTATTCCTTTTATCTAAATGACTTAACATTGACTTATTATTTGCTAGTGGGAGAACTAGAACAAAAAATGCAAAATTCAAAAGTAAAAATTAAATTTAAATAATTCACCAACACCAATTTTTAAATTGCTCACAGAAAAGCAACAATTAGCAAAAAATTATTTTCATAATATCGTAACATGATTTCATGATAACATAACATTTTAAATTCTAACACTTATAAATTCTGACAATTTTTAGGAATTTGAGAACCAACTGCTACTGCGAGTGTTGGCAATTGAAGACTCCATGTATTGGATTCCAGGAAGTTCTCTGGTTATCAAGAGAGAATGCACTCTATTTCAGGACCTACCTTTCAGCAGATTTTAATGTACCCTGGCGCCCTCTCACTGATGTGAGTCCCCACCACCTGATTTACAGCATGCTGACTTCTTATTATTCATTCAGGAATCATATCTCTAGCCAAATTTTCTTTTAAACCAGATCCAGTAGTTTTCTATTTCAATTGCTGCTTGGATATCCATTAGGGTTGTACTTGCTTGATTCCAATGAAACCCTGACACCTAATTATTATGTTTGTTTTCTATGAGGTTTTGGGGGTTGCCTCCACTTGGCTTTGCCAAGATACCATTAGAGGGCTCTGTAAAACAGTTATAAAAAAGGGACATTTCTGTTTTCTTTTCTCTCTTTTCCAAGTGGTAGAAGTAACACCCACAAGGATCTTGTCCTGGGCATGCGGGGATATCTTTCTCCTTAGTGAATGAACTTTATCACACACACAATTCATAATTGCTATCTTTTAACACCTCCTTTCCTTTACATGCATACTCATGCATTTTTCTAACCTTTGTCACTTACTCAGTTACACATGAAAATATCACCTACTTGAAATTTATTTAATTTCTATCCAGCTTTACTAACAATGACAATCCATCATCTTAATAAGTACATTTTGTTTGCCACCAATCTTAGTCTTACTAGGAGCAGTAATGCCACAAGGTCAAAAGACTTTATAGCAACTGGTATTAAAAGCATGTAGCAAGGGCAATGGACTCTCTTAGGTCAAGTCTTACTCAAACGAAACTTCTCACCCTCATCAGGGAACAGAAATCAGCATTATTAAAAATAAAATCTGGATACAACAAGATAAGAAATTAACTGGAATTACTTCTAGGGTATTGTGTATTAACAAAGAAAATGAGATGTTACTTGTTTGTTGTTGACAACAAAGCTGCTTTGGGATCCAGTTTCAGTATGTGGATGAGGCATCAGCTTGTATCTTTTCAAGCAAGTCTTCCATTTCCCAGATTCTGAACAATACCAGAATGAAAACAAAAACAAAAAAATAGAATAAACAAGTATTGAAAGGTAAAAGTTTATTTGGGAAAATATAAGTGTAGTGATAGCAATAAATAAGTTACTAAATAACACTTAAACCCTATTACTAAACTATGTAGTAATCTGGAAGCAAAATAATTAATAATAATATTAATAAAAGAAAAAGTAAAAGTTAAGCAATAAAAATACTTTAAAATATAAGATAAAAATTGTACTTTATAATAAAGAAAGATAAAGTTAAATTATAAAAGAAAGTTAAATAAAATATACAATACTCCCATGATGCATCAGAACAAGCATTTTATTGCCAAAAAAACCAAAAAAACCAAAAATCAAAACTTTCTCTCTCTTTGTTCTTGACTGCCAAAGAAGACAGACATTCTGAACTTTCTTGGATAAACCATATTGCCACCAATAGATCAATAAAATTTCTTTATATATATATGCTATTTAAAATATACAATCATTTCTCTGAAATGTATACCAAATCAATTTATCATTTTTATTTCTATGCTTATTTTTGCGTATCTCATATATAATTTTGTTTGTAATATTATAATTCTGTTTGTGGTCATGTGATGAATAATATCAGAATGAAAGCAAAAAAAAATTAGAATAAGCGAATATTGAAAGGTAAAAGTTTATTTTGGAAAATATAAGTATCTGATTGATGCTTGCTGCTTACGTCTTATTTACTTTGTAAGAATACAGAAGATGCTTATCTCCCTTTGGTGGAGATAAGTTATGTAGATCACATTACAGCCATTTAGTGACATCACTCTATTCACTGATGAAAGTGGCAGCCAAATTTCAATTTGTTTTACAGCAGCCACTTTGTGAGGTTGCTTTCTTTAGCCGAGTCCCATCACAGCCCAGACTAAAGTTAAATCTAGCTCCCCAGCAGCTTACAAACCCATGGTGCCATTTCCCTTTCAAAGATAGAGAAAGAAACTCCAGCTCGCAGTCCTCAATTTGGGAAAACCCAAGACTCACTGTTTCCCCGTTCATGGAATATGTCCTTGCCTGGGACATAGATGAATGGTCTGTTTGCATCTGGAGTCCTAAAAATGGTTTCTCCAGAAACAGGAGTATCTCCATATTATATGTAAGACACTTCCTTTCATTTCTTCTTATACTTTGTTTTGCTGTGTAGATATATTTGACATATTATTTTCCAACGTGGACACATGTAAAAGTATGTATATATAGTTTTGTGTAAGTCTTAGTGATATAAAAGTCTCTCAGAGAACAAAACAAGTTTATCATTCTTTTTCCTTTCAACCATTCCATTCCATCCAGGAAATATGGTGTTATTATATCATGGATATAATAAAGCCCATAACAGGGGAAATACAAATAGAAGGATAAATCTTTCTACCATGGATCTCTCCCATTACAACAAAAGGCATTCAAAAGGTGTTCAAATTAATTGTTGTTCAATTCAAACAAAACTAAGAATGTGGGACACTAGACAGCTGCATTTATTTTATTAATTGATGTAGGGTTTCTCACCACCAGGGATAGCCTCATGTTCACAGTAATAAAAAACATACAAGGAAATAACACTAAAAGCATGTTAAATTGTAAATTAAAATCATATAATATTATTTATATTTTCGCACTGGTGTGTGTTTATTTTAGTTATATGTGTTTTAAGGTTGTATGCAATAGAGGAAGTAAGTCACTTCATCTTATGATGAGCAAAGTGCCGAGGAAAGTAGATGGACATCTTGGCCCTCTGAGTGTCCATAGATTGGTGTTTTTTAGCATCTGTTTTCAGGCAGGAAAAGTTTTCTGTTGCATGTTCAAAGAACTTTTATTATTTTGGTTTTATTTATTTTATTTTAAACAAAGTTTTAATGTTATTTTTTTATCTTATTTTATTTATGGTATTATTTTATATTTTTATTTATTAATAATAATATCCCTAAAATCTAAACTTGTGAGCATGTGTAAACATGTACAGGAGTTTCAATTACAGCCATGAATAATAACAGATAATATCCTAATAATAGATAATATCCTAATAATAGATAATGGAGATAAGAAAATAAAAGATTATATATTATACAACAAATATGACCAACAAATATTCTTTGTTAAGTATTTTTTACTAACTTTTTCTTCTCTTCTAATTAAGTCTTAGACATCAATATTTTCAAACGAAAACTATATTTGTTTTGCTAAAAATATGTTTATAGCTTAAAATGTATTTATGCTATATGTTATATATTTAGTTTCAATGTTACACCATCATGTAGTAGTAGTAGTAGTTCATGATGCATTATTTTTTTCTATTTTTTAAATATTCTTAATATGTTTGTCCTTAAATTGAATTATATTTTATTAATGCTAGGTTATTTATTTTTTTTATAGTTAATGCTACTAACAGTTGTAGTTCTTTTTACACTTCATATGGAATATAAATTTTGTATTATCTAAAGTATTTGTTAAAGTTCTAGTATTGGTTGGTGATGTGTGATTCAATAAAGCTATTATCAGATAAATGGCTTGTCTACAAGATAATGCAATAATTGTGTAACCAATGTATCAGTTATTTGAATTTTTATTATTATTAGAGAAGCATTTTTCAAGTGTGATGGGAATAAGCCATATTAGTTTGCTGAAGTCTTGATTTTACTGTTATTATACTATTAGTAGTTTATATACCATACAATAAGTTTAATTTGCTTTTATTGTGAGCTAAGAAGAAAGCATTTAGCTTTATTCAACATAGAACATGACTAGATTGTCAATGAAACTTTTCTATGATTAGACTATGGTTTTTATAGGTTGTGTTAGAAGTAGTATCAGTAAGTGGAGGTGGTGGTGAGTATAGAATAGTAGTCACTATGACAGCTTTTTTTTACTGAAAGGTCACATGTATCTATGCATTAAGTTTCTTATCTTCTTATGTAATTGACTTTTGTAGAAGAGTTAAATAATGTGTTTATATTACTTTTATTAGTTGTATTATTGTTTATTTCATTCTAAATTTAGTTTGATGTCAAAAAAATAACCAGGGATTGGTAGCTGATCTCTCCTCTGACCTAGCTTTAACAGCTCAGTGTGGGTAAAAACTGGCTGGTTATGTTTAATGCATCAAAAAACAAACTAGTGACATCCCATAATCACCGATCAAACCAAGAACTTCAACCAATTGTGATGAACAGATATTCCCTCAGGGAGGCCATGTATCTTGAGTGCCTATTCAGACTTAAGCTCAATACAGACCTCATGGGGGGGGGGAACTCATACATACAATCCATTGCTAAAGATGCAAGAAAAATAGTTGGTTCCCTGTACTACCTGACACTTCCTGCTATCCTCTATCTTTACAAGAGTGGGGTCAGGCCAAAAATGGAGCACAGCTGCCATATAAGGACAGGAGCTCGATAGAGTCCAACAGTGACACCCTGTCCATGATGAATTATTGGGTGACAAATTATTTTCCACACTACAACCCCTTTCTCACAGATGAAAGGTCTGAAGCCACTCACTGCTCTATTGCTATTTCCATGAAAAGTGTTCATTCAGTTCTAACCTTCACAACTAAGAACCACAATACCATGCTCATTGTAGTGAAACCACCCTTATTCCCTTCATACCCCATTGGTGAGATGTAATTTCCACTCAAGCAGGTTCTTCCCACAAACCACTTCTCTGTAAAATCAACTCCAAACACGGTGCTCCCCCATTTGCTATAATCTTAACCTTCCACATTATCAGGTCGGGGTGGACCTGGGAACAACAGCAATTAAGAGTCGGTTCTATGCTCCTCTAAACCTCCCAATCAGAGGCCTTGAGGTGCTCAGCAGCACAGCAACCCTAACACACCCAGTCATGGGACAGACGATGACGACAATTACTCTAGTACAACCCATTCTTCTTTCTATTTCATTCAAACTTACTGCAATATATTTAAATATTAATCAGTTATTATTTTATAGACATCAGAGTATGTAATGCTACAAGAAAAATAAATTGCAAAGGAAATTTACTCAGTTCAGTATTTAGAAATCTTTTTCTTTTTTGCCTTAAACTCAGCCTGAACTTCAAGGGGAACTTGTACACATGATCCATTACTAGAGACACTGGAAAAATGATCAGTTCCCTGTACCGCTCCAGTAAGTATCTGACTCCTTCGGCTATCCTCTAACTTTATAAGAGCCAGATCAAGCTGAAAATGGTGTACTGCTGCTACATGGGAAGGAATTGTCTAGTCTTCGTTTTCCACTCTCAAGTTCAAAAGCATCTTCACATTCTTGTGGGTGACAAATTATTTTTCACTCTACAACCCCTTTCTCACAGATGAGATGTTGCAGGCCACTTGCTGCTCTAGTTTTATGACCATGGAAACTGTTTAAGATGAACTACATTCTTTAGTTACATGAGTCCTAACATGCACATTGTAACAAACCACAAGTGTGTATATATATATATATATATATATATACATACACAAGTACAGGGTTGGTACTACACATGGAATAAAATTCCAATAACCAAAACTTATTCTTAAGAGAGTGCTCCATTCAAATATTAAACATATGTATAATATAAAATCACTACAAAATTTGCAATTTTGTTTCAACACTTCTGGTGTCTTGTCAAGTGATGATGTTGAATACATATATATATGATGATAAAAATTATGATGATGTTTAAATGAATAACAACATAGATTCCATTTCTGTGAATGTTATTAATGGTTGTTGCTAAAGGTTTATCAATAAAATCTTCCCCTACTTTCCCTTACTATAATATACAAACTTCTTTTTTCTACCCCCACTTCTCTCTCTTCAAGCTTCCCACCAAAATTTTTAGGTCATGTTAAAATCACTACTTTTTTCTTTTTTTTTTAAATTTTATTGTTTATATTTTTATTTATTTTTTTTAAATGTCTGGTTTATTATCAAATTGTCTGGCTGAATTCATATCATTTAATAAGATGCAGTTGGTCGAATGAGGCAGGTATATATATATATATATATATATATATATATATATATATGAATGTTCCATTGGACGTCGACTCTTATGCTACAAAAACAAATTGAAAAACAACTTGAAACATCTCAGTTTTGATCTGAAAACCTGGGAAATCCAAGTATCAAACCAAAAAGATTGGCATAAGACATGTTTCATTAAGTTAAAAGGTTTTGAAGCACTGTGATCAACTTTGTCAAGCTCTAAAGCAGAGATGCCATCAAAATCCTGCTTTAACAAATTTCATTTGTCAGTGTGGCTTTGTCGCCCGCAGCAAGATTGGGCTAGTATCACACTTAATAAATGAAATATGTCTTTCCCTTATCTGATTTTCTCCACAATAGTCCCTGCTAGCATGCATAAGTGTAAAACAAAAGGCACCATCCACAGCTGACCGTCATTTATCATTCACAATAGGAGAGTCCATTATTATTATAAATGTTGAAATAATTTTATAACTGATTATATGATGAATTATTAAGTCTTTTCATTATTATTTATTTAAAAACAGTAATTTGAATTTGCTAACCAGATGCTTTCTCTGTAGCTAAATGGCATAGCACATCAGGATATAAGGAAATAAAACTCAAATAATTTATTTTTTTCTTCTCTTCCTTCCCCTTATCCTCATACTTTTACCCCATCATTTCTGGTATTCTGGTATATTGGAGTAGTTTCCTGGCTTGTACATCCTTCCACTTGCCTGAGAAGACCTTTTGGTCAAAACCTGGGTTGCGAACTAGGCTGACATTTTAGACATTTCTTAAATATATTTTATATTTATATTTATATATATATATATGTGTGTGTGTGTGTGTGTGTGTGTGTGTGTGTGTGTGTGTGTGTATGTATGTCTGTGTATGTATGAATGGTGTTCCAATGACAATTTTTCCTTCCACTACCATAAACACAGATATACGCAACCATAAAGAAATCCAAAAATGAATCAGTTTGTCTGATGATCACAGAGAGTGTGAAACCCAGGGGTACCAATTCACATCAATCCAATTATATATATATATATATATATATATATATATATATATATATATATATATATATAGATTAAGCTTTTTATTTAATTTTTCTTGTGTTTGGAAAAGTGTTTTCTTTTCTGGACACAGAGCATGTAGAAACTATCCAAATGTTCTGCAATTCCAAGCGCTTTCGTCTATACTTTTAGCAATTATCAAGGATGATTTTATTTTTATTTTTTAATTGAGTGATGGGATGTGTATATGTTTCTAAAGTTATAGGGATGTTTTATTTTCTGAACACAGCACATTATGGCCATGTTCGTTGTTAATATTATTGAGTTTTGGCTTTTTCTTTTTTATTATTAAGGCTTCCATTATTTTTAATCTTTTTTTTAACATGTGGATGAGGTTATTATGTTTGTATTTTCTACTAGTATGTTTCAGATGGAGTCTGCTAAGTGTGTGTGTGTGTGTTTAAATGGGTTCTAATGTGGCTTTGGTTGGATAAATTTAATGTAAGGCATATGGATAGGCATGTAGTAGTGTAACCGATGTAATTATTTATGAATTCAGTTTGATCAGGAACACAGTTCCTTAAGGGGCATTTGAACTCATAATGTTTTGGTTTTGCTGGTGTATTGTCATTTTTTAGAATAAGGTTAGCCATTTTAAATTTTTTGTAGTAGATAATTAATTTGATTTTTTTGTTCGGGTCAATTGGGGTAGTGTATTTCTTCATGATATTTCTAAGTGAAGATTTTTCTTGTTTGTAATTGATGTGCATTTGGTTTTTGTAGAAAATATTTATGTTATTTTTTACTGTTATTTACTTTGGGAAGAAATAGTCTAATTTGGTGGCCTATAAGGTGGTTAGGGGGACCATTGTTAACTAGTATCTGTTTTGCATTACTGAGTTTTTTTTAAGGAAGATTAGTCAAGTGGATGGATTCTGGTGTGCTCTTAACAATAGCTTCCCTAACCACATTATAGACCACCAAATTAGACTATTTCTTCCCAAAGTAACATTGTTTATGAGTTCAAATGCCCCTTAAAGTACTGTGTTCTTGATCAAACCAAATTCATAAATAATTACATAGGCATACAATTATTTAGTGTGACTGAACCTGAAATGCATTATCAAAGGGCCTAATGAAAAATTAATAAACAGTATAACAGTTAATAACATACTTAACTGTAACTGTAGAAAATGGGAAAGTTGCCCCTTAATACATAATGTTTAACTACTAGCATCATATATAAAGATGAGGCTGAATTTTCCCACTATGACATATACTTGTTCCATGGATTGCAAATTTAAACATTGATACAATAGCAATATGACATACTTAAAGCTGAGTATCACAATAGCACTGCCCTATCTAAATATGTATGGAAGGTTAAAGAGGATGAAAATTTGTGTCCAAATAAAGGTGAAACAAAACGAAAAGTTACACAGGAAGAACAAATCTTGTAGATTACACAAGAGAAGCTTGTAATTTTTTTATTCCCAAGTACCAACTATTAAATAAATGATCAGAAATATTTGTGTATGAAAAATATACATTGGTGAATATGATATAATGTCATATTAATGTAATATAATGCATAAATTAATACCAAACTAAAATAATATAAATATTAATTAAATTGTAAAAAAAAAAATTAATTTACACACTTTTGTTTAGTAGACATTGGATTACATCCCTTAGGATCTTCCATAATTTATTTAGACTTTTCAGTTAGCCTTATGAATATTTATGAACATTTTTTAAATTTAAAAACTAACAACATTTTTACTTTTGTTTATAAATAATTGTTGCAAAATAAAATCCTTACGCTTGCCTTGATAAAGTCCATTAGAGGATGAAACATGTTGTCTGAGAGAAGTTTTCTGTTTGCCATTATTCATATTGCCCTTTTACAGGTATATTTTTAGTTATAGTTGAAATTTTACGTGCATGTGCACACACACACATATATATATATTTTAATAGTGCATATTTGGGCAGCAACCATTTTTCTTTTAAACATGTTACATTGAATTTGTAAGAATGTTGGAAAAACTAAATTAAAAATTCATTAAATTTTCCTTGTCTGTCATATTCAATGAAACACACACACACATATATATATATATATATATATATATATATATATATATATATATATTTATAGCAGCAAATATTCTTGGTGTTCTCAGTTAGTTCATCCTGGATATGATGATAAATTACATCCAGTAGCAAGGCCTCTGACTGGAATGTTTTGAGGAGCTTGGAACCACCTTTTAATTGCTGCTATTCCCGGATCCACCCTGAACTAAGGTGGTAGCACCTGTTAGGGTTCCAGCTGTGAGCAACTATTTAACCCCAAAACTGGGATCAAAACAATATGAAAGCATAAAATTTTTTATAGTAAATACCAGGAATACATTTTCATAGTAAAAAATTACCAGCAATGCATTTTTGTAAAAATGACTAATGCTGCCAAGAAAATTAAATTTCAGCATTAAATGACCCCTAAGGAGTTGATATGCTGTTGAACAAATAAAATAAATAACTAGCAAATATTCTAGAGTGAGAGAGAGAGAGAGAAAAAAAAAACTTGGTTGGTAATTGCTACAGAATTGTTCAGTACATCATTAAATGTTATACCAGTAATCTTCCTGAAAAATCATCACCCAAAATTCTGGATTTGATCTGCGCTTGAATATTGAATACTGAAACTGCTAAGAAATATGCAACAACCTCAATCTTCAAACCAGCTGATATATATATATATATATATATATATATATATATATATATATATATACTTGTGTGTGTATGTGTGTGTATATTATCTTTATATATTGGTATTTATATACTTACAGTCATATGCAATAACATTTTTGTATAATATTGTATGTAAGCAAATTTTATAAATGGAACATCTGATAAGAAGATAAGTATGAATGTCTGCTCTAAGGCAACTTACAAAGACAGTCTGTGTCTTAAGAATAAATAACCTACTTATACTCTGCTTATATACAGAACATTTATAAAACTAGCAAGGTGAAAATCTTTCAGATAAAATGACTTATCTGCTTTTTAAAAAATCAATTTTAGGTAAATAATAATTTCAAACATAATTTTAACATTTTTTTAAAATTTCAACAAACAAAAAATTTTTTAATGTTTTTATTTAGAAATGAAATTGTAACTATTTTTTAACAACTTGATACACTTAAACTGCACTGCCTTCTGAGTATGATGATAAATTACATCCAACAGCAAGGACTGATTGGGAGGTTTTGAGGAGCTTGGAACTACCTCTTAATTACTGTTGTTCCCAGGTCTACTCTGACCCAGGGTGGTAGCACCTGTTAGGGTCCCAGCTATTGGAAAATAGTTAACCTCTATACTAGGGTTAAGCACTATAAGAATAAAGAAATAGATTTTTATAGTGAATGTACCAGCAATACATTTTCATAGTAAAAAAGCATTACCAGCAATACAGTAAGGGAAAAAAATATTACCAGCAATACATTTTTGTAAGGAAAAAAAATATTACCAGCAATACATTTTTGTAAGGAAAAAATATTACTAGCAATACTTTTTTGTAAAAGAAATTACTAATGCACCCAAGTTTGACATTAAATGATCCATAAGGAGTTGGTATGCTGTTAAACAAACAAATACCTTTAAAACACTATGAATTACTTTTGTTTTAAAGTTTGGCCCAAAATATCTCACAACATTCATATTTAATACTGTTTCTTAACTGTATTAGGTTGCTGTAAATTGAGATAACTTATTCTGAAAAAAGAAGAAAAAAAAATCTATACTATCTGAGCTAATAATCCAAAGAATAGATCTTTGTGATGTTTGCTTGTTCAGCCAACTTTATATCACATTGATAGCTAATTTGTAATGATCAGTTTTCAATACGGATCAATAAAATACGAGTCATGCTTTTGTGTAGGGATTATTCAACAACAGAGATGATTAATGATGGAACAGCATCAAGTAACACAATTTATGCTTTTATATTACAATTGATAAGCAAAACAGAGAACATTTTACAGTGTATTTACATATTGAGTGATTCAACATGTTACAATAAGCTGTCTTTTTTTTCTTTATATGGATATTCCTTTAACAATGAGACATATTATCATCAGAGTGGATCAGTTATTTAATTACTTGACTATTAGCCTTTGTCAAATGATTTCTGGCCAGACATTGAAACCTAACAGAAAATGTAGTAATCAAGTGTTCAGATATAGGATCAAGTTGATAAGAATTCAGACAGAATATGACACTTATATGAATGTCTTAGATTTAGTTGTACAGTACATGTTATTTAGTTGTACAATACATTATGGTATTTTTAATTCGAGAGTCACAAAACCTACAGAGTCTGTTCTAAGGAAATTTGTTACTTTTAGTAGAAAGGTTTTGCTTTATATTGTCAAGTGCAAATTTGCAGGACTGTTGTACTTATTTTTTTAATTTGTTTCAGATCAGTGACTGAACTATGTGAACAGAAAGTGAGGAATTTTTTCATGAAGTTCCTGTTCCTGCAGAAAAAAACTCCAAAGGAAATAAATCCTTGAGTATATAATGTAAACACTAGATGGCAAGTTCTTATATTCAAATGTGATGTACCAACTTCCAGAATTTTGAGACTCAATACACGGCATCATCTGAAAGGCTTTCCCATAGTGCAAACTCTTTAAATTATTAATCAGGTCCATGACCTAATATTGGCTGAATAATATTATAAAGTATGATTTCCTTTGTATTTTATCAGTCCAGCAATAGTAGTTTATCTTGCATACCAAAACCTACTCTACCCTTACTGCTTGGGCATTTATATAGCCTATACCTTGGCTATGCTAATTAGGCAGTCATTTACATATCACAACAGGCTGTTTGACAGATATTGGCCAACACAATTGCTGAGACAAGTTAGCATTATAATCTATGAGCAGTTGGTCATGCAAAAACTGTCAGCCAGTTGGGTGTCAAAATGTTTAAAAGCCAATCAGAAACAATACCAAGATGATTTTGTAGTATTTTCAGCCATCTGACAACCAAACAAAACAGTCCATGCAGTAATAGCACTCACATTCTCCAGGGTCAAAGAAATTTAAGATCCAAAAGACAGCAGGAGGGGACATATCTACATTTATTTTTTAATAATAAGGTATTTTGATGACAGACTATCTTCAGAAGGGCAAAAAAATTGGTGCAGGTTATTAGTCTTGTATTCTTTATTTTTGCTATTATTGGGATCCCAGGTTTTCATTGCTATCTGAGTGTCAGGATTTCAAACATTTAACAACAAAACATCTTTTAAATGAAACATAAAAAAGGTTATTTTCTGAAGTAAAAGAAGAAGCAGAACATCAGTTGAAATAACATTTATATATTCTTCTCAAAAAATATACAATAGCAATAAAATGTTCCATTTTCCTTGCAGCAAAGTTTGTTTTATAAAGTAATTAAGTGTTCTTAATATGGTGTGAAATGTGTAAAGAGGCTTGCTTTATGATGGTCAGCCTAATGTGTTTGTAAGTTTGTAGACAAAGGCTTAGTATGTGGTTGCTAGTTAATCCCTTCTATTGAGTGCATGGACAAAGCTTTAGTCAGTGGCTCCTATTGTAGGTGTATGTGTGGGTACATATGTGTGTACACATGTGTAGATCAAATTGGCTTCCATAATTGTTTTGAGCCTCAAGATGAAGTATGCTTCTATTTTTATATTCATAAGGGGATTCAAAATCTAATTTCATATAGAGTCGTGAATTTTTTGAATACAAGGTTTTCATTGGTTAGAAAATAATTTCACACTAACTTTCAAAAATTTTTTTCTTAAATTTTCATGAGTAGTGAGGGGAGTTATTATTATTTTCTAAATGGTCCAAAAAATAACATGTGGTAGATCTACAACTATGTCTTCAAGTATTTTGGTGGTACTTGCCCTTGTAATGATGGATTATTAGACCAACCTTCTGATAAAATTTTATTGGTTGAAAAATATATAGAGAATTTAATTCCTATACTATGACTCATTTTTCCCCACTCTTATATAGTTTATTTTCTCTGCTATTAATAATGGAAGCACCAAAGATTTACCTGCTTCTGTTTGCTCATGGAATTTTACTTTAATGGAAAGGAGAGCAGTGTAGTTATTCTTAAAATGAATTTCATCAACCTGCATGAAAAGACAAATAACACAAATGAACAAAACATATACACACTTTACTATATAATAGTCCAAATTTATGTCTGTAAGTTTTAATGTTTCTAAATAAAATATATTTATCTCCCCTGCACTCACAATGTGTAATTATGACAATGGTGGAGTATTCAAATGAATAATACAAAGAAAGGATCCTCTTTGTAAAATGTATAAGAGACAAAGAAAAAAAAATGATAAAAACAGAGATTGGAGGATATTTACATATCTATGTACAAAAGGATAAAATATAATAATTAGAAAAAAATTATATCTAAAAACTCACATGGGAAAACCACTTAATAAAAGTGTAGTGGAATGGTAAATAGAATTGTACCTATTTCCATGTGTTAAGTAGAAGAGAAATAAAGTGTATAATAAAGAGAGACAGGCAAAAGATGATTAATGATCATGTATTTCATAGAACAACACAATACAACAATATGGCACCACTGATATGCTGTTTAAGTCTGTGGGATGAACCAGAATTGGATCCAGTGTTTTGCAGCCCAGGCTAGGGCTAAAAAGAGAGGAAGAGAAATAAGATCTCCATTAACAATGTCTTACTCGACAAGTGAAAAGATGTGGCATAAGAAAGATAAAGTAGCAAGTCTTGAGAGAGCTAATTTCACCGTGCAAAGGGGACATAACACAGCCATTATAGCAAAGAAAGGAAAAAGCCTAATGGCCCATTCTGACTAATTATGACCCAGAAGTGAAGAGGAAAACGTTGTGATGGAAGAAGATCTTGACAGAGAAGAAAGGATGAGTTCTTCAGATCAGGATAATGCAATAGAAAGACGAGCATATGGATAATAGCAGGAGTGACTCAGACATGGAAGAAGATGAAATGAGATCAAGACAGGACATAAATGTCAAGGGGGAAAGGAGCAAAGAGATTGAAATAGTTCAAGGACAACCAAAGTCATTAAACCTCTTCAGTTCAGGCAGGTGTTGTGGATTGGTAAATAGGATTGTACCTATTTGCATATGTTAAGTAGAAGAGAAACAAAGTCTATAGTATAAAGAGAGACAGGCAGATGTTGACTACTGATCATGTGTCAAATAACAACACAATACAACAAAAAGTAAAGACTCAACAGAATATGCTGTCAAGAATGATGGCATATATAAAAATTGGATGAAAATCTGATGGAAAAGTAAAATATATATGACAATTTCGAAAACTTCTATTTTGACACATTTTGCAGATGAATCAGTGTCATCAGAAAAAAATCTTAACAAAACCTATATTAATGCAACAAAACATGATTCAGGTTAAGCATATGCACACTTGATTTTTTACTTTATTGTTATAGAGATTTGATAACTTCAACTCAGTTATATATCAAATTTAGGCAAACTTTATGCCCACAAAAAAAATGAAGTAACAAAAGAACAGTTTTGACATTGACACCACTATTATTTTAAATACCTCCACTCCTTGGCAATGTTAAAACTGCTACTAATCTCTAGAATTAAACATGTGAGAGGCTATATATCATCTCATTCTGTCAGCAAATAGTGGCTTTGCATTCATTACAAGCACACACTAAGTATTGCCTGATATGATCCATACTGTCATGTTGGTATTGTAGTAATGCAGAGCATGGGTTATCTAGTAGAAAGCGAGTTCAAATTGCTGCATCTGTAACAAGAAATTTGGTTTGAGGTGCATGTGCAGATGAACCATGATTTCATGAAATGGACATAACACCTATGCAAATGTATAAACACTTGCTGCTTACTATATAAGCAGCTACATTGCTTGCTAGGGGACATTAGTAATTCTGTAGACGATGCTTGTGGTGTGTAGTAGAAAGAAAAAGCAATACAGGCAACATAAGCAGAATACCCTCCACAAAGCACAAGCTATTTCAGCCCTTAAGATGGACGCCGGTTTCAGTGTGAAGCTGATTCCCCTGTTTGCTGGTGCTGGATCAGTGGTCAAATGAATGGAAAAGGTGTAACTTGTCTGCAGACTGCATGACATGAAGCAGCTAGAACACGTCATTCCCTTGAAACTGATGGGAAGCACGTTTGCTGTCTACCAACAATTGAGAAACAAGGAGGTGGATGCAGACAAAATAAAGACTGCCTTATATATGGCCTTCATGATAGATGAGTTTGCAGCATATGAGCAATTCATAGTGAGCCAGATGCAACTTGATGAATCTGTCAATGTTTATCTGGCAGAGCTACAGAAGCTCACAATATGGTGGCACGGTGAGTGACTGCACACTCAGGTGTGTATTTGTGGCTGGACTACCAACCCAGCTGAAACAACTCCTTCATACATTGTTGAGAATGGATATGTTGTCCATTGACCAGATCCTGGCATGTGCCCAGGATATCCTAAAGGACAATGCATTGCAAACCACAAGACTGCCTCAGCCATCAAACGGCTACCAAATCCAAGAAGGCAGCAGGGCATGTGAGCAGGAGCCACCTTGGGAGATGCATTGTTTTTGGTGCTTCACTCTGGGTCACCTGGTGTGTACCTGTCCTGAAAACGAGACAAGGGAATAAATGATTGTGCCAGTCTCTTCTCTGGAGAAGATGAAAATTTGGCACTACCAGTAATTGCAGTTGAAATTGATGGGAGGTCACGCACAGTGCGCAGTGACTCTGGTTGTTCCTGATTATTAGCCAGTATAGACATGTGCCGGTAATTGGATGAGAAGGTTTGTGTGTGTGACGAGCATCAGTGGAGAGACTAATGCCTGCAGGGTTGGGTTTGTCAACGTGAACCTGAATGATGGTATCACATCAAAGTTGACATCCTGGTGACTCATGAAAGGCTGCTCGGATATGATCTACTGATTGGGATGAACACTATAAAAGAGATGGGAGGAGTGCAAATCACTCCATCAGGCACAGTAAAGTTCTGTCACAGTGAACCACTGCTATGTGGTGATAACTATTGATGAACAGGACTTCAGTGCTAAATTTGACAAGGTGGCAAAAGTTTGGACTACAACATGGACATGAATGAGAGGTCAAGCTCCAACAGTGCTATATAACATGATGGTTGAATATCCCGTGTCCAACTTGGACATGAGCTGAAAATCTGGTTGGATAACAGTTAGTTGATAACATATCTTGAGAAGGAGTTTGGGCCGGCTAAGGGTTTAATTCCACTGATGGCTGTGATCCAAGAGAACAAGGGAAAGGTTTGCTCTATCATGGACTATCAGGAGCTGAATAAATATGTTCACAATGAATGCTGATGTTTGTGCACACAAATTAAGAGAATGGCAGCAGCGAGGAAATTATGTATCACTTCTGGATTTAAGAAAAGATTATCTGCAGGTGCATATCTACAAGGCTTTGTGGCCATTCCAGACTGTACTTCTGAGAGGGCATAGGTACTGCCTTACATGGCTGGGTTTTGGACTTAATGTAGCACCCCTTATAATGTGGTCAATAATCAATGTGATACTGGCTCAGAATGAGTCAATTAAACATGCCATGTCAGTATACATTGATGATATTTACATTAATGAAAGCAGAGTTTTGACAAAACAAGTTCAGAAGCACTTTACCAAATTTTAGGACTCTTGTGCCAGGACCCTGAGAAGCTAAAGGATGGGGCCAAAGTATTGTGATTGTATGCCTGGAGGAAGCATGGTATACTTCAGTGGAGACAAAGGAGTAAGATCCCACAAGTTCCAGTCACCATTACTCATTGAAGTGCATTTTCTGTATATGGGAAGCTCACCGGTCACTTTCCAGTGTGTAGCTGGCTCAGACCAGCGACAGTATTTCTGAAGCAATGGGCAAATGTGATGACCAAAGGTTGGGACAAAAAGACCTACAATGCCCTACTAAAACACATGCTCACTGAAACAATTACTAGAGCATGTCAGGAGGACTCTGCGAGAGGGAATTGGTGTGTGTGTGAGCAGGAAATAAAGGTGTGGGTTGATGCAAGCTCCCTGGCTACCAGAGTAGCTTTGGAAGTTGATGGGGACATTATCGAAGATGTTTGTTGGCTGTATCCAGATGGAGATTCACAGCATATTGCTGAACTGAATGCAAAGTTGAGAGGCATTAATCTAGCACTCCAATAGAAAGCAATGGTGCTGCACCTGCTAACCAATTCAGCATGTGTACACCAGTGGATCTCGAACACTCTATCTGGGAAGGCAAAAGTGCACACCAAAGTGACCACAGAGATGCTAATAAGATATTGTCTCAGCACTTTGGAGGGTCTTGTCAAAAAATACAGCCTAATTATTGATGTGGCCTTGGTCAAGTCTAGTGCAAACTGGGTCAATCATCTCACTAGGGTACTGCAGTGATGGCTCAACACAATATGAAATGAAGCAGAGCCTACACAGACAGCATGTGCTACAGCCATTGATGATTCTGCCCAGATAATGAGTATCCTTCACCAAAGTGGGCATCCTGGTGCAAAGTGCATCCTGTATTTTGTGAGCCAAGTCAATCTTGCAATATCCAAGGCTGTGGTTAAGAAAGTGGTGGGACAATGTGATGCATATTAGTCCATAGACCCAGCTCCAGTACAGTGGAAGAGTGGATGGCTAGATGTAACAGACACATGGTGCCGAATAGGAGTGCATGTAACCCACCTTGGCAGCAGACACTACCTAATGTGGCCCTACTTGGTTCACCTTCTGCTGCTCACTATTTCATCAGGACTCTGCTAGCTTGTCTGACAGATAGAGTCAATATTCTTTGATTGAAGACCACCAACTGAGCTACTTACCAACAATGGTGCAGCATTCTGTAGGAGCACAAACAGAAAATTTGCAGAAGGCTGGGGCATCAACCTGTACTTTCAATATGCGTACCTCCCAGTGAGGAATGACACTGAAGCAACATGCTATCATACCATCAAGTGCATTGCTGCCAGAAAGCAATGTTCTGTGGAGGAAGTGGTGTATCTCTACAATATAATGCCAAATGAACAATACATCTACCTCTACAACCCCAGCAAATGGAATTTACACCTACAAAGTGTGGGTAAAAGGGATAGACATTTCAACTCCATAGACAAAAAGAATGCAACCTACACAATTGGAGATGTAGTGTGGGTGAAGGCCCCATGCACCATCTGCATGTCTAAATTTGGAAAGGGGGTGTTGCCTGGACACCACAGTCTACACTCAGTTCTGGTCAATGGGATGTCATGCCATATTAGGGACCATCACCCTGTCAAAGGGGTGGACTGTGATGGTGAGTCCTCAGAATGCAAGAGCGCAGTAGAAGGTGAAGATAGTGAGTCATCAGAACAAGGAATTATAGTGGAACTCACGGGTTCCACTCAAACGCCCAGTGACATGACAGATGATGATGACCTGCCAGATCTAGATGAAGAGACTTCCCTCGTCTGATTCACCTCAACAGATGTTCCTCTTGTATTAGAAGCACAAACCTCTTCAGTTCCACTATGGAGAAGCACAAGGCACAAACGACCACCCACCGTTTGTCACCAGGAGACCAGGTAGAGTTTATTTAACACAGATCATGGCTTACCTAGTACAAAGCGTGTTTGAGTTGCTGCAGCTGTAACAAGAAATCCAGTTTGAGGCTTAGAGGTGCACGTGTGGATTGACTGTGATTTGATAAAATGGATATAACACTTATGCAAATGTATCAACACCTGCTGCATACTATATAAGCAGCTATATTGCTTGCTAGGGGACAGTAGTAATTCTGTAGATGATGTTTGTAGTGTGTAGTAGAAAGAGAAAGAGGTACAGGCAGCATAAGCAGAATACCCTATACTAAACACAGGTATAACTGGAAGAAGTGATTCCTGTAGACTATAGTGGATGAATAGGCAGATGTGACCCAAAGAGAAGAATTATACTTTCACTTGGTATTTCCATGCTAGTATGAAAGCTTTCACCCTTAAAGAAATCTCAGTGGCACAATTTTCAATGGAAAGATTAAATATTTAATTCCAAAGGGTGTCACAAAGAAAATCACAAAATGAGACCCAATCAGTGCATTGGTAACAAAAAGATATCATGTTAATAGAGGGTTCTTGGCTAATAGATGAGCAGGAAAGAAATATCTATAGACACAAGGCAACTTTGTATTTGTTTTATAATTTAGTGTTGTAGAAATATTTTTGTCATTTTTCTTTTAATCATTTCACCTCAAGCAAGGTGATAAGGTCACTAAGATGCAAGGAGTTACTGAGTGTAAGAGAAAAAAAACATTATTAAGGAGAGAGAACAATAAAAGAACAGGAATTAAAAAGACAGAAGATAACAATTGACATTGCATTTAAATTTTTGAAGACCAAATTTAACTGGAAAGTAAGAAGCCAAAAGAGAGTTCCACAAATGAGAAGTGTGGGAGAAGAAGGTACTAGCATAGGACTTCTGGTTATATCTAGCTATTTCAACTGTAAGTTGATGAGACCTAGCAGCCAATCTAGTACTGCACTTAAATTCATAAAGTTTGGGTGCCAAAGAGGAAAGCACATCAGAAAAATTACCATGAAAATATTTTGTCTGAATTTTGGGGATGCATAATAATTAAAATATTTATTTAAATAGAAAATGCACAGAGAAGCAACATTACAGTGGTGGGAAGGTGACTGAAGCTGAGATACCAGCTCAGTACTAATAACATTGCAGAATCTTTTTTGAATTTTATAAAGAATTTCTAAATGAATAGCAGAAGCACTCGGACAGATGTAGCAGCAATGCATGGTCAAATGGTAGACTTATAAATGGGTAAGATAGATTATGGCAAGAAAAATTGTCCAGCATAACAATGAACTGACTTTCCTAGCAGCAGGTGTAGCAATTGATTCAATATAATTTTTCTACTTCACACAAGTGAAAAACATTAGCCCAAGAAGGTGCAAAAAGTCTCTCTCCTAAAGGATAGAATCAGCTGTGGTGATGGAAGGTAAAATAAGTTCTCTCGGTCAATTAAAAAAAAAGCAATTTTGTTTTGGAGGCATTAAAATTAACATGTCATTTTAATAAATATTTGTTTCTTTACAAAGTTTACATTGAGAAAAAGTCTTGTTATTTTTGTCATTGCCTCAAATAAACCTTTTTGAAAAAATTAGGAGAACCTCTAATTTCTTCCCCTTTTTTTCTATTTAGTTTTTCATTTAATTAGTTTCATAAATAATTTTAAAACTAGAAAATATAATAAAATTTCCAATCAGTAGTGTGCAGGGGGGAGCAGACAGTGCAACAGCCCCAGACATCCATATCAGGAGGTTATACTGAGTATGATGATAAACTACATCCGTGTCCTGGGTAAGACAATAAACTATGTCCAACAGCAAGGCATCTGATCAGGAGGTTTTGAGGAGCATGAAACCACCCTTAATTGCTGGTGTTCCCAGGTCCACCCTGATGCAGGGTGGTAGCACCTGTTAGGGTCCCAGATATGGTCAAATAGTTAACACCCAAACTTGTGTAAAATAGGTTTTAATACCAGAAATACTTTGTAATAAAAAAATTATTACTAGCAATAATTTTTGAAGGAAAAATTATTATCAGCAATACTTAAAAAAAAAAAAAAAAATACAAGCAATACAAACAGTTATACATTCTTTGAAAAAAATATGACCAGCTATAGATTTCTCCGAGGAAAAATATTCCTAGAAATAGATTTTTGAAGAAAAACATATTACCAGCAATAAAAGTTTTGTCAGCATTAAATAACCCATTGAGTTGTTGATATGCCATAAAACAAAACAAACCAAACCATATCAGGAGAGCATCTAATCAAAGAGTGAAATAAAAATTTAGTTTATATTTAATTTGAATAAAGTTTTTATTTCATGTTTCATCTGTTTTTACATATTTAAAATGTCTTCTTTTCTCACATTTCTACAGGCGGCACTTGATTTAGTCTTAGGGGCACACAATCAAGAAGTTGACCCCGGGCATCACCAAACATCTGCACATCACTGTTTCCAATTTGAATTAAAATTTGAGCAACATATCCAATTCAAAACTGTAATAAATGGCTATTCTTAATTGTGTTTTATTAAACACAATTAAGAATTGCCATTACATATTTCAATTTAATGTAAGCATAGCAATCAAAATAAAGTATTTAATTATTTGCAGTGTTATGGGCCTCGCGACTTTTGTTGCGAGGTCTGGACGTTTTTCAGTTAATGGCTCCTGGTACATTTATCTAGCAAACAATATTTGGTAGTAAAAGTAAGAAACAAAAATATAGAATTTAAACAGACAATGCATGTATTAACACACAGACAAAAAAAAATTACATTAATGTGTACACAATTGAAAGGAAAGGAAAAGATATTAAAAACTTAGCTATTGTTTGTGCATGTGATATACACTTGTGTGTATCAGTGTGAGAGTTCAATTGTTAGTTGATCAAGAGAACCAAATGCGCCCCAGCGAGGAAATTCTTATCTACTCTTGTTACATTTTGGAGCAAGAGGTAAAAGAAAAAAATGTTTGTTTTTTTATAAACTTAAACAGCGTCACCTACTGGGTGTTTGGTGAAGCCAAGTGGGGTAACCCCCAGTAGTATTTATTTACCTGTTAATTTAGACATTCTATAAATATTCCAATAAATTGGAACTTTTTTAAAAATATTAATTAAGTTTATTAAATATTGTACAATCATGGAAAGATCTATAAATTAAAGAGATAAAAATACTGAAATAATGCAAAAAAAGTAATTTAATCAACTCACCTCTGGTGTTATTAAACTTGGGAAATTTACCTGAATGACTTTATAACCAGAATTAAAATTTGCCCAGTTTTTGTCGACACCAATTTTGAGAGGAGCCTGGAGGGAACATATCAAGGGTTTTCTAACCGGAGAAGCCATAGCAACGTACATAAATAAATATTAAACTTAAGTTACAGTTCAAATCTCGTGAACGCGAGATTTATGCTATCATGTCATTTTATGCCTTTAATGCGAAGGAGAATTTTTTAAATTTGCTTATTTTTACAAAAAAATATTCACAAAAAATTATATAGGCGGAAAAAATTAAAATGGAAGTAATTTTAAAAAAGATTTTTTTTTTTTACTGTCCCACTATCGATTCTCTTTTTCCCGACGTGCATCACTCTGCTGTGAAAGGCGTGTTCTGTAATTCATAGGCGCAATGGCTGACGTTGACGAACCAATATCTGACCGTGAGAAGGTAGTGTATTTAAATGTTTGCATGTTAGCATTTTTTTTTAAATTACGCATATTTTAATAACATTTTTAAAGGCTAATCTACTATCTCGATCAAATAGGCGACTTTTTGTTATTGTTGTATGCAAACAGGGATTTTCATTTTTTTTTCAGATATTGTTACTTTTCCTTTCCTAGTTTACTTTAGACTTGGAATAGAAAACCCATTTTATCTGGTCATTTAAACTTAATTTCTTATTTATTTCACTTCTCTGCTTGCATAGATTTTGTACTCGGTTACTACTTTTTAATATGCATTTATTGTTGTCATCGTGGATATTTCTGCTGTTTAGGTTTGATTTCGCTAAGCTTTTTGGCAAAAGTCTACTTCCGTCTGAACACCAACAGAACAGGCTTGGCTTCCTCTCGATTTTTTTTCCCAACTCCGTTCGATTTCAAAATAATGATCCATATATTTCTTATACCTTACTCTTTATAAATTACAGATTGATCTACCAGAAGATCTTTTCAGTCCCAAAACAGAAAAATATCTTTGGAGTAAACCACTTATTTTTTATTTTTCAATATATGGTTATAAAATCGGGGATCAGTTGTGTTAGTAATTTTCTCTTTTCGTTTTCACACATCTTTCCAAAAAGAGTGACAAAAAGTCCATTTGTTCATGTTTTCGGTGTCTGATTACGGTTTAATGTTTCTACTTTTTAATTTTTATAAGGATACGGATAACTTCCGTACGAAATAATAATTATATTTTATTTTGTTATCTTGTATTTATAGAAAGTATTGAAACTATAAACTTATATTTCTTATTATTGTCCACGCCCCCGAGCAGAAAAAAATATTGTAAAGAATCTTGTCTCTTTTCATTATGATTTTATTTTTTAAAAAAATCTCGTTTGTATATTTTTAGATTGAGACAAACTCTTAGAAAAAAATATATCTAAAAATAAAACTATTAATTGTCTCTTCCCCCTCCAACATTTAAATCATTTTATACACACACACACTTCAAAGTTTTGACAGCAGTTTTTCTGGTTTGTAGGAAGGGAAAAAAAGACATCACGAATGATCGCTTACAATATCAGGATCTTCTAAAAAAAACATCACTTGACAACAGAATCGTATTGCACACAAGATTGATTAAAAAATTATTTGAACACGTGACCACACTATAGTAAATCGTACTGGAAACAAAACAAATATAGTTTCACAGCCGATTTTAATAATGCAACAAACCGCATCTTTAAAATTACATTTTCATATGCGATTTTCTTTTTAAATAGTTTTTCTTGATGTTTAAAAAAAACAGTTTTCAGCTTTTTTAAAAATAAAAAAATATGAAAACCTGAGTACAAGATTAATTTTTGTCAACAATTCTGACACGATCCATTTCCTGACCTTTCCTCTCATAATGATAGAATTAAGTTTTAGTTCGAAATTATTGAAAATAAAAGGTAATTTGCCAACAAATCTGTCGTTTTATTGATATATACACGTGTAAAATTAATACTGTGATTGTCAATGTCAATAGGATTAGTTGCCTTGACATTTATTTACTGTAAATAATTTACATATGATTATCATTTATCAAAGATTCGAGATAATCTGCCGTTTAAAAAAAAAAAAAACATTGGAAAAAGGAAAACTTCATCACAAACAACTAAAGAAAAATATAAAAAATTGAAAGTCGTGTCAGAGATGATTTTTTTTTTTTTGGCTTGTCTTCTGAACAACTTAAATGCTTGTCTATGATTTCTTAGTCTTTAGTTTTTAAAAATTTTCCTTTTTTTTTTTTCCGTATTTATAGCTAAAAAAAAAAAAACAACTTTTGAAGCTTATTCCTAGCGACCTGAGAGTTCCTAAGTTCATACTGTCATTTAAAATAGGGAAGATTTTTATTTTTAAACTTTTTATTTATTTATTTATTTTTTTACTTTTTTTATTTGAAGAAAATAAATGTTATTGAACTAAAATTTGCTCTGGCCAAATTATTCGTTCTAAATTTGTGAATAATCAATAAATAAAAGTAAGTCTGTAAAAACTAAAAAGTAACCGTAGTAATTAATTGTGATCAGTTTGACTAAAAATGTGAAATTAGTAAGAAGAGTTGTGACTAATTTTTGTACTCAATACTACCAATTGGCTTTTTCTTTTCTTTTTTGTCTGTGCTCTTAAAAACTAAATTTATTTTTTATTCATATTTGTTGCGTTAATTTAATAATAATTTAATACATTTATTGAATTTGCTTTTTACGCCAATTTCTCAGGCATAAAAGATTAAAAAAGGACAGTCTTCATGACAATACAAAAATGCCAAATTTGCAAATAAGAGTAAAAAAGCATAAAAAAGATTATCAATGTTTGTCGAAAACTTATTTTGATAATCACAGAAAATAAAATCATATGTCGGATCTGATCAAATCGTCTTATTGTATTTAGTTTCTTTTTACACATTCAGGTTCTGCTCTTAATTTTTAAAGATAAAATGTCTATATGGAAATATCCGATAGATCTATCTTTTATTAAAATAATATTGTTTCTTAAAATCTGAAATGAAAATTTAAGAACAGTTTCGACGGATTGTAATAAAGGTGTGTCCATATTTAAGAAAGAAAAACATCAAAAATGGCTTATCAAGAATATGAAATTAAAAAAATTATAAAATAACGCCTTGAAAAATGTCGTCATTCTTCGGTACAAGAAAAATTCATTATTTTTGGAAAGAGTATTTTTGTTAGTTTTTTGAGTCATTTAGTTTAGTGTTTGTTTAAAACCCCTATTGTTATTTTAACGAAATGATACAAAAAACAGTTGTTGCTTTTTTTTTTTTTTTTTTCGAAAAGGTCACAATTTTTCATTAATGCTAATTAAAAAGCAACAATTTTTTGTTTGTTTGTTTTTTAGTTGAATTCTACCATATTTCATAAATGTATTGTAATGAAAAGGTCTTTAAAAACTCTTGAACATTAGCAATGGGATTCTATTTTAATTATTTAAAAATATTGTGTTGCTGATAATACTTTTTTTTCTAACTTTGAGAGTACTGTGCTTTTAAAGGTCAGGTATAAAACTGAGATTAATAACTTTTTTTTTTTTTTTCTTAATTGGAAAAGTTGAAAAATCAATTTCATGATGTTGTTCAAATTTCACCATTTTAAGTGCTTTTTGTGTATTTAACTACCTTATCGTAATTATATCGGAGATAAGTTGAAATCATATATTTTATTTTTGAATTTGTTTCTGGTGACCAGTCATACATGTTAGTTAGACTTAATTAATTAAAATATTTTACTTTTTTCTTTTTAGATTTTTTTAGCATATTCTCTCTCTTTTTGACATAAAAACTCTTGACATTTTCAAAAGAATGTTTATGTATTCTCGCCTTTTTCTTTTCTTTTTTTTAAATCTGTTTGTTGTCTACTTTGGATGACATTAGAATTTTCGAATAGTCACTGAATGTCATTTTTATGCTCATCTCATCTTTAAAAAAAATGGCCTGTTTAAAATTAATGAAGCTGATCTCTTACGCAAATTAATTTAAAAAAATCTGCACAAAAATATTATATAATACTTTAAGGGCTTGTTTACATAAATTTTTATAAATTCAAAATTTTTGTGGTGTAGAATATCCGGCATAGATTCCTGTTTTTTTGTTTGTTTGTTTTTTTAATCTCTCTACAATATTCTGTTTTTAAGATGCACTGGTAACACAAGTGGAATTGGCTAACCGAATTCAAATTTTGACCTAGTCTCTTAGCAAGAAAAGCGTGAATCTATCTCTTTTCCCATCATGAGAAGATAGAATGATTTAATTTCTTTGGATTCATGTATAGACTTGGCTTATTTGCCTTTAAAGACTTACTCTGAATTCAAAACGGTGGAAAAAGCAATGGGAAACTACTCCACTATCTTTCACAAGAAGTCATAACAATTCAGATATTAAAGAAAAGAAATCTCTGGCGAGTCAAGATATCCTATATTCTAAGGGAACATAGCATTAAAAAAAAATTAATATATTTTAAAAGCTTCTTGTAATAATTAAACAATTTTAGGACCCGGAATAAATAATAATAATTTCTAAGATCATTTATGATTGAGACTTTCATGACAAAAAAAAAAAAAATTATCAAATTTAGGTCACATTCAATTGTTAACCAAAAAATCTTGTTTTCATTCACCTTCTTTTTTTTTCTTTTTTTTTTTTTCTTAATTCTCAATTTATAAATAAGTAAACCCAGATATATAAGCAAAAGCCAAATAAATCTGTTTTCTCTTCATCATCTCTAACTGTATTTGCCTTACATGTTTGCTGCACACTGTTGAAATAGAGAATAGTTGTTGTGGGCGAGGTACTATCTTACCATGAGTGTGGGCGTGAGTTCAAACCTTTCAGTGGGTGATTTCTTATATGCTCAGCTTCCAGATCATTTAAGCCCATATTTGGATATGCTCTTACACAAGCTTTTTCAGTTGTCTTGTTTGTATATGCTTAATCCTATTTCTGCTTTTACTATTGTTTTGCTTGCTTTCTAGTTTTGTGATTTTATAACTTTCACATTTCATTTTTAGTTTCCTGCTCTAGACATCATAAAGATATCAATTAGCTGATTAATTATACCATAAGCTCCTTTTTATTCAGACCCTTATCATGAGACTTGTAAGGATCAATATTATTAGATTATTTGCCTATTGGTTTTCAATTTGAACCAGAAGTCAAACTTGAGCCAATTTTATTGCCCAATGTTCACCACACTAAAAAAAAATATTTGGTTTTAGAGGTTGGTTGTATTTTTTTTTTTTTTTTTTTTAATAATCTTTTTTTCTAGGGTACCAATACTCAGAACTTAAAATGATTACTTGGTTACTTATTTTAGTGTATCATTTTACTTAAAATTATTGCTGCATGACACAAATAGTCAATACATTATTTAAACAAATTAGCTGTGAATAATCAAGTGCTTTTTATAGTCACCTGTCACTCTTATGATTGCCAACTAAGATTTTTTTTTTTTTACATTTACATAAGTAAGGAAGTAATCGTTTTAAGTTATGCGATTAATTGAAATAAGTGCTGCATAATTTGTTGCATTTTTCTCATATGTCTTTAAATTCCTGTTTCTTGAAATGATTAATAAGTAATGTGTCACCTGGCTCTCTTAAGTTTGTAGAAGATTAAAATGTCATTTTTATTCCTTTTTGATTTGTAGTTTCAGTAAATATTCCTAATCTTTTGTGGGTGTATTGATAATAAGTGTAAAATGTGTAGTTCAGTTCTGATGCAAATTTTGCTTTTTGTTACTAATAGGATCATTCTGGTTGAAAATACAAATAAGAAAATGTCTTAAGTAGTAATTCATTTAAAGTTACATTTTTCTTTAACCATATTTTACATAACAGAACCAATTTTTGAAAAATCACTTGATTCTCAATGCATTTATTGAAAATGGATATCTGTTATAAGAGCTGTTATGGTTTAGTTTGTGAAATTGTTTATTTTGAATTTTCTAACAATAAGGTAAAATTCAGTGTTTGGAACCATTCATTTTAAGAAATATTTGAAATAATTTAACTTTCATTTAAAGCAGTGTCAGGATTATATTTAAATGTTACCTCATGAGTCCTGTAACCTCTGAGGGTCATGAGGGCATCACATGTAGTGCAGTCATAATAGCAGTGGTTTGTCTAGGGTAAGATAGTCTGATGGAGTCCATCCCTCTTCATGCTCACTTCAGAGTTTTCCTTCCACCTTAAAGCAAGAGGACCCAGTCTGCCCTGCTATTTAAACCCATAGCTAGGGAAGAAGAGATGGGTTTATACCATTCCCAAGGGTATTTATGCAAAAATGAATATAATGAACTTGTCTGTAATTTGAACTCTGCTCTCAAATTTCACTCACATTTACTACCCACATTTTGTATATCATTTCAAGTTTTGCTTTACGTTTTCTTAAATTTCAGTTTATGGTTGGTATTATCTGCTAAAATATATAGAAGTATACACAGCAGCTAAAATGTTAATATTTGCTTACTTTGAACAGTTCAGCTTAAAAATCTCAGAAAAAAATCCTACAAGATTTAAAAAAAAAAAAATAACAATATGAAGTTGACGTATGAACATAAACTTTTATAAATGTTTCCAAATAATCAAAAGGAAAATATAGAAACCTAACAATTACTATAGGATAGAAGACATGTGAAAATTCTGATTGCATATCTTTCATTATCCTTTCTGTTGCTTTACTTTAATTTTCTTTTTATTATATACTAGCTTAAAAGTTGTCCTATTGGCAGAGGGCTCTTGACTGGGTCTTCATCACAATAGATAGGGAGGAGTAGATTCAATAGGCAACAATAAACTACAAACTTAAAATTAATTGCTGCATTTAAGTATTGCTTATATTTAAGCTTAGATTTTAAAAGTTCAATGATAATTCTTCTGCTGCCACTTAATTTATAGACAATTTGATGTACGTGGGTCCTTACTTTCTGTACAAACAATTATTTTTATTTCATGGGTGGCTTTCACTGGATTTTGCAATTAATTTTGATTATTCCCAAATATATTTCAAAGTTATAAGAATTGTTATCGTACAAAAAAATTTGTCACAAAAAATCAAATAAAAAAAAAAAATATTGAAGACAATCACAGTAATGAAAACTTAGGAATCCAAAATTTCAGATATGGCCCAGAATGTTTTTAATTTGCTTATGTAGTCAGCCTGATTTCAAAATGTTATGTTAGGCTACGACCTCTAGGAGTAAAGTTGAAAACGTGTGACACACTGACATTTGCATTTATTATAGATGAAAACATAATTAGATAATCTTTATAAATAAATGTATGAATAAATGGTATATATATATATATATATATATATATATATATATATATATATATATATATATATTTATTTTCATCTTGTGCTGCTATAAGTCTCAGATACACACTTTATTTTTATCATTTTTGTTTTGTCTTTTCCATGTCTTTGATAGCCAATATTTCATATGATACTGTAAATTATTGCTGGAAGTTAATGTCCCATTGTTATCAAGGCTCAAATATGAGAAGAAAGTGGTATTACCAACATGGCAGTCAGCAGTAAATTACTCAAAATTTGAGCTGGGTATATTATTAAAATATTAGTTGTATTTTTGTGTGTGTACTGTGAAGACAAGACTTCAGCAGAGTAGTCATGCTGCCTATCCCCTCTCTTGCTCAAGCACAGTGGTTGTTTCAGTATTATGTTTCTCTATGTATTCTCTTTTATTTTGTCTTTTATCATTTCTCCTGGTTAAACTGATTTGTTCTGTCTGCTTGTGTAAGAAACAACAACAAAATTACTTTCTGATATTTGTATCTTGGTTTGGCTATAACCTGATGGTTTCTACAAGAAAATAAATGAGTCTTGTATTTTTAGATGCTGTATCATTGCTTGCTCTTTGGATTCAAGTCAACACCAAACTTCTATATTTGCAAGTAGTAGATTTGTTAGCCCAGTGCTCTATTGAGCACTCAGTGATTAATTTATCATCTTTATTTATTATACATTTAGTCTGGCACAAGGCTACAGGTTTCTTTTAGGTACCAGTTATTAAATTGCTCAAATTTTAAACAACTGCATATTGCACCTGCTAAAAGGAACTGAATATAATTTTTTAGCTTTTTTATTAGCTGTATTAGAGAAATACAAGAGTGGTTACTAGTTGAATTTTAATCTGAAATTTTCAATCTATGATGGAAAAGCATTGGATTACATGCAATAAGTTAAAAATATTTATGTAAAGAAAATGCTTTTTTTTTTCCCCCTCTTATTACAGATTTATTGGACCAATGGGACAATTTCATGCATAAGGGTTCAGATGTTATATAATTTGTGTAATTAATTAACTTAGATCTTTTATATTGTTATGATTTATGTATTTATTGAACTTGTATACATAAATTCAATGGCAGTAATACAGCCGCTTTTGGGTTGCAATACTTCCATGGAATTTATTGAGTATGTGGGACTGGGAAAATGACGTTTAGCTAAGTTTTTATATATATATATATATATAACTTAGCTGAATGTCTTGTTCCCAGTCTCACACACTCACATTAAATTCCATGTAAAACTGCAGTCAATTGCTAAAACCTGAAGAGTGGACTGGACAATTACACAGAAATTGGTCTACACTACTTTGGAATTGTAGTGCTGATATAACAACAATTGGCTAAGTGACAAATTTTATTTATATTATTTGAGATGTTATACATTATTTTTCAAACAATGAGGATGAAATGGTTTTCACATAGCCTCCGACATTAGGTTTTGGGCAAATGACCATAACAGTCATTAAGAAGATCAACTTTTTTTAAATGTCAATAACTGTTGCTGTTTAATTTTACTTTGACTTTGTGCCAGATTAAATATGATTAGTTTTTTCTTTTTCAAGAAAAAATATTTTATCCCCCCCTTTTTTTTTCTTCTCAAAAAAAAATAATTCCTTGAATCTTAGCCAGATATTGAAAAAGAAGCTGCCAAAAAAGCACTTTTATTAGAATCTATATACAATATCCTGCTACAAAGAGGTACTTGAATAACAACCTCACAGCTCACAGGATGTTAAGATAACTTGACCATTAGGTTTTAACTTCAGTTATTTTAACTGGAACAATGTCTATAGCTGTTTAATATTAATGTATAAATATTAACAGCTTATAAAATAATGTAATTTTCTTTTTATCTATTTGATAACATACTTGATACAACAATGATGAAACTTATATCTTTTAAAAAAAGATAAAGAATTTGCAGAAAAAGAAATTCCTGAATATGTCCTAGATACAAACAAAAAAAAAGATTCAACACTATAGAAATTTTTAAGAATCTCATCGAAATGGAAATTTATTCAGAGATTCTTGATAAAATCAAAAGAATCTTCAATATTATCAGTCATAACCTACTCCTGATGTCTATCAGCTTATCAAGTTGAACTTCCAAGCCTTGGTTCAGCTTCAGACATAGGCCTCCTCCTCTCTTTTCAATCTGCATTGCCAGACCCATTTAAAAAGAAAAACAACAGTGTACTGCTGGAAAATCTTCTGCCTGGTCAGTTATGAATTGAGAGATATGATTGCTGAAGTGCATATCATATATGGCACTTATCTGACTGAATAGATTGGCAGCTAGGTCTCCTTGTTTTATAGTTGAAATTGCTAGATGTAGCTGTAAGTTCTATGCTAACAGTTTCATCTCACAATTCTCACTTCCAACTTCTTGCTTTCCAGTCAACTTTGATCTTCAAAAATTTAAATGCAATGCCAATTGTTATCTTCTGTCTTAATTCCTGTTCATTTATTATTCTCTGTCTTCAATAATGTTTTTTCTTTTGTTTTTGTTTTTCCATATCCTTTTACATTTAGTAATTTTTTTGTGGTTTTATTGCCTTGTTTAGGGTGAAATAATTAAAATAAAACAATGAAAAAAAAATTACAATTTTAAAGAGGTATGATAAATATTTTTTCACTTGACCGATATGATCAATTTTGTATTCCAGTCGACTTAATCTACTGGACACAATATATCACTTTCCTATTTTTCCTGATATATTCTTCTTCTTTTTGGCCTGCTAATCCTAGGATCAAAACTGTGCTAAGTAGAGTGCATATTGAACATACTAACTCCTGTACACCTGCCAAGAGCCGGAAATGTACCCCAATGCATCCATTGCAATCATAGACTGATGATTTAGCACATTCTGATTGAACGTAAAAGCTATCAGCTTCAATGTAGTTAATACTACAATGTCACAAATATAAAAACATTGTTTAAGGATATTACCCCTGGACAGATAATAAGGTTTCTAAAAGAAATAGGAATTTTTAAGTTCTTTTAAAAAGTGTTTATGTATGGATATATAAGAATGACTGGTTTGAACAGTCCAAATTGACAAATTAAACAGTCTATTTAAAATGTATTGTAGCTACCAAACTGAGTCCCTCCAACTATTGGAAAAAAAGAAAAGTATATGTAATGTTCATCTGGTTGTTGTAAAATGACCCATCAGGGTTTGACCTGCTGTTAAACAAAATCAAAACAAACTCTGGGTCAGAAACATAATTTCAATATTTCTGCATTTAGTTTTATCCAATGAATTTTACTTTAATAATCAATAAATTTCTATTATGTTGATTGGATAAAAATAAAAAAAAAAACATTTTCATGT
Organism: Acanthosepion pharaonis; assembly: GCA_903632075.3. Classification (NCBI taxonomy): domain Eukaryota; kingdom Metazoa; phylum Mollusca; class Cephalopoda; order Sepiida; family Sepiidae; genus Acanthosepion; species Acanthosepion pharaonis. Next base: position 1,510,033 of record CAHIKZ030001735.1, on the reverse strand, counting down.
CAATGTAGTAGTGTGTGTGTGTGTGTGTGTGCATATTAGATATCCAAAATGGTAAATGCCAGAAATAAGAAATGATTCTATAATTGCATTGGGTTCCTATATGAATGGAGTGAAATATATCCAGTGCTTTCATACATTTACTAAGGCTTTATTTTTTTATTCACAACTATTTTCCTGTTCTAGGGTCTTAATGACCATTTTCATTCCAAAGTTGTAAATATATATTTGCTCTCTCTCTACATTTCTTTTCTTACCCTTTTTCGAAATCTCCCTGTAACTCTCATTTGGGTTGTGACCATTGATTTGGGAACTACTGTATATGAGGACAATCCGAGGAAAGGAAAAATTTTTACTCCAAACTTTATCTCATATATGTAAAAGATTTAGATCTATAATGATGTAAAATTTGACTCTTACCATTCATAATAGGCTGTCAGCATCCTGATTGGTAGAGTAAATTTATAGAAGTGTTGTTCATTTATCAAATTGCAGTGTTTTCTTTTCTGGAGTCAGGATGCTGAAAGTAACATCAATCTCAGCTAAGTGACTAACTTATATTAATCCCATTATATATATATATATATATATATATATATAATATAATTTTGCCCACCATAACAAGACTGACCGCAATTTTAACATAAAAAAATGTTACTTTGATCAAAGGTGAAAATAATTCACTGCAACATAAATATCTAGAGAGTGCCTTAATTGCAAGGTCATCTACAGTAAATTTGTGCCCTGGCTCTTACAATATTTCACCATTCCTGGCACATATTCTAATATCATAGTTTGGAATACCTACTTACAAAAGTGATGGTAAGAAAAAGACTCTAAATGAATTTAGTTAGATAAAAAGAAATTCTGTCATTCCCAGTACCCCTCTGTCATGTGCCAACATAAATAATTTAATCTGAAGGATGTAATGTGTTAAAAGTAAACTTTCCCAATTTGTCATACAATTCCCCTATATATATATATATATATATATATATATATATATATATATATATAAGTAGCCTGAAGATCACTAGAGTGTGAAACTTAAGTAGCATCTCAACCTATGTGTTGTTGATGGTTGATATTGTGAGGCATTTTTTGGCTCTGTCTGTAGCCTAGGCATTGATCATTTTGATTTACTGCTTAGGTAAGTATTTGCCTTTTTTTTTTCTTTTTTTTTTTTTTTTTTTTGTCTAAGGTTTTAGATCTTTTGGTAGGTAGTCTGTTGGTCACACCAATACATATATCTAACAGTATGTTGCTTATTCATATTACAGTAAGGAGGGTTTTTTCATGTCATATGACAATTTTTTTTTTTTTTTTTTTTTCACTTCATATTGCTATGTTCTTTCAAATGCACTCTTCAATTTGTCTGTAAGTTAACCCTTTCCTAGTTAATTTTAGCTTAAGCAAGTATTGTTGCTTGACAGTATCAACATTGAATCCGTGGTTGACAGATGTCTATAGAAGAAGCGTTATTTGAATTAAGGACACATGATAATAGCAAGTCTGCCCTGACTGCTTGCTTGTCTTGCTGATCATGTAATTATTTTATAAATTAACCAATTGTGTTCAGCAAGAACTTTAAAACCTGCATCAACCACTTCAACAGTGATTGGGAATAGAGGGCAACTTTTTTTTTTTTTTTTTTTTTTTTTAATAAAATTTTTTGGTGGGGAGCAGGGGGTAAATTTATTCCAGTGGTTATTTTCTCTTTTGAATTATATACAAATTAAACTTATAACTTTTTGGTATTTAAATTCATTTTTTTTTTTTTTTTTTTTATTCCTACCAAGTTAAATGGAAATCTCTTTGTAATATTGATAATGATATATTCTTTTTCTTTATTTTTTAATAAGGAATTGAGTAAAGAAAAATACTTAATTATAAAAATAAACATGTGATTAATATTGATTTGGGTAATTCATGGGAAAGTTAAAAGATCGTTGGTTTTAAAATAAAAAGCTAATCAATTACTATCATTAATCACTGGAGCATTTTATAGCAGTTGTGAACGACTATAGAGATTATTTCACATTGTGCTCAGTGTGATGAATTAATAATTAATTTCTGTACCATTGCATGTGCTTGGTTTTATTTTTTATTTTATTTTATTTTATTTTTTTTTTTTGTGGTGGGGGGGTCTGGATCCTCAAAGCTGTGATTTAATTTCTAATTTCACCTACTGTTTGTCAAATATGCAAACATTTGGAAATTCAAACTGTATGGAAAAGTATAAAGTTATGGTTTTATTGAATGTTAAACTTATTTTCTTTACTAGGTTTTGGTGGACACAGTTCAAACTCTTTAAAATCATTATTACCATATATACTCATGTAAAAATGATTGTATCATGTGAGTTCCTTTTTTGAGAGATTAAATTCCAATAGACTAATCTCTTTTTCACTATCTCTGTATCACATCTAGTTAAATAAGTTAAAAAAAAAAATAAAAGAATGATAAAAGTATTGTTAGTAATGTTGTACTTGTAAACATGTACAGCCAGAAACAGCTAAACATTTTATAAATAATGGAAAAGATGCATATTCACTATGTTTGTATTTTATAGTATGATACTAATATGTGAATATTACTTGCATTATTATTGGATACAGTTAAGTAAAATATCAGTTTTATTAAAATCATTTTTATTTTAAATACAGCTTTACTTTTTGACTACAGTAAATGGATATATAGTTTGGTCAATGGCATAACCAGGGCCAGCAGTGCATACACTAATTTTATATCTTGTGTATGATGTGACCCCATTAAAATTAGCTTCAAAATTAGGTCTTGAAAAATCACATGGTATGCAAGTATATACAGTAATCAAATAGTTTTAGAACCTAAAGAAGGTGATCCTGTAGAATATACTTGTAGATATTTAAAATCTAAAACAATAGGTGAATTGTTTTAAAATTTTTCTCTTTTGGTTTATTCAGTGCTTGTTTTAATTAACAAACATTATTTACAGTCAGTTTCATTCTTGATATTGCCTGCCTTTCTATTTAGATAAATATGTTTATATTGATTGTTTTGACTGCTGTACCCTTCATACATCTTCAGGTGCCTGTTGTATTTTGTAATGTTTTCAGAATTTTGAACCAATTTTTTTTTATTCAGTCTGCTCAGTTATATTTCCACTTTTTGTGCTTAGACGCAATCTTGTCTGTGTTCATTTTAGTCTATTTGCTTTTATCTTTCTTTGTCATTTTCATTGAAAGAAAAAACATTCCATCACCTGAGGATAGACATTAAGTTTAAGGCCTCCAAAGTTACACCTGCATTGTACAAGAGAGGGAGCCTCCTAGATTAAAATATTGGTTAGAGCATCTCCAGTTTTCTTGGTTGGCGAGTGCAGAAAAGTCATCATTTGGTTCAGTAGCAGAAATAGCACAGGGGATAGAAGATATCCCCACAAAGCATGAAAAGCAGAATGAGAATAATCTATGCTTGTCTTGAATAAAAAGTTTGGTTTAAAATAGCAAGAAAGTTAGATTCCTTACGAAGGATGTAGAGTACAGTGGATAAAACAAGTGTACAAAAGCCAAGATGAGAATACTAATTTGCATAGAAAGGCATATCATAATTCCTTATCTAAAAAATTCTGACATAAATTTTAATTCTTTTTTTTAATTTGTATCCGCCTTATATAAGAATAAAATGAATTTCAGGTGCAATTTTTCTCTCTCTTCAGAAACAATACCAACAGACTTTATATTGAATATAAAGCTATATCTTAGGGTAGAAGTGGGTAAACTGTGGCCTGCATGTGCCCCCCCCCCACGAGGTTTTGTGTGGCCTGCAGCAAATTAGAAAAAAAAATTCATGTTTGTGCTTGAACCGAGGCTCACTTTTCAGTGTCATAGAAATGTATGCCCCATTTTTCAATGGTTACATACTTTCTTCACATGCATATGATATTGCGCATGTGCAACTATTGTTGATAGTCGTCTGCACCACAACACTATCTATCCAACCCTATGAACAATATCTTGTAAAAAAACACAAAATTGAGGTTGAGTGCCAAGCATTTAATGAAGAATGGATACACAAGTTATTTCTTCATCAGTTCTAAGAATAAAGCAGTGTGTTTACTGTGCCAGGAAATGATTGCTGTGGTAAAGGATTACAATTTGAAGCAACACTATCAAACAAAACACAGGGATTTTGATTGCAACATGAGCGATGAAGAACAGAAGGAAAAGGTTATGGAATATGTTGCAAAATTGAACAAGCAACAAACTCTAAGAAGCAATCATCACTTCACAATACTGCATTGGAGGCAAGTTTTATGGTGGCATACTGAATTTCAAGTAACAAATCATTCTCAAATGGTGAGTTAATAAAACGATGCATGATGGATTGCGCAAGTGTTGTATGCCTGGAAATGAAAAGTAAATTCGAAAACATTTCATTATCGAGAAGACTGTCATACAACGCATAGAAATAATCAGTTAGGAGTTGACTCAACAGCTGAGGGATGCCAGCAAAGATTTTGTATGTTATTGGTTAGCATGAGATGAGAGTACCGACATCTAAGATACGGCACAGTTACTAATTCTTGTATGTGGAATGGATGAGAATTTCCGTATCACCAAAGAATTGCTGTCACTAGAATCGATGAAAAATATAACAACTGGTCATGATTTTATGAATGTGTGGTCAATGCCAATGAAAAAAAAGTGCATTATCATGGGATAGATTGACAAGCATAACAGATAGTGCCCAGGCATTACGTACGAAAAATGTGGACATGGTTAAATTCCTGGAAGACAAGATTAGAAAAGACAATCTTAACCAATCCTTCTTGTCTTTCCACTGCATTTTGCACTGAGAAAATCTGTAAATCTGCACTTAATCTGAAGCAGGTGTTGGATCCAGTGGTGAGTATAGTAAACACCATCAGGGCAAGAGCACAGACAATTCATATCCTTATTGGAGGATATGGAGGCTGAGCATGGGGATGTTTTCTACCACAAAAAATGTATGATGACTCGGTCTTGGCAAAGTGCTGAAGCGTATGTGGGACTTGCGAGAAGAAATTCTGCCCTTTTTCAATATGAAAGGGATTGCTTGTGAATTTGTTAAAAAAAATAGATTGTGATATGTAGAAATATGAACTTGTGTTAGAAGCTGATGTTTTTGAAAGGTTGAATGAGCTAAATGTGAAATTGCAGGGAAAGGAACTTTTGGCTCATGAAATGTATAAGCATGTCAAATCTTTTCAAGCAAAATTATCTTTGTTTTCAAGGCAAGCGAGGCCAAGTTCAACCATTTTTCATTGTTGGGAAAGGAGAACATGTCTGCAAATGTGTACTCAAAAATTAAAGATCAGTTGAGAAGTTCGACTGAAGAGTTTGAAAGAAGGTTTGAGGATTTCAAACAGATTGAGCTTGACATGTAAAAAATTTGTATATCATTTTCTCATAACGCTATATCTAGTGACAGGTAAGTGGTTAGAGCATAAATTGAAGGTTTAGTTATAAATACTAACTTATCGACTTCTCCTTTCTCTGCTGATGTTGATGCAGCACCTGATGAGTTACAGCTTGAATTGATAGCATTCAATCTGATAATTCATTGAAGGAAATGTTTCACTCCTTACCCATTAGTAGTTTTACAAGTTACCCTCTATCCAATGCTTTAAGAAATTTTGCTGTCAGATTATTCTCTATTTTTGGTTCCACTTACATCTGTGAGTAGATTTTTTCTTGCCTGAAGATAAATACGTCCAAAAACAAGTCTATGGTGTTAGACACAAACTTAAATGCAGTGATGACAGTTTCTAACAGCAACCTTGTGCCAAACTTTAAAAGAATTGTGACCAGAAACATTTTCCCCATTTAAATTGCTTATGCTTGATTAAGAATTTGTTTTTATTAACCATGCTGTCTATATGTTGTATTATCTTAGAGCACACTGTCTGATTTTAAAAGGTGCAGCCCTTTGACTTTTTGTGGCCCACTGATGTGGCCCTCGCTCTGAAAAGTTTGCCCACCATTGTTTTAGGAAACTCAAAGTAGAGAAAGCTTTTGTCTGGTGCATTTTATCCTTTCTGATTTCATTGGGCTAAAGTGATGTTTAGGTTGATGTGATTACACATGCATATGAAGGAGTGGATGTTGAGAAATGGAAAAAAAAAACCAAAAAACCTTTAATTTTTTTTTTTTTTTTTTAATTTGGTCACTTTAGATCTATAGTCTAACTGATTTCATTTTTTTTAATCACTTTTATTAACATCCCACATAAGAAATTTAAATTTTAAAATTTCTTGGTGTCACCTCTCCTTCATTCACATATGTAGTTTCATCAACATAAACCTCACTTTAGTCTGATGAAATACTAAAGACAATGCGTCGCACAAAAACTTTCTACTTTATCATAGATTTCCTTAAAATTGTTCTTGACATATAAAAAATTTGTATATCATTTTCTCATAACGCTATATCTAGTGACAGGTAAGTGGTTAGAGCATAAATTGAAGGTTTAGTTATAAATACTAATTGGTTGTTTCTAAACTAAGATGTTTGATTTAAGCCTATTTTCCTTATTGGCTATTTTAGATATCATTTTAAACTGTTGATAATATAAGTTAAGTAAGTATAAAAAAAACTTTTTCATGCTGAAAACTATTTGTTTCTCCTATAATGGTGGTTGGGAAAGATATGGAATATTGTAAGACCTACTTCTAATAAATAACTTCTGAATTCTTTTAAAAATTTTCTTTTTAAAGTAAGCTATCCTCTTTTATAAAATCTGATTTTAGCATTTGATTTTGTATAAGTTTAGAAAAAAACATATGCTTAATTGTTTGCTTATTCCAAACCATATAAAATATTGATGCATCATCTGAATGGCCCATAATATACATCAATTTCTATATATGAATAAAACATTATTTACTATGTGGATTATAAAATCAATTGATTTTATAGGGATCTGTACTGTGTACACATATTAGTACAAGTTTGGCATTAATCTACCTCTACCTAAAATATATATATATATATATATATTTTTTTTTTTTTTTTTTTTGTTAAGGGGTCATGTGTTCTTTTGTGTTTGTGTGTGTTTGTTTATATCAGGTAACATAGGTTGCTATGTCATTATGTTAATGACTACTGTTATTTTGAACTCCTTCACTCCTCAGAGTGGAGGGAAAATTCTCTTTGGGAATCCTAATATCAAATTCAAAGGAAAGTCATTGGATTTTCAGGAATGTCAGAGTCTGATGAATGAGAGCAGTGTGTGAAGCAAGCAAAATAGTTTTCATTGTCTCATATTAATATTTGTATTTAAATCATGAGAAAGACAAATCCAAATCTCTCTGCTCCCTGTCTCAACCCCACCCATTTTGATAGGATTTTTATCCTGTTACTGAAATGTAGTGATGAGATATGTGAAGAAATAATATATGTAACTTTGTCCAAAACTTACAATATTGCTGCAACATATGATCTGGTGCCCCCACTATATACCTTGAGCTCCTTGATAAAATTCAAAAAAAGAACTGGCAATATTATTGGTCCTAATCTGACAGCTTGGCTTCAGTCACTTTCCCACCACTAAGGTTGCTTCTCTCTGCTGTTTCCAGAAATACTTTCATGATAATTGTTTGGATAAGTTCTTCATTATGGTACCAAAACTTTTTGAATTTAAGTGCAATACTAGACTGGCGTCGAGATCTCATCAGTTTACAGTTGAGCTGGCCAAGAGATGTAACTATAAATTCTATCCTATCAATTTTTTTTCTCACATTTCTCGCTTGTGTAACTCCTTTCTGGCTCCTTACTTTCCAGCCAACTTTAATCTGCAAAAGTTTAAATACAATGTAAATCACTATCTACTGTCTCCTCCTGATTACTCTTTCCTCTTCCCTCTCATATTAATGTTTGTGTTCCTGATTCTTCCACACCCTGTAATTCCTTATGCTTTAATGGCTTGCATGGGGTGATGGTGATTTTTTTTTTTTTTTTTTTTTTTTTAAGTATTTCTCTATCCAATAAGTGCTAAATATAAAGACATGGTGGAATTATTTATGGTTTGTTTTACCAGAATGTAATGAAGTACTTATTTCTCTAGTAATCAAACTTTTTTTTATGAACAGAAAAAAAATGAATTTTTTGTCATGTAATGGGGAAGGAAAGCTTGAAGAATGTAACACACACAAGGTAAAAAAAAAAGAATGTAGAAAACAGCAAGTAATCTACTTGCCAAATTTGAGAAAATGGAAGAGCAAGTATTATTGAAAGCAATGAAATGCAGAGAATTTTAGACAGCCATGATCACTGATATCCTGAAGAGCTATGTTTGTATGGCTCTAGATGCTATTCCATTCAATATTATTTTATAAGATTTTTTTAATATGAAGACAATCTTAGATTGTGAGTAATCTAATAATTGGTAGCTGTAAGTTATTTGAAAATATTTGCTTTTTTTATGTTGATTTGATAGTCAACCAAGATTTAATTGTAAGAAGAGCCTTTTTGTATCAAAATCATTCCAGTGATTGCTGATAAAGAATGATAGACTTTTAATACCAGTGCTGCATTTTAGACATTCTAAGGGGTACTTATCTCTTGTTTGTCTTTCATCTTTTTTTTTTTTTTTTTTTTTTGTCTCCCTGAGTTTTTGTACTAGGGTAAATCAATAAGTCTATAGATAAATTTTGATCTGAATTTTTTGCTATATAATTTCAATTTTGTGGTTAATATTCACCACTCTAGGAAGATGATTTTGAAAAATGACTCATCTTTAGACTTGTTGATCTCCTTTTGTGTTTCTTTGGAAAGATGTTTAAAGTCTTGTTTCAGAAAAAAAAAAAATATGGATTCTTTTCTTTAGTGTTTTAGTGTCTTGGCAATTTTTTATATATATATATATATATATATATATATATATATAAAAATGCAGAAGGGACCCTTGGATTGGGATTGCCATGAGGTGTTAACCTGGTCATGTGCCCTACACAATCAGATATGTCTGTCCAGGGCAAGTCTGCTCACTCACCAGTGGTCACGCCAACACTTTATTGTATATGACTTTCATAATGGCATTTTTTGAATGTCTGACCTGTGGTGTGCATGTCTAAGTTGGCCTTGGCAAGGCATATGAAATGGCACATTGGAAGTGATAATCAAATTCCACCACCCAGAGATTTGATATACCACATATGTGACAAGAAATACATATCAATGGCTGGCTTTATGAGCCACTGTCGTTCACACAACCGGATGAATGCAGTGTTGTGGTGGAGGGTAGTTTAAGTGAAGACCTGGATATCTCGGTGATAGCCATACTGGCTTTGTAAGTAAACAGCCACTATATATATATATATATATATATATATATATATATATATATATATATATACACACACACACAAAAGCCAAAAAGGTAAATATTATCTGTGTCTATAAATCACATTGATATCTTTTTATTTCAAGTACCAACTTTTTACAACTGAAATGAAAATACAAAGTTAATTTTTCTGCTCTCTGTTGAAATCATTTCACAAACAATAAATTACTGTGTATACCACATCCTCTTGATAAACAGAACTTTGAATGTCTTATTCAGTTCTCATTTCTTTCTTTCTTCATCATGTTCTCATCCGTCTCTAAACAATTCAGAATTGTGTGTTTAGCACAGTCTGATTTATCTAAAGATATTTGCATTAGGATATTTTTCAGTTTTATTTACAAGTACATTGTATTTTAGTCAAATGGTTTCTTTTCTAGCTCTCTTATCTTTTTAGATGTTTTAAATGTTGTTTTGGCTTAAAAGAATTAAAATAAGACTTTCTTTTTATTTCAAGATTTTGGGTCCTCTCGGCAGAAGTACATATTGGCACATTCAAACTGTTGCCGTATTGATCTTTCTACAAAATACAATTCTGTAGATTGTACGTATTCCATAGGACATGATATTTTGTTCATAAGTTTTAGTGTCCTACACATGATGTTCATTTAATCTGTGACATTTTTAAAAAAAAAAAAAAAGAAAAAGAAAAAAGTTAGCGGGTTCACGAGTAAAAGGTTTGAGGACCACTTTTATTCCTTCATTTGAGAAATTATAGAATTTCACTTTAATAGAATTACAAAAATTATGCATTAGCATTTTCATTAGATTTTTTAACGAAAATCATTTAAGATCTTAAATTTAATTATTAAAGATGAATAATTCAAAAGTAAAAAAAAATGTCAAATTATCAGTACAATTGTAATTGATGGCATATAAAATCCCAACCACCCTTTGCTTAAATGACTTTAAAAGTATCTCCTGCCTGGTCTTATATGCAATGTACTTGTACCCAGCCTAACTCATAATACTAGAAATTTTGAGAGGTGGGGGCCTTATATTCCATTAAATACTAATATGTATGGCTGGCTGCTTGTATCCAAGTATACCTGTCTACTAGGGTGGCTATCTAATCCCTGTTGCAGATGCCTGCTTAGACACATTTGTGTTTATTCAACACCCTCAGAGCCAACCTGTGGTTTATAGTGCAATTATACTGAGCAGATATTATGTTATGAGTCCTGACCTGGCATATCTGCTTCAGTCACTTTACCACTACACTGTAACATAGCTTCATGGTAACTGTTCTGATAAACTTACTTTCTGGTACCTCAACTTTACAAATTTAGATGCAGTACTAGATTAGCAGCTAGGTCTTTTCATTTTACAGTTGAAAATGCTAGTTATATGTTAAGTTTCTTTTCTCGCACTTCTTGTTTGTGGAACTCTTTCAACTTCTTGCTTTCCAATCAACTTTGATCTTCAAAAAATTAAATGCAATGTCGATCATTATCTTCTATATTAATTCCTGTTCTTTTTATTGTTCTCTCTCAATGATTTTTCTCATTCTTTCACTGTCAGTAACCCCTTGCATCTTAGTGACTTTATTGCCTTATCTTGCTTGGGTGAAATAATTTAAAAATATATATAATTTTTAAGGAAACTGACTGATTTTTTTTTTTTTTATTAAACAAGACTTAGTTTCTATCATCTTATTTAATTTAAAGTTGTCACTTCGATATGTACATGGCAATCCCAGTTTTTATCTCGAAGATTCCGCTTATAAGGCATATATTATATACTACGTATGTTAAAATTCCCTAAATCTTTAAATGGTTTTTTTCTTTCTTTTTTTTTTTTTTTTTTTTTTTTTTTTTTGCACAGAATGTCTTTTTAAGAACTCCTACAATAGTACTTGTTGTAGGTTCTACCATGAGCATTGTGTGGTTAATTCATCATTATTGTAGCCAAAAATTGCAAGAAGACACTTGAAATCTTTACTACTGAATGATTAATTTCTGTCTGAATTTCTGGGAATGCAACAATTCAGTGGATTAAAGCATTTGTTTGTAAATTTGGTGACATAATAATTGTGAGTTCAATCGCTGAGCCAAGTAGTACAGACTCAGACTTAGTGGAAATATAGTGAGAAATAACTGCACATTACTAAAATGAACACAATATCCCTAGCCATGAACAGTGACACAAGAACAATATGGCCCCATAGAGTAAATAAAGAGTTCAGTTCCATGATGTTGTCAAAGATTTGTCTTTATCAATATAACAGAAGATTGAACTATAGAAAGAGTAGGGAAAAAGTCATGAATAATAATAATGAAATGGAGGCCAGAGTTAATTAATATTTGTACTTGTATTGGCTTTTTGGTTTGGCTGTTGTGCCTTCTGAACCTTTAAGTGTCTTCGTACTTGGTAACCTTGAAATTACAAACAAAAACCTTTATTCTGTCATCAGGGGTAGGTTGTTCTCATGTTTAGGGGATATTTCATATCAGTTAATGCTCATTAGTGTATTTACTTTTCACATTTTTATTTCTTCTACTTAAACCAGTTGACTTTTCAGCACTACCAAACCCAGGGATGGAACTCGCAACTATCAGGGATTTAATGTATTCTCATAGAAATTAGTTCTGCTTGTGGTAAATTGTTGTTAAAATAATCTAAAAAAATAATCAGAGCAACTCATTAGAAATCATTCACTTTATTTGAACAATTAATACATAATCTCACTTATTTGTTCTTTTGAAATTTACATAAAAATTCTGTGCTTTATTTAAAGTGCACTACTGAGATACAGCACTATTTTGAATTGTTAACAAGTGCCCAATTAAACTGTTAGACTTTCAGCATCAACATATATATTCTACATTTAAAGTTGGAGCACTTGTCAAGTTAAATACACTTTTACTGCAGTTGAACTTTTTATAGAAATTTCATAAAAATTGTCTTACATTTACTCTTAATTTCAAATTAACTTCTAGTTACACATTATTAAAAAAAAAAAAAAAAAGTTAGTACAGACTCAACAATCTACTGTCTACTATTGCCAACTATCTCATCTGTGTCTCTCCTTGTCTTTTTTTTTTTTTTTGTTGATGTGAAGTCTCCCACATAGCTGCATTGTATTAGCTCTTCTCTAAATTGGTGTGTCCCACTTCCCATATTTAGTAAAGATTTGCTCCAGCAAGCAAGCACGCACACACACACACATTCTGCCTTAATTGTGCTGTTTACTGCTGTGACTCCAGTGTAGTCATTGGCTTTGGAAATATTATCTGTCTCATTGTGTGTAGTCAGAAATGGAAAAAAAAGTATCTAGGTTTTTAGTATTCTAAATGTAACTTAGAAGACAAATTCCTTGTATCATGACCACCTGCTACTCTGACATGATTGAATCATTTAAACTTTTGTTTAGTCTGTGAATAATTTCTTATTTTTCAGTTATAAACAACTAATTTTTGATCAAATTATCTTGCAACTTTTTATTTTTCTAGTGTCTCTTGTGAAAGAATATTTTTTATTTTTGCTAAATGTTTGGGTTTTTTTTATGCTGACAGATTTTTTTTTTTCTTATGGTTTTATCAACCTTTTGCAGGTTATTTAAAGCCAGACAATATCTTTTTCGATTATAAGAATTTTGAAGGTAATGATTTGCTGATACAAGTCCTACTAATTAGGCAAAACTGGGAAGAGATGAGATGGATTCATACTTTTCTCAGGAATATTTGCACATCAGTGAATATAATGAACCTGAATGGAATTGAAATCTGACTCTCTGATTTCCAATTCCGAACAATTATCCATTACATCATCTGCATATCCAAGCTTACATTTATGTACTGACCAGGCTCTGTTGTTTAACTTTCAATGTGATATGGCCATAACAATTGTATGATCAGCCACTTCTGGGCTTTATTTCAAAAGACACTTAAAAAGAAATAAAGCAATTATGGTCAGTACAGACAGATATTGTTTCATTTCTTTCCACTTCCTGAAATTTTTAAGGCCCAATTTAGAATAATACCTCAAAATTGCCAGGATTACAAGACATGTATCTGTCATTATAACCTCTGAAATGAAAGGTATATTATAACCTCTGAAATGAAAGGTATATTATAACCTCTGAAATGAAAGGTATATTATAACCTCTGAAATGAAAGGTATATTATAACCTCTGAAATGAAAGGTATATTATAACCTCTGAAATGAAAGGTATATTATAACCTCTGAAATGAAAGGTATATTATAACCTCTGAAATGAAAGGTATATTATAACCTCTGAAATGAAAGGTATATTATAACCTCTGAAATGAAAGGTATATTATAACCTCTGAAATGAAAGGTATAGCTGAATAGGATTTATAATGATAATCGAGTCCTAGATAATCTTTAGATATATACATAAAATAAATTTTGGAATAAAAGTTTGTAAAAGTAAAAATATTTTTGATATATCCTAATGTGTTAAATCAATCTACTTTAAAACTTTTCTTTGAGCAGTAAAATATAATTGTCTTTATTTTCACTTGTCCTTAAGGATAATCACTATATTTAGTATAGCATTAGGCATCAGTTTATCTTGTGAGATAATGGTTTGTTCAAAATTCAGTCCTTTTTTTTTTTCTGAGCAGCATCTGGACTGGTATTGCGCTGAGAGCACGTGGTGAGACTGGAGGTCCCTCTCCAGGGTGCAGGCCTGGGCATTGGTATATGGAAGGTGCATTTCAAATTAATTAACGATCCTTCGCAAGGGGAAAACACTGTTACAAAAGCTAGAATGACCAATCAAAACACAAGTATAGGAGAATTCAAAAAAACAGTGTTTGCTTGCTTCTTCTTGCGCTAATGCATTCCGCTGTCACGATGTGAAAAGATTTTATTGAATAAATTGCCAGGTGTGCTGCTAGGAAAGTTGGTTCACTGTGTCATACAAAACACTAGAAAGCAAGACAAATTCCAAAAGATTCCTACTTAAATAAGCAAACACAAATATCAAAAAGTTTGATAATTGTGGAAAAATATAGCAAAGATAAAAATCAAGATTAAGCCTAAAATACTCTGAGATTATGAAGTCATTATTTAAAACATATAATAATAATGTATACTACCTTTTGACAGTACACCTAAACTAGAAACTGTTAAAAAAAAATTAATGACAGTAGAAAAGTCAAAGTTGATGAATATAAATTCAGCAAAAACAAGACTATCTTCAGAATAGTTGAACAAAAGTAAATACTAATAATAGATACAAACAGTAACTGAAAAAAATTGAGTTAATAATAATAATCAATACATATAATCATAACATATATTATAAATGAATTGCAAATTAAATTATATTATTTTTTAACCAATATTTATATTTTTAGTTAAATTTAACATTTAATTAAATACTGTAATAATGAATCACTTGTTTTTTTTCCATGTGGGTAAATGATTGTAGTTTTGTCATAGCAAATTTACTCTTTCATTTTGTTCTATAAAACTAATAAGCTCCCATTTCCTTTATTTTAATACCATCACCCTTCAAGACATGGGTGATCATAGCTTGCTACAACTTCCTTTAATATGCTACTTGCTATAACTTCAGAAAGATAGGAAAGTGGTTCCTCCACCATTGCCTTCTCCATAAAATACTTACTGACTCTAAAATAGGATCCAGCATAATTTTCATATAAAAGTATTTTAGATTTATTCATACATGAAAAGTTGTTTATTCCTTTGTATAAAATAGTTTGAAGACAAATTGAAAACTCTTTCATTGAAACTAGGTTTGATTACGTTTCGCCTTTCTAGGCTTCATCAAATCCAAAAACGAAAGAAAGAAATTGTGTTTGTGTGTATGTCTAAGTAAGTTACTAAATTTATTATTTAAGCACACACAATTTCTTTCATTTTTGGATCTGATGAAGCCTAGAGAGGTGAAATGTGTAATCAAATTTACTTTCAATGAAATGTTTTTTCCATTTGTCATATTTATTCCTTTTATATAAGAATCATATAAATATTCCAAAATATACTTCTTAATTCCTAAAAACACTAAAATGAACAAAGTTTATTACAAGAGGATGCTGAAAAGTTTTGGCCTGACCAAGAAGAGATAAAAAAGAAAAACAAAGTTATATTTTGGGACGTAGGTCTGACTAAAAGCATTTTCAGCACACCCTTGTATAAGATGTCTGGAAGGAGATCTTTCAATTAGATAATTTTATGAAGAGTTTTATGATTTAGAATTATGGACAAAAAAACAACAACAATGTTATTACTACAATACAATTGTAAATTAACAGACATTACTAATGTCACCTATTTCTAGCATCTGTTTAAAGACCAGTAATTTCTTAATGGCTTCTTTTTATTTACATAACAGTTGTGAATGTGATTCAATTCCCAAAATTTATGTACAGTAAAAAAACAGTGGCACATTGTTTCTTAAATTTCCTTTACATATTGATCTTAATCAACACTTATTTATATATGTTTTCTACAATTTCAAAAAACCTAAGTGTAATTATATAGATTTTTGCAAACCTATCCCTACCACATCTATATGAGTGCCATTGCCAAATTTTAAGTACTGTCTTTCATTTTGTGGGTAGATTAAAATCTTTCCCAACTATTTTTACTGTTTACTCTTTTAATGTTGCTGCTTTTGAATCTATTGATAAGTAGGTACTGCATAAATGCACTTGTTAGAAATTCTTGCTAGGATTTTTGGGTGTTGGTCTAAAAGGCTAAAGTGAAGAGATAGATAACCTTATCTCTTAACATTGGGAGTTCAATTTAAAGACATTTTTAGACAATTCTACAAAAATCTTTATTTTATTTATTTTTTAATCTCTACAAATACATACACTGAATTTTCTTTTTCATGATGGTGATTATGCAAGACAGCATCATGTCATAGGTTAATAATAAAAAGCAAGGATATAAATGTCAATGAAACTTTTTGTATACAAAATTATCTACATTTCCCAAAATAAAATCTTTGAAGAATGTTTTGTAATTTTAGTCATCTTTGGTCCTTTGCTGACCAAATGTAAAATTACATAAGGTTAAAATAACTTTGCCAAAAATATACATGGAAATGTATCTTTGTAAAATTCCTGTAGATAACAATTATAATTTTCACTTTATCTTTTACAGGTGAGGATTACATCGGATTTCATCCTACATGCCCCTCCTGGAGAGTTCAATGAAGTGTTCAATGGTATGTAGTTGTCTTTTTAATCCTAATCTTATTTAATGCTTTCAAATTCACAGCTATTTAATCTTTATTGCCACATTAAATACATAACTATTCTAGTAAAGTGGGAAGTTAGATGATGAGGATATCATTGATGATAAAGTATAAGACTAATGACTGATCAATTAGGGTTTGACCAGGAAAACTGTCACCTGACCCCCTTTGATTTAACAGGTTTTTGTTAAGAGCAACTAAGATGCAAGGGGTTTATTGGTTTCAAGCCAATAGTAATGACTGCAAAACACTTCCCCTCCACTTTTATAGGCAGAAGCACACGAATTCATGCGGGGGGGGGAAAAAATAACATTAAGGAGAAAGAACAATAAAAGAACTGGAATTAAGAAGACCTAAGGTAATGACTGGCATTGCATTTAAATTTTTGAAGATCAAAGTTAACCAGAAAGCAAGAAGCTGGAAGAGACTTCTTTAAGCAAGAAGTGTGATAGAAGAAATGGTTAGCATAGAACTTATGGTTACATTTAGCTCATTTCAATTATAAAATAGTTAGCTCTTGCTGCCAATATAGTGTTGCACTTAAATTCATAAAGTCTAGGTACCATAGAGGAAAGTTAACCGTAACAATTGCCATGAAAATTTTTATAGAAAAAGCACAGGGAAGCTACGTTGCAACAATGGGAAAATGACTGAACTTGAGATACTATTACAACAATTTTTTTTTTTTTTTTTTTTTTTTTCAGATGAAGCATTGTCAGCCATTATTAATTTTTGATTAACATTTCTTGCAATTTAATTTTATTAGATTTTCATTCCAATGGCAGCATTTGTAAAAACTTTATCTGGAATTTTTTTCAGCCATTATTAATTTTAACAATGCTTCAAGTTTAGTGCAATTATTCAAGCTCATATGTTAGTCTTTCTACTTGTTTATCTAGAAGAACAGACTCTGAGCACATCTGTTCTAATAAATTGTTTCCTTCCGTTTATTAACCTCTTAGACTTGCTGACGTGGCATTAGAGCATTGTTAACTTGAATTCAAAATACCAATAGTACTTGAAAGTCTTGGAATTGCCAAAAGGAAAAGATAATTGAAGGTAGAAACAAACATCCTAAAAATGTCTAAATACTTGCATCAAACAGGATATATGTGTGTGTTGTATATGACACCCACTTTTCTCCTCTAAGTATGAGAATTTCCTAAATTTATTATAAACGTATAAAAAGAAACTTACTTTGAACTTTGGCTTTCAAATAGAGAACATAAATGAAAATTCACTAGCATTTATATACCATCCAAAATTTTTTTCTCTCTGCTGAGAAATTTTTTTTGGTACATGACATCAAAGACAGTAAGTTTGTAATGGTAGACTAATCAGTACCTGTTGTTTATAACAAGATAATCAAATTTCAAATCTTACATTTATTAGAAAAATATGGTGTCATAAAAACTACTTTAAAGGACTACAGATTAGCTTTTTGTTGCATCGATGTCCAATTCAATTTCATTAAAATTATATGTTTGGATAATTACATATATTTAATTTCAATGACAGACCACAATTTCTACAAAATTTATAAAATAAAAAATAAAAAAACTTTAAAAAATAATTTATCAAATATCCAAAAGGTTCAATAATTTTTTTTCTCTATAACTTTGATTTTATTGTTCAGCCCAGGATAGGGGTAGTCTAGATTGTATTCTTATGTCTTATTTCAAATTTGGTCAAATTGCATGTACTTGTGCATGTATTAATTGATGCAAATACATGTAAGTCACTCACGTACAACATCTATATTGGGTTTTCTGGAAAGTTTGTGCTGATTTTAAGGAAAATTAAAATGTGAAACAAAATTATACCATTAATTATTTATTCAACTAAATATGAACCGTTTTGTTCCAAAGCCTTTCTCCATTTTTCCTTCAATTTAAAGATTCCATCTTCCCAGAAATTTGGTTGTTTCTCGACAAAAAACTTTTTTTTTTTTTTTTTTTTTTTTTTTTTTTTTATAAACATGTCACCCAAAGAATTGAAATTTTTACCATTGAGATTATTTTGCAAGGATCTGATATAAATGAAAATCTAAAGGAGCAATGTTTGGTGAATATGGCGGGTAGGGTAACACATCCCAGCCAAATTACAACAATTTTTGCCAGGACACCAAAGAAACTATACTGATGGAAAACAACACGTTTCCTGTTCACCAATTCTGCGTGTTTTTCTTGAATTGCTGCCTTTTAATTCATCCAGTTACAATCAGTACTTTTCAGAATCAATTGACTGGTTACTTGGTAGAAGCTCATAGTACAGGATTCCTCCAATCCTACCAGATGCACAGCATGACTTTCTTAGGATGTAGACCTGCTTTTGAGGTGGCTAAAGTTGGCTATGTTGCTTACCTTGGTATCTTTTTTGCTGAATATTGTTGTAAATGATCTATTTCTCATCACCTGTCATAATTTGCTTAAAAAAGGGTGCATTTTCTTTGCATTTGTACAGAAAATCACAGATGAAATGCAATCCAAAAGATTCTTTTCACTCAGATGATGTGGTACACAAATATCATAGTGTTATTTGAGTACCCAAGCTTCATTAAGTGTTCATGGATGGTGGATTTTGATAAATTTAGTGTTTCTACCACTTTCCACGTTGTGTAATGCAGGTTATTCTCAATCAATGTCTTGATTTAGTTGTCATCTGTAGTGTGTGTGGAGGGGTCTGCTTGTTCATTCTTATCAATAAGTCTATAATCACCAACTCTAAACTTAGCAAACCACCTCTGTACAGTTCTGTTAGCGAAAGCACCTTCACTGTACACAGCACATATCTATTTTGTCACTTGCAAGGCATTTTTCCCTTTACAGTAAAAAATTTAAAAAAAAGATGCACAAAGTGTTTGAAATGCACCTTATAATCTTCCATTTTCGTAGGGATGTAATATTGACATGAATTAAGTAATTTTCAGCTTTTTCTTAAGAGATAGTTTGAAGTGTGCTCTAATTAGAAATGTAAGCATATATCTGTCAATAAATATGACGTGCTAATATGTTGGAACATGAACAACTAAAAATTGGCATGAACTTTCTGGACAACTTACAATACATTTACACATGTGTGTGCAGTCATACACAGTGGCAGACACTGAATCAGTACTTCTGTAATACAGATTTCTGTGTAAAAAAAAAAAAAAAAAATTAGACATTAAATGTGATCTAATGGAACTCTGATATGATCAGGACACAGTATAGAAAAGGATGATAAATGAGTTTATCTCCAGTCTTAAGTTCTCTCTCTCTCTCTCTCTCTTTCTTTTTTTTTTTTTTTTTTTTTTTTATGACTGGCTGTGAAGTCTATGAAATAAGACCTTCAAGGTGGCCACCCACTTGACCAAATGGAAGGAAAATAATATATACACAAATGAAAACATTTGGGACAAGTGGCACTTAACTAGGCCTTGAAAATTTCTGTTCACAGGATTATTTAAACAGTCAAAGTGTGAACTGAGAGTAGTTCCAGACTAGTCATTTGTGGGTGCAGACTGTCTGTTGAGAAAGGGTTCCTAAGCTGTGTATTGTGATATAGATATGGGTAGAAGAGTAGTAGGAGAACCAATATTCTCTCTAGTTGAAAGGAAAAGCTGATTTGTACTCTTCCATGGCAGAAACTATCTCAAATATCACCTGACAGATGGTGCAAGTGAATCTCTAAATAAACGACCAAATATATTGGAACCTGGATTTGAGTCTTCAGTACTCACTGTAACATTGATTTCACCTTTCATTTCTCTGTGAGTGTACAATGAGCCTTTCTTAGTTTTTGTCTACACACACACACCCACTAATGTGGGAGAGACAGTGACAAAGAGACTGACTTCTCTGCTTACAATATAGATACTTCGATGTGATCGCTTTAGCATGAATAAAAAGGGCCTAATTTTTTATTGTCTAAATGTTATTAAGAGGTAAGATCAAAGTATTTTTTGGGTATTTTTTTTACATTTTTTAATCATTGCTAGCATGTCCAAAATTTTCGTTAAAAATTTTTTTGAGTTGGCCAAATTAACAGATAACTGATCATGTCAATCATTTTTTTTCCATTTTATAAACAAAGAAAATCTGTTTCAAATTCTTTTAAAAATCAATTTTTTTTTTTTTTTTTTTTTTTTTTTTAAGAAAATTAGAAATTATAAAGTTTATTTAAAATATTTTGAAATAAACATTTACTTTCTGCACTGAAAAAAAAAATGTAGTTTAAAAATAAGACAAAGGAGGTCTTAGCATTTCATATCACTTGATGGGTGATGAGTGATGATTTCAACAAATATATACATTTACTGTACAGAAGGACAGAAGTGACAATTATTTAGTTTTAAGTGGACCAACTTATTTACCTCCTTATTTTCAAGGAAAACTTTCGGTGCTCTATTTTTTCTTTTTCTTTTTTTTGTTGTACTTAGCTTTCACCTTTTATATTTATGATGCTTTATGGAAAATATATTATAAAAAAATTAAAATAAGACTTGTGAATGAGATTAAATTTCATAAGAAAGGTATCTAATTAATTTATAGGTACCTTTCTTATGAAATTTTATCAGAAGTGTACATAAAATATAATTTTTTTTTTGTGGAAAAATATCATAATTGAGATAATATAAAAATGAGATCATATAAATTTCATAAGATGATACTAATACTTGTAGATACCCTTCTCAGTTGAAATTGAAAAATCAAATTAACTTCTCTACATGAGTTTCACACGAACAATTCACATAAATAAATGCCATAACAGTGGAGAACAATGCTTAACTCAAATAACACGACTTTTTATTGTATTCTTGCTGGTCTTCCGTACATTTGAATTACAGCCGTTTTATGAACACAAAAGCCGTCTGGAATTAGTTTTTTTTTTATACTGTGTGGCTTTTCTGATTGTTTAAGCTATACAACTTTATAATGCTAGAAGATAGATATACTTAATAACATCATTGACTAAACTGAACAGCATTTTCACTTATTTTATAATATTTAACAACTTTAATGTAAAAATAATTTAAGAAATAATAAATAATTGTTTTAAAAATTCATGTTTCATTGAAAAAGTGTTTCTGCTTTCAGACAATATTATCCATATTCATAAAAGCAACTAAAAGCATTTGAAATTAAATAATATATTTTCTTTTATTGAGTTTTTTTAATTTACAATTCAGAGAGCTGATTTTCAGGTTGGGGGTGGGGTATCAGATTAAAAAAAAACGATTTGCTTTCCTCAAAACCTTGTGCTTTTAACTAATATAATCACTAAACTAACCCGTATTGAATTTCTAGAGTTTTCATAAAATTAGTTATGAGAGTGGGGTAGGGAGTTTAATAAATATAAAAAATATTTTTTGCCATAACTTTAAAAAAAAACATATTTCCAATAATTTCCATCATTTGTGAATAGTTTCTGAAAATTTCATTAACATCCGACAATTATTTTTATTTCTGCAAGATTTTTGAAATTAATGTCTGTTATAAAAAAAAAAAAAACATACTAAAATTTTATGTTAGTAGTTCCACTGATACAAAGAGAAACAAGATTTTCTTAATCAAAAGTTAGAATGTTCTAAAAAGGAAAAATTTTAAATACTTTGTTCTTTCCTCTTAAAACAAACATTTAGACAATAAAATTTTGTTTTCATAAAGTTTGGCATCTTTTTCATCATGATAAGCTTTCTTTTTTTTTTTTTTTTTTTTTTTTTTTCTCCTTCTATTTTTAGCAATTTCATGGAGGTACCTATAAACCAGTAGTATTTTTATTACTATCTATATGCTATCAGGATAGTTCAGAAATCTTTGACTTTGCCTTTCAGGGTGTTGACAATCATGACTCTCTACAATTTCTTGTTCTCTGTAGCTCTTAATAAATGTTGTCCTTTTGCTATCTTTCCTAAACCTTGCTCCATCATTCATTTACTCAAGCTCTCTAGATAGGTTATGCATTGTTTTGCCCCTGTCCCTCTTGCCTTCAGTTTATCCTGTTAGTATTAAATTTTCCAAGCCCTGTTTCCTCATTATGTGCCCTAGAAATTTCGATTCTCTTCCTGATGTTAAGTATAAGTGTCCTTTTAGTTTTCATTTTCTCTAAAACTTCAACATTGTTCACATGTCCAGTCCATAGTATTCTCAGTATCCTTCTGTAGAACCACATTTCTGTTACTTCAAGTCTCTTCATTGTCCCATATTCACTGCCATATGAAAGGACTAATATTAAATAATAGTTCAGTACTCTTTTTTTCTAAGAAAATTTTAGTTCAGAAATCACCAAATTAAATAATCTTATTTAGGATTTCTCAGATATTCATTACTTTCTTAAATAATATTGAATTAATGCTTTGTATAATTATTTGCAAACAAATGTATGAAAGAAAAAAAAAACTCCTTTGCATCTTCTATTGGGAACATAAAACCAATGAGTTTGTGCAGAAAAGGGTTGGCAGTTTTGTGGTCCACCAGTCACCTCTTCTCACCACTATCAAACAGAGAAAAATCGCATGGTTTGGACACATTACAAGACACAACAGCCTGTACAAGACCATCATGCAAGGCGCTGTTGAATGGTGGACCTAGGAGAGGACACCAACACAATTGGTTGTCCAATGTCAAACAATGGACAAGTATGACTATACCAGAATTGCTGATGGCTGCCATTGATAGACTGTTGTGGATGAGATTCAGTGCAGATTCTGAATTCGGACCCCCCATTACAAAAAAGTCAAGAGAAATGATGTGATAAATAATTAACAAAGCCTACATTTTTTTTTCTATCCTCATCTATTTCTTGATTATATTTTTTTTTTTTTTGTCATCAAATAAAAACTTCTGATTAGCCAACATTTTGAAAGTAACATTTTTTTTACATTAATTTATTCTCAAACTGTTATCTTCATCTTGGTTATTATTGTATTCTCCAGCTCTCATCTTCAGATGTCTGTCATATTTTATTCTTGGAATTTCAAACCAAACTTATATTTGTTTCATGGTAATACATTTTACATTCCAATTCTTGTCCTTTGAAATATTTCATATTAGTTAATTGTTTTTATTTAGTTTCCTTAAATTGTAATTTCTGAATTTCATTAAAATTGAACTACATAACCATCAGTTAAACTGTAACTCTATTATACCTACTAAGTCAGTCCCAATTAAATGCTGTAATTTTGTTTTGTTTTTTTTTCTCTCTTTTTCAAAGGCTTATGTATGGTGATCAATTGTATGTTACGTTTCCTGCTAAGAATATTTTAAGAGGCTATCCTGTGTACTGATTCTGTCAATTACCTTATTCTCTGGTGTTCTCTGTCTACAGTGGCTGAAACATTGTTTACCACAACTAAAATGAAGATAATAATGATGATTCAATGATTATTATAAGGTTTTATAATTTATTATACTGTCAAAATTATTCAGAACTGAAACATTTAAAGTAAAAATTACGTTTTTTTTTTTGTTTTTTTTTCTCCAACTTTCATGATGGCAAGATATTAAATAAACTTTTTTTTGTGTTTTTTATTTTATTTTTCTGCTAAATTTTGGCTTTGGTTTGTATTTAATATTTTTGGTTTTCATAATATAATTGCCTGAAATATTAGATTTTAGTGTGGGTCATCTTTTTTGACATTTAGATAACTGAACATTGCTTTCTTTTCTTATTCAGTTACAAGGGGGTGCTGAAAAGCTTTCAGGCTGAGCTACTTTCCAAAATCTGGTCATATAACCAAAGTGTTTTGTCATTAATTTTTGCAAGTGGCATTTTTTTTTTTTTTTTTTTGTCATGAATTTTCCAGTACTGAACCTTGAAAGGCTTTGGGTTTTGCTTTATAAAGAATATTAGTGTATTTAATCCACCTCTTTTTGATTTTGCATTTTTCTATCAACAAAAAGTTCTGATGGCTTAAATTTGTAGTTATTTTCCTCTAAGTTAAATTTCTATAATAATCAAACCAGCATAAAAACTCCCTCATTTACATTTAATATTACAATATTGTGGAGTTTTCCATGGTATTGTTACTTGCTAGTCCATGATATCCAGGTAAACATTGGCCAAAACATATGCCATCAAATTTGGTCCATCAAGTAAGTGCCATATGTGATACATGCTTGATTGATTATGTCTCTTACTGACTAGGCAGATTTTCCCACAGTAGGTTGCCATTTCTTTGTGGCATCAAATTTGGTACTGAATTAAATAAAAATACCTTTAATAATATAAAACTATTTTCATCTATGCATCTTTAAATAGTAAAGTGTTCAAAATTTTGATTTCATTGCTTTGTAGAACTCCTTATTCAAAAATTCAGAATAAGTTTGGGTTAATGTTCTCAGCTGACATGAAGTGGAAAGACTTGCAGAAAATCCATTGCTAGGCCAGCTCTTAAGAAAGTTGGTTCAATGTATCTTGCAAGATAATTTTTCTCTCCAGAATCTATCCTATATCTATAAGTCCATGCTCAGAATATTGGTATTTACATATGGTCTGGGGCCCCTGCTATTTACCTTGAGCTCCTTGATAAAATCCAAAGAAGAATTAGTTTGGCTTCATTCACTTTTCCACTGCTGTAAGGTTGCCTCTCTTTGTTTTCTTTTTCTATAAATACTTTCATAGTAATTGCTTAGATGAGTACCTTAGCTTTTTGAATTTAAGCTCAGTACGAGACTGGTGTTGAGATCTCATCAATTTACAGCTGACCTGGCTAGATGTAACTGTAAATTCTAATTCTAATTTCTTTTCTTGCTTGTGGAACTCCCTTCTGGCTCCATGCATTCCAGCCAACTTTAATCTTCAAAAATTTAAATGCAATGTCAATCACTATCTACTGTTCCCCTAATTACTTTTTTCTCTTCCCACTAATTATTAATGGTTGTGTTCCTAATTCTTCCACACTCTGTAACCCCTTGTGTCTTAGTGGCTTTACTTCTTTGCCTGGGGGTGATACCAAAAAAAAAAAAATTCTTCTTCATTTAAGCAATGATTTATATTTCTTTGATCACAAGTATTAAACATTTCTTCCACTGCATAAAAATTATTAGATCTTAAATACTATATACTCACTCTAGATTTATTAGATAGAATTATCAATTCTGTGAATATTAAAACATTAATGTGAATCAATATTGCCAAAAATTATTTTACCCAAATTCTACGAATCTGAAGATATAATTATAAAAAAAGAAAAAAATTAGTCTACATATACAAAAGATATTTATACAACTGGGAATCACTGAAGAAAAAATATTTACAAAATAAAAATTCTCTTCTGATGTTTTTTTTTTTTTTTATTTTTTTTTATTATAAGTAAAAGGCATTTAAGACATTAACTGCTATTACAAAATCTGACTTCAAACACCAACTTCATGATAATAACTGACTTTGGTAATAAAAAATTTTTATGGGTTGATTTATAGCTTCAACTAGTCTTAACATTGTTTTCTCACTAAAAGTATCACTTAAGACCACATCATGTTAAAGCACCTTAATGGGTGACTGCTTGGAAATTTCCAGGGCTGTAAGCTTAGTTATACAGGTGGTATAATGGATAATGGCTTGGAATTGTCATTCAGAGAGCCAAGTTCCAATACCAGTTGGGTTCCTTATATTAACTTACACACAAATACCATTGGAAAAGGTATGAATCCACTTCTCTCCCCCACCACAGCCAATGGTTAATTAGAAAGACTTGTATCAATAAATCATTATCTCAAAAAAAAAAAAAAATTCTTACAATCTAAAAATATTTTCTGGCTTTAAATAACCTGCAAAGTTCATTATATTGTTTAATTTCTTGAATAATGAAATGACCAAGTACTGAACTTTAGTTTTACTAAAGAGGATTAGTTTTCTTTAATCCTATTTGACCTTTCTTTTTAGTTCCTCTATTACAACAGTGATTATTCAAGCCATTTAGCTAACTATAAGAGCTTTGGTTTAAAATTGGTAACCTCTCTTTGTCCATAACTATATGCAAACGTCTATTTCTTTTTTTTCTCTCTATCTCTCTCTCTCTCTCTCCATCTCTCTATCTCTCTCATCTCTCCCTCATCTCTCTCTATCTCTCTCCATCTCTCCCTCTCTCTATCCTCTCTATCTCTCTATCTCTCTCTCTCTCTATCCCCCCTCTCTATCTCTCTCTCTCTCCATCTCTCTCTCCATCTCCTCTATCTCTCTCATCCATCTCCCATCTCTCTCTCTCTCATCTCTATATCTCCTATATCTCTCTATCTCTCATCTCTCCTCTCTATATCTCTCCATCCCTCTCTCTCTCCATCTCTCTCATCTCTCTCCTCTCTCTCTCTCTCTCTCTCTATCTCTCTCCTCTCTCTCTCTCTCTCTCTCTCTCTCTCTCTCTCTCTCTCTCTCTCTCTCTCTCTCTATCTCTCTCTCTCTCTCTCTCATCTCTCTCTCTCTCTCTCTCTCTCTATCTCTCTCTCTCTCTCTCTCTATCTCTATCTCTCTCTCTCTATCTCTCTCTCTCTCTATCTCTCTATCTCTCTGTGCATGTAAAAAAAATATCAGGAGAAAAAGACTTTTTTTTTTTTTTTTTTTTAATATATATATAATGTATAAATCCTTACATCATAAAGGTTGTAGCTGCACCACATCTGCTATAGCAGCAGTGGTGTGTCTATGGCAAGATAGCATGATGGAGCTCATCCCTCTTTAGGCTGGTTTTTAATTCAATTTTCTCCACTTAGACAGGCTGCCACTTCAAAGTAAGAGACCCCAGTCAACCTTGTTATTTAATTCATAACTGTTGTGTGGAGAAAGAAATGGACTCATTAAATGTATAAACAAATGCTTATAAAATATACTGTATTCATGATTTGACCATTGGATCAAATTATAACTTATCTCATTTTCAAAGGGAAGTGGATATTGTTCTGTTTTGTTGTAAGATTAAAAATCATAAATCTTTTTGATATATAATGATTGGTTTCTATTATAATTTTTCAATAAAACCTTGCCTACTCAATACAGCAATTAATTTTTAGAACTTATAGTTTCCTGTTCAATGATTTAACCAGTAAGCTATCACTCAGCATTACCTTCATAAAATAATAACTACACAATTTCATTATTTATTTTACATTTATTTTACATTTATTTTATTATAAAAAAAGAAAGTTTTATATCTTATTTTCTGGAAGAATTATACTTTTGTGATTCATCAGCCCATTGAATCATAGTTTAACTGGTTGCCTATGTTTTAAATAGAACATAAGCTTACTTTAAATAGAAAATTTTAACATAATCCTGTTTGTAAAATCTCTATTGATTATTATGGGATGAAGAATTTAAAAACTTAGCAGATTGTTTGATTTCTGCATTCAACCTGAAGTAAAAAAAATATTAGCTTTTAATTTTCATAATCCAAATACAAGTTGAGGGTATGTAAAATAAATTGTTCATTTATGCATTGTATGATTATTAGTATTGATAATTTCTTCAATATTCTTATCTATTTCTTCATTATTATTCCTGATAATAGGAAAATGTTTTAAGTGGCATTACTGCTTGTTGATTTAAATATATGCAGTATAAAAATAAATACATATGCATGTTAATTTATGGTTGCTTAAAATACCTGAATTGATTTCAAACAACTTTTTTTATTTATACATTTGCCAAATAACAAGCACCTGGAGTGGTAGCACCTGTTAGGGTTCCAGATATGGGCAAATAGTGAAACCCATCCCCAAAACAAAATACCATGAAAGAATAAAAATACATTTTTATAGTAAAAATACTAGTAATACATTTTTATATATTAAAAAAAAAATACCAACAATACATTTTTTTTCCTTACTAATGTTCACATAATACAAGGCCCAATAGCCACTCAAGGTAGAGGGTTACTTTGTGGAGTTCTATTAGCATAGAAAAAGACAGGCATTAGTAAAGAGCTGAGGTAGACTTTAAAAGGAAACAAATCTAATCCTAAACAGGAAACAAGAGATAAACATTTATTAGATTTAGGAGGTGTTTGAACTGGACAATAGATGAATCTATGTACTCCTATTGTTGGAGGAGAGGAAAAACAAATAAGTAGTTAGTGGATGAAATTTCAGAGTTCAGGTGCAGATGTTAGGAGTAAAGAGCTGAAGCAGAAACCCAATCCTAAATAGGAAATGAGGGATAAACCTTTACTCCTGTTCAAAAGTCTGTGGAGGAACATAACCAGGTGATAGGCAAACCTTTCTACTCCTATTGTTGGCGAGAAAAAAAATGAAATAATGAATAAACTTTCAGGCATACAATTGCGTTCAAAATATTTATATTTCAGCATTAATATATCCCATACAGATTGATATTCTACAAAAAAACAAAAAAAAAAAGACAAATAACAAATACAACTACATTTGTCTCTTTATCAACAAGATTTGAACTGCAAATCAAAGTTCAGTCATTGTATTAGTTACCATTTTATATTAATCCAAACCTTTTAATAAAAAAAAAAAAAAGAAAAAAAAGTGTCCAATACACACTTAAAATTCCAGAAGATAGAAACTGATTCTAATATAAAAGGTATTATAGTAAATTTTTAAAGTGAGTTTTGAATAAGTACCATCTGTGGATTTCCAAGGTTCTTTAAAGAAAGGGATGGAATTAATTGAATTTACTTTTGGTAAAACTTGTATAGTGCATGAAGCCTCTAGTTTATGTTCTTGGGTGTATGATCTTAACTACACCTTTCTCTCTCTCTCTCTTCCCCCCCACCTCTCTCTCTCTCTCTCTCTTCCCCCCCTCTCTCTCTCTCTCTCCCCCCCACCTCTCTCTCTCTTCCCCCCACCTCTCTCTCTCTTCCCCACCTCTCTCTCTCTTCCCCCACCTCTCTCTCTCTTCCCCCACCTCTCTCTCTCTTCCCACCATCTCTCTCTCTTCCCCCCCATCTCTCTCTCTCTTCTCTCCCACCATCTCTCTCTCTCTTCTCTCCCACCATCTCTCTCTCTCTTCTCTCCCACCATCTCTCTCTCTCTTCTCTCCCACCATCTCTCTCTCTCTTCTCTCCCACCATCTCTCTCTCTCTCTCCCCACCATCTCTCTCTCTCTCTCCCCCACCATCTCTCTCTCTCTTCTCTCCCACCATCTCTCTCTCTCTCTCCCACCATCTCTCTCTCTTCTCCCACCATCTCTCTCTCTCTCTCCCACCATCTCTCTCTCTCTTCTCTCCCCCATCTCTCTCTCTCTCTCCCCACCATCTCTCTCTCTCTCTCTCCCACCATCTCTCTCTCTCTTCTCTCCCACCATCTCTCTCTCTCTCTTCTCCCCACCATCTCTCTCTCTTCTCTCCCACCATCTCTCTCTCTTCTCTCTCCCTCTCCATCTCTCTCTCTCTCTCTCTTCTCCCCATCTCTCTCTCTCTCTCTCCCCACCATCTCTCTCTCTTCTCTCCCACCATCTCTCTCTCTCTTCTCTCCCACCATCTCTCTCTCTCTTCTCTCCCACCATCTCTCTCTCTCTTCTCTCCCACCATCTCTCTCTCTCTCCCACCATCTCTCTCTCTCTCTCCACCATCTCTCTCTCTCTCTCCCCTCTCCCTCTCTCCCACCCCTCTCTCTCCCCCACCCCTCTCTCTTCCCCCCACCTTTCTCTCTTCTCTCTCTTCCCCCCCCACCTTTCTCTCAATTGCATTGGGTACATTTTCTATATGGGGGAGAAAAGTTTTGTTTATGAAGAATTTGTAACTAAACTGGTTATGTTTTAGAATAATGTCTTTCTACAGTAATATTATTGATTTTTGTTAAGGTCTTTCAAAATTATATTAAATTTAGTTGTGTGTCCTCCCCCTGATTATTTTGGCAAAACTTTTTTTTCTTGTGTATCTTTCATACTGCACTTAATTGGGGAATAGATCAAATATATAGAAATTTTGTAGCTAATTTTTGATAAATTCAAATTCTGCTATTCAGATATTATTATTTAGGATGTTTCTATATTATAAATTTTCAGTGAAAACCACTTTTATTAAAATTTTGTTTCAGCTTAGTATTCATTCTGCAGTTAGATTCTTTATAAGTCAGTAAAACCCTTGTATTATTTTTTCTGAATTTTTGTTTCTAAAGCCACGAGAAAGAAGTTTCAATAAATTGTTTTCATTTGTTTGTTTCATAACCTACAGATCACTATTTATGTAATTGTGATTAATGAAAACATTTTCTTAAAATTATTTCATCATGTCTATCAAATAGTTTGATTATCTTTGGTAGCTTTTCTCCTTGAGCTGTGATGATATGAGTGGCAACCCACTTGTACAGGGCAAGTAGTACTCCAAGGAGACTTGACAACTGTCAATGATCAGAGCTAAATATAGAAAGATCCAGTTTGATTGTATAGAACTGGGTGGAGGGATGTGAGAGAAGGCATTTAATGATTCAGGCAATTAAATGTATGTGGGGGGGGGACTGGCAATTAGTTTTAAGAAATTCTAGCTGCTACACTTGCCAAATTAAGCATTAATAATAAAAATAATAATAGTAAATTATTTCTTTTGCAAAATCAAAAATTATCTCTACAAACTTTTGAAACTAAGTTGTTCCAATAGACCCCATCCGCTTACGGTTAAATCACGCTGAAACATCGGTTCTCGTTCGATCACCGGAGTTAAGCATCGTGAGAGCCAGGTCAGTACTTAGATGGGGACCGCTTGGGGAACACCTCGTACTGTAAGCCCCCAATTCCAACCCTTACCTCACAGTCGGGGGTAAACGGTAGTGTCAGAGCTATGCCGCCGAACTTCGTTCCTGGTAGGGCCACCCAAGGCGGACAGGTCTGACACACACGCCGGCTAACAAGGGCTCTGGTGAAAATCCAAGGAGCGTCTGCATCGGCAACTGGCGGCTTCTGGTCGTTCCTGTCTCTGCGTCTGTGGGAATCCCACGGCAAGCTTCTTCTCATAACAGGAAGAAGCTGGCTCAATCCGCCCAGGGTGAATGCCGCATCAGTAGTAAGTACAGTACAGTACCCCATCCATTGGATTGCTATTGTTTCTTGGGCAAAATAATTTGAAAAAAAAACAAAAAAACTAACTCTACCTAAGCCAATAGTCATGTGTTTGATTGCATAAAGACTTATTTGCTGGTGGTCTTATATGAAGAGTACTTTTCAGAAACTATTATCATTGATGACAAGTTGGTGAGTTGGGTTTCCTTATAAATAAAATTAAGTAAACTGTCAGAAATAGAGAAAAGATCACCAGATGGAAGAAATCCCTGCACATACAAGAAATACATAGGAAAGGCAGAAAGTAGTAGCTGTTAAGAATAGGCTACTAGATTATTACCTACAAATGTTAGACACCTGAATGAATAGACTTAGCTAAAGTTTCTCTCACATGAAGGTAAACTTGTTCTATCATCATCATCATAGTTCCAAATGAGCAATTCAAAGTTCAGATCATTGTATATCAGTGTCAAGCATTAGAATTTGATTAAGTTGGAATAATTTTCTGATTGATTTGTATATGTACATTTTTTTTCTGATAACATTAATAAGTGAATTGCTAAAAATGTTCACAATCATTGTAGGTTAGTAATTTGCCTCAGTCAGACAAAATGTGTAGTTGCTCTGCCTTTATTTGGAATAACTTTGGTCATTAGTAAATTTAAGGGTGTTTTTAAAAAGTGGTTTAACTAGAGCTGATTTCTCTAGAAAAAGTAATAAATGATAAGGACTGATAATTCATAGTTTATCAGATGGTACATGAAAATGTTTAGAAATGGCTAAGTCATAAATTCATTTTATTTCTTTTTCTAGTAATTTTTTTTTTTTACTTTAAATCTTGGATTGTTTCAATGTCTGTTGAGGACATAGGCTCTCTACACCTTCCTTTTTTGTAAACTGCAAATTGCCAGGATTGTTCCTGAGAAAGATGATGGAATGGTTTTCTCTTGTCTTCTCTATAGTTTTCAATTCAGTTTTCTTTTCTTAGATTGGTTACCATCCAAGGCTTGAGAACCCAGTTTGCTTTGCTATTTGACCTTTAACCGGGGGTAGAAGAGATGCATTCATCCCCCCACCCCCAGTCATTAATGCAAGGAGCAAGTAAACAATAAATTGTCTCAGTTGGAATTTGTACTTCTCACTTCTATTTCCATTGTTGTTAATCAACTTGTACCTCTTTACTGTTAATAGTGTCAGGTAAATTAGAGATCAGTAATGTCTCTAATTTCCTTAATTAGTCCAATTGCATTCCTTGAAGTGCCACGTTGTACAGATCTTATTTTTTATACATTGAATATCTAGTAACCAAATTTGATTTTAGATTGTTTTTCCTGCTTTAAATTAATGTTTTGTTTTTTTGTTTTTTACACAATGATATTCATCTTATACAAGGCCCAAGAAACTTGAGGTAAAGGATTATATAAGGAAAAGTCTTTAGAAGGAACCAGAGACCCAATGCTTAACCAGAAACTAGGGTAAAACCTCTACAACTGTTCAAAAGCCTGGGGAGGAGTGTGAATCGGGTGATAGGCAAACCTATCTACTCCTATTGATGAAAGAAAAAATAATTCAGCAGTAAATAAAAGTTCAGTATTTTAGATGGAGACATTAGCAGTGTACAGTTAAAGTAGACTTTAGAAAGAACCAGAAATCTAATCCTAAAACAGGAAACAAGGGAAAAACCTCTACTCCTGTTCAAAAGACTTGGGAGGAGTGAACCAGAGTTGTTGTTTCTTTTATTATCTCCTAAAAATAAAATTCTCAAGATAGAATTTTACAGTTATATTAGACTTTGTTTTAATCAGCAATTTAAATTATGCTACCATTGTACTCCATTGAGCTTAATGGCAAAATAGATGTTTATATTGTGAATGTTTAATAACACCTTTTTTTTCCTATATTACAGCCTCTGGCTTACTTGTTTTGGTGTATATTAAATATTTACATCACTAAATTTAATATTTCTTTTTTATTTCAGATGTACGTATATTATTGAATGATGACAATCTACTTAGAGAAGGAGCATCTGGGTAAGTTTCTTTGTAATTTTTTTATTTGTAATTTACTACATTATTAGCCAATTTATTTTATTCTTTAAATAAAAATCAAGTCAGTTTAGTAGCACTTTTAACACAGTTACTCAATTTTGATTCTTTTTTTTTTTTCTTTTTTTTCTCAGTCTAATTAGTGAACAGATGTATTCTGAAATATAAAATTTTACCTTTATTTCTGTTTGAATTTCTACAATGATGAGTTATCATTATTTCCATTTAGATTAATGTCCTTATATTTGTTATCATAATTTCAGCTGTTGTACCCACTAGCCTCCTTCAGTGGTCTGTCGATCTGGGTAACCTTTACAGAACATAGAACTGAATCTGTTCTTTACCCTATGGGGGTAAATTTTAGCTTTATAAGTTTTTACATAAAAAAAAATCTTGCCAAAAATTCTATTAAATATTCTTTTTTTAATTTATTGCATTGTCACTTATTAATTTTTGATTTGTATTTCTTATTTCTGTTACTTTTTATGTGGAACTTTCAGGCCATCATTCCCGGTTTGGATTTAAAATAAAAAAAAATGAGCCTCCTACAAAACTTGGGCTTTGTTATCTGATTGCTTCTTAATTCTGATTCAGATTGTCATTCTAAGGTTATTACTTAGCAATCTAAGATTTGCAATAAAAAGTAACTGAAGTATGATGAAAAAAAAATGAGTCAACTAGTCTAATGCAGTTAGACTACTCTCATGGTCTGGAACATTGTCAATCCTTAGTTTGTGGATCTGCCATTAGTTACTTTCACTTTCTAACCATAATTTGAACTCCAATTTTCATAGTTTATAAACAAGTCAATTAAATGCGTAAAAATGTAACTTTTTAAATTGAATCAAAACCTTCAATTTCATAACTTTCACTTTATTTTCATATAAAATTTTGTATATTTTCTTAATCTTCTAAAGTATTTTTAATACAATCACTTAAAAAAAATAATTTTTTATTATATAAATTAAAAATCTATTTTTCTCAATATTATAAAAATCTTTAAAAATTGATAAACTGTTAAAATTTATAATAGTATTAAAAAAATTAATTGGCATTTTTGTTTTCTGGAATTCTATGTGATCTATCAAGTCAGATCATAAGATTGCTGGATTAAAGAAGTCCAACATGTAATACCTAACAATACTTCATCCAATAATAAATTTTAAAGAAATATTATTACTAATAAAGCTAGTGTATTATTTGTATTATTTACATTCAGACTAATGTCCTCATCAATGTGTTTAACATATGATAAGAAAGAGAGTATTAGTCTGAATTTAAATAATAACTCTTTATCCCAGAAAATGGCTAGTGTATATAAATGGATAGATTTGATCTTTTGTTACTGGTAATACTTACGGCCTTAATCAGTAAGGCAGATGTTATATGCAATCAGGCCTCCCATAGGAAAAGGGATGGAAGTTTGAATGTTGCCAAATTCTTTATTTCCAATTGGTACTATATACTAACAGCTGTAGAATGACTGTTTGAGAATTAAAATGAGAAGGAAGTTGAAAGAAAAAAATTAATAATTCTAAGAAATGTTTAACATTTTTGTAATCTATTTTAACCTTGTGTTGAAATGTTGATTAAATGTGTTGTTGCTTGCCACCAGTAACCAAGTACCTATTTAAAAAGATTAAACCATTTAAAGTCAAGTTTTGATATTTACTGTTCAATGTATTGTGGGAATTACTCATTAACCATAACTGATTTTTAATACCAGGACTGGAATTATACAGTAAATGCTAGTAAACTTCTTTTTTTCTTTTTTCTTTTCTTTTTTTTTTTCTTAGAATGTATATTTGTAAAAACTAAACAGATTAAACTTTACACTATTTACATTGTTCGGACTTTTGTCCTCATCTTTATCATATTCGTGTTTCAACTGTTGTACGCTCCAACTTCCTTCAAATGATATACGTTGGAATTTTGAACTAAACCCTTTATTGGGGTAGATTGTTCTAGTTCCCTGCCTTTTCTGGGTATCACGGTTAATTCCTTTTGTTTTGCTGTGGCAACATATTGA
Organism: Acanthosepion pharaonis; assembly: GCA_903632075.3. Classification (NCBI taxonomy): domain Eukaryota; kingdom Metazoa; phylum Mollusca; class Cephalopoda; order Sepiida; family Sepiidae; genus Acanthosepion; species Acanthosepion pharaonis. Next base: position 1,474,461 of record CAHIKZ030001735.1, on the reverse strand, counting down.
ACTTGCATCTCTTTGGGTCACATCACTAGATTACTTCAACCAATCTTAGTATCCACTGGGCTATGTGTGAATTAATTTTTTAGGACTTATAAACTTGATGTCTCAGTTATCATTTTTTACCAGAGCTCATATAAAAAAAAAAATTTTTTTTTTTTTTTTTAGGACTTTGTATTACTGGTTCCCATGTCTATGTTTGGCAGGCTTAGGTTTTTTTGTGGCCTAGTATATGCACTGATTTCTTTAAAAAGCCAGAGTATACGATGACCAAAACAGTTACAATACCTCATTTCAGAAATATAGACAGATGTCAGTAACTTTGTCATTATAAATCCTTTTTGATATAGAATTCAAAATGCCAAAAAACATTCACATGTGACCAATGTATTATTTCGTATTTTAAATTTCAGATTTTTTCTTTTCTGAAATACTCAACATCTGTAGGCTGTTAATTACCTGATTAATTGAACAAATTGTTCAATTAACCTTGTTTTAATTATTCTCATGTGATAGCTAAGTTTTTCTTTTTCTTTTTTTTTCTTTCTCTCAGCATAGATAAGTGAACCCTTGTACAGTTTCCAAGTGTTTGACATTTTCCTCTCTTAATACTTTTGGATTTAATTCTTATGTCAATATTTTGGTGGCTATTCAAAATAATTAAAAAAAAAAAAAAAAAAAATATTATTTAGATTTTTTTTTTATAGTAATTAATTACTTTAGTTTTGGTAGTACATACACTTTTGGGAATGTGTTTATCATTAGAGATTATGGTTGAAGTGATAAGAATCTTGAACATTTTCATTTGAGAGAATAGATAGTTTTTAATTTTTGCTTCTATTATCTCTTTGTCTAGCTCATTTCTATATTTACATACAATGAAATGATTTTGAAAAAGGCCAGTCTACTATATAGGATCATTTGAAAAGGAAAAATTTCAAGATTTTGGCATGTACAGTCTCATAAAAAAGTAGTTATTGGTTTGATTTTTTTTTTTTTTTTTTTTGTTACATGGAACTTCATTGTTGGGACACTCAAATTTATATATTTGTTATGGTGGGGGACAGGGGCCTTAGTAAAGGGAGAGAAAAAAAACTACAAAAAGCCACAGCAGATGGAAAGTTATGTAGGGCCACGGTTGCATATGACCAGAAAGGACATGGTACAGATAAAAAAGAACACTGATCCAGTCTTTAGAACTTATCAGGAGTACCCTGTAATTAAATAAGGATTTTTGTCTTGTATGTTGAATATATCAATGGCTTGTAATGCTGTAGTCTCTAGAACAGTGGTTCTAAAGCTTTTTTGCCCAATGCATCCTTTTCACCATAAGTCTAGAATGTCATCCCCCTCCACTTTCCAAGGTTGTCCAACTCAAAAGCTGCATTCCAAATAATATGCATAAAATCTTCATTCTTTTCCACATTAGTGCATATACATTTACATTATTTTTATACAATTTTTTTTTTTTTTTTTTTACTCCAAATTCTGTAAATAAAAAAAATAAAAAAAAAAAAGGTAAAAGATCCCCCTCCCTGCTCTTGAAAAAAAAAAAACCTGCTCCAGAATTTCATTGTTTATTCAGTGTGAGCTCTTTCTTATTACCTACTTACTTTTATTGTTTTTGTAACTTAGTCAAATGTACAACCGATTTCATTTGTGTGAATGGTAAGATATCTAACAAGGATGTGAACAAAATGTCTGTTTAAAAAAAACTAGTTATTGAATCTAAAATACAGAACAGGGATAAATAAGTACAATATTAATTTCTGGAAAAACTTTTTCTTTTAAACACCTTGGATTTAAGTTACCTTTCATTTTCAAAGATCTACAAATATTACTGATTAATCACATTTTTGACTTTTCTTCTGTAGACTTTATTTTTGATTCAATGAGTATTTTCATTAAGGAATACCAACAAGCATTATGTCCGTCACCAGAGTGTTTTGTGGAGGAGGGTTTAAGTCTGTGTGGGGATGGGCTGCAAGTATGAATTTGAACATTAAAATTAGTTCACATTTTCACAAAGGTTTAGGCAAATATTTGAACCATTGATTAAAATGTTGGTGTACATTTAAAAGTTTGGAACATTATTGAATTACTATTAAAACATATCTAACAATCGCTAAAGATTAAAATAATAATTGTTAGTTTTTTTTTTTCTTGAATATTAAATCCAAATCATATAGGTATTAACTTGTTTATTCAAAACCAAATATCAGGTCTACTAAAATACTTATGACATTAGCATTTCTTTTCATTAGCTTTATCAAGCTTTGACTGTTTTATTGCCTCCTTAGATATGACTTTATTTTAATTTTGTTAGTTTCTAATGTCAATTAAAAGGGGAAATATTGTTTAAGCAAATATAATCGTGTAAATATTTACAGAAAAAGGAATCCATTTCAACAATAACAAGTCGGCTTTCCAAAGTTATATATCCTGAAAGAATAAATATTTCATATAACAAATCTGGAGGATGAACATTTTGCACTACCTGGATGCAAGACATTTTAAATATGTCTATATTTTAGTGGATAAAAGCATTGGTTGAAGTAATCCAATGACTTAGCCCAAAGAGTTGTGAGTTCAGTACCTGTCCATAGCCACAGCAAAGGTGAACAAAATAACTTGCAGAGTTGAGTTACTAAAGGGAGATAACTGAAACTGAGATATCTAGAAAAGGCATGGCATGTGGAACTAGAACAGTCTACTCCAGAAGACAAAATAAATGTTTTAATTCGAAATTCTAACATATATCACATGAAAAAGGTCAAAGTGTATAATGAAAGTATTTCTTTATGATGAATTCTCTTAACTTGATCTGTGTATCAGATTTGCATATGACTGTTTATAGCTTAACTAAGAAGACTATTTTAGATTCTATTATACAAGTTGATATTTTCACAATGATATTGGTATTAACCAACTGATTTATATAAGCAATATATTGTGTGACTTTTAACTATCAATATTCTTATTAAAATATTGATAACTTGTTTTTGAGGTACCTGGTATTATTATGCAAAATTCAATGTAAATTTTTATTTATAAATAAATACAATATGGCATATAAACATATGTGATTAAATGTTCCATGTATCTGAATAAATATTTTTACAGTATTAATATGGCCTCAATGATTGATAGCTTTTGTGATTCTTTCACTCATTGATTTTCTTAAGTTTTCTATTATTTCAGCTTTAACATTTCTGGCGTTAGTTGCTGTTCATGGCTTGAATATTATTTTCCATTCATCATATTTAATAATGGACCAAAAGTTTTTCTATTAGATTAATTTGTTGTCTTTGAAAACTTTTTTGGAAAAGTAGCCACTATTAAACTTTGTAGAATCAGGAGCAGCATTATTTTTGTATGTATATATTTAATTTATAGTGTCTTGATTGTGACCTGTACCACTGAAAACAAAAGAAAAATGTTAGAAAATACAATAATTCTTTGTATTATATCTTGATATAATAAACTATGAAAGAACTTATAATTTTACTGCATATAATATTAGCCTAAAATATTATTCTTTCTTCCCTGTTGTCTTCTAAGTTGTGTTGGCCAACTATTTCCATGGTCCTAATAATAAGATATTAGAAATGTTCTCTTGAATGTTTTAATATCTTGACTCTACTTGGAAAACAAATTTTTACCATTTCAATGTTTTTTTTTTGTTTTTCTTTTCTGTTGTACACATGTAGATTCTTGTGAGTTATTTTAAATTATTTTGGATATAGTTATAAAATGGAAAAATATATGCATAAACAAACTTGCAATATTGATTTTTAGCATTCCAATCAGTGTACAGCCTAATAAAAAAAAACTAAAAAAAAAAAACTCTGTTCATAGTATATTTGTATTTTATTTGCAGAGCATTTGCCCAATACAATAAAGACCAATTTACGCCATGTAGAATAGAGGGCACTGAAGAACAGGTGAGACTTTTTTTTTTTTTTTTTTTTTTTTTTTGTTCTTTATTTACCTTTATTGATACATCAATGTATTTTGATTCTGTTCTTCTTGGCTATCAGTATTTTAAAATCTAAAGGATTGAAGTAATTCCTCCAAAACCTATTCATAGATAATCAATATTTGCTTAATAAACAAGTGCGGTTAATTTTAACATTTTTGTTTATTATCCTATATGAAACACCTAACTACATTAACAACCTTTCCTTTTCTTTTCTTTTCTTTTTTTTTCTTTTTTTTTAAATATTGATCATCGGTTATTATCTTGTCTATTTCTTTCTCTCTATATAATACCTGCTTACATCTGGTATTAGCCCACATTTCTATTTGTGGAATCATAGGACAATTAGAATACAATTGATACAAGCATCAATCAACAGGTTCATAGCCTAACACCGTCATTAGTTGAATTTTGATCTGAAATTTCCACTGTATAATGTTCAGTCTTTGTGATTAATGTTTACCAAAGAATTGACAGTATTGAAAAGGAAGGAGATTTATGTTGAAAAATGAATATTTGTATATATATATATATATATATATATATATCCTCCCCGCATCATTATGCTACAGGTTTATTACCATTATCTATATAATGAGTTTCACTTTGGTGCAATATCACCAACATGGAGGACTCAATGAGGATTGACTTGTTACTTTATACTAATGGCGAGCATAACTAGCTTATAAAACATTACATCATTGCAAGGTACCCACAGTAAAGCTAGCAGAGCCAATGACTGATTTTTGAATTTAACAATAATCTAATTCATATAAAGTTATTCACGTTAATGCTAACTAACCTTGTATTTATTGAAAAATGACAAGATTATTTATGTATAGATCAGCATTTCTCAACCAGTGTGCCCAAACACACTAATGCACCCTGAAATGTAGCCAGGTGTGCCCCAAGTTAACAGAAAAGTAATTATGAATTATTTTTATATTTAAAACTTTATTTTTTAAAAGCTAAAGATGCCAAGCAGTGAAATGTCTTAAAATAAATACTTATTTCAAGAGACTTCTTATTATTTCCTATTTTCAAAATTCATGGCTAATTTTTCCTTATTAAAATTTAAAGTGTGCCCCAGAGTTTTAGTTATTCTACAGGTACAAAACATGAAACAAAAATGTTTAAGAAATACTGGTATAGATCATCACTTCTACCAGGGATCATTTTTAAACAGAATTGGTAAAAGCAAGGAGCAAAAGGGAAAAGAAAGTGTGTAGGAGGAATGGTAGAAGGTCAGTGTTAAATAGAAAAGAAAGGCAAGGGAAAGTAATGTGGGAAGAGATGGAAACAAAAGAAAGATATAGATAGAATTGCTACCTTAACTTTTTATTACATTTAATGTGAGTAGAGCTTTATTTAATACTTTTTTCTTTTTACACTTTACATAAGTAAATATTAATATATAGAAGATTGTAAAGGGATTGAATTTTAGCTGACTAAGTATATTGACGGTCTGTAGAATCTTTTCGACTTTTTCTAAAATCATGTTTTTCAGATTGGGCATTTATTGTTTCCCTAATTAAGAAAAGTTACTTCCATGGAATATATAAAATTATTGCAACTTAATATGGTCATTTAATATATTGTATCCCAATTCTCTCACTTTGGCTAAGGCTGTAAGGGCAGTATAAGTTGGAGGAGAATGATGGCCACAGTCACACAAAATGTGCTAACGAAATAATGATTCTATCCCTAATGCTTGTTTTTAATTTCTATCACTGCCAACAATCTCTTGCACACACGTGTGTGTGTGTATATATATATATATATATATATATATATATATATATATATATATATGGGGGACGATTAACCAGAATTGAGAATCGGAAATATCAGAACTTTTAGGAGTATTGGAATCGGAGAATTTTTAGCCTAATTTCCAATTCCAAAAACAATTCTTGGTTTTTTTTTGTTTTTTTTTTAATTTTCCATGCCTGGTACTAATGATAAAAAGTTTTGGCCGAACACATGGCCCAGTTGATAAAGGTGTTGGTTGCTTGATTAAAAGTGATTTGATCTAAAGAGTTGTGAGTTGGCCACAGCAGAGAGAATAAAAACTTTAAGTGTTGAGTTATCAAGGGAAATTGACTAAAACCGAGATATCCAAAGGCATGACCCATGAAATTAGAACAATCTAACCCTGCAGACTAAATAACAGGTTCACTTCAATGCAAACAATGTAAATAGCAGAAAAAGACAGGAAGTTATGGAAAACCATGATGAAAGGACATATCATATAGAAGAAGGGCTCTCTACCTCAGTATCAGATTTGTACTTATATATATATGTGTGTGTGTGTGTGTGTGTACAAGTAATTATTTCAAGATTATTAGTGATAATATTGGAAACAATTCTGTAAATATTTTTAAGTCTAGTTTATAACTGAAGCCTCCCACCCCCAAATTCTTCATAATGAATTATTGTATGAAATATTTCAAATTAACATCTTTCTTACACTATTTGGAAACAAAAGTTTCATGAAGCAAATTGCTAATTTTTTATTTTTTTGCTTTTTATTGCTGACCTGCTACTATCAGTCACAATAACCTGTCTCGGTTGTCATCATTTCTGTAGTCAGCTGACATTGACTTGAATGGAGTGACAGAATGCAGTTTGGTGCACTCATATTGGACTGGCTGCCTCTCCATTAGCTGCTCTTAAGTCTTTTAAATGCAGATTTAGAAAAACTGCAATGATTTTTATCAAAATAAAAATGGTTTATATTTTATGAAAGGAAAACAGAAAACTGGAATAGACAGCCGAAATGTTGAGTGTAAAAAACATTTTAATCTGACACTACTTTGGATGGAGCTGTATGGAATACATTATTTGATGATCACAGATATTTATGCGTATGTTATGGACAACACTTCCCAAGTGCGTTCTTGTAAATTTTTTTTGTCTCTCTCTCTATCTCTCTATCTCTTTTTGTTATAAATTTTTATTTTGGATTCAATGATTTGGGATTTTACTTGAAAATTCAAAGTTTTACAAGAGTTTGAAAAAGGATAATATTAGTAAAAAAAAAAAATTAATTTTGTTAACATATGAAAAGAGGCCCAGCTTTTTAATTTAAGTAAATCAAAATCAATTAATTGTAAAAATACCAAAAATTTTTCTTTTAAAATATTTAAAGAAAGATTTTATAAAAGCAAAAGAAAATGGTTCGCATTTCTGATCCACATGAATTTCTTGATTTTTGAAGAAACACAATCACATATATTTAAAAAGGAGAAGTTGGTTAATACAAATGATGAATGGTGGGTGGATGTTATAGATTGTTCTTATAATGTTTTCTATTGTCATTTGCTATTTAAAAATTCATTTTGTTTCCTATAACAATACATTAATTTCCTCCCTACCTTCCTGTAATTATAATAAGATTTCATTTGAAATCACTCATGTGATATTTTGATGTGATGAATGTGTCACTTACATTTCAGTTTTCAGGGTTGTCTTTTTTTTTTTTTTTTTTTTTTTGTGTGTGTAAGCCCATACACACACACACACACACCACCACCACCACTATAAATATTTCTCTACTAGGAAAAATTATTGGTTTAAAAATGTGCCATGGCCATCATTTTTCAGTTGTTGCAAACAACTGGTTCTTTTCATTATTATCATGCCTTCTTGTTAAATTCTAAATATAATAAAATTCTTATTTTCCACCCATTCATTCATTCATCATTGTTTAAACAACTGCTTTTGTAACAGACCAATTTCATTTCTATACAGGGAAATGATATATATATATATATATATATATATATATATATATATATATATTTCTCTGCAGTTACTTCTCATGCTGTTATGAAATTTAAATATAAGAAAAAGATGAATAACTATTTTGGTAATATTTATTTGATGGATATAAAAAAATCTTTTTGATTTAAAAAGAAAAAAGTATAAATCTTGTATAATCTTTCTGGAGTTAGAAAATAATTTACAGAAATTTTTTTTTTTTTTTTTTTTCCTGAATCGCGTTCATTTACTTAAAAACCACCAAGACCAGGGCATAGTGTTTGTGGTTGCATGACAATCTTCATATTCTTTTAATTTAGAAACTTCTAAAATTATAAACAAAATGGTTGTGGTGAAGTAAAATAAGCAGAAAAATTTCTAAGACATGGTAAGTTCATAGTTCCATAAGAATTTGAAAATTTGTAGGATGTTTCAGTTCCTATATTGATAACTATATACAAATGTGGAATTTTCTATTACAGTAGTATTTGTGTGTTTGTTTTTTTTAATCCTAATTATTCACTTAATACAAGGCACATGAACCACTTAGGATAGGTTACTGATTGAGGTTGATTGATATATGAGGAAGGGATAAGATATTTAGGAAGAGTAATGGTTAATCCTATTCTTGAAGGGATTATGATTGGGGAATCACCCTCTTGGATGTCTGCTCCACAAAGCAGCAGTTCTTTGGAAGAAGCTGTCCAAATGGAACTTGATCATTACTAATGGGATACAAAAGGGATGAGTACTTCCAGTGTACATGTCAGGTCTTAACTGTGACACTCTGGTGGAACTATGGAATGTAGCTCATCAGAACATTTGGTATGGAAATGGTTAGAGGCTTATGATAAAATTCATTTTAATCACACACACACAACTAAAAATGTATTATTACCATGAAACATTTTCGGATGCTCAAAACCCTTCTCAAACTGATATGGTAATTTACACCATGAAAGAGCATTAATACAATATCTCTTTAGTATCAGACAGAAAATATACAATATATTTATATGATGTTAGGCACTGTTCACTTTTATGCTTGTATTTCAGTCTATCTTAGACTCTCATATGGGTCAGGAAATAATCAATATACATTGATAATTTTTATATAGTTTGATTGATGTTAGCTATTTAGAGTACTTATTAAGATAGACAAAAGGAAGATGAAAAATTTAATTTAAAATTGAAACTAGTATTTACAACTGCACTCATCTACATACTACTAATTATAATTGTGTCAAAATGAATTTGTCTGTTTTGGTTCCTGGAAAAAATGGTATTGAGTTCTAAACTATATGACTCCGTAGACTTTTGGATGAAAATAACCAGCATCTTATATACATATGATTACAGTATTTTATATATAATATCTATTATATTTCCAAAGATATCTATTTGCTAGAGAACACATTACATTTCATTGTTTTTCATCTCAACAAATCTTGTTTTCAGTAATGTTGAGAAAACTGAAGAACAATGCAAGATTGTCAGTATAAACTCTTTGAATTTTAAGATGGGAATGGTTCCCTTTATACCAAAGCACATTTCTTTTTTTCTTTACTTTGTTCAATATTTTCACTTGTAATATTTCTGTTTCATTTATTAAAATAGACAAAATTTTCCTGTTTCTTTTTCATTTCAGGTATTGATTACTGAATATGGAGATTTAGTTGCAGGAAGATTTCTAGATCCTCGAACAAAAACTACTTTTAAGTGAGTTTTTTTTTTTTTTTTTTTCATCTCCTTTGTATGCAATATTTTACTTTTATCTCAATTATTTAACCTTTAGCACTCTGCAATATTAAGATTATTTCCTTTTCTATTCTTTTTCAAGGCCTCAATTGCAGTATCCTTATTGTTAATTTCACTCAAAATTGTTTTCTGTTGCCATAGCAGAATATGACAACACAACAATGAAATTCAAATACACTGTTGTTCAGGGATCAGTCACCTTTAGTATCAGGATAAGTTCTTTTTATACAGCAAAAGTAGTCCCAGAATGATAAAGGTTAAACACAGATGTCAAAATATAAAATAACAGGATATTTCAATGAAATATTCACAAATTTCAGGATTTGTTGAGATAGTAAAGAAATTAAAAAAAAATGTAAACTTTAAGGTATTTGAAATGTTCAGGGAAAACTCTATTTCAAGAAGAAAAAAAATCTGTTAGGAATTTCAGGTGACATAAGCTTGGATGTGTGGGTGGTGTAATGGATAATGCCTTGGAATTGTTAATCAGAGAGCCAAGTTCCAATTTCAGTTGGATTCATTATCTTCACTTATGTGCAAATACCCTTGGAAAAAGTATGAATTCACCTCTTCTCCCTCGCAAGTTAATTAGTAGGCCTTTTATTGCTAAATCATTAGCTAAAAAAAAAAAAATTCTTACAACCTAAAAAAATATTTTCTGGCTTTAAATAACCTGCATAGGGTTGATAAACCATAGAAAATGAATGAATGAATCAAAAGATTTGATCAGCTGGTACATTTGAAATAATTTTTTTTTTTTTTTTTTTTTTTTACAATATTAGCTGTTAAATAGTAAAAACATTCTTTCAACAAACAACCTATAAATTATTTTGGTTAAAATTATGCAAATCAGTGTTTGTTGATCTAAAGGCATCATGTACAGTATTTTAAGAATAAGTAAATTACTTAACTATAAAATATGAACTTCTGATGAAACTGCAACTTTAAATTTCACTTGTACTTGTTTTATTTATTTTATTGCTGACTGGATGAAATAAAAAAAAAAAAACTGTAATATACAAAAATCTTAAGATTTCATGAACTAAATGCATGTAAATCTTCTATTGCTACAATATGAAATTTGGTATAAATCAGGGATAAAATGTCATGAATTGGAAAATTAACATCAGACATCAAGATATTATAAAGAAATAAGAATAAGTGTGTCAAAAAGCATCCATAGCCTTAACAATTTTTTTGATAATTATATTAATGGATATATGTTGGGCATTTCAAAAATATTCTGTAACCTCATACAAGAAATTCCACATTTACCTTCTTGGCAATCTCTCATTTTATGTCCAAACAATGCAGAGCCAACATATTTTGCTATGCCAAATGTTGCTATCTGCCTGATGCCTCGTGGTACATAAGGCCTTTTGGTGAGGCTTCTATAATTGAATTGTTCCATGGAGTTGTGTGATTGAGCACGTTTGTACTCTGTGGTAGGCTTGGTTTCCTGTTGGTGGTTTTCCTTCCCTTAAACCACCATGTGTTCCAACACTAACAAATTTCATCTATCCAGGTTTAGGAATTCAGTTTTCATTCTAGGGTAGTTTTCTACCAAGGCTGAAAAGCCCAGTCTACTATTTAGCCCATAGCTTTGTGGGGAGAACAAATGGATTCATATCTTTCTTAAGGGTATTTTTGTGAAAGCAGATGTAACAAACATGACATGAATTTGAACTCTGCTTGTCAATTATTTATTCTAACCATTACAGCACCTGCACATCCATGCCAGGTCATGTCAAAAACCAAAGCCAAATTCTGGAAGTCAGCTATAGCATTGTGGAAGAACTCAAAAGAAATGACTAGTAGTTCAATTTCCCAATAAGCTTGGTTCAGTACTATTGTTTAAAATTCTTAATTTCACTCCAATCATGGCAATAAAGCCACTAAGATGTAAGGGGTTATTGTGTATGAAAGAATGAGAAAAAAAACTTTATTAAGGAGAAAGAACAATAAAAAAAAATTAAGGAGACAGATGATGATGATGATGATTGCCATTGCATTTAAATTTTTGGAAATGATTCAAGCTGAATGTCAGGTCAGGACTGATAACATTGCAGATTCTTTTGGGATTTTATCAAGAATCTATAAATACATAACAAGCACCAGACTGTTTATGACAGCATTCTTCAATCCATGGACAAATGGTAGACTTATAAATAAAGATAGATGCTGGTGAGAAAAATTGTCTAGCATGACACTGAATCAACTTTCCTAGCAGCAGACCTGACAATTGATTCAATATAATCTTTCTACTTTATGTTGGTGGAAAACATTAGTTCAAGAAGGTGCAATGAGTTACTCTCATGTTGATTAGCATCAACTATGCTCATAGAAGACAAAAAAGGTTCTCTAAGATGATTAAAAAGGAGCAGTTTTGTTTTGGAGGTGTTAAAATTAACAATGTATTTCTTGCTCCAGTTAACAGATTGAAGGTCATTTTTGAGATCAGTTGCCAATTTGACTTGAACATATCAGACTTAATAAGACAGGAGTAAATAGTTATCAGCATAGATACCGAGTTATATAATTGATGACATTGGAAAAGCCATTGATGAAAATTAGGAACAAAGCAAGCCCAAGGATAGATCTGTAAGATGATCTAGAAAAGTGGCATCATTCAGAAAGGCGGTGGGGGGGGAGGTTGGACTATTGTAAATCAACTAAAATCCAATGTTACAAGAAAGACGCTAAAATGTAGCTGCTAAAAGTTTGTTTAAATGGTCAACCAAGAATTACTTTAGTTGGTCAATGACCTGAGCTTAGCCAGTACAATTTTAACACACCAGACAATGTGTGACAGCTTTTTGCTGTAAGAGGGGATACAAAATTGCCAATATTGTTGAATACCACTAATGAATAAAATGCATGTTGAGGCATACATTAAGTTAACCAATAAGAATATATGTACAAAGATGCTTTTTCAACAATAATTTGTGGTTAGATGAAACCAAAGTCAACCTATTTGGCAATAATTTATAATAATAATAATAATAATAAATAGGATGTTTTTCTTCTTTGAGTGTAAGGAATATTCAAATCATCAAAGGAATTATGAACTCTGTCAAGTATTGTGCAATTCAGAAAAGACCTTTCATAATGTCTGCCAGAAAACTCAACATGAAGTGATGATTGTTGTTTCAAAATCTAACTAATTAATCTGAGGGGGTAATTATTTCGTTCCTTGCATTTCAAACTTGGGATATTTCAAATTTCATACTTACATAAATTTACATGCTTTTATTTGATGAAAGAATAAATTTTTCTATGCTAGATACTTATGACTTATTACATATGTGAATATATTTCTAAATTTAAACATTTGTAATATCAGTGAAAAAATATTTTAAAAAAGGAAGGTATACTTGTTTTGAATTAAATGAAATTAGATAAAACATTTCATTTAAATGAATATATGATAAAAATACATTTAGTTAAGTCTAAAAATTCATGGCTGTCTTTCAGGAGGGCAACACAACCAAATGAAAGCTATGTACATGTAAATAAGAGTTACTTCCCTTGATACCCTTGCTTTTTATTTTTAAATTTAAATATAGGAATTATTTTGTACTTTCTCTGAGTACATCATAATTAAATTAATATTTACCTTTTAGTCAAATGTAAGTTATCTAAAACAAAATACAGTGGTCTCCCCTTATCCTTGGTTGACATTCAATCAACTGTGGAAATAATGCATATATATATATATATATATAAGGAAATTACAAATGTAACAAACCTTGTTGCTTAGTTTGCAAACACTTAATAATAGATAATGTATTTTCTGTACCCAACACCAATATCAAGATACACCCACCTCACCTCACCTGTGATAGCCATAACATAATCTACTACTTATTCTGCACCTTTTATCCTAATAGTGGATATATTGGTGAATCTGGAAATAATTTTAGATTTTGCTTCAACAATCATAAACAAACCACACGTCAAAACAATCCTTATTCCCCCATAGCTGAAAACTTTAATCAATCAGGACACTCATTAGAAAACTGTAAATGTTTATTGATAGATTCTGATTTCGGTTCCACATACAAATGCAGAAAAAAAGAAAAATACTGGATTTTAAAATTAAATACATATAAACTAGGGTTAAATAAAGACTTGGGTATTTTAAATCTTTATAAATATTTCAATAGTTAAACATGTTTTTAGATATAGTTAAAAAAAATTTTTTAATGTTTTTAAACAACATCTAAAATATTATTACAGTTAGATTTACGTTAAGAATATTCAAACACAGTGGCGTTCCATATCACGTGACGTCCGCATCTCATGACAGACGCTACTTGTAAACAGTTATTTCTGAAGAAAGATTGAGGGCGATCTGAAATATCAAAATATATATATATATATATATATATATATATATATAAAATACTTTCGTAAAAAAAACTTTATTTTTTTTTAAATTTGCAACTTTTATATATATATATATATATATATATATATATATATACACACACACACACACACACACACTAGCAGGCTTTGCAAAGTAAGATCTATTCACTACTTGAAATCTTTGAAACAAAATTTTAAATGCCAATTTCATTCATAAATTGGCTTGTTATAGTTAAGGATAGTTTTATAAATGCCAACTTCCTTAATGCAAATTTTGAACACTTTTCTGCACTATATAAGACAATATTCCTAAACAGAGCTATTTTTGATATGAAAATCAAAACAATCCTTGAATAAAATAACAGTAATGAAGGACAGTTAATTAATGAAATAAACCTTTTGAAAATCAATATGCAAATTAGTTAAATCTGAAGAGTGATATTAGTTAGAAATAGATAATATATAATACAGATGTTGAGCTTTTAGTTTGTAAATTCCTTTCAAGGAGTTTGTAACACATCTATTTATCATCTCTCAGTTGTCTCTGTCAAAGGACAGAGTTGCAGTTGCAACTGAGGAAAATTATACTGAGAGGAGCCCAGCCCTGGAGAATAGCTGCCCAAGGCCATGTCCTTTCATGTCACCAGAGGGAGGGATCAATGCTTGCACCGAGGCCAGCACAACTAGGGGCTGTGGGCAACTTTTGTTCCTTGCCTGGGTGTTTGCACTCTGGTACCCACCTTAAAAAAGGCTTTGTGTCATATCTTGTCTTGGTGGTGAGACGGTAAATACCGTATTTATTACTCTAAAGTGTGGAAATTAAACCCCAATTTCACATTTATTCATACAGATTCCATAATATAGGTTTTACTTAATTAGCTATTATGTTTCTCTAACTCTTCAAATGTTGAATGTATAACTAATTCTAATTTCTATTTTCCCATCTTTACATTGTTTTAATTTTATCTTTATAGATTGTCCCCTGTGCTCACCCATGAAATAAAAATACCTTCTCTGCTCCGCTCTATCACTTTACATTTCACAATAACCTGACTGGAACCTGTACAGTTGTGGCAATTATATAACTATTATGTTGAAAGTTTAATTTTGAATAGGTCTTTCTTTTTTCATTTTGTTGTGTTTGGATGCCATGAATAGTTATTTACATGTAAGTAAAATCATGATGTAATCTGTAGGTAGAAAGATCTTTGTATGTATATAGATAAAAAAAAAAAAAAAAAAAAATTGATAGATTTTTAATAAATCCTGTAGTGATTTACAGTTAGTGTAATAATAAAATGAATTTCTTTCTAATTTTAAATTTTCAGATATGATCATTTGCGGAAAGAAGCCAGTGACTTGCAACCAGCTGAAATTGATAAAGTTGCTGAGCCCTGGCGAGCTGCTGTTGAAGCAGCTTTTACTCCCTATGTACATAACCACTATAAACATGGTGTGACTTCTGTCTATGGCACCAGTAATGATGCTAACATAACTATTATTGCTTGTATTGAAAGCCATCAGTTCCAGCCAAAGAACTTCTGGTAAGCTGTTGTTTTTGTTTTTTTTTTTATATCATAAGGTAAAGCAATAAAGCCATCAAGATGTAAGGGGTTACTGAATGAAAAAGAATATGACAAAAAAATCTTTATTAAAGAATAGGAATTAAGGAGACAGTTTGAGAGAATATAAATCAAAGAAAACCTTAAGGAGAAAGAAGAATAAAAGAATAGGAATTAAGAGAGAAGAGAACGATTGACATTGCATTTTAATTTTTGAACATTATGGTTGTGTACAAAGCAAGAAGCTAGAAAAAAAGTTCCACAAGCAATAAGTTTGAAAGAAGAAACTATTAGAATACAACTTATGGTTACATCTAACAATTTCAACTGTAAAAGTACATGTAACAATTTCAACTTGCTACCAATCTATTACTGTGCTTAAGTCGAGGTACCTAAGAGGAAAACTCATCAGAAAACTTAATTTGAAAATATTTATATAAAAGGCATGGGAAACTTATGTTTTTTTTTTTTTTTTTTTTTTTTTTTTTTTTTCCTTTTTTTTTTTTCTTTTTCTCCTCTTTTTTTTTTTCTTTTCTCCTTTTTTTTTTTTTTTTCTCCTTTTTTTTTCCTTTTTTTTTTTCTCTTTCTCCTCTTTTTTTTTCTTTTCTCCTCTTTTTTTCTCTCTTTTTCTTCTCTCTTTTCTTCTCTTTTTTCTTCTCTCTTTTCTTCTCTCTTATCCTCGCCTTCTCTTTTCTTCTCTCTTATCCTCGCCTTCTCTTTTCTTCTCTCTTTTCTCTTTCTTTTTCTCTCTCTTTTTTTCTCTTTTTTTTTCTCTCTTTCTTTTCTCTCTTTCTTTTTTCTCTCTTTCTTTTTCTCTCTTTCTTTCTCTCTTTTTTTCTCTCTTTCTTTTTTTCTCTCTTTCTTTTTTCTCTCTTTCTTTTTTTCTCTCTTTTCTTTTTTTTCTCTCTTTTTTTTTTCTCTCTTTCTTTTTCTCTCTTTCTTTTTCTCTTTCTTTTTCTCTCTTTTTTTTCTCTCTTTTTTTTCTCTCTTTTTTTTCTCTCTTTTTTTTCTCTCTTTTTTTTCTCTCTTTCTTTTTTCTCTCTTTCTTTTTTCTCTTTCTTTTTTCTCTCTTTCTTTTTTCTCTCTTTCTTTTTTCTCTCTTTTTTTTCTCTCTTTCTTTTTTCTCTCTTTCTTTTTTCTCTCTCTCTCTCTCTCTCTTTTTCTCTCTTTTTCTCTCTCTCTCTCTCTCTCTTTTTCTCTCTCTCTCTCTTTTTCTCTTTTTTTTTAAATGGGGGTTGGGGGGATTCTATTTTAATTTCTATATTTATAACTAGAAATGATTTAACTCTAAGAAAATTTTCCAAAATTAAATTTTTTTTTTTTTTTTAATGATAGTAATAAAGTGTCACTGCTGACACTTTAGTTTGAACATAGATCACCATTGAGCAAACACAGGGGATCCCATTATTAAATTAAGTAGACCATATGATCATAGAGGAAATGTATAAGTAAGGAAGTTTTGTGACATCTAATTGATCACATTTCTACTCTATCCTCTATTCCTATTCAGATTGCTATTCTCTACTCTATTCACTATACTATTTCTCTATTCATATCATTACACTGATTACTATTCAAGCAAGTACTATTGGTGTGAGTGTTATTCAAAGGCATCTGACACCAGTATTGT
Organism: Acanthosepion pharaonis; assembly: GCA_903632075.3. NCBI lineage: Eukaryota > Metazoa > Mollusca > Cephalopoda > Sepiida > Sepiidae > Acanthosepion > Acanthosepion pharaonis. The sequence goes on along the minus strand of CAHIKZ030001735.1, from coordinate 1,457,405 downwards.
TCAACGATGTTACTATAGTTGTATCAGCAATTATAAAGTCTCTACTACAACAAGCATTAAGAATTTGACAACAAGTATTTGTTGACATCACAAAACATAGCTTCTGTAGAATACACTTCACTAATATATAATGGCTGCTTCCCATTTCTGAATATACCCATCCACTAGTGTGGCTAGTTTATTCCCATTGAAGACTCCTGCTCAGGCACATTTGTACTGTTTCAGCACTCAGAGCCAACCTGTAGTTTATACAGTAGGTATGTTGAGCAGACCTTGGTTACTATTTCTGGTTCAGAGTTCATAATCTGGCATAATCAGTAGTTGAACAATGCCTTGATCACAATGATTGGTGACTTTATACTAGCACAGCCATCAACAGCTTCTGAACAGTTTTATCAAACCAATTTCACTTGAGTGGCTTTGTTCAACCTGTGGGTATGCTTTTCAGTCATTTTCCAGGAGTATCAGACACTAGGATCACCTCTAAGGCTTGATATAATAAAGTTGAGAGATTCAAACCCCGATCTTGTGTAACTGCCATGAAATTATTCTGTAAATTAAAGAGTTCTGTGCATTCTTTAATAAGAATGTTGACATTAAAGAATTGTTTGTCTTTTAGGCCAATTTCATCCAGACATTGTGCCAATATTCAAAAAAATGGTTTTCTTCTGAAAAAAGACAAAGTGAAAGCTTTGATAAGATTATGACTCAAATCTTGCTTATAAGATATCTTTTAAGGAACTTTCAATCCATATCTGCATATATAAAATGCAATGTTTATCTCTTTCTCTTCTCTCTCTCTCTGTTTCAGTAACACTTTTCACTACACTCTGATGCAAGACAAAACTGCTGAGTCAGCACTGTTTTTATCCTAGGCAGAGGGTAGAGAAATCCTAGAATGCTGATTCCTATTAAAAGGAAAAAAATGCCTCTAACATTTATAGATGAGATATTTTCTATTATTAAATCAAAACAAATTATTTTTTGTAGAATTAATATTTTAATCTACTAGTGTGATACTATGGATGCCCACATAGAAAGGAAAGAGGTGGTGTATCTTGGTGTTTCTTTTTGATGGGTCAGTGGATGGTTCCTTTTGAATTTCAGTCTTCTAAATGGCATCCACTTTAACCAACTGGTTAAATAAAGGGGTGGATGTGGAATTTTTAAGGATCATCTGGAAATAGGTTATATTCAGGTGTTTGTCTATATTAAGTCATGCTTGGGATCTGGGAGAGTTCTGGTCAGACCTTGGCAGGAGACAGACATATCGGTGTTGTGGTTCCAAAACCTCCATTTAGTATTACCAGACACTACATTGCGATGTGTAGATGGACCAGGAGTTGGTAGGAGGAATCACTGACTTAGCAGAAGTTATCCCAAGTATCATCTACCTACTCACCTAGACAAGCGAAGAAGACCTGAATAAAACCTTTTGCTTGGGTGAGGATTGCATTATATGTATGCACAATGAAGTTTACACTTTGCTTGTATATCTGTAAACATCTCCATATTATTAAATTGAAATAGGTTTACTTCTAGAAATGTAACTCATTGTTATCAGTTTTATAGTAAATATAAAAGACAATCTGGAAAGCTTATATATTTTCAGTCCTGTTGGATTATTTATGACCAATTTTATATAAAATCATATAAGTATCTCATATAACCAATTTACTAGGATGAAAGCTTAATGCTTTGATTTTGAAAAAAAATTTTTTTTTTTTTTTTTTTAATTTGAGTTTGTTAATGAATCTTAACTTGGTATCAGAGGATATTGTTAGCAAAAGTTAATTTCCATAACTTCTAATTTTGTTAGCATTTAAAAGTGCAAAGAATTAAAGAATTATTGTATTTAAAAATTATTTCTTAATCAATTCACCCCAAGCAAGACAATAATGCCACTAAAATGCAAGGAGCTACTAGGAGCAAAAGAAATGTGAAGACTTTAGGAGGGAATGGAAACCCAATCCTAAACAGGAAACCAAAGATAAAACTCTACTCCTGTTCAAAAGGCCAGGGAGGAGTGTGAACCAGACAATAGGCAAATGTATCTATTCCTATTATCTATGCAAGTAGTATTCCAGTCAGGTTCATTACATTTACTTACATGCAAATACCTCAGGAAAGGTATGAATTCATCTCTTTTCCCCCAAGCTATGGGTTGAATAGCAGGACAGACTAGACCCTATAGCCTTAGTTGGCAACCAGTCTACTGCAGAAAAATCTTCCACCTAGTGAATCATAAATTGGTCTGTAAATGAAAAATCCTTCCATGTAATCCTTTGTAACAACAGCTTGCTGCAGGAAAATCTTCTGTATAGTCAGTCATGAATTGAAAGATATGATCGCCCAAGCATATGGCATTTAACTGACTAACTAGATATCAGTGTGGAATGTTGGAATTGGTAAGTAGTCTGCTGCATTCACTTGCATGCTTTTTTTTTTTTTTTTTTTTTTGAGAAAAGTATACATCCGTCTCTTAATGTAACAATTAGAGATTAATATCAGTGTAGCCTGGGGTTTCTAGGCTTGAGTGGCCACCTCTCTGAGAAAAGGAAAACTTGGCATCTTTGCAGTTTGAAATTCTAACAGGTAACTCTACTACTTATCCCAAGAAGTCATGGCAATTTGCAGATAAATAAAAGGAATCTGGAGTCATGATTGCCTACATCCTGGAGGGACATATTTAAAAAATATGACACACACTGTTATAAAGCAAACAAATTGGTTGGTAAGTTTCATGCCTTCTCAGATGTAGAATTATTATTGTTTGTTTTATGGAACCTTTATAATGGAACAATCCTCGTTTAATTTTTATTGTTAAAGACTATTCATTTCTAAAAAAAATAAAATTATCTAAATTTTTATCATTGACATGTGTGAATCAGCTGCTAAAATTTTTATTAGGGAAGTGCTTTTGTATATCACTTTATATCATATTGGAGTAGAGATACTAAAAGTGTGTTTTATTTTAATATTATGGTTGCCTTTAACTCTTGTTTTACAAACTTTGGCAAAATGACTTATGAGGCTAGATTAATTTCTAAACTTTTAAAATTACATTATATGTAGATTCTTGGGTGACAAAGAATTTTATATTTTATTTTTTCTTGTTGAAATTTTGGTTGATTTCTTTATTCTAATACAGGAATGGGCGCTGGCGCTCTCAATGGACAGTAACATTTAATGAAAATGGAGGAAAAGTTGACTTAATAGGTTTACTTAAAGTTCAAGTAAGTAAAATTATTTTATTTCAGTCTTAGATTTAACATTAGTAAATTGACCTCACTTAATTATTTACTTTATAAAAACCAAGTTTTACTTTGTAAACTATGATGTATTATTATGTAGATATTCTTGTACCTACCTTAGATTTACAAGCTGGTATTTTTGTAACACTTGAAAGTAATTACCTCTTCTTTAATTATTAACCTTTTCATTAAATTATTTTTTATATACATTTTGAATTATATGTTTGACTTGTCTGACATAATTTATATGTCAGAATCTCTGGGATTATGTTGTTACCATTATTTACATTAAGACTAATATCACTCACATCTTTATCATTATTATTACCACATTTCAGCAGCTTTTTCCAAACGTCTGTCTACATAGGTAACCATAAGGCAATTTAAAATTGAACATTTTATTTAATCTACAGGTGTTTTTGTTTAGTACTACTCTGTTATTGCTCACCCTGTTTCTATTGAATCTATCTATACTACCTGGCCCAGGAATTGAACTCACAATTACTATGACACAAAATTCACAGACCAACACTTTAATCCATAATAGTTTCATAGATGAAAGCATTGGTTTGTGAAATTGGTGGCATAGTAATTGTACTCTGGGGTGGATAATACAGACTTAGACTCGTTGAAAACAAGACAAGGAACAACTGAGCAGTGCTTAAAAAAGTGGGGGGACACGATCTTCTAGACATGGACAATGGAATAAGAACCATTTTTCTCAGAGATTAAATAAAGAATTCAGTTTAAAGTTCCCAGAAGGTTACACTTGAAGGAGGCCGGAGGGCACAGTGGCTGAAATGGTGTGGCAACAACAAAGATGAAGACATTAGTCTGAATGCAAATATTGTCTGGCAAAACTTAATTTGTCCCCAATATTTATTTTTAAAAAGTATTGCCAATGCCCCTCCACCAAGGTTCTGGTGTATACCATAGTTATCAAAAATACCATAGTTTAGTTACCATTTTATTTATCCAAAATAGCTTTAACCATAAATTACCATAAACTGTATAACTGTATACATAACCATAGTTTAGTTATGATTTAAATTGGTATCCAAAATACCATAGTTTATTAATCTTTTTAAATCTGCAACTAGACAATTTGCTGCTGTTAGCAAAAATGGAACATTGGATGGTTACAATCCAAGTGCTAGAAAATCTATCAGTTTTATCATGAATTTTGGATTTTATAATATTGTTTATCTGCTATCAAGTTCTATGAAGAGGATCACTTTAAAAAGAAAAAAATTTACAATGTTATTTTTGCTATCAACAGAATTATCAAGATATTAATGAAATTGTATAAGAAATTGAGCTGATATTCAAATGTATTGTCATTTCTACAAGAATGTGTTTTGAACCAGATAAACTGAAACTGGTGTTTGAAAACAATTTCTAAGATACATTAATGTCGATGAAAAATGAAATTTTTAGATAAAAACTTGGCTTAGACAATTGGTGATATTCTTAATGAAAATTTGCGCATTTATCCATGCAATAAGGATTTTGAAACTTTTCATCACTTGTCCTTATGATGTAATTTAAGCAGTTTAGCCCTTGTCCTTATGATGTAATTTAAGCAGTTTCCTCTTTCTATCAAGAAATGTATTTAAATATACTAGAATCTTTTTGCAACACATTGATGAGTGTTTGTTGAAATCCTCAAAGTATCTAGTATTGTTGAAGTTATTGCTATGAATTTTTGTTGAGATTTACAAACTCTGTTTTGTTCAATTTTGCAAACCAATTGATTTTTATGCAAAAACAATTATTATAGAGGGTGTGATGGACTAACAGAAGTCACAGAATTTTATATATATCTCACACATTCGATCATGTTATTTATTGGAACATGTCTAAATGACTTTTTCGTTTTTTTCTATTACAGGTCCATTACTATGAGGATGGAAATGTGCAGTTAGTAAGTTCTAAGGATGTCAAGTTGACCCTTAATATAACAGTAAGTTCAGTAATCATTTGTAATTCTTCTCGGTATTCAATAAAATAAATTCTTAGAACCATATGTGACATTGCAACTTTGATAAATTCTATTTTGCACATGTCAAGGTATTGTGTAAATCTGATCAACAACATTACATACATCCTTCTCAAGATTTTAAATTTTCATAGATGTAAAATTACTTTCAAAAGCAGGAACTATTCTGAGTCATCAATTTTATCTTGTATCCAAGAATTTAATTTCTTTTCTGACCACTTTATGATGATGGCATTGATAACTAAATAGACCAATTCTTGTATGGCAGAGCCAATTGCATTTACTGCACAGTAATGTGGGTGGAAGATGAGGCTGATTTTGTAGAGCCATTCTCTCTTGTTTGATTTCTTCCTTTTCTCTTCTGGTAGCTTCAAAGTTTTTCTTGGAAGTACGTTTGATTAGTTTTCCAAATGACCTGTATGCAGCTCTGATTCTATGTTCCACATTCTTTTCTTTCAAAATTAAGGTGCATTCTGAATATTGATCTTGTATCATTTTGCTTCCTAAATATATATTTTCTATTTAGGATCAGTGTCTAGTATCTGTATCAGTTTCCAGGAACTTCTGAATGGGAATATATTGTACTTTCTGACCTTAACATTAAGTAGAAAGGAATTGGGGTGGGGATGCAAGGAAAGGAAATAGGGGAGAAGTTGTGAAGGAGGAAATGTAGGTAGTAAGAAAGCCAGGTGAAAGAAACATATATATTACTATCAATGTGCTTTTTAAACATCTTTCAAACAGTGAAATTAATGTCTACTGGTCTAGACATTTAAATCTTAATATAGAAATACAGGAAACAAGGAATAAATTTCTACTTCAGTTCAAAAGACTGGAGAGGACTGTGAACCGGGCATTTGAACTTGTTTCCTTATATCAGGGGAAAAAATAATTAAATTGAACCTTGCTTTGCTGTGAAATCTTTTGTGTTGGAATTGTCTAAAGTACACATAGCTTGAATGTGAATTTTTCCAGTACAAGTGAGATGTGAGTTAAAACCCTGTCAAAAAGCACTATTTCTTCATTCCTTCTAACATCTACCAACCTAGCATTTCACTGTTCAAAAATGACTGACCTGGCTAGGATGATAAGTTACATCCAACAAAAAGGCCTCTGATCAGGAAATTGGAGGTTTTGAGGAGCATGGAACCACCTCTTAATTGCTGTTCCCAGGTTCACCCTGACTTGGGGTGGTAGCACCAATTAAGGTCTCATCTATGGGCAAATAGTTAAGAAAACAAAAATAAAACTCTATGAAAATACATATTTATATTAAAATTACCAACATTATTATCAATCAACATGAAAGAACTCTTTCATGAAATTAATCTATATAATATCCTACAATTGTTTACATTTTGCATATGAAAACATATAAGATGTAGGAGTGGAATGGTGAAAACCAAGGTGATGACTATAACAGACCTGGTAGCGATGCATCTCTGGGCAGACATATGCAGACTTGGGGTTTCATTTTGCTGGAAAAATATAGGTTTGTTGGATGTTTATCAAAAGATCAACAATTAAGACTCGTAGGGATAGAAAGGTGTTAAAAATTGCAATAAATTAAGAAAATATTCTTTATGAAGAGAAAGAGCAAAGGTATGATTAATGAGAGGATGCAAAAGAAAATATTTGTGCATTCCTTATTTTTTTTTTTTCCTTTTTATTTTTTTTATTTTTTTATTTATTTTATTTTTTTTTTTTGTATATGTAACCAATCCATGTTTTGTATAACATTTAGATAAAAACATGGATGGTCAACAAAGATTGAAAAAAAGGACAAAGGAGAGAATGAGAAGATACAGGCAGAGGATGAGAGAAGAGAACAGGCATGAGATAATGGATGATCATAGTTGTATTGGAAAGGATAAGGGAGAGAATGTGAAGATACAGGCAAAGGATTGAATGAATCTTAGTTGTGAACGTACATGGAATTTACATAGGTGCAGCTAGTTGATATGTTGAAAGTAATTTGTTATTGAATTATCTTTGAGTTTCTAATATACTATTTACATCATTTATATTGTTCAGGCTTTTGTTTTCCTCATCTTTATTGCCATATTCATGATGTTTCAGCCGCTGTATGCTCTGGCCTACTTCAGGTGATATATGTTGGAATTTTGAACTGAATGCTTTATTTAGTCCACGAGTGTAGATTGTTCTAATTCTACAAGCCATGATGCCTCAGTGTCAGCTAATTCCATTTAGTAACTCAATTTTTATCAACTGGACAGTCCAAACAATGTAAATAGTTACAATACCTCATCTCAGAAATACAGACAGACTAATATTCTATTATAATGCATAAATGCCTACCAATGTGCATAGTACCCAGAAAACCTATTCATTATTTTCAAGCCATATCAGCATCTAATTAAATATAAATAAAAAGGGAATCACACCTAATTAAAAAAATTATATTGGCCTCGTCATCTTTGATGTTTAATTTTTTGATTATAATAGAATTTAACATGTTAAATAATGATTCATATAATTTGTGTGTTGTGCATACATTTTGCATGTTGTCTCCTAAAATACATATTTAAAGCAATGACTTAATATTTTTACTTTGATTTGTTGTTTTTTTTTCTACTTCTTGTGAAACTAGTGTTTTCAAAATTTATTAGGTGTGCGTAAAAATTTCCAGCACCCTTTTTTGAAAATTAGATGAAATATGGAGTTGGAAACAATGTTTTAAAATATAAAATGCTGAAAACTTTTGCACACATCAAATATTTTGATGCTATATTGATTTTATATTTATTTAAAAAATTTTTATTTTTTTTTTTTTTTTTTTTTTTTTTTTTTTCAGAAAGAAGAACCAACTGCTAAGGATTTTACACAGTTGGTATCAGAAGCAGAAAGTGAATATCAGGTAATTTTGAATTTTTCCGTTCCCCCGGTAACTTCTAGTTTGGGGATGATTTCACTCTAGGTTCAAATTTTCCCTCTCAGCATGCACATAGGGAAAAATTCTTCTAATTTCTGTTGCTCGGGTTTTTTGAATTAATAACTAGAGAATAGTCGCCCAAAATATTCCAGTTAGGGAATATTTTATAATTTTAAAATTTACTTTTTTTTGTGGCATTAAAATATCTTGTGTGTTTTTTATTTATACTTTCTAAACAAAGAAATTATTGTGGCGGGGTAAGCATAAACTATAGTAGTGAAAAATGATTTTTTTTCAGTTTAAGAATCTACATTGGGGGTTGTCAAACTTATTTGACAAGAGACCTCCTTTTGTTTCTCTTCCTTCCTCAATGACTCCCATTTAAAATATCTTTGATCTTTAAAACCCATACTGGTGTTGGCAATTAAAATGTTAACTAAAATGTATGAAAAGTTAAGAAATTTGGATCAGATTCAAAATCACCTCCTCCTCAGATTCAGAATTTTTCTCTTAAAAACATACTTAAAATATATTAAATAACCCCAATTAATTGAGCAAATAATATATTAAGTACACCAAGCCAATGTTATTGAACAAAAATGCATAACCACTACTAATATCCAACTGCACACCTGTACTAACTAATTAAATGAAATAAACAAATATTGCATCATATTTGATGCAATCATACCAATCAGGCCAAATGATCTTCATAATCATAAACTATTTTACAGTTAGAGGTTGAAAAAAGGTTATTACTATCTGAAGAGCAAGCAATGTAGCATTAAATAAATCTCATCAAAATAAGTTATGTAATTAAGGCTTTTGATTGTCACTCACACACCGACCCCCCCGCCTTACCCGTTCACTATCACTGACCAATATTGAATCACTCGAACCATGTTTGATGACCTCTGGTTTAGATGCACCTAATAATCACTCTAATGAAATTTCTGAATATAAGTAGTTATCATGTTAAGTAATTTCAAAGTTAAGAACACCACTCAAGATAGTTTTATTTCGTACATAGATGCAGTAGTAACAAAAACATTGGTGTTGAAAATACTGCTGATACGTCAGATCTCTAAAAAAAAAAAAAAAATTTGTTCTCAGATAAAAAAAAAGTTATAATCAATTTTTATTGTTTTTATTTCTTTGCAGAAAGCTATCTCTGAGAATTACCAGACAATGTCAGACACTACATTTAAGGCGCTGCGACGACAGTTGCCGGTCACTCGCAGCAAGATTGACTGGAATAAAATCATTGGTTACAAAATCGGCTCTGAGCTGAAGAACCCTTGAAAGGAATAAAGCCTAACAGAAAACTGGGGTGGAACATCATGGGTGGGAGGTTGGGTAGATGAATAGCTGGCTGAGTGGATGCAAGGCTAAAACTATGTTGGGTGGCAGTGGTGAAAAAAAAAAAAAAAAAAATTAAAAAATTAAGTTGGGAGAGAGAGGAAAGAAAAATATCAAGAGAGGTAACAACCTTCATTCACCTTTTTCTTCCTCTCCCTTCCTTTCTATCTCTCTCTCTCTGACCATTTTCCATGTTTCTATGTAATAAAAAAATTTTTAAAACGAAAAAAAAATAACCTAAGCCCATGTCTCTACTGCATAGACACGCCACTGGTACTGCTACTGTTGCTATTATGATTACTTCCATCACTGCCACTACCACCATCACAACACTTATAATTATTATTATTATTATTATTACTACTACTACTATTAATTCTATCATTTACCCACCACCACC